>CM046042.1:7615644-8167479 GCA_025215565.1 Flaveria ramosissima | reverse complement strand
CATAAAAGAAACCATACTTACTATCATATATTCTTGTTAAATAAATAAAACATTATCTGTTAAATCAACTGGCGCTATTATTTAGCCACTATTACTAAATTTATAACATGTAAGAACGGTTTGTCAAGTATTATTAGATTATGGATGGACATTTGCCCGTTCAGACTAAAGTTTTATGCATATGTTTAAGCAATTTTGTGCAGACATGTAATATAGTTTATGTGGTCGCTTTTATTTAAGACATCCATATAGTAAGTGATTGTGCCTAGGGAATGGGTCAACCGGCTCGTATAAATAAATTAAGTGTTAAAAACAAAAAGTGCAGGACCGGTGAAGTGTATGCACTTACAACACAACAACACAATGAGAAGAGTTGCTTAGAACACTTAACAGATCAAATGGGGAAGTGGTTAACTTGTTAATGAAAGATGCTAAGAACACAAGTAAATGTGAGCCAGAACAAGTTGCAAAACAACACAAGTATTTGGTTTTCAAGAATGCTATATATTGCTTCTCAAGTTCTATTACAAGTTACAAAAGATCGATAGAAAGTTACAAGTACTTGAGATACTTTATACTACATCCTACTGCCGGCCATACTTTGAAGGCCAGCCGGATACAATTGACTAGACAACTACAAAATAAAATATAGAGTCAAAAGGCATATCTGCCTTTTGACTTGTGACTATGACATGCCATAGCTCACATCCTAATATATTACAAAAAGCATAAAAGTACATAAAGTAGAAAGCATGGACTCAAGACCTCAATGTACAGTTACCAAAAGCATGGACCTTTCACCAACTCATGTAAGTTGGTGACTTTACAGAGTTGCAGCGGAAAGGTGGTCCAGCTTTATGGTAAAGTACATCAGATAAAGGCATATCTCTAAAAGTCTTCGGAAGAAATCTGTCTTCACTCTTTGGCTTCGGAAGACTTTGTCTTTGAAGTTTCGGAAGACTTCACTTTTGGCTTCGGAAGATGTTGGTCTTGGCTTCGGAAGATTTTACACTTAGAATATTTCTAGTGCATGGTGTAAAACTTCTAAAGCATTTCTTCTTCTGTTCTTTAGTGCATGCTTGCAAAGAGACTTTGGATGTTTTGGCTGCATCAGACTTATAGGAATCCTTACATACTCCCCCTAGGCTGATGCTACCAAAACATTTAGAAGATCTTCAGATGTTTGTAGTCTTCAGCATAATGATTACCATACCCTTCTTCATCAGATGGTCATGATCATTCAGACTCTCATAATATCTTCTCATCTCAAAGAGATCATGCAGAGGTAAGTTGATTATTTCTTGCCATGTATAGACATTCTCAACACCTTGATCTCTGATCACATGCCATCTCTCTGGATTAGTAGTGAAGGTCCAGCATAAGATGGGTGTCTCAACTGCCAGAGGAACCACTTGAATTGGAGTTGATTGGGCTGCCTCTTCATGCACTTTCTCAGGTTGATCTGACTCAGCCTGAGGTGTAGAGGTGGATGATTCAGGCTTCTTCTTCTTAGACTTTGGTTTAGAAGCCATCCTCTTCTTCCTCTTAGAAGACTTTAACTGAGAAGACTGGTCTGCAACACCTTGTTGATCATCCTTGTCTTTCTCAGTTGGGTGTTCCTCCCTCACAGGTTCAGAAGGAGAGGGAGTTTGACCCAGCTGTGGATCAGAAGATGAAGCTTGCTGAGGCTCACCAGGAGGTCCAGGTTGTGTTGTCTCAGGTTGTTCAACCTTAACCTCCACTTCAGGTGGAATTTGACTTGGAGGAGAGTATAAGTCAATCAGCTCTCCACTCTTGATCTTCTACTTGATTACCTTGATATGCTCATCCATTGTGGATAGAGACATAGGGCCAACTCTCCTTCCGGAGAATCCATACAGCTTCAAGAAGATCATCATCCTTTGTCTGTCAACAGACTTCTTCATACTCTTTTGGATGATATCTCTTGACTTTGCAGCATCTTCCCTCATATTTTTTTTGTTGCCTTTTGTTCTTTGAGAACTTGAAGTTCAAGCTGTTTGAGATACTCAAACTCAATGTACTCAAAGGACAAGGGAAGAAGTGCAGATGCCTGGTAGAGACCTGTGGCACTCAGGTAGTTGATCATGTTTTGCCTATCTATTTCCTTGTCTCCCTGAGGTTCTTGTATAGCAGCCATATCCTCTTGCATAGGACTTTCCTGAACTGGGGAGAGAGTTGGAGCATGCTTGTATAATCTTTTCTGTCTCTTCTCTTCTTTGAATTGGAGAAGTAATCTTGCATCCTCTGCTTCCTTCATCTGTCTTGACACTTGCATGTCAGCCAGTTCATTTAATTGCTCTAAGGGGAGAGATATAATCTTATCTATGTCATAGTTCCTGGTCTGCAGGTAAGTAATCCTGACTGCCCTCAACTCATCTTCTTGAGTGTTTGGTCTGAGGGCAGCCCTGATTGCAGCTTGCATAAAGCATGAAGACCCAGAGGAACTTTTTCCACTTAGCTTCCTTCCTCTCTCTCATCCTCCTCAATTTCCTCAGAAGTCAAAATCCTTTTCCCTTTGTCACCCACAGACCTTGTAACTCAGGGTGGATAGAGGTTTGGCCTTCATTGCTTGGTGTAGCATCCAAGCTCTGGCCAGAGAGAGGTTGTGAGACACCTTCACCAGCAGGTGTTTCACTGAGGGAATGAATTTCCGAAGCAGTTCTTGGTGTGACAGGGATCTCAGGCTCTATCACTAGGCTTTCAGCCAAGGTTTTCTCTTTGAAGCTAATCTCAAGGTCTGCCTCAGCATCCAGTTGACCAATGACATTACCTGATTGCCTTTGTCTCCTTCTGAGGCTGAACTCTTCAGTAATTCTGTCTTGAATCCTGAGTGCTAACCTGTCAGCATGTCTTGATTTGCTTGGGTTGACAAGTGGCATGTTGATCAGGTCAAGACCTTCATAGTAGTCCAAAGTCTGAAATTGAACACTTCTTGCTGCCCTTGAACTTTGTGAAGAATGAGGGCTCTTCTATCAGCATCATACCTCCACCAATAATGTAGTTTGAAGTTCCTTGAGGTGGAGATGACACAGCCCTTGGAATGCCTTCCTCAAAAAGACTCCTAATGACAGAGTCTATTATGTCCACATCAATGTGAACTTGAGGAAGTTGCTGAGTATGCACAGTTGTAAGTGAGGATGGTGATTCCTCAATGTCCATACTCCTTGAAGAACTCCCAGGTTTTGTGACTGTAATGACTTTCTCCCTTTTTGGTAGCATCACCCTCTTGCATAGGTGAGCTAGAGGTTAGGTCAATCACATTCACAGGTTCTTGTGTCCTGGTTGAGCTCTTCTTAAAGGTCTTCCAGCTAGTTTTTCCCTGAGATAAGATATCTCAACTTGCTGATCATTGATCCTATTATGTAGGGTAGTCACCTGAGATTCAAGGTGACTAACCTTAAAGACTAAATAGGAGCATGTTTTTAATAGTTTTTGCACCTTTAGTCTCAGATTCCCCTCTTCTTCATCAGAAGAGTTATTGGGGGATGAGACGATTGGACCAAAGTCCTTTCTCTTACCAGCAGCCTCAGGTTCTTGGCTGCTGGATTCCTCTGCACATTGACATCCTCAGTTGAGGTGTCAATGGGCTGAGTTGCCATGGTTGAGGTCTTAATGATGTAATCACTTGTAGAAGTAAGAGCTCTTCCATATGGATATCCTGAACAGGTTCAGAAGTATCCACCTCAGTATGGGTGACTGATGTGGGCTAGACAAAGGAGACTCAGGAGTACTCATCTCTCTTTGAGTAGGGGAAGAGTAGAGAGACTCATGGTACCCACTGAAACCTAAGTCTTCATCAGTATAGAATGAGAGGATGGGAATGGGTTGATTTAAGTTAATGGTGGCTGGGGATGGTAACTGTCCATTGAAGGTGTTCACTTGAGTGTTGAGACTCAGAGTGAAGGCTTAAGGCAGTTGGCTTGTGAGCTCAACATGGTGAGCATGAGGAACCTCATCCCTGATTGTTGAAGAGATGGGAGTGGTCTGCTCCTTAGGGGAAGTGGGAGCTCTAGTGTCCACTTCCTCCTGTATGGGTGAGTATATGGGGGCTTGCATAGACTCAATATCTTGAGCAGGGGTTCGTTTGTATTTTTTTTGGTAGGTAAGGGTGACTTGGGGCCTTTTTGGTGGTTGAGAGGTAGAAAGTGTGGGTTCAACACTAGCTTGTGTTGCTAGGTTGTCACCTTGAGCAATGAGCTCTAACATTTTTGGGACTAGGGCTGTTACTACCCCTGAGAAGCCTACAGTTGGCTTCTTTATAATTTTAAATATGCCGGGTTTCATCTGTCCCAATTTATAATATTATCTGTTTCCCTCAATTGTGAGCCCAGTTTACAGTTGAGAATATGTTAAACATATCTAGGAAACATATAATACTTTAAGGAGTCCAAGTTAGCAAGCAAATTTGTATTAACAAATTGAGAGTACCTGAACTTGACCCCTTGAACCATTCCATGTACTATGAAGGAGAGATCCTCAGGAATCTGGTCCCACCCTCCATGCTTGTTTGACAAGCTATGGATAACCATGTGAATCCAAGGATCGCAATCAGGAATTATCAGTGTCGGTTGATGGCAAGTCAACGTTTGCGGAATCAACGTTGGCTTGGTTTAATTGTTTTGTAGTAAATTTCAATATCAACAAAGATGCAAGAACACACTAAAAAGACACACAATTAATAATACGTATTTCATTAAACATGTTAATGATTACAAATAAGGAATGATGATATTAAATTTTGGTGATGGATGATGCGACGACTGCTAGGGTTTGATTGTGAGATTTGATGTGATGTTTGCTATTTGTGGAATTGTCGTATTGCTATTGCTGTTGCTGTCATAGATTCGAAACCTAGGATCCATTTATATAGACAATGATGTTTCTGTTAAAGGAAACACCGGATCTCTTGGGATTTGAATTGTTCTGTTAAGGAATCATCGGATTTCTTCGGATTCGCATAACTGCCTTGTTGACTTGACTCGTAACACTTGTATTATACAGTGTTTGGACTCCTCATGAATATTATCTTCCGTAGATGATTTGTTCTTCCATAGAAGTCTTGTTCTTCCGAAGCAATCTTGTTCTTTCGAAGCAATTTTTGTTCATCCGCAACAATTCTCACTTGAACTCTGATTCACTTGAACTCCAGTTGATTTGTCATCCGCAGATGATCTTCGGATGTTTTGTAACTTATAAGAAATATATTAAGGAAGAACAAAATATTCATCCGTAGATGTTTCTTACACTTGGTCAATTTCAGAATTTGATCAAGTATTATGTTTGTACCTGCAATTATCCATAATAACACATACATATATGGGTTAGCATATATAATTAATGCATGCATAATAAATGACAATTAAATATTTATTACAAGAATTGATTAAAGTTCTAAGCCTATACAAATTGATCTAGACCTATAAGTCCTAAATCTAACAATACTCCCCCTTATGCTTAGATCCTTGTAATCAATCCTTCAAAACAGAAAGCTCCTTGACTCTGGCAATGATCTTGTTGTAGAAGTAAGACACAACAGTCTTCTGATGATCATACTTGTAGTGATCTTCATCTTGCTGAGCTTCTTTAGAGTCTCAAAGCTTATCCCCCGAACATCTTCCTCTGTAGTGAGTGTGTCTAACACATTGTTGTTGTTCACCAATTCTAGCTCATCTTGCTCTGAAATTCTGAGTTCTGTGAATTCATTAAAAGTTGTTCCTTCAGTAGTCCAGCATTGAATCTTCTCTTTTGTAGGCTTTGGCATGTAATATGTCAATCACTGTATCATATGGACATGCAGGAACTAATCATTTTGTGCTTTTTCATCAGCCAGCTTGGGAAAGATTTGTCATTAAGGTACGAGGTGTAGCTGGGATGAAGTAATTTGATATCCACAGGATCAAAGATCCTGATCCGGTTAGCTTTCTTGTTTTCAGCATTTCTTAGCAGGACCAACTCCTTTGTTTTCTCAACACATCCCCATTCAGTTATAGGGTATGTGAATTGAGTCCCTTTAATGCATTTGATTGCTGTTATAGTTCTACTTTGTAGCCAACCCTCTTCAAGAATTCATCATCTACAGATTCTGAGTCATTGGACTTGTATCTTCTAAGCCCTTTGATTCTCTTTGATGCTCTGCATCTTCTCTTTTAGCTTCTCTGAGGAACTCAATCTTTAAATTTAGTCTTGAGCTTTCCCACTAGAGTTGAGAAGTCTCTTCCTCTGGGTGAAGGGATAATTGCAGATGATCAAGCTTTTTGAAGATCTTTGATGTCATTCTCTGGCAGACTCACCACTGAAATACATCATGGAAGTATTCAACTCTTCCAGATGTTCTTTTAATAATAGCACAATCCCAGTCTGGATCATATTTTCAGGCCATGATCCTTTCTCTTCCACAAAATTTGAAGTTGTGAGGTGGTGTATTAGTTGTATCAGAGTGGACTTTTGTTCAGTTATCTCCTTCACTGTAGTGCCAAGTGACCATACTTTGCCTGGTATTACTTCTCTTGGCTCTCTGATCAATTTGTCCTTTCCTTTGTGCTGATCTTTAGATTCAACTGTTATAGGTTCAGCAGGAAGTTTGCTTTGTTGCTCATAGGATGGATGTGGAGCTTTAGTTCTGAATTTTACACCAGTATCCAGCTTAACTTTCATCACATGCTCCATCATCCTTCTAAGTTCTCTTACTGACCTTCCCTTAAGCTCATGTGGTTTGTAGTTATGGACTTGTAACCAACAAGTCATGTTGTATTCTCAGCTTAGTTGTGTCACAATGTCCCAACTTCTTCTTTATCTTCTGGATGGATTGAAAGGTGCTGAAAGCTTCATAGTCACACATTTGGAATCATAAAGCATGCAAGCTCAAATTCTTTCAACAGATTCTTCATCTCAGTCATGTTTAGCCTCTCAACCATGTCATAAGGGAACCATGGTTAATGAGTGTCATGAACATGGTTAATTCAGGCCTCTCTTCTAATATGTCTTTTGTAGTCAGAAGATCATCAGCCTTGAGACTTCCTCATCTGTTGGAGAGTCTTCATTGATCAGCTCTTTCCACTCTTCATCACTGTCATCATCCTGGTGAAAGATAGACTTCACAGTAGATAAATCTACTAAAGGTGTGTGTTTAGGAGATGTGAGCTTTTGTTTCTTGGAAGAACTTTCATCAGTTGTCATCTTCTTCTCTGCAGTACCAGATACTTTCTCTTCCTTGAGTACAAAATTAGCTCTTTTGATGACTCAGCAGATTGTTTTGTTTGAACAGTTGAAACAACAGCATTTGACTCTAATGCACATATCTTCCTTTTGAGCTGCTCAATCTCTTCTTCTTTTCTTTTTATCACATTTGATTGAGCAGAAATAGAGTTATTTGCTTGTTCAAGCTCCATCATCATCCTTTCTTTTTCTTCCTTTTCAATTTCTTCTGACTCTTTAAGCTCAGACTTCTTATCAAGTAGAGCATCAATGACTTGATTGTTGCATTGAGCATCTTCTCTCAGCCTTTTTTATTCTAGCTTCTTGCTTCATCAGCTCTTCATCCTTTCTCTGATCACTCCCTTCAGCTCCTGTATTCTTTGCTTTTTTTTTTGATTTTAGCACTAGCTTGTTGTACTTAGCAACCAAATAACTCTTGCTGACAGGGATATCATTATCACTTAGATCATCTTCATTGTAGGCAATCATATCAACATAGTTTGCTTCTTCTTCTTCTTCCTGATGTTGAGCGTCAAGCTCATCATCATTTACTTCTTCCGGGTCTACACTTGCTGAGCTTGAACTGGGCTCAATGGCTTGATCTGCCAGTTCTTGATGTGGTTGTTGTTATTGCTGATGGTCAGTCACCAGAGAGATTGGTTTAGTTTCATTTGAGAGTACAGGGAATTCAGTTTTGGTTAAAGATAGTTGAACTGTACTTGCTTGTGAGGCTAACTCTGTATCCCCAGTGTAAATGCTCTCAGTGGATGAATTTTCTGGATTTGGAGGTTGTGGAAAAAGTTGCATTTGAAGCTGATTTGGTGATTGAGGGTGAATTGGAGAGATTGGTTCTGTGTTTTGGCTGGCAGGAGAATTTGGTTGGGGTGTTGGTTGTTGATTTTGTGATAGAGGGTGAATTGGAGAGATTGGTTCTGTGTTTTGGCTGGCAGGTGAATTGGATAGGGATGGTTGAGGTTGATGATGTATGGGTGATGTATCTGGTGAGTGAGTGTCTTGAACAGAGTTGGTTGATGAACCTCCTGTTGATCTTCCCACACAAGCTCTTGAGGAATGTTTGCATGAGCATCTACCACATGATCAAACATGGACATGTCTCCTCCTTCATATTTCCCAGATATTTTATTCAGTACAGATCTCCCAAGGTGTGATTGAACGAACACATCACCATCCACAGTAGTTCCAGGCAGATCAACATTGATGATTAGTTGCAGAAACCTTGGAAACATGTACATCTTGTCAGCCTTCGGTACTTTGATGTGATCACATAAGCAGTTGAAGATGTACTTTTAGTAGTTGTAGGTTTTTCCCTCAAAAACACCAATAATGCCTGAAGAGATATGCCTTGAAAATCTGTCAAGTCCAGATTTCCTGTTTGAGATGCACTTAAGATAAGTGTGACAGAGAAATCTGTACGGCTTGCAGAGTCTTCCTTTCTTTATTTCTCCTTCTCGAAGTCACCATCATACCCCATCAGTAGAAAGACTTTTTCTATGTATTCATTTTCAAACACATCAGGGTGACCAGCTTCTATATCTCCCAACTCAAGAACCCTTCTTATTGTTTGTTCATTCACTCTCAGTCTTTGATTCTTCACATCAGCCACAATAACTTGATCATCTTCCTCTATTTGGGCGGAGTTCCAGAAATCAGTGATGTGCGATTGGTGAATCACAGGCTCTGCTGATAAGGCATAGAACAGCCTGGATCTTCTTAGATATCGGATAATGTCTTGACACCCTACAGAAACAGGATCGTCAGGGTTTAAGAAGGCACACACATTGTGTTCTTTCGCAAATCGATTATCCATTTGTTCAGAAGAAGAAGATTTCGTTAGAATCACACTGAGAATACAAACAGTTGTGAGATTAAACGATATTCAAATGCTTCATTATTGAAACATTACGACATGTTTTACCTTGAACACAGCGATCTGAGAGCACAGATATATGTTTGTTTTGATGTTTTGATTTGGTAAAATTTGAATGTTATCGAAGGGGGAAAAGTTTGTTGAGAGTGTGTTTTTCTAGGTCTGAATAAAATGAACTGAAAAGGCAAATAATGAATTTTGAAGTCAAACACATCATTTATACTCTATGACATATTAATTTTTATCACTTTAATGAAGTGGGTGTTGGGTTTGTATACATAGTTGTTTAACCATTTAAACAAGAAAAAAAAAAACGCAGCGGATTAAAGGCTTAATTTCATGTTTTATAATCTGAAAAATAAAGCTCATAACTTTGTTTTAACAAACCCAAGAACATAGGATCAATTATATGTGTTTGAACAAGCTATCAACAATAAATAACAACCAAAAGAAACCGTGGAACTACCTTCCAAGGCTGCTGAAAACCGTTGATGAACTACCTTCCAAAAGGCTGCTGAAAAACGGGATTTGGATGAAGATGGGGCTGCTCTTGAATGACCAAAACATCAAAGTAGATGTCCTCAAGCTTCCATACCCACAAGCATGATTCAAAACACCTTTCTTGCTAGGATTTGTGCACTAAATCGCAAGAACATGGCTGCTGAAAACCGATTTTCAGCCTAGTTTTTCCTTTTTGGATGAGAAAAAAAAATGGATCTTGCAAGTATGAGAGAGAGAGCTGAATGGGAGAGTATGACTAGTGTTAATTGGAGTGTAGTTTCAAGACACAAAATGACCAATAATGCCTTCAAAGGGGGCGGCCAAAATCTTATGTTTAAAAAGGGTTCCCCCCATTTTTAAACACCCACTAATATGTAACTAGTTGTATTGTTAGTTATATAATTAACCTTTTAAATATATAACTTAAACACACACTCTTATTATTTGATGTTATTTAACAAACTTAAATAACTTTACAAATAATGTCCATAAACAAATATCCTTATAAGTTGTTCTTTCTCACATATAATTTATTTAGAAACCCATTTTCTAAATTGGTGCAATGATTTAATTGTATGATCATATCATCAATTAAATACATATTGGTGTTTGCTAAACTTGTTATTGGGTATGACCCGACTTGGATCATGACGTACTAACCACATCAATATTCTATGTGTCTTGGGCATAAAGAATCCAACAATCTCCCACTTGCACAAGATTCATAGAAGATTGATGCAAGCAGTAAATACCGCCTAACAACGGTTTACTACCCTTAATACGCATGACTTAGAAGCCATTCAATAACATTATCCCCTTCAAGTATCTAACTTGAAATGTTTTAGGTGAATCAATCATTTATCCTTTTGTTACAGATGTCATGTTAAATCCAAGGACACAGAATGATCATTCCTTATTGATTTAACTTAATCAGGCCTTAGACATCATGCTCTCAACGAATAAGAGGAACAAATTCCATCTTGACTACATACGTTTCTCACAATCACCTTATGTCGTACCTGAACATAGCCTTATGTACTGACCAATATTTCAGATCAGCAAAGAACTAGCCCAAGGTGTAACACTTGGTGAATATCAAAACCCAATATGTATCTCAGGTCGGAAGATACCAAATGATATTCGTCTTTACTCAAATTTACTTATGATCAATCAATGAGATTCCATGTAGTAAGATTTAAGACACGGGTCAGTCCAATATTCGTATCCCACGAATATCTATGAACCTTGGCAGCAACCAATTGCTCTATATTCATGCCTTATGAATATCGACCAATCCAAGTTCATAATAATCTTACGTTCATATTTGCTCCCACAATTATGACCGGCTACAGACATTTAGAATAATGATATTATTCATGGATGTAAACATGCTAAAAGGAACATAACTCAAATATCACAAATATATAGATGAGTTAAATATTGCAATTGTTCCATATTTTCAATATTAATACTAAACAGATCAATTCCAATCACTGGAACATCGAAGTCCTAAGGCACAAGTATGACTTTCATGCTTCGCCCTTTCAAGGAGCTTCGTGAGTGGATCCGCAATGTTTTGATCAGTGTGAACTTTGCGAATACATATCTTTCCCTTTTCAACTTCCTCCCTTATGTAGTTGAATCTCCGCTCATTTTGCCTAATCTTTTGATGTGCATGGGGTTCCTTGATTTGAGCAATCGCAACCTCGTTATCACAAAAGATTTTTAAGGGGTCTTGAATGGTAGAGACCACCCTTAGATCGACGATAAACCCCTTTTGTCGATGCAGCTTTCCAAGCTGCTAATGAGGCGGCTATGTATTCGTATTGTAGTGGACAATGCTACCCATTCATAATGGGGACATACCCCGATTGTGATCGAG
This sequence comes from Flaveria ramosissima, assembly GCA_025215565.1. NCBI lineage: Eukaryota > Viridiplantae > Streptophyta > Magnoliopsida > Asterales > Asteraceae > Flaveria > Flaveria ramosissima. The sequence continues at coordinate 8,155,993 of CM046042.1, read as the reverse complement.
GATCATCACGATCAGTTTGGAAACTCACATCCGTGTAACCCTTTACAACGAGTTCCTCTTTATCAGATCCGTATATTAGAAAAATATCCTTAGTCCTCCTAAGGTATTTCAATATACTTTTAGCAGCCATCCAATGGCTATTATTTGGATTCCGCTGATATCTGCTTGTCATGCTTAACGCGCATGACACGTTCGGTCTAGTGCATATAATCGCATACATGATGGATCCTATAGCAGACGCATATGGGATGTCCTTCATACAATCTTGCTCATCCTTTGAACTTGGACATTGAGATGTACTCAATACTGTTCCTCTTTGAACAGGTACCATACCTTTCTTAGAGTTTTCCATCTTGAACCTTTTCAAGACTTTATTAGTGTATGCACTATGGTTTAGACCCATCAACCCCTCGATCTATCCCTGCAGATATTTATTCCTAAAATATAGGCGGCTTCACCGAGATCTTTTATGAAAAAACAACTTCCAAGCCAGGTTTTAACACCTTCCATGGTTGGAATGTCATTTCCAAATAGTAGTATGTCATCAACATACAATACTAAGAATGTGATTACACTCCCACTAGCCTCTTTATACACACAAGCCTCGTCAGCGTTCTTGATGAAACCATTTCTTGATCCATCAAAACATTGATTCCAACTTCTCGATGCTTGTTTCAATCCATAGATTGATCTCTTTAACTTGCATGCTTTATTAGGATGCTTTGGATCGACAAAACCTTCAGGCTGAACCATATGGACAGTCTCTTCGAGATGTCCATTAAGAAAGGTGGTTTTGACATCCATTTGACAAATCTCATAATCATAATGAGAAGCAATGGCAAACAATATCCTAATAGACTTTAGCATTGCCACAGGCGAGAAGGTTTCATCATAATCAACCCCTTGAGTTTGAGTGAAACCTTTTGCTACAAGTCTTGCCTTGTAAGTTTCCAAGTTTCCATACATATCTGTTTTCTTCTTGAAAACCCACTTGCATCCAACCGGTTTGGAGTTAAGTGGAGGGTCAACCAATTCCTAAACTTGGTTGTCATACATGGATTGCATCTCTACGTTCATGACTTCCAGCCATTTGTCACAATCTGAATTGGACATTGCATCATGGCATGTAGTTGGCTCATCGGAGTCAACCACATAGCATCCATCCATGAAAAATCCATATCTTTCAGGTGGAGTGCTAATTCTACCAGATCTGCGAACGTTTTGTGTGTATTGATCAACCTCTTGATCATCATCAACAACCTCTTGTTGATAGCTAGTGACAACCAAACGTGTTTCGGCTTGTGGATCTTGATCCTCATCAAATTCCACTGTTCTATACGTCATTCCTTCCATAAGGAACTTGGCTTCCAAGAACTCTGCCTTTCGAGCAATAAATACCTTTTGCTCTGTTGGATCAAAGAAGCAGTATCCTATACAGTCTTTTGGATATCCAACAAGTATACACTTAGTGGATCGACTTTCCAGTTGGTTTTGGGTGTTAAGCTTTAACATAAGCTTCACAAGCCCATGCCTTTAAATATGATAGCGATGGAACTCTTCCATGCCACATTTCAAAAGGTGTCGAATCCACTTTCTTGGTTGGGCCATATTCAAAATACGAGCCGCGAAGAGTAGTGCGATACCCCAAAATGATAGAGGTAGTGAGCTTATAGCCATCATAGATCGAACCATATCCAATAGGGTTCGGTTTCTCCTTTCAGACACACCATTATGTTGTGGTGTTCCGGGAGGAGTAAGTTGTGAGACAATCTTACAACTTCTTAGATGATCCTGAAAAGCCTCACTTAGGTATTCACCTCCTCTATCTAAACGGAGAACTTTGATAGTTCTATCGAGTTGATTTTCTACTTCATTCTTGAAGATTTTGAACATTTCAAAAGCTTCATGTTTATGTGTCATCAAGTACACATAACCATAGCGACTGTAATCGTTGGTAAAGGTAATGAAGTATCTTTCACCATTCCTTGTCATTGTCTTAAAGGAACCACATACATCCGAATGTATGATTCCTAATAAGTCTTTTGCCCTCTCGTTAGTACCACTAAAGGGCGACTTGGTCATCTTACCTTGTAAACAAGATTCACACTTATCAAATGAACAATTTTCATTTGTTTTTAAAAGACCATTCTTTTGAAGTGTTTGAATCCAATTCTTGTTTATGTGACCAAGACGACAATGCCAAAGATAAGAATCACTTAAACCCATTTTAAGTTTCTTGGTGCTTGATAGGTATAATGTGTTATTATAGGATGATTCATCATGAACCAATTCATAAATACCATTAAAAGGCATAGCCTTGAAATAAAATACATCATCCATATAAACATAAATACCGTTGTTTACAAACTTTAAATCATAACCATATTTTTTTTAAATGGAAACTGAAATTATGTTCCTTGTCAAACTAGGAGCATACAAAATGTTTTTAATAACAACTTCCAAACCATTTGAAAGTTTCAAAACATTTTCCTTTCTAAAGTGTTAATTTCTTTTGAACCCCTGCAACAGATTGCAAATATGAGTTCCACACCCGGTATCCAATACCTATCGATTTGAAGAAATAACATTTAAGTCAATATGGATCATGCAAGTTGTACGTGAGGTCTACCCAGTATCCCTCTTGTTTCTCAACTCTTTGAGATAGGTTGGACAATTCCCTTTCCAATGTCCTATCTGACCACACTCAAAGCATGGATCGTTTTCCGTTACCTTAGGCTTCATAAGCTTAGGTTTTGGAGGTTCCGTTTTAACCTTCCCTTTCCCTTTGCCTTTCTTATTTATCTTAGAGAACAGGTAGAACCTTTCTACCCATCCCCGCCTCAACTGTTTTGAGCATTGCGTGAAGCTCACCAATGCTCTTGTCCCATCCGTTCATATTGTAATTCATTATGAACGTCTCAAACTTTTAGTTAGGCCATTAAGGATCAAATCCGTGGCCAACTCCTTTGAGACAGGATAGTTAAGCCTCTCGAGGCGATCAATTTGGCTTTTCATCTTAAGTACATAAGATGATACCGATTGGGTTTCTTCCATGTGACACGCATTGAACGCTCGAACCGTTTTGAATCGCTTTACCCTAGCTCGTTGAAGGAACATTTCCTTCAATTGGGTAATCATGTCATATGCCCCATAATGCTCCAAGTCCTTTTGGAGTTCGGGAAATATAGTTCCCAACATGAGGCAGGATACCAGCAAGGAATCCTTAGTGTACTAAAGCCAATCGTTATAGGCCTCTCAACATCATCGGGGTCGGGTTGGTCAGGAATAGGATTGTCAAGGACATAGGCCCTTTTTTTTCTTGCTTGAAAACAATTCAAAAGTTTCAAAACTAGTCCATAAAGTTGGTATGGTTCAGACGATCCCTCTCTAAAATAGTTCTCAGTGAGAGGGTGTAGACGGTCGGGGTGGTAGCATTATTGTTTGTGGCCATTCTACAAAATTTACAAAGTTCTTATTAGTATTTCTGAATAATCTCATTTTAATTATTAATACCCTTTTATGTCTCATAGACAATTAATAATTAAAATCTAGAATCTAACGTTACATTCAAATAATGGTTAGGTGACCTTTATCCCATTATTCGAATTAACAAGGTAGTCAACATTTGACAATTGCAACCTTTTGCAACTTCTAGCCTTTATGGGATCGGTTAAACATCTTATGTTTGGTTGGCATGTTAAATCCCATCAACACATTGTACGCCATGCTTCGGTGACCCTATGCACATGTGCAGGATCGGGTTTTGTCACTAAACACTTGGTTTTCTCTCAAACTCACTTATAATATTCACTCAAACAAGATGAAGCAATGTCTTTGACAAGAGTTGATAGTAATATAATAAGTAACAACAAGCAGAAATATTTTCAAGGCACTTGTATATATTATTTCTCAACTCAAGATTACAAGACACTTACAAGCATACAACAAGAGTTACAATGAGAAACTATATATACTAGATCCTACAGCCGGTTATACTTGATACCAGCTGGAAACCTAAGACTAAAGCATATACTACAATGCTATAGTTAAGGTATCTTAGATAAAGTATTATCTAAGATATGGTAGTCATGACATGTCCATGACTTACCTTTTGTCACCAACTAAAGATGGCAACTGTACTTAACATGAAAAGGTAAACAGTAGATTAAAGTATGGTCAACTACATGGCTTTTGAGAAAACGCCATGCAGTATCTCAGAGATTTGCAGCGGACTGTCAGACAGACCATACTTATGTCTACTGGATAATAGAAGTGTTCTTCCGAAGGTTAACTGGCTTCGGAAGAACAAGTTCTTCCGAAGCCATTTATACTTCGGAAGATGCTTCTATGCTTCCGAGGCTTTAAGGACTTCTTTATTCTTCGGAAGTTGACTTCAGAACTTTGTCTTCAAGTCTTGAACCTTCGGAAGTAGTTTCTTTACCTTCGGAAGTTGGAGTTCTCCTTCGGAAGTGTATTTTACAGTTAACCTTCGGAAGAACTCTTTCTTCCTTCGGAAGTCCCACACTTGGCTTCGGAAGACCTTTACATGTAGTACTCAAAATCTTCTAAGTGTTATTGTTTTGGTTGCAACAGCCTCTTATGATCTAACAAACTCCCCCTAGGCTGATGCTACCAAAACTTCACTTATCTCTACTTCTCAAAGTTTTCAGCACCAGGGATAGAAGATATTTGTCTGTCTCTCTGTTCTTCCCGGAAGTGGTGCTGAGAAGCTTGTACAGGTCATTCGTGGATAGGAGATCCAGTCTATCACTTTGAATGACGTGTACCCTTTGTTGTGACCCCCTGAAGAGAGTTAGTTGACGGGAGTTGTAGTCATACTCCCATCTAACTATGGACTCAAGTTCAGGACCTTCAACCATTTGAAGAAAGGCTTTGCCTTTGGTTGCTGATCCTTTCCTTTGCTCCTCCTCTCTCAGTTTTGACTCCTCTTCGACCTTGCTTCTTGCAGTGAGCTCGGCCATGTGAAGGCTGCCTAAATGATTTCTGATGTGAGCAGCTACTTCGGAGTTTGAGGGGTTGGAGAATGGTTTCTCTGCTAACTCAGCAATATCGAATCTGCTTAAGTGTAGCAGAGATGAGGCATTCAGCCTGTTAGTCTCACCATTCTCTCTCTCAACAACAAAGTTGTGAGAAGAGTCTTCGAACCTCCACTGGACTATCTTCTTTCTGGGTACAAGAGATTGTCTTGGTACCCTATCTCCTTTCTTTGTGTCCAGCAGAGTCACCAGCCTTCTCCTTAGCTTCTTTTCTTCCTCATTCAATGTATCTGAATTGAGGCCAAGGAGTCTTGCGGCTTGGTCCAAAGTTCCTCTTGGCAGATCAAGAAACTCATCTCTTGTGAGGGAACTTGAGGATCCATCAACATAAGTCAGGTTGACTGTATCCTCCTCACAAGAGATGTCGCTCAGAGTAGTGCAGTTGATGAGCTTGGTCTTGATCTCCTTGAATTCCTCCATTGAGAGATGTTTAGAAGAAGGAGGGATGGTTTGGTTGGTGTGTTGTTGGTTGTGAGGGTTGGGTTCTGGGTAGGGCTTTAGGTTGGATGATGGGTAGTTAGGTGGTGGGGTGGTGTGGTAGGTTGAGGTGGGAAGGTGTAGGTTCAGGGGTGAGGTGAGGTTCAGGTTCAGGTTTTTGTTGGGAGGGAAGGGAAGGTATGGTGTTCAGGTTGATGTTGGGTTTGGATATTTGGCTGAGAGGTGGCTTTGAAGGTCATCCCCTGTCCCCTTCTATACATCTCCTTTCTTCTCCCTGCACGAATGTCAGCCTTGATGTCACTGACATGTCGTTGCAGGGTCTTTTCAACATTGGACCCACTTGCCTGCCAGAGAAGCCGTGAGCTTTAAGATAGTTCTTCATCCAAGCTTTGTCACCTATCTTCTTGCGGCAGACAGTCCAGCCTCTTCTTCCTTCTTCTTCTTTACTACCAGCTTCTCCCTTGCAGCTCTCTTTCTCTCCTTCTCCATTTGATCTTGCTCTTTGTTGAAGAGCCACAATATCGTGTCATTGTTGTGTGGAGATAACTCATCTTGAGAGAATCCTCTGGAGAGTAGGAAAGTGATCCTTTCTCTCCTGAGCTGCAGATCAGCTTCTCTCTCTTTTCTCAGCCTTTCTTCTCTTCTTCCAGGCCAACCTTGCAGCTTCTTCTTTTTGCTGTTTTTGCAGCAAGGTTGCCTTTTCTAGCTCTATCAGCTCCTCTAAAGGTAGCAGGAGTACATCTTCCGAGGCAGCTCCTAGACTGACTAGTCTATCAATTACCTCCACCCTTCTTCTATTGTTGATTGCCTCTTGGTTGGCTGCAGCTGCTTTTGTACTTGCAGCTAACAGTTTCCCAGTTGGCAGTCTTCCTTTCCTTTTTTTGAGTTCTCCACCAGCCTTTCTTCTTCCAGAAGCTCTTCCGAAGTCATCTTCCTTTTACCTTTAATGTCTTCGGAAGTGCTAGACTTTGGTGGTTCTTGGATAGAAGACTCAGGTTGGGTGGTGGAGGTAGGAGCTGAGGTCAATGCAGATGTAATGGCTAGTGGTTGGCTGAGAAAATCCTCCCTATTAACCTCAGATGCAAGTTCCAGAATTGCATCTGTGACTATTAGATCATCGGAAGAGAGAACAGTCCTTCCGCAGCAGCAATTTCAGCTTCGGAAGTTTGAGTTGGTTCTTCCGAGGCTTCAAATTTTGCTTCGGAAGCCTGTGAAAACACACCTTCTGTCCCACTATTTCAGTTGCTGGGCCATCAGTCCTAGTTTCCCCTTCGAAATCAATCTCAGGTTCCACTTGGGCCTTAGGTTGACCAACTTCCTCAACAGTGGTAGGAGATGCATTCAACCTTTGAAGCTCTTGAGCTCCAAAGTATATCACAGACATATCTGGACTGGGTTGATCTATGAGGGACTCTAAAAGGAACTTGTTGAAGATCCTATTTAGATCCTGAAGCATCTTTTGATCCACTTGAATCACAAGTGGAGGAGGCTCAGGGAAGATGGTGGTTTGTTGCTTTGAGCTCAAAGAAATGAGAGCTTGACTGGTGGAATCCTGTCTTTGACTTAGTTCCTCAACATTCTCCCCCTTTTTGGTAGCATCATCTTGAGAGGTAGATGAGCTAGAGGAAGAGGTCAAGGAGACTTGAATGGGTACATGCCTAACAGATCTCTCAATCTGTTTCTCAGCTAGTTGTACCTTGAGATTTTCAATCTCAAGTTGCTGAGTGGCAGACCTATCCTCTAAAGTCTTAACCTTTGATTCAAGGTTTGAGACTTTAGAAAGTAGGTCTCTTATTATGAGTTGCAGTCTTCCCTCATCTTCTTGGAAGAATCACGGGGAGATGAGGTAACATACCTAGTATGTTCATCCTCACCACCAGATGTGGTTTCTTGGCACCCTGGTTTCCCTTGCACAATGATGTCTCTTTCAGAGGCATCATAGGGCATGGTTGCCGTAGATTCAGTCTGACTATTGTTACCACTGTCCTGAGGATCCAATGAGGCTCCTTCAGTAGTGGCAGCTGAATCTACATGAGTCCCCTCCACATCAGTGGGACTCACCCTCAGTTGGGTTTGCTGGTGTGGGCTAGAAACAAGAGGTTTCTCTAGGCTCTGTTGATCCTTAATGGGGTGTTGTGGATCAACTTCATTGCCTTGGAGAGACATAGTCTCTTCACCAGCTCCGGTCAATAGGTCAGTAAAGGAGAAGGAATGAAGACCTAAAGACCCGGGACTTTGATCAATGTCAAAAGGCATTGAACTGTCCCTTGGTGGCTGCTCAGGGGAGTGTAGAGACTCACCCTGAGGGCTGTCAGATGGGGTTATGGGCTCATGGGTCTGAGACTGAGGAGACTCAAGACCCATATTGAGGTCAATAGTGAAGGATTGTGGGACCTCTGGCTGAGTGGGAGCCCCTTGTTCCACTCTAGCCTTTTTGGTTTGAAGAGGAGGGGCTTGTTCAATCAGAGTAGATTGAACAAGGGTTCGTTTGGTTCGTCTCTGATAGGTGACTTTTATTGGTGGAGAAGGTAGATTTGGAATGGTGAGGGTTGTTGCTGGTGTGGGTTCATCACCTGTGGGGATAACAGGGATGTCACCAGGAGCCATTGGCTCAATCATACCTGGAAGAAGTGCGGTATCCCTTCCAGTGTAGTTGGTAGACACTCTCTTCAGTACTTTGAAGATAGTCGGCCTCATCTGAGGAGCAGATAGAGCAGCTGAACAGACAAGCTTACTCTGATCTAGCTCGCAGTTGATTATGTGCTGTAGAAATCTGGGATACATAAAGAATGTGTCCCTTTGCAGATTTCCTATGAGGTTAGTCAGCACAAACCTGGAGTAGTTGAAGCGTAAGCCTTGTACCAACCCATGAACTAGGCACCCAAGTTCATAGGGAATTTGATCCCATCCCCCTGATTTGTTAGATAAGCAGTGGAGAACCACATGTAGCAGGAACTTCCACTTGTAGGAGAAGTTGAATTTGTAGACTGTCGACCTGCTTACATCTCCACCGTATCCCATTTGGAGATAAGAGTTATCTAACTCAGTCTTGGGGAATTCCGTCGGTGCGCCTTCATCATGGAGCTCAAGATGCTCCCTGATGATTTGTTCAGTAACGACCAACTCTTGGCCACATACACTTGACCTAATAGCACGAACTCCATTTAGGGTTTCAACCCGACTATTTGCCCAGAATTCGGACATTTGGTTGGTGTAAATGGTCGGGTTTACAGTCAGTGCTGTGTAATATGAAGATTGGGCTAGAAAGAGATAATATCAGAGAAGTCGGCATCCCTTGAGGAGTCAAGGAGTGCGACTTTGGTTGTGCTGAGGGTTTAGAGCCATTTGGAAAGGTAGCAGAGGAAAAGTTCTTGAGAGAGAGAGGTAAATTGGCGAAGAAGAAAGCTTTTAGGGCAGTGAATTGGGTAAAAAGAGTGTAAGTGATTAGCCGAAAGTATTTAAATGGGTGAAATGGCGGTTTAAAGGGTGGTTTGGATAAGATGATGTGAGGGTTCAGAGGATGATGTGACAGGGGCGGTAAGGTTAAGCCATTTAAATAATCCGACATCATTACAAAATCTTTACTTTTTACAGAGTGGGGCCCAAAGATTTCCGTTACACAGTAAAATCCTTCTTCCGAGTATAAGGTATTTCCGAAGGTAAAGTTCTTCCGAAGGCAAATGTATTTCCGAAGGTAAGTAAATTGCTTCCGAAGATACATGTTGCTTTCAAGTGGAAAGTATTAAGTGCTTCGGAAGTAGATCTGAGATTTCCTCAATCGCTTCTTCCGAGACTTAGTATACTTCCGAGAAGAAAATTATCCTATGAGAAATTTGCTTCGGAAGTTATGCTAGATATCTTCCGAAGGCAAGTTTCTCTTCGGAAGAACTTATACTTAGTTAAATAAGAAAGGATCTTTTGTAACAGGGCTTAGATTGTATTGACATAAGACTTTACATATTGAAAAGGTTTTCAAATGAGATTGACTAGTCAATGTTTATCATCCCAATAGCTGTAATAAGATACTTAAATCTTTGTTCATCAAATGCTTTGGTGAACAGATCAGCATATTGTTCATTTGAATTGACTTTGACTAGTTTGATAAGATTTTTCTCATGAATATCTCTAATGAAATGATACCTGATGTCAATATGCTTTGTCTTTGAGTGCTTCACTGGATTTTCTGTGATGGATATAGCACTGTTGTTGTCAATGTGGATAGGAGTGCTCATGAAATTGAATCCATAGTCAATCATCTGGTTTTGAATCCACAGCAGCTGAGCACAGCAACTTGCAGCAGCAATGTATTCAGCTTCAGCAGTTGATGTAGAGACACAGGATTGCTTTTTGCATTGCCATGAGATGATCCTTCCACCAAGAAATTGACATCCTCCTGATGTTGATTTCTTGTTGATGTTGCAGCCACCATAATCACTGTCAGAGTATCCATAGAGATTAAAATCACTATTTCTTGGATACCAGAGACCTAACTTAGGTGCTCCTTTGAGGTATCTGAGGATTCTCTTGACAGCAATTAGGTGAGACACCTTTGGAGCAGCCTGATATCTTGCACAAATGCAAGTTGCAAACATGATTCAGGTCTACTTGCTGTAAGATACATCAGAGAACCAATGATTGCTCTATACTGATGTTGATCAGTATCCTCCCCCTCAGAGTCAGGGCATAAATCATGGTTTCTGGGTATGGGTGTCTTTGCTGCTTTACAATCCTTCATATCAAATCTCTCTAAGATGTCATTGACATACTTAGATTGATTGATGAAAAACCCTTCCTTCAGTTGCTTTACCTGAATTCCAAGGAAAAAGTCCATTTTTCCCATAGAACTCATTTCGAACTTCTTCTTCATAATGCTCTCAAAGTCTTTGCACATTTGGTCATTTGAAGACCCAAATATGATGTCATCAACATAGACTTGAACTAGCAAAATGTCTTTCCCAGACTTTCTGATAAAGAGAGTCTTGTCAATGGTTCCTCTAGTGTAGCCGTTCTTCAGAAGAAATTGAGACAATGTCTCATACCACAGTCTAGGTGCTTGGTGCAGCCCATATAGAGCTTTATCCAATTTGCACACATAGTTTGGATGCTGTGGGTCTTCAAATCCTGGAGGCTGGCATACATAGACTTCCCTATCTATATCCCCATATAGAAAGGCACACTTGACATCAAGCTGGTAGACAGTGAAATTCTTGGATGCAGCATAAGCAAGGAAGATCCTAACTGCCTCAAGTCTTGCAACAGGTGCAAAGACATCAGTATAATCAATTCCTTCCTCTTGAGTGTATCCTTGAACCACTAGTCTTGCCTTGTTCTTGATAATCAAGCCTCTGTCATCTCTTTTATTTCTGAAAACCCACTTGGTGCCTATAGGTACTTGACCAGATGGTAGCGGACATAGGTTCCAAACCTTCTGTCTTTTGAATTGAAGCAGCTCCTCTTGCATTGATTCAACCCAGCTACTATCCTTTAAGGCATCTTCCACCTTCTTGGGTTCCATTTGGGACAAGAAGCATGAGTACAGGCAGACATTCCCATTGTGAGTTTGTCCCCTTGTTCTCACACCCTCAGAGACTTTCCCCTATGATGTTTTCAGCTGGATGAGTATTGTGAATTCTAAGTCTTGGAATCACCTCCAGCTGCAAAGATAAGTCCAAGTTGGACATATTTTGCTCTGGAGCTTGAATACTTGTCCAGCTGCTGTTTCAATATCATTCAATGAGGACTGATTGAATGATAGAGAAACATCATCATTTCTTTGCTGTGAAGCATCATTAACAGTTGCCTGTTCCTTCAAAATGCTGCTTCCATCAGCTTGGTGTTGTGTAGGATCACCTGAGGAGACTTGAGTATCATCAGGTAAGTCCCTTGTTGAAGTTCCACTATTTCTTGAAATGGTTATACTGTCAGATCTTTCAATAGTGGGAACTTGATTTGTTGTTGTTCTTGGAGAACTTGGAGCAGGTCTGGGAAGCTCAAACAGTTGATCTTCATTAGGATTGCCTTGAGCACCTGTTCCAGCTGAAACATTCTCACAAGATGGTTTAGAATAGTTTGAAAACAATTCTAAATCAAAATATGATCAGGGCCATTCCCCCTAACACAAGGAGTGTGCTCATTAACTACAATGTTGGAGGATTCCTCAATTGTTGGTTTTTAATGTTATAAACCCTGTAAGCTTTAGAGTGGGAGGAATATCCAACAAAGATGGCATCATCTGACTTTTCAGCAAATTTTGCTAAATTGTCTTTTGTGTTAAGTATGGTACACCTGCTGCCAAAGGACCTTAGAAAGCCAATGAACGGTGGCCTCTTGTTCCATAGCTCATAAGGGGTTTTTCCATGTGGCTTTACTACAAGAACTCTGTTCTGCACAATAGCATGCAGTGCTGACTGCCTCTGCCAGAATGTTAGAGGCAGCTTTGAATCAGCTAACATAGTCCGAGCAGCCTCAATAAGTGTCCTATTTTCCCCTCTCAGCAACACCATTTTGTTGAGGAGTTTCTAGGAGCACTGTATTGTCTGGCAATCCCTTTTGAGTTACAGAATGAGTCCAGAACAAAGTTCTGTAACTCAGTCCCTTGATCACTTCTGATTATTTTAACCTTGTGATCAACTTGATTTTCTATCTTAAGACTAAAAGAATTTAAAGTTCATCCGTTTCATCTTTAGTTCTTAAAAAGAATACCCATGTAAATCTAGTAAAATCATCAACTATCACAAGGCAATATGATTTCCTTCCAATGCTCATTATACTTGTGGGACCAAATAGATCCATGTGCAATAAGTGTAATGGAGTAGTGATAGAGTTAACAACTTTGGATTTATGAGAAGATCTGTGTTGTTTCCCTTTCAGGCAAGCAACACAGTTATCTTTGCAGAAAAATTCCTTTTTAGGCAAACCATGTACCAAGTTATTTTTAGCCAATTTATTCATTGTCTTAAAATTGACATGACACATTCGTTTATGCCACAGTGTTGACTCATCACTATCAGCTTTGGAAAGAAAGCATGATACTTCTCCCATTGGGGAAGCATTGTTCATATCAAGCTTGTACATATCCCCTCTCCTGGGAGATCTAAGAAGCACCAATTCCTGAGGAATTGTCATCCCAGGTTTGAGGATGATGCACTCATGTTCTGTGAAAAGCATTTGATGCTTTTGATCACAAAACTGAGAAACACTTAACAGGTTGTGTTCAAGCTGTTTGACAAAATTAACTTTGTCAACTTTTAGTTTTCCATTGGATATACTTCCTCTGCCAGAAATATATCCTCCGGCCTCACCTCCAAACTGGACAGGACCTCCATCATAATGTTGAAATTGTTGAAGGAGAGATCTGTTTCCTGTCATGTGCCTGGAGCATCCACTATCTACTATCCAAATGTTGTTATTCTTGTCATATGGATGTCCCTGCACATAAGGTGAGAAAATTAGTTTTGATTGGAAACCCAAGCCTTTTTGGTCTTGGGTTCTTCCAATGAAAGTGACATGATTGAACCAAAGTTTATGCATGGGGGTTCAATGGATGTCTTTGAAGAAGAGGTTTGGGCTACAGCATCTTCCTTGATCTTCCATTCCATCCCTTGGTTGATCATAGAAGATGAGCTTGATGAAGCTTTTGCAGCTTGGCATTCTTCCGAAGCTTCTTTCTTTTCGGAAGAGACCTTCACCACCTTTTCTTCCGAAGCAGTCTTCTTCTGGGATGGTTTCAAGGGAACTCTTTTGTGAGTCTTTGCAGCTTTTACTTCCGAAGCCTTTTTCTTCTCGGAAGAAGAGTTTTCTTCCGAGACAAGCCTTGCTTCGGAAACAAGCTTTCCCTTTTTCAACACTTGAACCATCTGATATGGTCCAAATGTGAAACCTTCCCTGACTCCTTCTCTTTTAACATTATTTGCATAATGTGTGCTAGCAGGATTGTAATAACAATCTTTAGCCATGTGGTTTTGCAAACCACACATTATGCATGCAATGTTAATTTTCTGGGAATTGGAGGGTTGCTGTTTCTTGTTCTTTTTCTCTTCATCAGCAACCTTTCCCTTTAACTTCTGATCCTTTGGTAGGACAGGAGTACTGGTATTATACTCCTTTCCTGAATCAGAAGGTCCAACCACCTGGAATCCTGCTGATATGAATACACCCTTTTGCTTTGGGTCTATCTTCAGCTTGGATTCAGCCACTTTCTTGGCAGTTTTTCTGGCTGCTTTAGCCCTGCTTCTTCTGGCTTTGGTGGTCAGAGATTGATCATCATTGGTCTGGGAGGGCTCAATTACCTGTTCCTTCCCTGTGATGGTCATGGTCTCCACAGTTGCATCACTCTTTGACTCTTTACAAGGTGGGTCAACAGATGGAACCTCTTGCTCTTCAGTACCACATCTTGGTTGTCTTACAGACTCATAAGAGTGTGGTGGAGCAATTTCATTGGTTCCCAACCCACTTTTGTTTTGATAACAAAGTTTGGAGTGAGAGGATGATGCAAGTATGGCTTGGAAGTTTTGCTCAGCAATAGCATACTTCCTGGCTTGAGCCTCAGCTGTGACAAGCTGGGCTTGAGCCTCAGTCAATTTGGATATTAAATCCTTGATTTGAGTCTTGTAGTTGGTGTGTTCATGTTTTAAAAGAGATACAGTTTTCTCTAACTCCTCAATTTTCTTTTGGTAGTCAGATTCAGCTCTCTTAAAATCAGATTTTAGCACATTTAAAGACTCAATATCGGATTTAATTTCCATATTGTAGTCCTGGTACAACTTAACCTTAGCAATGCAGGCAGGGGTACAGAGATGTTCATATACCTTGTTTTCATCTGTTCCTGCCATGAGTGCTTGAGCAGGAGTCACATCTTGAACCATAAAGCTCCAGTCAACTCTTGAGCCATAGCTGCAGTTTCAGTTGACTTTCCATTGGGCTTTGGTGTAGAAGGATGTGTGGAGGCCTGTGAGGTTCCCGGGTTGGACTTGGGAGCCTTGCATTCCCTTGCAAAGTGGCCAAGCTGGTTACAGTTGTAACACTTAGCCTTGCTTTTGTCAAACCCAAACTTGCTAGTGATTGGGTTTTGAGGGAATTGCCTTCCAGTTCTCTTAAAGAACTTCTTCGCTCTGTAGGTAAGGAGAGCCATTTGCTGGACAATGTCCACATACTCTATGTCATCTGGACTAAAGCACTCAAGATCATCAAAGCAGAACTGATGATCATTGGAGTGTCCACTCCCTGAAACAAACGCACAGCCCTCCTGAAAGGAGCTCTGCTGAGCTTGATGAGACCTTGGAGTCTCAGGGAATGTGATGTAAGGCCCAGATGAGCAAGATGGCTGCTGGGTGTATGACAGGTACTGCTGAGACTGTAGGGTACCTGAGCCTTCAGCAACCATTAAAGCGTTGCTAGCAGGAAGGCTCAAGGGTCTGCTTGCTTGGTGACCCTTTTTGCTTGCCATTTCCAAACGGTATCCATCTAGGATCCCATAGAGTTCGGTCATGGTGAGAGTGTTTAAATTCTCTGTTCTCTTAATGGAGACACAGTAGAAAGTCCACTCATTGGGTAGAGCACTCATGAACTTCCTGGTAAGGTCTCTTAGTTCTTGAGTGATTCCCACAGATTGGAGGGAGGAGATAAGATCCATATACCTGAAGTATTGCTGGCTAAAGGTTTCTCCAGCAATATAGGTGAAGTTCTCGAACTGCTGCTTCAGTGAGTCCTTCTTTGAATCATTAGAGCTCGAGTACATCTGAGCAAGTGCATCAAAGAGTTCTTTGGCTGACTTGCAATGCTCAAACCCCACCATGATGGAGTTTGGGATTGCAGTCATGAGAACAGTCATAGCATTGCTGTCAATGTCGAGCCTCTTCCTATCTTCATCAGAATAGTCTTCGACATCCTTTTCGATCATGGCTCCGTTTCCACCAGCAACTTTTGGCTTGTACGGGCCATTCACGATGGACTGCCACATCTTGCTATCCTGGTATCTGATGAAGCCTTCCATTCTTCTGCTCCAAGACCTGAAGTTTTCAGGATCGATGATAGGAGCTTTGGTCATTGTTCCCATTTCGACTTCAGATTTGTTGAGGGCCATTTTTGAGTGAGGTATAAGGAGGAGTGAAAAACTTGGTTGATTGGGATGGTAAGATCTTACAATCAAGAGCCTAAAAAGCTCTGATACCAATTGCAGGATCGGGTTTTGTCACTTAACACTTGGTTTTCTCTCAAACTCACTTATAATAGTCACTCAAAACAAGATGAAGCAATGTCTTTGGCAAGAGTTGATAGTAATATAATAAGTAACAACAAGCAGAAGTATTTTCAAGGCACTTGTATATATTATTTCTCAACTCAAGATTACAAGACACTTACAAGCATACAACAAGAGTTACAATGAGAAACTATATATACTAGATCCTACAGCCGGTTATACTTGATACCAGCTGGAAACCTAAGACTAAAGCATATACTACAATGCTATAGTTAAGGTATCTTAGATAAAGTATTATCTAAGATATGGTAGTCATGACATGTCCATGACTTACCTTTTGTCACCAACTAAAGATGGCAACTGTACTTAACATGAAAAGGTAAACAGTAGATTAAAGTATGGTCAACTACATGGCTTTTGAGAAAACGCCATGCAGTATCTCAGAGATTTGCAGCGGACTGTCAGACAGACCATACTTATGTCTACTGGATAATAGAAGTGTTCTTCCGAAGGTTAACTGGCTTCGGAAGAACAAGTTCTTCCGAAGCCACTTATACTTCGGAAGATGCTTCTATGCTTCCGAGGCTTTAAGGACTTCTTTATTCTTCGGAAGTTGACTTCAGAACTTTGTCTTCAAGTCTTGAACCTTCGGAAGTAGTTTCTTTACCTTCGGAAGTTGGAGTTCTCCTTCGGAAGTGTATTTTACACTTAGACTTCGGAAGAACTCTTTCTTCCTTCGGAAGTCCCACACTTGGCTTCGGAAGACCTTTGCATGTAGTACTCAAAATCTTCTAAGTGTTATTGTTTTGGTTGCAACAGCCTCTTATGATCCAACATGAAGGCCGAGCACCAAAAGCCGTATGGGAAGATACAACCTTTGGATATACCGGAATGGAAGTGGGAGCACATCACCATGGATTTCATTACAAAGCTGCCGCGTACCCCGAAAGGGTATGATGCCATATGGGTGATAGTTGATCGTTTGACGAAGAGTGCTTACTTTCTACCGATCCGCGAGACATATTCATCTGAGAGGTTGGCTGATCTGTTCATCAAGGAGATCGTGACTCGTCATGGTGTGCCGGTGTCTATCGTGTCGGATCGCGACACCCGGTTTACATCTAAATTCTGGAAGAAGTTCCACGATGCTATGGGGACGAGGTTACATATCAGCACAGTTTATCATCCCCAGACTGATGGTCAGTCAGAAAGGACCATTCAGACGCTGGAATACATGCTTCGGGCATGTGTGATCGATTTTGGTGGAAGTTTGGACGACTACCTACCGTTAGCCGAGTTCTCATATAACAACATCTATCACGCCAGCATTGGCATGCCTCCATACGAGAGGCTATACGGTAGGAGATGCAGAACGCCCGTTTGTTGGGGTGACATTGGTCAGAAGGAATTGGGAAGCGTCGAGGCTACGACTGAGAAGCTTGAGAAGATCAAAGCCTTCATGAAGGCAGCCAAAGACAGACAGAAGTCGTATGCTGATAAACGACACAGGCCGATTGAGTTCCAAGTGGGTGACCGGGTTATGTTGAAGGTCTCACCTTGGAAGGGTATCATTCGCTTCCGAAAGCGGGGCAAGTTGCGCCCAAGGTATATAGGCCCTTTCCGAATCATTGCTCGAGTAGGAGAGGTGGCCTATAGACTGGAGTTGCCATATGAGTTAAGTGGAATTCACCCGACATTCCATGTATCTCAACTTGCCCAATCGTATATAGGCCCTTTCCGAATCTGAGAAGTGCTTAGCTGATGAAGATATGATTGTTCCACTGGAGGATATCGAGGTAGACGAACGGCTCAATTATGTGGAGCAACCAGTGGCAATCATCGACCGAAAGGAGAAAAGGCTAAGGAATAAAGTGGTTCCTCTGGTGCGTGTACAGTGGAAGCACCGGAAGGGATCCTAGTCAACGTGGGAGACTGAGGAAGAAATGAGACAGCATTATCCACGTTTGTTCGAGGAATAACAGGTTTCGGGGACAAAACCTATTTAAGGGGGGTGGACTTGTAACACCCGGAAATTTATTATTTTGAAGCCGGCGAAGAAAGAAAAGAAATAAAGTCCAAAGTCGAGGGACCAAACCCGCCAACGAAGAAAAAAATTGGGTAATGTGGTGATATGTGTAGGGAGAGGGCAGCCCACTCTCCCCACACTTCACATATTTTTAGATTTCAAAGGAAGAGAAGAGAGAAAGAGGAGAAAAGGGAGAAAAGTGGTGTTTCGGGTGATTCGGGTGTCCAAATCCGTCGAGTAGCAAACCAAATCGAAGCTCTTGTCTTTGTGCTCGATTGTGTGAGTTCTAGGACCCCACTTGTACTTGATTTCAACTGATTTTGGGGCTGGAAAATGTACAAAACCCGTTTTTGTGTGTGTATGTGTTTGACCCATTTGGGTGTGATGTGTATGATGTGTTTAGAGTATGATTTCGGGCTTGTGTGTGCTTGTATGGTGTTATGGTATGCATTTCTAAGGTCCAGGAGGGTTAATTTAGGCTTAGAATGGGTTTGGATGAGCTTGGAGGCCGAAAATGGCAGATTGGGTTCGGGATGAACTCCATTCTGCATCAGCTAGGGCTAGGCGACCGAATGAAGGCCATACGGCCGAATGAGGGCGATTGAGGGTCATTCGCACGATTGGGATTCATTCGCACGATTGAGGGTTCAATCGCACGACTAAGGTTTCAGTCGCACGACTGGGAGTCCAGTCGCATGGGGATTGCACGACTGAGGGTTAAGTCGCATAGATGCTTAGTCGCATGAGTCCATTCGCATGAGGTCAGTCGCATAGGTGCCCATTCGCAGTAATCCCATTCGCACAAGGTCCATACGCACGATTGGATGTTCATTCGCATAGATGATCATCCGCATGAGTCCAGTCGCATGATGTTCAGTCGCATGGAGGCCATGCGACTGAAGTGTGTCCATACGCCCGAATCGGGCTGTTGCACTCGAAGGAATGTGTAGTTTGACTTCTGGCCTTCGGGGAAAGGTGCAGATGTAAGTTTTGACGTAAAGTAACCCGTAAGTGCATGTAAGGGAATGGTTATGGCCTTAGAGAGCATGTAGGGCATGATGATGATGATGATGCATGTTTATGCTTATTATAAATGTATGATGTTGCCCTGTATGATGATGATGAATGTGTATGATATGTTCCTTATTATGATGTATGCTTATCTTTCTTGTGGCTTTACATGTCATGCTAATGAATGAATGAATGAATGAATGAAGTATTATGTAATGTAAAGCGAAAGATAATGAAAGAGGAACATGAAGTAAGAATGCATGCATTAATGAATGATGAATGAACGGAAGAAAGGCTTGCAAGCATATATATTGGGGTGAGCGACTTTGTGTTGCAAAAGACTCGGATGAAGTGCAATCATTTAGATTGCCTATGAGGTGAGCAACCTTGTCGTTGCAAAAGACTCGAGTAAGTGCTATCGTGATGTTGCCTTGGGGTGAGCAACCTTGTTGTTGCAAAAGACTCGGATAGCTTGCTATCGTGATGGGCAATTGGGGTGAGCAACCTTAGGAGTGCAAAAGACTCGGATAGCGTGCAATCATTGAGATTGCCATTGAGGTGAGCGACCATGTTGTCGCAAAAGACTCGGAAGACAGAATGAACGAAAAGAATGGAAGATAATGAATGAGATGAAAGATAATAATGACATTGTCTATGTATACGTATGTTGAATGATCGCATGATAAAAGGAATAGTTTTAATGAAAGTAAAGTATGTTTTATTATTAAAACTAGAACTCACTCAGCAACGCTGACTTTTATTACATTTTCCAGTTGGCAGGTAAATGATTGCTGAGGATGGCACGGCGAGGCTACTCGGCTCTTTTGGGATGGCATCCAATTATATAGCTTTTGTGATGTAATGCAAACATGAATTTTGTAACCGGATAATGACGTATTATTTGGCAAAAGTAATTATAGTGAAATGTGATGCCATTTTTGAATGTTTCCGCTGCAGTGTTTTCTTAATGCAAGGTAATTATATGTTTTATGTGCGATGAATGACCAACTGTAAGCGTCCCGGGAACGGGGCCTTACATTCCTGAAGCGCAAGCCTAAATCCCAGGGTGGATTAGTCTTTTTCATAATCATCTTCTAATCAATTTTATTACTTGCGATTTGTTTTCTTAGTTAATTTGTTAATCATTCGAAAATTCACTTTTCACAAACAAGAGACAATAGTTTAGTAATTCACTAGCTTAATTCATTTTCTTACAAATCAAAGTACGACACACAGACAACTAATTCCACAAGGATCGACAACTCTACCTACCCTAACTAGTTTAAGGTGAATAGGAACAGACATTTTACATCTTATTTTATTTGTACTTTGACATTGATCAATCGTACTTTCTACAAATGATAGTTGTGGTTTTCCGTAGCATATTTCCACCTTTTTTCCTTTTTACATCTTCTAGTTCTAAAGCAAAATTTTTTTCTTATCTTCTTGGGTCTTTCATTTGGTTTGTGATGGCTTGGTGGAGTGATTATTGTTGATCGGGTATACCTTAAAACTCCAAAAAAATTTATGTTTTCAACCTATTAGCAGGTAATATCTAGTTTATGATTTTCCAACTTGTTTCCACTGAATGCTTGTATGAAATCCTAGTATATCGGTCTCAAGATTTTATTGAATGTATTTTCCTAACATGTTGATTTGTTTTTAGATTACATATGCCAACTGAAGGTTTTTTCTTATTTACACATCTACATTCATGTGATAACCAAGTTATTAAACTTAACGATAAAAACCAACAACAGTTAGACTAAAGGATAAAATATTGAAACAAATCATATACATAAAAGTTGTCTAGTGTAATTAAGTAAATATAAAGGTTAAAAACTGAAAGTAGTTACAAAGACAAGTACCTTTTCCTATAACTTACCCTATTTAATATAAGACAATTACACCAAATTATGATACATAGAACCTTGGTTAAAATGAAAATAAGTAAACAAAAAGAAGAAACAAAATTAAAAGATAAAAAAAATTGGGAGGGCAAAACATGTGGAGGGTTGGAAAGCTATGCATTTTAATCAAGGGTTAGGATGGGTTAATGAAAATGTAGAAACACATTGGGTAAGTAAAACAATTATTTATATATCTATGATAACTGATAAAATGCGTTCGATTGACTTTGACACTTTTAAACTTTTAGTTGGATTTATTATAACTATTAATTAATGTTATTGTTACTGATGTAGGTATGATTGTTTCTATAGTATATGTTAATTGAAATTCGGGAATTATTCTTGTTTTTTATATAGTTAAACATGTTAGTTATTCATTATATAGTAGTTATGTCGTCAAATTTTGGTAAAATATTTAATGTATGTTTCTTTTATTGTTTAATGTAGGGACAAATTCAAGATGAGATGAATTGATCATTGTCGAGCTCGGCGGGAGATGAGACATCGGTTGATGAGGTTGAGGTTCTTGCACGTTCCTTGGGATCTAGGCGTTGTCATATATGTGGAGTTGGTCGAAAAGTGAAAAGTAATACCCCCGATGTAACTCCTAGTACGTATGCACCCCCATCACAATATAATGAAATGCAAGAACAACTTAGACAATCAAATGAAAGATGGCAACAACAACTTCAAATAAATGCAAGAATGCAAGAACAAATAATCAACTCCTTTCAATGTCACAAAACAAAAACAAATCATCTTGTCAACCGAATGAAGAAGGGGATGATGAAGATACAACAATTGATTAAGTTGGTTGTTTGTGTTTGATCAAATGATTAAGTTGTTTGTTAAATGTTTGGCATGTTTAAACAACTATTATATATTTTGATATCTAAGTACTTGACTTTATATTATAATGTTGTGAAATTTGAATAAGTTGAACAACTAGGACTGGATTAAATATATATTATAAACCTGAAAAACTTTTAAAAATAAAAAAAA
Source organism: Flaveria ramosissima (assembly GCA_025215565.1). NCBI lineage: Eukaryota > Viridiplantae > Streptophyta > Magnoliopsida > Asterales > Asteraceae > Flaveria > Flaveria ramosissima. Next base: position 8,134,351 of record CM046042.1, on the reverse strand, counting down.
TTAAACAGACTCTATAGCGACGACATGTCGCCCCTAAAGTCGTCGCTATAGCTAAATATATTTTTTTATTTTTTATTTTTCTAAATTTCGTCTTCTTAGATTTTGACGACAACATTATAGGGGAGGACTTGTCGTCGCTATAAGTGTACACTATAGCGGCGACGTTTTTTGCGACAACAAGTATGTGATTTAGCGACGAGTATATAGCGGCGACCTTTTAGCGACTAAGTGTTGTCGCTATAGCTTATAGCGACAACTTTATAACCTATGGCGACGACTTTTGTCGCATCTATAGCTATTGTTTCTTGTAGTGACATTTTATCACTATTCACACCAAAATAAAATGTAATTAAAAATGAAAGATGTGCAGACAACTATGAAAGTAAGGCTCGAACTTGTGCTCGTTTAGACTCAATGCCTCAAAAGTCTTAGTAGACAAAAAAGTAAGCTTTGTGTGAGGCTAGACTGCTCAAACTCAGCTCGAGTGTGTCAAAACGCGTCTCGTCGTTTTGAGTTTTGATCTCAAGTAGCTCGATTTAAACACTTAATCTTGGACACTATCAATTGCCTTTATCAGTCCCCGTGTTCTTGTTATTTCTTTGCATAGTTGGATACTTAAATATGGGTCATTAGAAGCAGCTTACTACATGAATTAAACTCACATGAAGAAAGAAAAGAAAGAAAGAAAAAAAAAAAAAGAACCTCAACCATGACTCGACCTGCAAAGCTGAAACATCCAAATTGAGCAGATCGCGCGATTCCCTTTTACATTAATATCATCAAATAGATTGTTTTAAAAGTTTCTCCTTTGACTAACGTCTAAATCTATTGTGTTGCTTATTCATGTATCAACAAAATGAATATCGATATTCAATTCATGAACAACAATTCAATGACTAATATGATTATAATACAAGTAAAATATTCAAACACGAGACATTATTTCTGACTAGAGGCAACATTGGGAAGAAAGAATATAAGATTAAAAACAATTAACAAAAAAATTTAATGATACCAGAAGATAAAGAGAATAAATCGGTTTAATGAAGATTTATGACTTGATTCATACTAACTTCATTATTGGATTCTGTTAGATCGTAGGTAATGTTTAAGTGTTAGAAGGACGTTCATTATCTAGTATTTTTAATCAAAATTAGCAATTATGATGGTGTAGGTTTTGAAATAAAAAGTTCCATTTTGTATTTAATCAAAACGACCTAGTATATATTGGTGGTATAAAGCTAGACTACTAGCAGTATCGTATTATTTTCACTAATTTATTGGGGCAGTGATTATAGTTTTTTAGGCGGTTTTGGACAACTCTAGAAAATAATGCTTCAAAAAACAATCTCTTTATTTTGTTGGGGGGGGGGGGGGGGGGGGGTGGGTTTTGGGGTTGGGTTTGTCAAGAACGTGTTAGATATGTTATTTTACTTAATAATCATTTAACAATACATTTTTATTATTAACAACTACAATAAGAACACACGTATTATATGAGTTAAAACATTTATAAAAGTATAACAGATTATAATTAGTTTAAAAACAAATCATCACCTTTAATATCATTGTTATTTAATATTTTTTTAAAAAATAGGTTATTATATTAGTTTAATTTAATATTATCATAAAATAGAAGAAAGATATGGGAAAAAAAGGATTAAGATATACATACACCCAAATATTGTTATCTGAACACCTTAAATACGACCTGTATTGATCTGTAAATATCAAATCAGTCAGTTTATAATTTTTTACAACCTGTAATAGTCGTCACGACCCGTAATGACTTTAACTTATATGGTAGTAACGAGGCTTATAAGCGTAAGTAAAATTTCCTATTTTTATTTTAAGTTTAAGTTTTACTTTTTAAATACTTATTTATAAATTTAATTAATAATTTTACCCATCATATCAAATGTTTAATTTGTTGAATCAATTTATTTATTAAATTTACAAATAAGTATTTCATGAAAGAAAATTTACTTTTTTATTGTTTTCATAAAATACTTATTTACAAATTTAATAAATTAGTATTTTATAAAAGTGAAAAATAAACTCAAAAAATAATATAAATGAATAAAAAAATGTAAACAGAAAATCAAAAATAAAAAAATCTAAAAAATATTAAAAATTTTACTTACGGTCATAAAATTCATTACGTCCCCTGTTCTTGTGGTTGGTAACGGAAATACGGGCTGTAAAAAAGTCATGAATTGACTAATTTAATAGTTTACAGATCAATACGAGTGTATCTATAACATGCTTCGAAAAAATGTAAGAATGTAATTTTTTTATTAGGTTTAGAACCTATCAACTTAAAAAAGTTGTAGGTCGTACGATGATATGTTAAGAAATGTATCACCACGACACCACATAAATAAAAGAACATGAATGTTAATTGATAAATATATTTGACGTTTTCAATCTGGAGCATGCACGCTCCTAAAACAATGTAGAGTAAAACATTTATAATTTAATACTCGATAAATTAATAGTCCGGACAAAATTAGTAATTTATCTGGTTTTAACTTGAGAACAGTATAAAATTGAATCCCAATCGATAAAATAATAAGGTAATAATTTTTTTGAAATCCTAATGTAAATACATTAGTACCAAAAAAAACTATAAATTAATATTAACTAAAATGTTCTGTAATTGTAGGATTGTCTAGTAAAAATAAATCTATAGTCACTAGCTTAATTATCATTAGACATTTTATAGTGATCAATCTAGATCTATGTACATTAAACTTGACAATTTAATTTTTTTTGAACGACAAATCTATCCTACTCATACTTCTAAATTACACCAAGTTAGATCATTTCTGGGTTTGAACCCAGGACATCTCTTCTAAAAGGCAAAATCTCTATCAAATAGACTAGCTACACATTGACTTGACAATTTAATTAATGTGTGAATGTACATAATAAGTTTGAAGGTCCTTGTTTTTGTTTTATTTAAATAGATAAACTGAACGGAAATGGAAAATTTGAAAGTCGATTTATTAAATTAAGAGTTGCTCACGAATTATAAGCCAACTCTTTAGATTAATAATTTATCTCGATATCTCGATAAATTAATAAAATATCTCGCTCTCAACATTATTAATTTATACAGGTTTTACTAGTGCATATAATCTTTAGAACTTCTCTCTAATCTTCGTGTAGATTGCCTTTTTCACATATAAATGAAGTATTTAAATAAATATTACAATTTGGCTTATGAAATATTTCATCTCGTGCTGATCTATGATTCTCTTCTAGCATAAAATGTCCTAAAAAATTAGAAGTGTAGACTTAATCTCTCAACTTCCATACACATTTTCCCATCTTCTCAACAATTAATTCGTTTCTTCCAAACAAAGGAACTGTTGTTTTATTTTAAAAAAATATGTGTTTGTGTTTTGTATAAAACACCACTCAAACAGTTTTCCAAATTAATAAATTAACTTAGTCGAAACAAGAAAGCATTGTAATAAAATCATTACTATACGTTTGAAATTTTAGATGAATTGTAAGTTGGTTTATCAAGGAAGATCGAAGGCATGTTTCATGCTTTCCAACTCAAATATATTCTGCCTATTTATTTTAAGTTATCTTGACAAAGGAAGATCATGTTAGTTAATTTCTACCGACATTTTTTAGATTTTAAAAGAAGATTCCACCTACATATTTCATTGGTTAACTAAATAATTATTAAAGTTGTGATGTTTTATAAAAACTTTAATTGCCTAGTTTATGAAAACTTGTATGCTATATAAAAATGTTTTAACTTTTAAGTGACCATCAAAATCTTTACTTTAAACACAGCCAATGTGTCCTGAAATTTGTAGCACTGTTTATAGCTGCATCGTTGGTCCTTCGTTTCTCCTCAACAGAGATAAAGGAAGCCGTTTGGGGTTGTGGGTGGGGAGATTAGCATTGAGTGCAATCCTGCATTTATTGTCTTAATACCCAAAGTGGTTGACTTCCACTCAATTAGTTTGATTAGGTGTTTAAATAAAATTATATTCAAACTACAAGCAAGCTGAAAAAGATGATTAGTCTGGTTGTAAGTGTAGAGCGAAAGATGTTTTGATCGGGGTGGAATATCTTAGATGGGCCTCTAATTGTACCGAGGCAGTGACCTGGTTAAGTGCTATGAATATGACAGTTGTGCTATTCAAGATCGATTTTGAGAAGGCGTACGACATGGTAAATTGGAACTTCCTTGATTGAATAATGGATCAAATGAAATTCTTGGCTCAATGACGGTTTTGGATAATGAATATTCTATCAGCTTTTTGGTTGTTGGTCATTGTTAACGGGTCACTACTAAGGAATTTCAAGTTTTTAGAGGCTTACGCCAAGGGGATCCCCTCTCCATGTTTCTTTTTATAATTGTTATGGAAGCATTGCACAAAACTTTAATCGATGCGATTAATTGTGAGTTTTTTAATGGTTTTTTCTTTTCCTAATAATGAGTCAGTTTTTGTTGGAAGTATTGGGTGTGAATGAATGTTTAAATTGTGTGGTGAACACTTTGTCCCACATTGGTGTGGGAACAAAGTGGGGATTGGTTAATAAGGAGTTGCCTTACCATCATATTGTATCTTTATGACATATTTTGCCACAAGTCCTACCTGCGCGCAGGGGAGGTGCAAAAAACGGGTTTTTGTTTACACATCTTGCGAACACGAATGCAGGACCGTTTAAGGGATAGTCAATACACTTAGTCTCACAATAAGGAGAGAGTTAGAACACTTAAGGGAACCAGAACTTATATAATGATACTATGAACACAAGCAAACTCACAAAACTTTACAAAAAGAATAAAAGTACATAAAATAAAAATTTATATACTCAAGACGTCAATATACAACTACAAAAAGACCTCAATATACAACTACAAAAAGCATGAACCATTCACCAACTTGTATAAGTTGGTGAGTCTTTAGAGTTGCAGCGGAAAGTTGGTCATCTTTATGAAAAGTACATCAGAGAAAGCATGTTCTTCAAAGTCTTTAGAAGAAATCTGTCTTCACTTCTTTTGCTTCGGAAGACTTCACTTTTGGCTTCGGAAGATTTTACACTTAGAATATTTCTGATGTAGGGTGTAAAACTTCCGAAACAACTTCTAGTTTGCACTAAGCGCATGCATGCAGGAAAGACTTGGATTGTTTTGGGTGCATCAGCCTTTCAATAAGCCTTAGAGTTACATTATAGGAAAAAGGAATTCTCGTTTCACCATCTTGGGATTCCCCTGGGAGCAAACACGAGGCAAATCAATAATTCCGGTCCAGTGGTGGATAAAGTCAAAGCTAGGTTTTCGGAGTGGAAAGCAAAGTCCTTATCATTCGGTGGTAGACTAACACTTGTCAAAGCGGTGTTGGGGAATATACCTTTGTATCATCTTTTGTTTTTATAGCACAAAAAGAATTCATATCTCACCTTGAAAATGTATGGATGAATTTCTTATAGTGTGGTTCATCAAGGGTTAAAAAGATCCTGTAGGTTGCTTGGGATAAGGTCTTGGCTCTAAAGGAGAGGAGAGGTCTCAAGATTGATAGTATTCAAGACATGAAATTAGCTTTCTTGACAAAGTAGAAATGGAGGTTTAAAGTGAAGAATGGAGCATTTTAGGTTTAAAATATCTGTAGGACCGGTTAAGGGTTCAACAATTTACAACACAAACAACACAAAGAGGAGATTAACTAAACTTGATCCGACAGTAAACTGGGTTAACCAAGATAATGATACGAAGAACACAAGTAATGATAAAGAGACAGAACAAGATTTGGGTTTCAAGGAGGCAGTATATTGCTTTCTCAAGTTCTATTACAAGTGTTACAAAGCATAAAGAAAAAATACTAGAACTTGGAATACTTATACAACAACCTACAGCTGGCTATACTTTGAAAGCCAGCTGGATACAATTGACTAGACACAAACAAAATCAATTGTAGAATCAAAAGGCATATCTGCCTTTTGACCTTGTGACTATGACATGCCATAGCTCATATCCTTATCTATTACAAAAAGGATAAATTACATAAAGTAGAAAGTTACAGACTCAAGACCTCAATGTACAGTTACCCAAAGCATGGATCTTTTCACCAACTCATGTAAGTTGGTGACTTTACAAAGATGCAGCGGAAAGGTGTCCAGCTTTATAAAACAGTACATCAGATAAAGCATGTTACTAAAAGTCTTCGGAAGAAATCTGTCTTCATAGGATGAAGCTTCGGAAGACTTTGTCTCTGAGGCTTCGGAAGACTTCATATTTGGCTTCGGAAGATATTGGTCTTGGCTTCGGAAGATTTTACACTTAGAATATTTCTAGTGTATGGTGTAAAGCTTCCGAAGCAATTCTACTTTAGTTCTTAGTGCATTACTTGCAGAGAGACATTGGATGTTTTGGTTTGCATCAGTCTTAAAGGAATCCTTACAAACTCCCCCTAGGCTGATGCTACCAAAATATTTAGAAGATCTTCAGATGTTAGTAGTCTTTAGCACAATCATGACCATACCCTTCTTCGATAGATGGTCAGGATCATTCAGACCTTCATAGTATCTTCTCATCTCAAAGAGATCATGCAGAGGTAAGTTGATTATGTCTTTCCATGTATAGACATTCTCAACACCTTGATCTCTGATTACATGCCATCTTTCTGGATTGGTAGAGAAAGTCCAGGATAAGATGGGTGTCTCGGCTGCAAGAGGAGCCACTTGCATTGGAGTTGATTGGGCTGCCTCTTCATGCACTTCCTTTAGGTTGATCTGACTTAGCCTGAGGTGTAGAGGTAGATGATTTAGGCTTCTTCTTCTTAGGCTTTGGTTTAGAAGCCATCCTCTTCTTCCTCTTAGATGACTTTAACTGAGAAGACTGTCTACAGCACCTTGTTGATCATCCTTGTCTTTCTCAATTGGGTGTTCCTCCCTCACAGGTTCAGAAGGACAGGGAGTTTGACCCTGCTTTGGATCAGAAGATGAAGCTTGCTGAGGCTCAGCAGGAGGTCCGTGTCACACCCCAACCTTGACGGCGGAAACGTCGAGGAGTGAGAGTTAAGATCGTTCACAGCCACATAACGCTATTAATAATCCAAATATAATTTAAAAATAAGTTTCAATTGTAACATTACAACATAAGTCTCAAAGAAATTAAAAGCATAACATAGAATATAACAAATCATTCTTGTTTCATTTATTTATCTAGGTCCATTCCTAGATGTGCAAGCTTCAAAGAGTAGATCACATACTTGAGGTATTCCTGAAACATGTTAAAAATAAAAGGTCAACATAAAAATGTTGGTGAGCATTCCATAGTTTTCAATACATAAGTATATAAAAGATGGCAATTCAAGTCATAAGTTAGTGAATCAAGTGATTAGGGATGTTATGAACAATGCAACAATCAAACCTCGACAAGTTTTACAAGTCTCAAACGTTTAAAAGTATATACGATCAGCTAAGTGTACTTGGATCAACCAAAGCAGGCTTGTCTTGCCTATAAATCTATGACTTCGCTGGGCTAGCAGTAGTTAATGATTGCACATATAACGCCATAACATGGTAACCACGAAAGTTCAACTAACCACAACTTAACAAGATAAATTGCCATAGGTTTACAAGTCTCAAATGAGTTTACAAGTGCAATAGTATAAGTTAACATGTTTCACCCCAAAGTGTGAAAATAAACAAAAGGGGTATGGAAATACTCACTTGAAATAATAAGATGATAATAAGAAATTAATAATGCTCCAACGATTCCTTTTTACAAGATACCTAATGTATATATATTCCAAGGTTAGGTTTAAAAGGTAAGATTAACGAATAGACGTGAACTAGGGTTTCAATTGGAATTTGGGGGTTTAAATAGTTAAATGAAACAATGAATCGTTTATGCTTTGGTTTAATAAAGATGGTATAACTTAATAAAACCAGAATATATTCAAAATGATTCAATAATATAATTTAGTGAATTAATAAAGATTAAATAAAATGTGTGAAAATATAAATAATAAGAAATTAATTATTTAAAATTTGATAAAGATGATTTTATTGAATACCTAATTATATGACTTGCATAATAATATAAAATCATTCATAGTCATTTTATAAAGTTTTTTAAACATCTTAAATAATCTTTATTAAGGGCTTATAATATCAAAACCCTAAATAAAGAATAATAGAAATTATATTGTTTTATAAGTTCCAAGAATCTTAAATGAAATGTTAAGGAATAATTTTTATTAACTAATTATATATAACATGAGTAAATGAATAATTAATTATTTAAATAATAAGTATTTAAATAATTATTTATTTAACATATAGATTTATAATATTTAAAAATAAATCTACATTTGAACCATAATGGGTTTATAATATATAAATTACATAAAATAATTAATAATGTTGTTATAACCTTTGGTATTCCTTTAAAGGTAATTAAATTTTAGAAAAAAAATTATATGTTTTAAAATCTTTTAAATTATTTAATAATTTTCTTAATATTTTAGTTACTAAAATAATTTTAATTTTGATTTAATAACATAAGTAAAGTTTTTGAAATTCCAAATACATAGAATTAACCAAAAGAAAGAAAAAGAAAATAATGTTGGAGGCTGGGGTCGAACCCCAGACCTCTAGTGTGTATGTGAACTGTGTTAACCGGTTGGGCTAAAGCCCAGAACTTGTCTTAGAATGCAAATCAGTACATAAAAATCATCATTCAAACAAATCCCCAAATCGCTCAAGAACCCTAGAATGGATTTGTTCCAAATCGAACATGAATCCGTTATTGTTAATGAATTAAAGTTAGGGCTTTTGTTCTATGTATGAAAACGAGTATATATCAACGTTTAATTACCCGATTCGAAGTTGGCCACTATAAGAACAAATGAAAAAGAACACTTGCGGCTTTGGTCGAAGTCGGTTCACGATGAGAATGTGCACGATAATCAATTCCTTTGCAGAAAGCATCTAAAGGCCTAGGTGAACCAAACCCTCTATCAATTTCCGAAATTGAAACCAGAGAATAGTGTTCAAGTTGCAGGTAGGTGGTCGGCTCGAGGAGGTATTCGAATTCGTTGTAATTGTTTGTCTCAGGTGAAATTGGATGTGATAATCGTTTAGGGGTAGATAAACGATCTTTTTGGTTGAGTTAATTTGATTATTATTGTTTTTTAAAGCTCAACGGCTGGGATTTATGGCCGACGGGTTATGCTCATGATCGAGCTTTGTAACCGGTGTTTTATCATGATTAATGGGTGCTTCAAGTTCGAAATCACGTTCTATAATGATTTGAACGGTTTGGCATCGAATTTTGAAGGTTAATGCGGGTTAAAGGGGGCCGGCGCCGCCGGAGAGGTGGCCGGAACTTTGGCCGTGAAATAATGGACGGGGGGGGGGGGGGGGGGGGGAGTTTGGGTGGTTTGGGTTTTTAAACAGATTTACATAAACGGTCCCTGTGGTTTTCCAGTTTTGTTATTTCATGTGGATACTTATTTTTAAGTTTCTAAATGATCAATAAAGCCCCCTAACTTTTCTTTTTAAGTTTAACTAAATTTTACAAGTTGTTATCATTGATATTATTATTATTATTCTTAGTTATTACAAGTATTATTTATTATTATGATTACTATTATTGTTATTAGTGTCATTATTATAATAATAATACTAGTTATTATTTTATTTAAGATTATTAACACCTTAATTTCATAATAATAAACAACACTATAACTCTTATAATGTTATTACTATTATATTAATTTGTTATCACCAAATTTATTATTAAGCATATTAATTCCATAAAGTTTCAAAATTGACATAAAAGGTTCTTTTAAAACTTAACAAAGTTTACTTTTAATTTAACGAAAATATGAGATGTCACAGTCTCCCAAACTTAAAAGAATTTCGTCCCGAAATTAAGAATGAACTTAAATGAACAAAGGAGTTATAATGAAAGGTAAATGTACAACGGTCATTGATTTACGTTTGATTACGGATGAGATGTTTTCACTTTATGGAATCTTACAAGATTCTTAACATAACGAAAGCGAGACGTTTGAGATAAAACGTTGAAAAACGATAACGAGCTACCCGTGGTACCTTAGATTCATAAGTCACAACTTCTAGAATGTAATTTCGTAGTAAATTGATGTCTAGAATCAATAAAGGACAACAATGATAAGAAAGGTTGACCGTCAGGGTTTAAGAATCCCAAACGTCACTATATGAAACGGCTTTAACGCATATCTTGTGAATATGTATCTCTCCTTTGACCAATCATCTCGGTAAGAATAATACGATATGCGAAGATCTTGAAATAAGTTCACGACGATGGTTGGAAACATTATTAAAAGCAGAAAATGAATCAGTCATCCAAAATAACGATCGATGTTAACGACATATACCACGGTATACGACTATTTGAGATAGATACGAGCCAATTTCTCGCCCGTTAACCCACATGAGTCAATATGAAATTAGTTAATCGGTCTATAAGGCACCATTTGTCATCATGGCATCTAAGATAAGAGGCACTTAGTGATGAAAAGTTAAACAGGGGATTCATAGGAACAAGAATGTAGGCTTTGTCATATATGAAGGTAAGACACTTGGACACATACCAAGTTATGTCTTTTCTTTCATGCCAAACCCATGAGTACAAATTACGTAAATTTATGATTCTCCATATCCGCGTCACAACAACGAGTCTCGTAGATCGAATTCAAGATAGAGTTTTAAAGATTTCCAAGGTTAAGGGTTCAAAAGTGATTCAGAAGTAACGCAAACAATATGACATGCATTTGTAACCATGTTTGCAAGGTAACAAACTTCCAAATATAGATTGCATACATAATTCATCAAACCCATAAGTACAGTCGAGAACATTCGTATGACTAGAAAGACATAACCACAAGTTGATAATGTCTTTACTTAGTAGAAAGATTGTTTAAGAAGACTACCATCACACAATCATGTGTTGATGATATCTCAAAATGAAAGTTGATAAGTAGAAAATATGGTTCCATATAGCTAGATCAATCAAAACATAAGGATAAAGGAAAGAAATCAATTTAATATTTAAATGCTCCAAGCTCGGAATCAAAATCAACCTAGAGTGATCAGGTCTCCTTTCAAGTTCAGAAATCATGCTTTGGCTTGATAGGTCCAAACACTAACATTGGTTCACCCCTCAAGTTACTACATGTTTCTTGTCACTTGATTAAAACCTTGGTAAGTTGGAGATCAAGAAATGAGAATAGTCATCAAGGTGTGGTTTTCACTCCTAACTTGATGATGTATTCCCAAGGTATGACCACTAACTTACCAATTAAAAGTTCGATCCCCAACTCCTTGTTAAGGATCCACAGAAATAAGACGAGGTAACTCACCATTAAGGTAAGGGAAGTCACTCCTATCTTAACGGTGAAGTTTTACAAAAACAAATATAATGAGATGAACTTCTTCATCAAAATCCAGAATTCACTCCTACTTGATGAAGTCGTCTCATTTGAACAAATACAATTCATAAAGATGATATTTTCATCAAGGTATGGAATTTACGCCTATCTTGATGACTGAATTTCATAATAGCAAGAAAACAATCGAAGATTGACATTTGTCACCAAAGTACGGGTTTCAATCCTATTTTGGTGAGATTATGTCATTTGTGAAATGCCATTCCAAAGAAAATAATTGAAGTCAATCCTCGGGATAAGGAAATCACCCCGATCTAGAGGATGAATTTTTATAAATCACAATTGGAAACCATTTATCGAAACGAATAGAGAATCATCAAAGTAAGGGAATCACCCCTGTTTTTGATGAGTTTGAATCATTTAGGAATACGAGTGTTCTTAGTCATAGGTTGGCTTGCAAACACTTGCATCTCTCACGGTGCAGACGGTACGGAGTTTGACTTAACGACGAAAGGAAAATAATATCAATTGGAAATTCGAAAAATTTCAAGTACATCATTGTAACAAAAAGAAAAATCATGCTTACAAGCTTAAGGTCAAAGTTCAAGATAACAGAAGTTGTTGTGTTGTTCAAATCTTGGATGGTTTCAATCGGGAAGACGAAATCAAGGGCAGAAATTATTCAACACCACAATGAGATGTGAACATTCGATTCACAATCGAAAGGATACATGGACTTCTCAAGATATGAGGTCAACCATAGCCTTATTGAAGACACGCGTACTTATAAGTGATCACTCATCTCAAGGGTTTCGAGTCAAGTAAATGGATTCAATGATCGAGTCAAATCACCATTTACACTTTGCCTAGACAAAGTATCCCAAGATGTAAGAATTACACTATAGCATTGCATGTTCTTAGTTATGGAGCACATCCTTAAGAAGACTTGAGAACCATAAGTAACGGTTTAAAGTTTTTGATGACCATTCGGTTAGATTCCCAATATCTTTGGGTATATTAAGATCCATGTTCACGTTGGTCAAGATATAGAAATTTACATGAAACGCTCAACGTGTAACGGTGTTTAAACGTAAGAGTTGAAATGTAGAATGGGTTCAATATTAACAGGAACATTATGTATGATAAGAACGAGAAGATATTAAAACTTTGGTGATAAACCAGATCAAAGAATCAAGGATTTTTAAGACACAAAGAGGATGGTTCCATTGGTAACGCATTACCATTTGGAATCGTTGACACGTCAAGGTAAATTGACCCATTTGCCTTAGAGACTTGTGTATGTTGACCATAGTTTATCACTCATCCCAGAAATCCCCAGGTAAGCATAACTGGTTCACAATGAGATTTATACGATATGCTTGCCTTAGCCCGAAGGCCTTTTGCCAGGAAATCCAGAATACAGGTGTCTATGTGTCACACAAATTTTCTGGTTTATGAAATCAAAACCTTGATGAGATTTTCATAGATTAGACATAGAGTCTAAGGAATTGAACCCAGATGATAAGTGTAGATTCCACATGTCGTTGAGATAGGTTTAGGAAGTTCATTTGTCGGGGAGTATCAAAGAGTTAAAGTTAAGTTAGGGAGACAAGTAACTAAGTTTAAGCATACATAAGGCAATCCTATGCTAAGGCATCAAGTTGCACAAAAGGCATAACATTATGTAGCATGCAAACAACATGTAAGCACAAAGGTATAAGGAACTTTCTATGAGGTTCATGCAACTATAGTCTAGGTCATCATTTCTAATAACCTAAATCCATATTGTTTTGGCTCTGATACCAATTTGTCACACCCAACCTTGACGGCAGAAACGTCGAGGAGTGAGAGTTAAGATCGTTCACAGCCACATAACGCTATTAATAATCCAAATATAATTTAAACATAATTTTCAATTGTAACATTACAACATAAGTCTCAAAGAAATTAAAAGCATAACATAGAATATAACAAATCATTCTTGTTTCATTTATTTATCTAGGTCCATTCCTAGATGTGCAAGCTTCAAAGAGTAGATCACATACTTGAGGTATTCCTGAAACATGTTAAAAATAAAAGGTCAACATAAAAATGTTGGTGAGCATTCCATAGTTTTCAATACATAAGTATATAAAAGATGGCAATTCAAGTCATAAGTTAGTGAATCAAATGATTAGGGATGTTATGAACAATGCAACAATCAAACCTCGACAAAGTTTTACAAGTCTCAAACGTTTAAAAGTATATACGATCAGCTAAGTGTACTTGGATCAACCAAAGCAGGCTTGTCTTGCCCATAGATCTATGACTTCGCTGGGCTAGCAATAGTTAATGATTGCACATATAACGCCATAACATGGTAACCACAAAAGTTCAACTAACCACAACTTAACAAGATAAATTGCCATAGGTTTACAAGTCTCAAATGAGTTTACAAGTGCAATAGTTAAGTTAACATGTTTCACCCAAAGTGTGAAAGTCCGGTTGAGTTGTCTCAGGTTGTTCAAACTTAACCTCCACTTCAGGTGGGACTTGACTTGGAAGAGAGTGTAAGTCAATCAGTTCACCACTCTTAATCTTCTGCTGTGAATTATCCTTATATGCTCATCCGTTGTGGATAAAGACATAGGGCCAAGTCTCCTTCCGGAGAATCCATATAGCTTCAAGAAGCTCATCATCCTTTGTCTATCAGCAGACTTCTTTATACTCTTTTGGATGATGGCTCTGACTTTGCAGCTTCTTCCCTTAGCTTCTTCTTAGTTGTCTTTCTCTCCTTGACTAACTCAAGCTCAAGTTGTTTTAAGTACTCAAACTCAACAAAGTCATAGGACATGGGAAGAAGTACATCTGCCTGATAGAAGCCTGTGGCACTCAGGTAGTTGATCATTTTGATCCTATCTTCTTCTTTGTCTACCTGAGGTTCTTGTTGAACCACATCTTCTTGTACAGGGCTTTCTTGAACTAGAGAGAGAGTGGAAGCATTCTTGTAGAGTCTTTTCTGTCTCTTCTCCTCTTTGAATTGGAGAAGTAACCTTGCATCCTCTTTTTCTTTCATCTCTCTTGACACTTCCATGTCAGCCAGTTCATTTAGTTGTTCTAAGGGAAGGAAATGATTTCATCAATATCATAGTTCCTGGTCTGCAGGTAAGTAATCCTGACTGCCCTTAACTCATCATCTTGAGTATTTGGTCTGGGGGCAGCCCTGATTGCAGCTTGCATAAAGCTGAAGACCCAGAGGAACTTTCTCCCCCTTAGCTTCCTTTCCTCTCTCTCTCTCTTCCTCCTCAATTTCCTCAGGAGTCAAAATCCTTTTCCCTTTGTCACCCATAGACCTTTGTGACTCAGGGTGGATAGAGGTTTGGCCTTCATTGCTTGGTGTAGCATCCATGCTCTGGCCAGAGAGAGGCTGAGAAACACCTTCACCAGCAGGTGTCTCAAAGGAGTGTGAATCTCTACAGCAGTTGATGATGATGAGACAGGGGTTTCAGGTTCTACCACTGGGCCTTCAGTCAAGGTTTCCCCTATGAAACTAATCTTAGGGTCCACCTCAACATCCAGTTGACCGATGACATTGCCTGATTGCCTAAGTCTTCTTCTTAAGCTAAACTCTGCGGTGATCCTGTCTTGGATTCTTTGAGCCAATCTGTCAGCCTGTCTTGAATTGCTTGGATTGACAAGTGGCATATTGACTAGATCCAAACTTTCATAGAAGTTCAAGCTTTGAAAGTCATTTTCTTCTTGTTGCCCTTGAACTCTGTGAAGAATAAGGGCTCTTCTATCAGCATCATACCTCCATCTTATGATGTAGTTTGAAGTTCCTTGAGGTGGAGATGACACAGCCCTTGGAATACCTTCCTCAAAGAGACTCCTGATGATAGAGTCTATAGAATCCATATTAATGTGAACTTGAGGAAGTTGCTGAGAATGCACAATTGCAAGTGAGGATGGTGAGTCCTCTATGTCCATTCTCTGTGAAGAACTCCCAGGTTCTATGGCTGCAATAACTTTCTCCCCCTTTTTTTTGGTAGCATCACCCACTTGCATAGGTGAGCTGGAGGATAAATCAATCACGTCCACAGGTTCTTGTGCTCCTGGTTGAGCTCTTCTTAAAGGTCTCCCAGCTAGTTTTTCCTTAAGATATGAAATCTGAAGTTGCTGATCATTGACCCTGTTTTGTAAGGTAGTCACCTGAGATTCAAGGTGACTGACCTTAGAGACTAAATAGGAGCATGTTTTTGACAGTTTTTGCACATTTAGTCTCAAATTCCCCTCTTCTTCATCAGAAGAATCATCGGGGGATGAGATGATTGGACCAAAGTCCTCTCTCTCACCACCACTTGGTTCTTGGCTGCTGGTTTTCCTCTGCTCACTAGCAATCTCAGTTGAGATGTCACTAGGCTGAGTTGCCATGGTTGAGGTCTTAATGATGTAATCACTTGCAGAAGTGAGAGCCTCTTCCATATGGACATCCTGAACAGGTTCAGAAGTGTCCACCTCAGTTATAGGTGACTGATGTGGGCTAGACTGAGGAGACTCAGAAGTACTCATCTCTCTTTGAGTAGGGGAAGAGATGAGAGACTCATGGTACTCACTGAATCCTAAGACTCTTCATCATCAGTATAAGGATAGGTTGGGAATGGGTTGATTTAGATCTAAAGGCTGGGATGGTAACTGTCCCCTGAAGGTTGTTCACTTGAGTGTTGAGACTCAGAGTGAAGGCTTAAGGCTGTTGGACTTGTGAGCTCATCAGGGTGAGCATGAGGAACCTCAGCCCTGATAGTTGAAGAGATAGGAGTGATTTGCTCCTCCGGGGAAGTGGGAGCTCTAGTGTCCACTTCCTCCTGTAAAGTGAGTATATGGGTACCTGCACAGACTCAATAGCTTGAGCAGGGGTTCGTTTGGATTTTCTTTGGTAGGTGAGGGTTATTTGAGGCTTTTTAGTGGTAAAGAAGTAGAAGGGTGTGGGTTCAACACTAGGTTGTGTTGCTAGGTTGTCACCTTGAGCAATGAGCTCTAACATTTGGGGACAAGGGCTGTTTCTACCCCTGAGAAGCCTACTTTGGCTTCTTCATGAATTTAAAGATGTCGGGCTTCATCTGTCCCAATTTAAGAATATTACCTGTTTCCCTCAACTGTGAGCCCAGTTCACAGTTAAGAATGTGTTGAACATATCTAGGAAACATGTAATACTCTAAGGAGTCCAAGTTTGCAAGTAAATTGGTATAAACAAATTGAGAGTACCTGAACTTGACCCCTTGAACCATTCCATGCACTATGAAGGAGAGATCCTCAGGAATCTGGTCCCACCCTCCATGCTTGTTTGACAAGCTATGGATAACCACATGGAGTAGGTATTTCCACTGGGATGAGACCTTCCCTTTCCTGAAGGTCTTTACAGAGAAATCTCCCTCATAGCCCATCTGCTCAAAGGAATGATTGACAGCTTCCTTTGGGAAGGACAACTCACCTTTTTCATCATCCAACTGTAAATGATAGTTGATGATGGCCGGAGTGATGAAGATTGTCCTCCCTTGCACTGTGGCAGACAGTGCCTTCTCCCCATCCATAATGACCTCTTGGCAGGTCTTCCAGAATTCAAGCAAATGATCCTCATACAGAGTAGGATCAATGGTTAGGGAGGTGAAATAGTTTGATAGAGTTAAGAATTGGCAAATCTCTTAGAAACTTTCATCTTTCTCAGAGCTTAACAGAGCAACCTGGTTGTGTTGCCTGTGAAGTTGCATGGAGAAATCTGGGTTGTTTCTCGGTTAAGGTTGGCCATTTGAGAAGCTTAAGGTTGAAGAAAGGTAAAAAGCAAAGGCTGTTTTGGGAATTAGGTTTGAGGAATAGTGGAATCGAGGAAGATAGTGAGGAAGAGGGGGAACCGTTTGGGTATTTATGTGAAAAGGGATTTGAACCAAAGTTAATGAAAGAGGATAAACTTTGAAATCCGAAAGTCGGTCCCACCTCTGAAAAAGTAGTTTACTTTTGCTCAAAAAGTAGTTTTCTTGGAATTCGAAAAGCTTCCGAAGGTAATTATTTTCAGAAGTTTTAATGAAAAAGCTTCTGAAGCTAAAATGACTTCGAAAAATTTTCCTGAGAGTCTTGAAAATTTTGCTTTGCAAGAGAAATAAAAACTTGAATGCTTTGTATATGAAACAACAAAGCTTCTGAGAGTTAATTTTGCTTCGGAAGGAAAAAGTCCTTAAAAACAAATAATTGTCTGAGACAAGAATTTAAGCTTCTGAAGATAGATTTAGACTTCTTTCGAAGGTAAAATTTCTTAGACAGTTATTTATTTTGAAGACATGATTTTCTTCCGAAGGTAAAAGTATATCTTCCAAGGATCAGAATATTTTCAAGAATCTAAGGAAAGTCTTCAAAAGGATTTTATATCCAAAGAAAACATGAGCTTATGAAAGTGATGAACTAGACAACTTAGGACACACATATTTTAAGAAATAATTAGAATTAGTTTTAAGAAAAGATCTACTCAAAGTTAATCATCCCAATAGCTGATATTAGATATTTAAATCTCTGTTCATCAAAAGCTTTTGTAATCAGATCAGCATATTGTTCATTTGTATGAACTTTGACTAGTTTAATTAATCCTTTTTATAGTTATCTCTTATTAAATGATACCTGATATTGATGTGTTTGGTCCTTGAGTGCTGCACAGGGTTCTCAGTGATAGAGATAGCACTATTGTTGTCTATATGGATAGGAGTCTCCTTGAAGTTAAATCCATAGTCCCAGCTCTGATTTTGAATCCAAAGCACTTGAGCACAGCAACTTGCAGTAGCAATGTATTCAGCCTTAGCAGTTGATGCAGACACACAGGATTGTTTCTTGTATTGCCATGAGACAACCCTTCCACCAAGGAATTGACATCCCCCAGATGTAGACTTTGCAGTCATGTTGCAACCACCATAATCACTATCTGTATAGCATACAGATTGAAGTCAGGATTCTTTGGATACCATAAACCAAGTGTTGAAGCACCTTTGAGGTATCTTAAAATCCTTTTGACAGTAATCTTGCACAAATACATGTAGCAAACATGATATCAGGCCTGCTAGCTGTAAGATACATAAGAGACCCAATCATAGCCCTGTATAAATGTTCATCTATACACTCCCCCAAGATCAGGTCCAAGGGAGTGGTTTCTGGCTATGGGTGTCTTAGCAATCTTACAATCAGTCATTTGAACCTCTTGAGTATGTCTTGAACATACTTGACTGACTTATGAAGATGCCATCTTCAACTTGTTTCACTTGAATTCCCAGAAAGAAATTGAGTTCTCCCATTGCACTCATTTCAATCTGGCTTTCATCAGCTTCTAAAACTCTTTGCAGAGCTTTGGATTAGTTGAACCTCTTGAGTATATCTTGAACATACTTTTGACCTTGTGATCACTTTGATTCTCAATTTTTAAGATGAAATTCTTCAGAATCTCAGGGGTTTCATCCTTAGTTCTAAGAAAGAAAACCAAGTGAATCTTGTAAAATCATCTGTGATCACCAAACAATAAGAGGTCCTTCCTAGACTCATTACACTGGTGGGGCCAAAGAGATCCATATGTAACAAATGTAGGGGAGTAGTGATGGAGTTCTTTTCCTTAGGCTTGTGAGATACCTTATGTTGCTTCTCTTTCAGGCATGCAACACAATGATCATCACTTGTAAACTCTTTCTTTGGCATTCCAGTTACCAAATCATGTTTAATTAGTTTATTCATGTTTTTAAAGTTTACATGGCACATTCTTTTATGCCATAGGAAAGACTCATCACTATTTGCTTTAGATAGAAAGCATGAAACTTCTCCAGAGGGAGATGTTTCTTGCAAATCCATCTTGTACATGTTCTCTTTCCTGGGGGCTCTAAGCAGGATGTGCTCATGAGGAATGACCACTCCAGGCTTAAGAACAATGCACTCATGCTCAGTAAAGAGCATGTTATGACTCTGATCATAAATTGGGATACACTCAGAAGATTGTACCCAAGCTCCTTGACAAAGTTTACCTTTTCAATGCTGAGCTTATCATTTGTGACCTTGCCTTTTCCAGAAATGTAACCACCTTCATCTCCTCCAAAGCAACTGGTCCTCCATCAATTCTCTCAAAGTTATGGATTAGTGACCTATTGCCTGTCATGTGCCTGGTCCTCCATCAATTCCAGACATTCCTGTTTGTCTTGAGCTGTTCCTGCACAAAGAAAATGATTAGTTACATTTGGAAACCCAAGCCTTACTTGTCATGGGCTCACTAAGTATAATAGAAGGTAATGCAACAGTAATAGATCCTATGGTTGTGCTAGAGGGATCTTCAGCTGTTGTTGATGGAGAAACTTCAGTCACTTGGTCTTTCTTAGACTTTCACACCACCTTTGGAGTCTTGGACTTGACCTTCAAAACCTTGGAAGCTTTTGGGACTTCACAAGTTTTGATGACTGAACCTTCGGAAGATTCTGCAGTCACTGCAGCAGACTTCAGTGCTTCGGAAGAACTCCTTTCTTCCGAGACCAATTTTTTCTTCCAAAAGTAATTTTCCATTTACCTTCTTCTTTAATTTGGAGCTTCCGAAGGAAACAGTTTTCCTTCCGAAGCTGAATCTTTTTGAAACTTTTTGAAGTCTTTGTATTGGTCATATGGACAGTACTTTTAGGATTATATGGACAATCTTTAGCAATATGAGAAGTACTTTCACACATGACACACAACATTTTCTTCTTCATAAGAGTCTCCTTATGAGAGCAAGACTATCTTTGGTCACATCCCTTCTCCCCTTCATCTTTGTAGATGCGGAGACAGTTTTTTGGGCTGTGAACTGTTCTTGGAGTTTGATGGTCCAGGCTGTGTAGCAGTGGTACACAGCAGATCAGTCTTCTTCTTGGTACTGAGATAATTGAACAAGAACCAGAACTCTTAGCTGAGGAGTTTTGGTTGATGTCTTCAGCCTTTACTACTTTAAACCCTGCAGAGATAAAAACTTGTTTCTCTGCTTAGAGTCAAAAGTAGCCTTGATCTCTTGAGCCTTCTTTGCCTTTCTTTGCTTTTCCTGATCAAGTTCTTTCTCTTTGACTTGGTCATCATAGTAGACTCTTCTCCTCAGAAGGATAGTGGCCCGTAGTAGAATCCTCCTTTTCACTCTTCTCAGAGGAATTCTTAACTATCTCTTCTCATCGTCTTCACTTATAGGATCTATGAGAGGAAGCTCATCTTCACAAGTTCCACACCTAGGAGATCTTACAGACAAGATTGTGTGTGGAGGAGCTATCTCATTTGATCCCAGTCCCTGTCTATTTTGATAACACACTTTGTTGTGCAGGATGAGGATATCATGTTCTTGAAGGTCTCTTCTTCAAGAACACTCTTTTCTGCCCTGGCTTTGCTGATCACAAGCTCAGCCTGGCACTCAGTCAGCTTGGTTATGAGATCTTGGATTTGAGTCCTAAAATCTGTATGTTCATGTTTTAGTACTGAAATGGTTTTCTCTAAGTCCTCTATCTTTAGCTTATAATCATTTTCAGACTTTCTAAAATCAGATTTTAAAATGTTTAAGGACTCAAGATCAGATCTCATTTCCAAGTTATAGGACCTATATATGTTAACTTTAGCAATGCATTCAGGAGTACAGAGATGTTCCAATACCTTGGCTTCATCATGATCTGCCATTAGTGCTTGGTTTGAAGAAGCATCTTCCACCTGAAAGCTCCAGTCAAAGCCTCCTTCTTCAACAGCAACAACAGCTTGTTGCTTTGGCTTCTCATTCTGAGGGGCTTTGTCAGTGTAGTTTGGTCTGGTTGTGCTTGGCCACTATTTGTTTTAGGTGCCTTACACTCTCTAGCAAAGTGACTCATCAAGTTACAGTTGTAACACTTGACTTTGCTTTTTCCAAGCCAAACTTTCCACTAGTTGCATTCTTGGAAACCTCCTTCCAGTTCTCTTGTAAAACTTCTTGGCTCTATGAGTGAGAAGAGCCATCTGCTAAACTATTTCCATATATTCCAGGTCATCTGGATGGATAAAATCCAGGTCTTCAAGAGTGAAAAGAGAATTGCCACAACTTTCATTAGAAGACACAAAGGCTTGAGAAGAGCTTGTCTCTGGAATGAGCTTCCTTGAGTGTAGTTCTACCTGGGTGTCTCTGGGAAGGTGATGAAAGGACCCTTTGGTGAGTTGTCAGGGTAGCATATGAGATGATGTTGGGGTTCTATGCTATCCCTTTCAACCACATGCAGGGCTGAACCCATTTGAATGTTGGAGTTGCCAGATGAACCTTGCATGTTCATCTCCATCTGGTAGCCACTGAGAATCCCATATAACTCTGTCAGATAAGAGTTTTGAGATTTTCAGTCCTCTTGATCACCACACAGTAGTGTGTCCATTGCCTAGAAAGTGAGGACATGAACTTCCTTACAATGTCTCTGTTTTCAAGAGGAGCTCCTCCATCGACAAGGGTATCCACTATCTCAACATACCTAAAGTATTGCTGAGTCATGGTTTCACCTGATTTGAAGGTGAAGTTTTCAAACTGCTGTGCTTCAGGAGATCCTTCTTGTTCTCCTTGGCTTCAGAGGAGCCTTCATACATCAGTTTTAGTGCATCCCATAACTGTTTAGCTGTTTTGCACTTCTTGAAACCTCTGTACACAGAGTTTGGAAGGGCAGTTTGAAGAGCAGTCATGACATTTCTATCAATCTCTACTCTCTTCCTATCTTCATCAGAGTAGTTAGCCACATCTTTGGGGATCATACCAGCACCAGTAGCAGAAGGAGTGTTGGGTATGAAAGGTCCATTTTCAACAGACTCCCACATTCTTGAGTCTAGAGACCTGATGAAACCTTCCATTCTCATACACCAGGTATTAAAGTCATCAAGAGTGATCAGTGGGGACTTGTTCATGGTTCCAGTCTCCATATCAGTCTTTGAAATGGATGCCATTTTGAAAGTTTAGTATTTGTGTGTGAGGGATCTTAAGATGGTGAAATCTTATATCAAGAGCCTGAAATGCTCTTATACCAATTGCAGGACCGATTAAGGGCTTAACAATTTACAACACAACACACAAAGAAGAGATTAACTAAACTTGATCCAACAGTAAACTGGGTTAACCAAGATAATGATACAAAGACACAAGTAATGATAAAGAGACAGAACAAGAGATTTGGGTTTCAAGGAGGCAGTATATTGCTTTCTCAAGCTCTATTACAAGTGTTACAAAGCATAAAGAAAGATACTAGAACTTGGAATACTTATACTACAACCTACAGCCGGCTATACTTTGAAAGCCAGTTGGATACAATTGACTAGACACAAACAAAATCAATTGTAGAATCAAAAGGCATATCTGCCTTTTGACCTTGTGACTATGACATGCCGTAGCTCACATCCTTATCTATTACAAAAAGGATAAAGTACATAAAGTAGAAAGTTACAGACTCAAGACCTCAATGTATAGTTACCAAAAGCATGGACCTTTTCACCAACTCATGTAAGTTGGTGACTTTACAGAGATGCAGCGGAAAGGTGTCCAGCTTTATGGAACAGTACATCAGATAAAGCATGTTACTAAAAGTCTTCGGAAGAAATCTGTCTTCATAGGATGAAGCTTCGGAAGACTTTGTCTCTGAGACTTCGGAAGACTTCATATTTGGCTTCAGAAGATATTGGTCTTGGCTTCGGAAGATTTTACACTTAGAATATTTCTAGTGTATGGTGTAAACTTTCGAAACAATTCTACTTCAGTTTCTCTTAGTGCATTACTTGCAGAGAGACATCAGATGTTTTGATTTGCATCAGACTTAAAGAAATCCTTACAATATCTTTACTAATTATCATCAACAAAGGAAAGCTTAGGATTAAATTAAAAAAAAACCAAAACTTTACAATAAAAACAAAAGTTGAAAGAAAAATTCCTAACCCAAATGAAAACATTTAAAGCTTTAGGATTAAATTAAAAAAACCAAAAATTTACTAACCCAAACGTAAACACTTGAAGCTTTGGGGTTAAATTGAAAAAACCAAAACTTTACTATTAATGAATGTTGTCCATTCATATATATAAAATTGTTTATTTTAGATCTAGATACAGGTTGCGTTTACTTTTTGAATTTTATGTGATTAATTTTATTGATTTAAAATTGAGTGATAATATATTTTTTAAGACATAATGAAGAAAGACGAAAGAAAAAAAGGATCCACTATTATACTCTTTTATAGGAACTAGCTTTATTAAAACATTGTATTACACGGGTCGAATAAAAATAATATTAAATATAATAAAAACTTATTAGTTAGAAACAATATTCAAAGATAAAATATGATTGAGAATACGTATGAGTAAGTAATATAAGTAATAAAAGTATATTAAATTTTTAAACTATTGTTTTTAAACTTTTTTTTTTCAAATAAAAAAATTAAACATCTTTTTTACAAGACAAACCATTTTATAAGAATGTAATTTTTAAAAATTTTCTTATCATAACTCCTAATTTTAATTATCTTTTGTTTATAAAAAATTACTTTTTAAAAACATAAAGTTTAAAATATTTCTTATTTTTAAAATAACATTTGATGTTTTAAAAAAATTTCTTATTTTGTAAAAAAATTATTTTTAGAAATAACATTAATAAAACTCTTTTATAATTTATTAAAAAAACTATTCTTAAGCTTAAAAATAGTTAACTAGTATTATTGGTAATCAATATAATTATTTAATAAAAAAATTAAACACACAAATTTTGATGAGTACTTATTTTTTTAATTATAATAAGAAGATAGAAAAATTAGTTGGCAACATAAGTCGTTCTTTTTAAATAATGAAAATTGTAGTTGAATTAAGTAACAACTGTTTTTTTCAATTTGTTTGTTTTTTAAAAGATACCAAAAGGAAAGACGCCAAGATGGCCAATTTAGTCAAAGAGTCAACGGCGAAAGCAAGTCAAAAGAATATGTCGTTCACACGTTTGTGCTTCCTTTATGTCATATTAATTAGCAATTTTAACTTTTTCTGTAACAAAAAAATAATTAAAACAATGTTTGTAAAGAACACATTCTCCTGTATATGAAAAAAGGAACTTGAGCGGCAGTTGTTTTTTAGTTGACAGTTTGACCACTAGATTTTTTAAACTTTGCATTTTACCCCTTGCCTTTTTTTAAATTGGTATCTTATCAGAAAAAAGGTTGTTTGTGTGGGTACAGATGGCGGTGCCTTTTGACGGTGTGTCTTGGTTGTTGTTTTCGAAAAACCCTTCGTGACGGGTCGGATGGCTGGGGTGTTGCTTCTCCGCCTCCTGTGTCCACCTAAGTCTTCGCCTCTTACCTGATGTTTGTGTGTTTTAGATTATGAAAACCCTTTTTGGTATTGTGATTAGCAATTGGTCTACGATGATGAAAATCCCTTTTGGGTTTTTACATCTGTTGGTATTGTGTGGATGTATATTCTCCGGTTGCCCTTCTGCCTCACATTCATGTTTGAGGTGGGGCTGGTTGCCGCGATTTCCTTCTGATTTCTTTCGTGGTTTTAGATCTGTCGATGATGATGATCATTAGGTCATCTGAATTCAGTTCCACATGTTGTGTGTTGTTATTTATGTATGTCGATGATGATGAGCCATTGTTCATTTGAGACTTTTGACTTTTTGGTACCTTAAAGGCTATGATTTTTTACCAAGATTTGTCGGTTGCCACAGCTTGGAAACCATTTACGGTTTGCAGCCGCAATCGAGCATCACTTCTGATCCTTTGCATGGATACTACTACATGTTAATGTCCTTTTGATGTTATGTTGTTGACCGTGGATGTACTCTGTCTTTGTTTGCGTCGATGATGATGAGAAGGTTGAGTTCATCTGAGATATTCTTTGCTTCCATGTTAACATGTATATGGCTATGATGAGATGTCTGAGATCTGGTTCGAAACCGCCACGTAACGCGGTTATAAAACCAACTAGTTTTTGTAAAGAAAACATTTTATTGCATACAATTGGTATCCCGTAAACTGAAGAAAATCAATAATTACTCAACTCTTTGGTGCATTGATCTGTATGAATGTTTGATTATTGTTGGTTTTATTTTGTGGTTTTGATTTAGTTATTTGTATTTAGGTAGGTTTTTATTGTCATGAATTTTCTTATAGTTACTTTTTTCATGTTTGAAAAAAAAATAAACATTTAATTTGGGAATCTCTCGTGCTTCGCGGTGGTTTCCCTTCGTATGAGGTTGAGAATATCATGTTAAAACATCAAAAACTATAGATAAGACAACTTATTATAATTTAAGATGTGGTACGGGATATGAACGCTGTATATTTGTTACAAGTACAACAAATATTAAACTATAGATACAACTATTACAAATGTGAGACGTGATACGTGATTTGAACATTATTGATGTGTTACAGGTACAATAATTGATACAAATACAATTACTTTACGATTACAATGTTATACATTATATTTAAGTGTCAAATGATTAGGTCGTTAGTAAGATAAATAATGCATGAACATATAATGCTCTGAAGTCGTAACCAGTTATGGCTACAAACCAAAGACGCTTTCCACACCAACACAACGAATATAAGCATTAATTCTGTCATCATCACGTCCTCCACATTTATCTTACTAATTAATGAATTGGTACCCTTATCTCCATATATAATAAAAGAAATGGGTTAAGTCACGTGACAAAATTTTAGGTAATATATTATCACATGGCACTTTTAGAGCATATGATTGTCATGTGTCATTTTATTAGAAATATGGTTTTAAAAGTAATCCACGAATCATATTTAAACAATATTTAATGTCTAATTAAACAACATTCTAAGATTAAATTTTTAAATTTAATAATCAAAAAATAAATTTAAAAACTTTAAATTTTAAATTCAGTTTGCAATTAATCCAAGATTTATCTAAGAATAACTAACAAAATTAGTTAAAATTTAAATTTAAAAGTAGCAATTTGAATATTCAAATGGAGTATGTCTAACTCATAAGGTTTAAATTTTAATAGTAACATTCGATCCGAATATTTTGGGTCAATAATTTCATATTTTGAAAATCTTTTATATTTTAACAATATCATATAATATCTGCTTGCATTATATGATATTATACCATTATTAAATTATATATACGCAACAATTTTTTCTCTTTACCGTCGTTATACTATCAAAATATTTGAGAAATATACTAAATAATTCTTCTATGATCAAAGATTCTAGGTATTATGCATGAAAAACTTCCTTTACTTCTCCATTATTCACAAAATAATTATTTTCGACTCATTCGTATTATATGCAATTATATTATTACATATACTTGGATTTAAAAAAAATTTTAATCATAAGCCTTTAAATTCTTGCTCAACAGGACATCACTAGTATCATGTAAGGTCCCGTTCCCGGAAACCTCACAGTTGGTCAATCATTGCACTTTAAACATTATAAAACGTACATTTATTTTGCAACGGAATTTAAAACTTTCATTTATAACTAAAAACATGTCATATCATTCCTTTACAACATTAGTTTTCATCTCAAAATACAAAGACATGTCAAAATACGGATGCCAGCCTCAAATGCTCCCAGTAGCTTATGCATCCATGCCTGCAACTCCTCAGCATCAACAAATACCTGCCAACTATCATGCATACAAAAGTCAGCGACGCTGAGTGAGTTCTAGTTTTATAATAAAATATACTTTTCTTTCGTTAAAACCGTTCTTTACTTTCTTTCAAAATCATACTATACTTTACGTTCGTTCGTGATCATACACCATACGTACATACAGATAATATCATTATTATCTTCATCATTACGTTCATTAACTTCGTTCATTCAACGTATTACATTATCATTCACTTCTCTTTTTAGATCTGGTCAGACTTT
Source organism: Flaveria ramosissima (assembly GCA_025215565.1). Lineage (NCBI taxonomy): Eukaryota > Viridiplantae > Streptophyta > Magnoliopsida > Asterales > Asteraceae > Flaveria > Flaveria ramosissima. The sequence continues at coordinate 8,107,052 of CM046042.1, read as the reverse complement.
ACCCTCTTCGTGGCACTCAGCCACGATTACTGAGGTCGAATGACAAGGATCCTGTTTAGTACATTATTACGATAATTCATTAACGTTCATTTCGTACTTTGTTCTTTCATTCATCTCTTTGCTCATTACTCTTTATTACTCGAATCTTGTCTCATGCAATATCCCCGACTCATGCTCGAAAGCTGATGCTGTGCCGGGACCTGCTCACAAGCCCCCGACTCATGTCCGAAGACTGACACAACACCAGGATACGCGACAAAGATCCCATATGAGTCAATCACAGGGATTGAACTCTATCCGAGTCTGTTGCAACACAAAGTCGCTCACCTCATACCTATGCTTTGCTTTATGCCACACCCCGAAGTTATACGTAACTCGGGTAACCATCATATGTTTCACCCCCAACATTATGGGTAACAACACCCCATCGAAATGGGTAACACACCCCCATCAAATGGGTAACAACACCCCCACCGAAATGAGTAACACACCCCCACCGAAATGGGTAACAACACTGAAGGTCGGTCACAAAGACTGGAACCCTTGCGTACACACTTTAGGATTTGCTGAACCTCACGCGGTTGAGCTTAAGGCATTTAGAGCCGTGCACCTCACTATACTTTGCTTGCAAGCCTCTTACGTTCACGTTCGTTTATTAGTACATGCATTCATTCATTAACGTTCCTCTTTTCATTATCTTCCACTTTACGTTACATAATTCTTCATTACGTTCATTAACGTTCAACGCAAAGCCAAGGGAAGACACACATACATACATAATAAGGAACATATACTTAATCATAAACACACCATCACCATACAGGCAACATCATACATGCATAACACACATCAAACATAAGCCATCACATCTTAACCAGGCCTATCTCCCCTTTTACCCCTTTAAAACAACTTAGAAAAACCTAGGTCCAACTTAGGCGCATGGGACCTTTCAGGCGCATGAGGCTGAAAATTCTAAGTATAAATTAGTCTGGGCGCATGGGCACTATTTGGGCGCTTCTGCCCTGTTTAGGCGCTTTTCAACTATGGAGACGCATCAACACTTAGCAATTCGAACACTTTGGCGCATGGCACAATTTAGGCGCATGGGCCAACTCTGCTGGGCGCATGGCCAGCAATTTAGGCGCAAGGGCCATCCTGCTAGGCGCATGGCCAACAATTTAGGCGCATGGGCCACTCTGCTGGGCGCATGGGCCATCTCTTGGACACATGGCCAATCATGCTGGGCGCATGGACCACCCCTTTAGGCGCATGGGCCACCTCTGGGCGCGTGGGCCACCTCTTGGACGCATGGTCAACATGCTGGGCGCATGGACCACTATTCATGTTCGTCCGAACATTCTGAAACTCTCTATGCTATCAAATTCACCCTATTATCATCCCAATCATACCCAAGCATAAATCTAACATACTAAAGGCACTTAAAAATGCTAAACCATCAATATTAACCCATAATTAACACTAAAACATACATACATACATCATTTCGAACATAAGCTGTAATCCCACACGGTTTCTTTCAAAATGTTTACTTAGTATGCATAATAGCCCCAACGAGTTGAAAATTAGTAAAGGGGGGTTCTAGAAACTCACCTTAAGCAGCCTTGAGCAACACACTTCCTGTTCGAGACCCACCTTCGATTCAGCTCTTGAATCCCGAAAACAACACTAAACACTAGAACTTCGGTCAAGAACTTGAAACCCAGCTGAAACCAAGCTCATATAAGAGAAGGCTTACCTTTGAAGCTGCTTCTTCCACTTTCTCTCTCTAGAACCGGGGCTTCTCTCTCTTCTTTCTTCTTTTCAGCCGATTGAAGAAGATGAAGAAGAAATGGGCACCATGCCCCTTTAAACCTTAAAGTAATAAGGTTTTGTACTCTGTACACCTTTTCCCCCTCCACTGTGCTCATTATCTGTTCTTTCTAATTACTTTTCTTTTCCTTTCGTTTAAATAGAAATTCGGGGTGTTGCAAGTCTACCCCCCTTAAACAGGTTTCGTCCCCGAAACCTGTCACTTCTCAAACAGTTATGGGTAACACTGTCTCACCTCTTCTTTGATCTTGCACTTAAACTTAGATCCTTTTAGGCTTCAACACACCCGCACAAGTGAGACATCATCCTTCTTAGCCTATTCTCTTCTTCTTATTAGTAATGGCCACCAGTTGCTCTCGTGTTTGAATGCTTCGTCCATCTATGTGTTCTCTTTGTAGCATGATCATATCCTCATCGGTTGAGCTCTTTTCTTAGACGAGACGCATGGAACATCATATGAATTCCACTTAACTCATCGGGTAGTTCCAGTCGATGTGTCACTTCTACTACCTGAGCAACAACTTGGAATGTCCTTCAACACTTTAATATTAGCTTTACTCGATTCCAAACCAAGCAATCCGCTTTTCCTGTCGAAGCCTTCATCATAATTCATTGTCGTAGGTCGACACCAACCTCTGGTTGTGCACGGTTGAGCAATCCATCTTCTTGCAACACTTAGGGTTCGAGTCGTAGATTACTGATCAACTCACCCGGAGATACATGTCTACCTACCTATGTCTGTCTTAAACAGCCTAGCAGGAACAAGCGCTCTCTCTCAATTCTATCGCGCAATCCTCTAGGGCATTAGGTAACCTAGTAGACTTACTAATGGTGATTCTACATCAAAGGGCGTATCTATATTCTTACCACTAACATGCAACTTAGCACAGTAAGCAGCAGAGATAAAACTTTTTACTAGCACCAGAATCAAATAACACTAAGGCTAAAGTTTAGTTTACTAGAAACGTACCTGACACAACATCGTGGTCCGTCCTAGCCTAGCTTCCTCCTCCATCTTCTTCCTCCCGAACCTTCCGCACTCGGCTTCTTGCAATCCCTGCTCATGTGACCTTACTCACCACAAGAATAACACCTCCCCATACCGCAGTTCTTCGCCACATTTCCGGTCCTCCCGCAACGAAAACAGACATGCCCCCCAATCTACATTCCCCGGGGTGGCTGTGTCCACACTTGTCATACCTTTTCGACCCCGCACCAGTTATTACCACATGCTGATCATCCACTTGTGCACCTTTGCCACTTGGAGTGGCTCCGCCACGTCCCAATCGCTTCCCGTCCCATTCTTGATCACCCTCTCCTTTCTTGCTACTTTCAGTCACCATCACAGATCTTTCATCATACAACCTCCCCGCCAAATCAACCGCTGACCTAAACGTGCTCGGTCGGGCAACGATCATGTGCCTACGGATGTCCGCCGGCAAGCCCTGAATGTACCTCTTGATCTTTCGCGAAAGAGGTGTCACCTGATCCGGCACCAGACGTGCCATCTCTTTGAACTTCGTGGTGTACTGTTGATGTGTCATCGTCCCTGCCTCCAGCTGCAGGAACTCCTAATTTCTTTTCAACTTTATCCATCTCACGATGAGGACAGAACTCCTCAATCATCAGCCTTTTCAACTCTGGCCATCGCATCCCCGATTGCCCTGCTTCCCTCGGCTTGGACTATATTGTCCCACCAGCACAGAGCCGAATCCATAAAGAATGGGCAGCAAACCTTACTTTCTGATCCTCCCGACACTCGCTGATATTCAATACAGCTTCCATCTCTCTCACCCAGCGGTGAGCAGTAGCAGCAGTGCCGTTTCCATCAAAAGTTGGGGGCTTGCATCGTTGAAACGCCCCATAGTTACAGCCTCGTGCCGCCTCCGGCGCAGGCTCCTCCTCTTCTTCCTCTTCGTCATCATCAGAGAGAACCGTTTCAGTCTCAGGTCGTCTCCTTTCGCCCGATGATCTACCTCTTTCCTTTCTCTCCTCATCTCTAACAGTCTTTATCACTTCGGTCACTACAGACGGTAGGATCGTCTGCAAGACCTGATGCACTTCCTCCATGACCGCCTCTCTCATCGAGGCCCTCTGATTAGCATTCTCATCACCGCCCTCAGGATGAGGGGTCTCGGGTTCTTCATGAACTATTCTTTCAGCCCTAGACCTTCCTCTTGTGACCCGTGGTTCAGCACCACGTCCACCGCCACCTCCACCTCACGAAGCCTTAGAAGATCTACCACCAGTCATCCTCTAACAAACTGAAAGATTCAAACACCAACACGGTCACTCAAGGGAACAACTCAGTTTATGTCAAGTATAGTAAGTCCCTAATTACAGTGGCCAGTTGTGATTAGCCACTTACTTTACTCTTCATACCCCAAGTATTTCCTATCCTGTCTTAATCAGTATCTAAATCTACAAGAGCACACAAATCAAATAGCATGCGCACATAATACGGTAACATTAACTTACATAAATCATTTACATAAAACTTTTACGTGCAGGCACGTAGCTACTTGGACTGGCATCCCTTTTTCTTTTAGTCCCATTCTCAGTTTAAGATTAGGTTTATTTGATCACTTAAACTTTTGCTCTGATACCAACTTGTAAGCCCCGTTCCCGAAAACTCACAGTTGGTCAATCATTGCACTTTAAACATTATAAAACGTATATTTTATTTTGCAGCGGAATTTAAACTTTCATTAATAACTAAAAACATGTCATATCATTCCTTTACAACATTAGTTTTCATCTCAAAATACAAAGACATGTCAAATACGGATGCTAGTCTCAAAATGCTCCCGGTAGCTTATGCATCCATGCCTGCAACTCCTTAGCATCAAACAAATACCTGCCAACTATCATGCATACAAAAGTCAGTGACGTTTGAGTGAGTTCTAGTTTTATAATAAAATATACTTTTCTTCTTTCGTTAAAACCGTTTCTTTACTTTCTTTCAAAATCATACTATACTTTACGTTCGTTCGTGATCATACACCATACATACATACAGATAATATCATTATTATCTTCATCATTACGTTCATTAACTTCGTTCATTCAACGTATTACATTATCGTTCACTTCTCTTTTTAGATCTGGTCAGACTTTACCCTCTTCGTGGCACTCAGCCACGATTACTGAGGTCGAATGACAAGGATCGTGTTAGTACATTATTACGATAATTCATTAACGTTCATTTCGTACTTTGTTCTTTCATTCATCTCTTTGCTCATTACTCTTTATTACCCGAATCTTGTCTCATGCAATATTCCCCCGACTCATGCTCGAAAGCTGATGCTGTGCCGGGACCTGCTCACAAGCCCCCGACTCATATCCGAAGACTGACACAACACCGGGATACGCGACAAAGATCCCATATGAGTCAATCACAAGGATTGAACTCCATCCAAGTCTGTTGGCAACACAATTCTCCACTCATACCTATGCTTGGCTTTATGCCACACCCCGAAGTTATACGTAACTCGGATAACCATCATATGTTTCACCCCCAACATTATGGGTAACAACCCCCCATCGAAATGGGCAACAACACCCACATCGAAATGGGTAACACACCCACCCCACCGAAATGGGTAACAACACCCCCACCGAAATGGGTAACAACACTGAAGGTCGGTCACAAAGACTGGAACCCTCGCGTGCACAATTTAGGATTTGATGAACCTCATGCGGTTGAGCTTAAGCATTTAGAGCCGTACACCTCACTATACTTTGCTTGCAAGCCTCTTGCGTTCACGTTCGTTATTAGTACATGCATTCATTCATTAACGTTCCTCTTTTTATTATCTTCCACTTTACGTTACATAATTCTTCATTACGTTCATTAACGTTCAACGCAAAGCCAAGGGAAGACACACATACATACATAATAAGGAACATATACTTAATTATAAACATACACCATCACCATACAGGCAACATCATACATGCATAACACACATCAAACATAAGCCATCACATAATAACCAGGCCTATTTTCTCATTTTTACCCCTATTAAAACCACTTAGAAAAACCTAGGTCCAACTTGGGCGCATGGGAGCTTTCAGGTGCATGAGCCTGAAATTCTAAGTATAAATTAGTCTTGGCGCTGGGCACTATTTGGGCGCTTCTCTGCCCTGTTTAGGCCGCTTTTCAACTAGGCAGGCGCACAACATTTAGCAATTCTAACACTTTGGGCGCATGCCACAATTTAGGCGCATGGGCCAACTCTGCTGGGCGCATGGTCAGCAATTTAGGCGAAAGGGCCACCCTGCTGGGCGCATGGCCATCAATTTAGGCGCATGGGCCACTCTGCTGGGCGCATGGCCATCTCTTGGACGCATGGCCAATCATGCTGGGCGCATGGACCACCCTTTAGGCGCATGGGCCACCTCTGGGCGCATAGGCCACCTCTTAGACGCATGGCCAACATGCTGGGCCCATGGACCACTGTTCATGTTCGTCCGAACATTCTAAAACTCTCTATGCTATCAAATTCACCCGATTTTCATCCCAATCATACCCAAGCATAAATCTAACATACTAAGGACACTTAAACATGCTAAACCATCAATATTAACCCATAATCAACACTAAAACATACATACATACATCATTTCGAACATAAAGCTGTAAACCCACGGTTTCTTTCAAAATGTTTACTTAGTATGCATAATAGCCTCAAACGAGTTGAAAATCAGTAAAAGGGGGGAGGGGTTCTAGAAACTCACCTTAAGCAGCCTTTGAGCAACACACTTCCCGTTCGAGACCCACCTTCGATTCAGCTCTTGAATCCCGAAAACAAACACTAAACACCAAGAACTTCGGTGAAGAACTTGAAACCCAGCTGAAACCGAGCTCATATAAGAGAAAGCTTACCTTTGAAGCTGCTTCTTCCACTTTCTCTCTCTAGAACCGGGGCTTCTCTCTCTTCTTTCTTCTTTTCAACCGATTGAAGAAGATGAAGAAGAAATGGGCAACCATACCCCTTTAAACCTCAAAGTAATAAGGTTTTGTACTTTGTATATTTTTCCCCCTCTACTTGTGCTCATTATCTATTCTTTCTAATTACTTTTCTTTTCCTTTCGTTTAAATAGAAATTCGGGGTGTTACATATCAGAAGTAATTAAAAAATCTTGACATATCAAGTTGTAAATCGTTTATGTAGCCAGACAATGTATAATAATCAAGTAGAAACATACTCTATTGAGTTTATTGTGGTTGAGGGTAATATATTTTCCAACTAATCGAATTGTTATATTATTCTTTTAATATTTATCTTATAAAAAAAATATAATAATTTTGTATATATTTAATTATAACGCATTACAATGTAGGAAAATATTCTAAAAAGATGATTTCTTAAGTTTAAGAACTTATTGACTAAGTTTGGTTAAATATTTGTATACAAAGAAGATTTTACATATTTATAAACATTAATATTGTTTTTCTATTTATTTAATTCTAACTTAATTTACACGCATACACATTTATTTAATTGATATTCACTTGTGTATATATTATAAACTTATTGATAATTTATATTCATATTTATTTATTTATTTTTTTGAAAAGCAAGAACTCCATTGAAAACCTTTCTAGCAAGTAGCTAGAAGGCAGAAGATACAAAAGCATCAAACAATAAACCAGCACTACAAATCAGCTCTTAAACTGTTAAATGAACATTAAAATCAAAAATTCATCCATCTATCCGAATCTAATTCAGCAAGCTTAGTATGACTTTTAATCCAAAAAAACCCATTTGCTTTCACATCCTCAATAAATTTAAAGAAACCTATTTATTTTAAATTTAATTTTTTCAACCTTAGGCTAGTCTATCTAGGAATAAAACTCTATAGTCCCACTCTGTTAGTCTTTGTTTCTAGAAGAAAGCAAAGTTAGAGACGAGGGTGCAATATAAACTAATACCACGTTGAAGTGGCGATAATAAAATTCCAACACACTTTGTTTGCCAAAACACAAAACAATGAAAGTTTAATATTCCTTATAAGAGTAAATTTATATTAAGCAAAAATGTATAAAATAAGTTAATTTTTAATGTATTTGTTTGAAAAAAGGTAAACAATATTAAATAAACAAATTTTTTTTTGCTCGTAGAAAAGTTTTATAATAAAAAATAAAGTTACTTATGTAGATGGCCCATATGGTTTGTATAAAATAACAGGTTTGAAAAAAAAAAAGTAATAAATTTAGGTATTAACTTTTAAATTTGTAATGAGTTTAAGTATTAACGCTAACAAATGTTAAATTTTCTGTCAAGTTAAAGGGAAATTTTAGTAATTTCATAAGGGAGAGACTGTTTATGTAACTTACAAAAACTGTTCGATATTTGAGGGATTATTTATGTAATTTACATAAAGTATTAAAATTTTAAAAATTAAATATCTCGTTTAAATGAAGGGCTCCGATATACGAACACCCTGTCAGGTGTTATGCGGACACCTTTTGAATTTTTTTCACGGACCTTTACGGGCCGTATTGGTTTGAAAAATACCAAATCATTGAATTTATAAAATGTTACGGTCCATATTGATCATTACGGCCCGTAATGACTTTAATTTATGGGGCCGTAACAAAGCTTATGACCGTAAGTAAAATTTCCTATTTTTTTAATTTTTTGCTTTAAATTTTTATTTTTTTCAATAAATGTTTTATAATATTTTTAAAATTAATTAGGTTATAGTACTTTTTAGTTTAATATAAATTAATTTATAAAATTTGTAAGCAAGTATTTTATAAAAGCAAAAAAAAAATAAAGATAAAGAATTAGAATTTACTTTAAAGGTATATATAAAAGTAAAAAAATTAACATGTTCATATTGATTATTGAGATATTCTATTATTCTTTATATGAATATATTATAAATACATATATTGGTTATTGGTATATTTTATTTCTTCTCTCTCTCTCTCTCTCTACTCACTCACATCACACACACACACACACACACACACACACACACACACACACACACAACACAACATATACATATATATATATATATATATATATATATATATATATATATATATATATTATATATATATATATATATATATATATATATATAATATTACATATACAAATAAAACATAAACATCAAATTTAAAGAGTTTTTATACAAGATTATAAAACCATGGGCCATTACAACACACACACACACACACATACATATTATATATATATAGATCTAGAGATATATATCTATATATATATAGATAGATAGATATATATATATATATATATATATATATATACTAGATATATATCTATATATATATATAATATATATATATATATATCGATATATATATATATATATATATATATATATATATATATATATATATATCTATATATATATATATAGGGTAAGGTTATCTTGAGAACCACCCTTTTTAGTGAGAACTCTAGGAAGCAATATCAACCACACATTTTAGTCACATGCCAAGTCACATGCCACTTTCCACCTTTTTTTTAAAACGTTCATAACTTTTTTCGTGACATTATTTTTTCATAAAAATTTCACCATTAAATTCATTATTTTTTATCTTTCTAACGCCTACCATATTGATATATTTTTTTAAAAAAATTCGTTCACCCGTTATTTACACATGTGTAAATTAGTCATTACATATGTGTAAATTCTGTTTTACACATGTGTAATTCCAAGAATTACATATGTGTAAAATGACGTTTGTAAAAAAACGAGATTTTTTTTTATTTTTATAATTTTTTTATTTTTTTTAATGGTAGAGGGAAACGAGAGAAACACTTCTGTGTTTTTTACTTTTTTATTTTTATTATTTTTTATTTTATGATTTTTTTGATTATTTGTTGTTAATTACAATTTTGCCATTGAAAACTAGTGTTCACATTGGTTCTAGAGTTCTCATAAAAAAAGGGAGTTCTCATTTGATCACTCCCCTATATATATATATATATATATAGTATATTATATATATATATATTATATATATATATAATATATATATATATAATATATATAGACTATATATAGATATATATATATATATATATATATATATATAGATATATATAAAATATATATATATATATATATATTATATATCTATATATATATATATAGACTAGATATATATATATATATAATATATAGAATATATATAGAGAGAAGAGAGAGAGAGAGAAAGAGGAAGAATGATGTTCTAATAACACAATTTACTAATGTTTCTTTTATAATTCACTTACAAACATTTCATATAATATAAAGACTACACTCATAAATTTATAAAAACGGAATGTGAATGCTCCAACTAAATCATTTATTTATATAACTTATAAATAAGTGTTTTGTAAAAGTGAAAAGTAAACCCAAAAAATATTATTAATTAATAAATCATAAATGAATGAAAAATGCTAAAAATATCATAAAATAAAAAATATCAGAATTTTACTTACGGTCATAAGGTTCATTTACTTACGGTTATAAGGTTCATTACAACCCCGTCATTACGGGCCGTAATGGACAATACAGGCCGTGAAAATCATGAATTGACTGATTTGATATTTACAGACCAATACGACCCGTGAAGGCTCTTACGGACCGTATTGAGGGCGTCCAGATATCACTCTAGGTGTATCTATAACAGACCCCTTAAATGAAACAAGAGCAGTAACGTCACATCATTATCATCGTCATCTCCATTAAAGATTGTCCTCTTCATCTTCAAATCAACACCTGAACCCACCACAATCTTCGTCTCGTCATTACATTAAACCACCACACCACCACTAATTAAAACCAACGCAAATAGTGCCGATTGAGGGTTTACCAAGATTAGGGCTTTATCATTCAAGGACATAGATGAGTTTGTGGTTAAATTTGTTCCTAACAAGAAACTTGCTACTTGTGTGTTGTGACGGGTTTGTTGTTAAACTCCATATTTTAACGTTCTCGTGTTGTGTGTGGCGATGGGTTTGTGGTTAAAACACAACAACATGGAACTCATCATAATATAGAGGTTTTAGAGGAAAAGATTTCCAAAGTAATTTGTGTTTATCGATTTAGAGGTTAGCATTTTAGACAGTGGTGATGGTAGGTGTGCCCAAAATCAAAGTCATGGTGTTTAATACAGTGATGTTTTTGTTTTATGGTCAACACAGGATTAGAGATTGTGGTTAAGTAAAACATTATACAAAAACGACTCCTCTAAAAACAAATTTAGCTAATTACATAAATGGACCATATGAGAGTAAAATTGTTATTTTAACCAAACTTAACTGAAAAGTTAACAAAAGTTAATGTTAATACCCAAACACGTTACAAAGTTGAAACCACAAAATCCAAACTTGTTATTTTAAACTCTTAAACCACATGGACTATTTATGTAATTAACTCTAAAAACTAATTTGTCTTTTGTTTATTTCTATTTCATTAAGATATTTCAATATTTTGTTATTGAAAATAATATTAAAAAAATTATAGGAAAATTCTTTATTGAAAATACATATAATTTGTACTAGATATTAAATGGGAAAGGTAATTTTGTTTGATATATTTTTACTTGGATTATAAAAGAAGTAAGCAAAATTATTTAATAAAGAAATTTTGTTTGTAAAATAAGCATAATAAAAATAATTTGTCGTATGTTTATCCTCTAGTCATATTCTTGAGCAATATTAACATTTACTGTTGCAATAATAAGAAAAAGGTAAAAATATGTTACAAGGCAATAATTCTGTATTAAACATCGTCATAATTTATATTAGGTAAAATGTAAAATGGAATAAAATATAAAATTAATTTGTTTATTTCAAAGTAAACACTTATAAGTTTTATAAAATTTCTTATGGTAAAAAGGAAAATAATAATGAAAAAGAACTTGTCGTTTTTGTATCCTCTATCTCAAATTATTGCGCAATTTAACTTTTACTATAACTTATAATAACAAAGAAAAAAGTGTTATTAATGCCTGATGAACACGTGAAGCTGGTCGATTTAAGCATTTGGATTGTTCATATTAATAGTAAATAAACTAAAGTTAAAAAAGTATGGTTTTTAAGTCAAAAAGCATCCACCACTTATTACAAGGAGCGCACTTGCATAACGTAAAGTATCTTGTGACAATTATATGCCCTAAAGCTAATATGAAACGTCCAAGAAAAATATCAAGTATAATCTTGTCGTTGATATTTCACATGCATATCAAAATTTGTCACAAAAGTCCAATTTCGAAATTTCTTCTTAAATTGCATTTTTTAGGGGAAAAAACATGGAACATGGTGAGTTAAAGAATCTGAATACAATTTTAGAATCAAATAACTAAAGTACGTAGAAGAGATGGAAGTTTTTGTTTTATTTTAAACTTAATGTTTTTCGGGTTACACAAATAGTGTTCCTGGTTTTTTTTAGTGGAAGGTTAGCGGTTAGTTGTTAGTTAAATCAAGTTAGTAATATTCGTTAATGTCAATTTCTGAACCTTGAACCTCCAATATAGGCAAAGCCTCTCATATATTCTAGAGTAAATTACGCTTTTAGTCCCTGGGGTTTGACGAAAATTACTGTTTCAGTCCAATAGTTCATTTATTACGATGACTGTCCAATAGTTTTAGCTTTTGTTTCAATCTCAGTCCATATGACTAACACCGTCAAATTTCTGTTAAGTTAATAGAAAATGACAATTTTACCCTTATAATTAAAAATTCAAAAATAATAATAATAAAACCTCACCCACCCTACCCTACATCAGTCCGATCTGATCTCTCTCTCTCTCTATATATATATATATATATATATCTATATAATATATATATTATATATATATATATATATATATATATATATATATTATATATATATATATATATATATATATACATATGTATCTCTATCTATATATATATATATATGGTATATATATATGTCTCTATCTCTATATATATATATCTAGAGTATATCTACATCTGTATCTATATCTATCTATCTATATGTATATCTACTATATATCTATCTACTCTATCCATATATATATATATCTATATATATATATCTAGCACATCTGTATATATCTATATATATATATCTCCATATGTCTATATATCTATCTATATATATACCTATTGTATCTCTACATATGTTACTCTACTATATCTCTCTCTTCTCTATCTATCTCTATCTATCTTCTATCTTCTATATATATCTATCCTATATATCTCTATCTATATATCTCTCTCATATATCTCTCCTTTCTCTCTCCTCCATCCCCCCAACCACATCGGTCGCCACCTCCATTGCCTTCTTCAGTCGGCCCCTCAACCATGTTCTCCGGTCGCCACCTTCATCGCCATCCCCGACTCCACCGTCAAAGTACAACCTCTCTTTCCCACCCCACTCCACTACAACCTAATCTACTCTCTCCCCTTGAACCCCAATATCGCACATCGTTGGCCAGAACCCCACTATCGCACATCGTTGGCCAGAACCCCGCCATCGTCCACCGCCTCCGGTACCCACAACCCATCACTGTACGCCGCCTTTGGTGGCTGCAACCCCATCACCGGACGTCGCTCCACCAAAATGTCGTCTCAAGAGCAGCTTGGTCGTCGATTAGGTTTGGGGTTCTTCAATTAGGTTTCTAAGTTTGGTATTCTTGGATTAGGTAAAACCAGTAGGGTTTTGATTTGTGTTAGATGATGACGGTGAGACACGAATGGTTTCGGTTCAAGGGTGGTTGTGTAATCAAGAGATGGAGAGGGAGAGAGAGCACCATAGTCGTTGATGGTGGTTGGCAGTGGGCGGATTTTGTGGTGGTCGGTGGGCTATAGGTGGTGCCGGTGCGTGATGGTAACCTCTTTGAGTTTGGTCTGCATACACTTCCACCAACAAGAAGAAAGAAGAGAGAGAGAGAGAGCTCTCTCTGATAGAGCTCGAGCGAGAGCGAGAGACTCGAGAAGCGCCTTTTCAGAGAGAGAGGGGGGTTCTCTGTTGTTTTTTTATTTATTGGGATGAGGGTTTTTATTAAAAATTAAGGGCAAAAATGTCTTTTTACATCATTTAACAGAACAAACTCTAACGGTGTTAATGGTTCGGGCGAAATTGAAACAAACTCTAAAACTACTGGACTATCAGCGTAATAAATGAATTATGGAATGAAACAATAATTTTCGTCAAACCCCATGGACTAAAAACGTAATTTACTCTATATTCTATTTAACCACTAGACGAATAGATCATTGGCAGATAGTGTTCCTATGTAAGAAAACAATTAGTTGCTTATATGGTAGTTCAATGTATCAAGTTGGGGTGACTAAAATTGCTCTACACGTGTATAATAAAACTAATGGATGTGACGCGCGCTATACGGCGAATGTTGGATAAATTGAGAAGCTTAATTTTGACAACTTATACGTTCATATTAATCACTTGAAAAAAAAAGTTCACATGTGAAACACTTAACAAAAAGTTAATATAAATAATACTAAAAAAAATGAATCCTCGAAGCACAGGTAAAAAAAACAATGCATAAATAATAAAATTGTTAAAGTTTATGGACTTGATTATAAATTGGTTAAAACGAAAAAGAATAAAACTTTACTAAATTTCAGGAGATTAAGTGTAAATTTGACATAACTCGAGAATTTAAGTATAAACTTTTTAAAAAATGAAAAAAATGAGTAGATAGTCAATTTAGAAGGAAAAAAAGTGTTGTTGTTAGCTTAAAAAATTTCTAAAGGTTTAAGTGTAAAATATAGAAAATCAAAGTAGTTTTTGATTAATTTGAAGAAAAAATAAAACTATTATGATAATATTGAAAAACCTATCACTTCACTATTCTGCACCTTCTCTGTTAGTTATATATAGTGGGTTGACCAACATAAAACGACGGGTGTCATCAAAGTTCTTTCGCAACCTGCCTTAAACACTGATTATAATTTTTTATTGTTGTTGTAACTATGAAATATTAAGTATTTATATATTTAAGTATTTAAATAATATAACACTTAATTTAAATAATACTTAGTTATGAAAATATTAATATTAAAATTAAATTTAAATATTAATTTAAAGTGTTATAAATAAAATAGTATTTAATATAGTGAAGTAAATGACGTATTAATTAATTAGGAAAAAATTTAAATAGGTGCAAAATAGGAACTATTGTATAAAGTAACTATATCTTATGTTTAAGAATTTTTTTATGTGTCTTATTGTAAGGCCCCGTTCCCGGGACGCTTACAGTTGGTAAATCATCGCACATAAAACATTTAATTACATTCATATTCATAAAACATCGCAGCGGAACATTAAAACAACCTTTCATTTGCTTGCAAGCCTTTCATACTTTCATTCGTTCATTAATGCATGCATTCATTATTTCTTTCCTCTTTTCATTATCTTCCACTTTACGTTACATCATACTTAATCATTTCATTCATTAACGTTCAACGTTAAACCATGGAAAATAATCATACATGATAGGAACATAAACATAAACATACAACATCACTATATAGAGCATCATCATACATACATAACATACACCATACATACCATCATACATAAGCATCAATCATACATCATCATCATGGCCATCATAACATCTATGACCTCAAAAGTCAACTTACATAAGCCCCCGGGAAACTCCCAAGTCAAAACCTACTTCTGCACTTTCCCCCGAAAGTCAGAAAATAAACCATTGTTCTTCCGGGCGTATGAACCCTATTTGGGCGTATGGACACCCTTCAGCCGCATGGCCTCCCAGGCGACTAAACACTTAGGCGAATGGACATCAGGCGAATGAACCCTATGCGGATGAATACTATAGGCGAATGGACATCTATACGCATGGACTCTCAGTCGCATCGCTTTCATTCGTATGGCCTTCAGTCGCATGACTTCAAGCGCATGGGCTTCAGTCGCATACCCTTCGTGCGTATGAACCTCAGTCACATGGCCTCCAGGCGCATGTACCTCAGTTGTATAACCCTTCAATCACATACCTTACAGGCGCATGAACTTCAGTCGTATGACTTTCATGCGTATGGACCTCAGTCGCATGGCATCCGTGCGTATGGACCTCAGTCGCATGCCATTCGGCCGTATGGCCTCCAGTCGCATGCCATTCGGTCGCCTAGCCCTAACTGATGCAGAATGCAGTTCATCCCGAACCCAAACTGCCATTTTCGGCCTGCAAGCCCTCACTAACCTGTTCTAAGCTCAAATCAACCATCCTAAACCTTAGAAACACCTACACAACATTATTCAAGCACACACAAGCCCGAAATCAAACCCCACTCGAATCACACACAAACACATAAACACGGGTTCAACACACACATTTCAAAAACGAGTTTTACTATGTGTTCCAGCCCCAAATCAGTTGAAAACATGTAAAAGAGGTGTCCTAGAACTCACACAAACAACCCCTTCGAGTAGAGCTTCAATCCAACCCGCTACACCTCAACTTTTGCACTTGATTCTTTAAAAACCCTAGGTTTTTCTCTTCTCTCTTTCTCCTTCTCTCTAGAACCGAATGAAAGGAGAGAATAAGGGGAGAATGGGTTGCCTTCCCCCTATTATACCCCCACTCATTCAAGGGTTCTCCCGTTTTGGCAAGTTCGGTCCCTCGACTTTGGACTTTATTTCTTTTCTTTCTTTTGTCGGCTTCAAAGAAAATAACCGGGTGTTACAAGTCCACCCCCCTTATATAGGTTTCGTCCCCGAAACCTGTTATTCCTCGAACAAACGTGGGTAATGCTGTCTCATCTCTTCTTCCGTCTCCCAAGTAGACTCAAATCTCTATCTGTGCTTCCACTGTACGCGCACAAGTGGGACCACTTTATTCCTCAACCTCTTCTTTTTACGGTCAATGATTGCCACTGGTTGCTCCACATAATTGAGCCGTTCGTCTACCTTGATATCTTCCAGTGGGACAACCGTATCCTCGTCTGCTAAACATTTCCTCAGATGAGATATATGGAATGTCGGGTGAATTCCGCTTAACTCCTCTGGTAATTCTAGTCTATAGGCCACCTCCCCTACTCGAGCAATGATTCGGAAAGGCCCTATGTACCTTGGGCTCAACTTGCCCCGCTTTCTGAACCGAATGATACCCTTCCAAGGTGAGACTTTCAACATAACTCTATCACCCACCTGGAACTCAATCGGTCTACGTTGTTTTCAGCATACGACTTCTGTCTATCCTTGGCTGCTTTCATAAAGGCTTCAATCCTTTCAAGCTTCTCAGTCGTAGCCTCGATTACCTTGACGCTCCCTACCTCTTTCTGACCAATATCACCCCAAACACACGGGTGTTCTGCATCTCCTACCGTATAGCATCTTATAAGGAGGCATACCAATACTGGCATGATAACTGTTGTTATATGAGAACTCCGCTAACGATAAGTGGTCATCCCAACTTCCTCCAAAATCAATAACACATGCTCGAAGCATATCCTCTAACGTCTGAATGGTCCTTTCAGACTGACCATCAGTCTGGGGATGATAAGCCATGCTAATGTGTAACCTCGTCCCCATAGCATCGTGGAAGTTCTTCCAAAATTTAGATATAAACCGGGTGTCACGATCAGACACAGTAGACATCGACACACCATGACGAGTTACAATCTCTTTAATGAAAAGATCAGCCAACCTCTCGGATGAATATGTCTCACGGATCGGTAGAAAGTGAGCACTCTTTATCAAACGATCAACAATCATCCATATAGCATCATACCCTTGTGCGGTGCGCGCGGCAGCTTCGTAATGAAATCTATGGTGATGTGCTCCCACTTCCACTCCGGTATATCCAAAGGTTGAATCTTCCCATACGGCTTTTGATGCTCGGCCTTCACTTGTAAGCAAGTAAGGCATTTACTCACATACTCCACCACATCACGTTTCATACCCGGCCACCAAAAATCTTTCTTTATGTTTTGATACATCTTTGTAGGGATGAATAGAGTATCGAGTCTCATGAGCTTCATCCATGATCTTCACGCGTAGATCCGCAAAACGAGCAATCCACATCCGCCCGAATCGGGTTTTAACACCGAGTGTGTTTTCACCCAACTCTGTAACCAGACCTCTCATTCTTTCGGAGTTAAGATGATCTTCTTTCAATGCCTCATCCTGAAGCTCCTTAACTTGCTTCATCACATCCGAGGTCATGATCAACTGGTAGGCTTTCACCCGAATCGGCTCGGGTCTCTCCTTTCGGCTAAGGGCATCCGCCACCACGTTGGCTTTGCCCGGATGGTAATGGATCTCGTAATCGTAGTCCTTTATGAGCTCCAACCATCTCCTTTGCCTTATGTTCAAGTCTTTTAGTAACACCTCGAATTTCTATTTAAACGAAAGGAAAAGAAAAGTAATAGAAAGAATAGAAATTGTGCACAAGTGGAGGGGAAAAAAGTGTACAAAGTACAAACCCTAATATTTTAAGGATTTAAGGGGCATGGTCGCCCATATCAAAAGCAGAAGGCTGCTTTTTCTCTCGGAGAAAGAAAGAAGAGAGAGCTTCGGTTCTAGAGAGAGAAAGTGGAAGAAGCAGCTTCAAAAGGTAAGTCTTCTTTTATATGAGCTCGGTTTCAGCTTGGTTTCGAGTTCTTGACCGAAGTTCTTGGTGTTTAGTGTTTGTTTTTGGGATTCAAGAGCTGAATCGAAGGTGGGTCTTGAACGGGAAGAGTGTTGCTCAAAGGCTGCTCAAGGTGAGTTTCTAGAACCCCTCTTACTGATTTTCAACTCGTTTGGGACTATTATGCATACTAAGTAAACATTTGAAAGTAACCGTGGGTTTACAGCCTTATGTTCAAAATGATGTATTATTATGTATGTATGTATGTTTTAGTGTTAATTATGGATTAATATGATGGTTTAGCATGTTTAGGTGCCCTTAGTATGATGGATTTGTGTTTGGGTATGATTAGAGTGGTAATCGGGTGAATATGATAACATAGATAATATTTCAGAATGATTCAGACGAACATGAACAGTGGTCCATGCGCCCAGCAGATTGGCCATGCACCTAAGTGTTGGCCATGCGCCCAAGAGAGGGCCATGCGCCTAAATAGGGGCCCATGCGCCCAGCAGTTGGCCAAGCGTCCAAGTTGCTGGCTATGCGCCCAGCAGGAAGGCCCATGCGCCTGAGTTGCTGGCCATGCGCCCAAGGAAGGCCCATGCGCCTGAGTTGCTGGCCATGCGCCCAGCAGGAAGCCCATGCGCCTGAATTGCTGGCCATGCGCCCAGCAGAAGTGGCCCATGCGCCTAAATAGGGCCATGCGCCCAAAGTGTTAACAATGGCCAAGTGTTGATGCGTCTAAAAGGGCAGGAAGAAGCGCCCAAATAGTGCCCATGCGCCCAGATTAATTTATACTTAGAATTTTTATGCTCATGCGCCTGAAAGGTCCCATGCGCCCAAGTTGGACCTAAGGTTTTTCTAAGTGGTTTTAAGGGTAAAATGAGGAGATAGGCCTAGTTATGATGTGATCGCTTATGTTTGATGTGTGTTATGCATGTATGTGTGTTGCCTGTATGGTGACGGTGTATGTTTATGATTAAGTATATGTTTCTTATTATGTATGTATGTGTGTCTTCCCTTAGCTTTGCGTTGAACGTTAATGAAGTAATGAAGTATTATATAACGTAAAGTGGAAGATAATTAAAAGAGGAACGTTAATGAATGAATGCATGTATTAATGAACGAACGTGAACGTAAGAGGCTTGCAAGTAAAGTATAGTGAAGTGCACGGCTCTAAATGCCTTAAGCTCAACCGCGTGAGGTTTAGCAAATCCTAAAGTGTGCACGCAAGAGTTCCAGTCTTTGTGACTGACCTTCAGTATTGTTACCCATTTCTGTGGGGGTGTTGTTACCCATTTTGATGGGGGTGTTGTTACCTATTTCTGTGGGGGTGTTGTTACCCATTTCGATGGGGGTGTTGTTACCCATAATGTTGGGGTGAAACATATGATGGTTACCCGAGTTACGTATAACTTCGGGGGTGTGGCATAAAGCCAAGCATAGGTATGAGGTGAGGGACTTTGTGTTTGCAACAGACTGGGATGGAGTTCAATCCCTGTGATTGACTCATATGGGATCTTTTTCGCGTATCCCGGTGTTGTGTCAGTCTTCGGACATGAGTCGGGGGCTTTTGAACAGGTCCCGGCATAGCATCAGCTTTCGAGCATGAGTCGGGGGGATATTGCATGAGACAAGATTCGAGTAATAAAGAGTAATGAACGAAAGATAATGCATGAAAGAACGAAGTATGAAATGAACGTTAATGAATTATCGTAAGAACGTACTGAATAGGATCTTTGTCATTCAACCTCATTAATCGTGGCTGAGTGCCACGAAGAGGGTAAAGTCTGACCGGATCTAGAAAGAGAAGTGAACGATAATGTAACACGTTAAATGAGCGAAGTTAATGAACGTAATGACGAAGATAATAATGATATTATCAGTATGTACGTATGATGCATGACCGTGAATGATTGTAAAGTATAGTATGATTTGAAATAGAGTAAAGAACAGTTTTTAACAAAGTAAAGTATTTTATTATAAAACTAGAACTCACTCAGCGTCGCTAACTTTTGTATGCATGATAGTTGGCAGGTATTTGTTGATGCTGAGGAGTTGCAGGCATAGATGCATAAGCTACTGGGAGCATTTTGAGGCTGGCATCCGTATTTTGACATGTCTTTGTATTTGAGATGAAACTAATGTTGTAAATAAATGATATGACATGGTTTTAGTTATTAATGAAAGTTTTAAATTCCGCTGCAAAATAAATGTACGTTTCATAATGTTTTAAGTGCAATGATTGACCAACTGTGAGGTTTCCGGGAACGGGGCCTTACAAGTTGGTATCAGAGCAAAAGTTTAAGTGTATGCGTAATATTTTGGAAAACCTAATCTTAAACTGAAAAATGGGACCAAAAGGAAAAAGGGATGCCAGTCCTAGTAGCTACGTGCCTGCACGTAAAAGTTTTATGTAAACGATTTATGTAAGTTAACGTTAACCGATATTATGTGCGCATGTTATGTGGTTTATGTGTTGCTGATAGATTTGGATACTGATGTAGTCAGGACCGGTAATGCTTGGGGTATGAAGAGTAAAGTAAGTGGCTAATCACAACTGGCCATTATAATTAGGGACTTACTATACTTGACATAAACTGAGCTGTTCCTTGAATGACCGTGTTAGTGTTTGAATCTTTTAGTGTGTTTAGAGAATGGCCGGTGGTAGATCTTTTAAGGTTTCTCGAGGTGGAGGTGTCGGTGGACGTGGTGCTGAACCACGGGTCACAAGAGGAAGGTCTAGGGCTGAAAGAGTAGTTCATGAAGAACCTGAGACCCCTCATCCTGAGGGCGGTTATGAGAATGCTAATCAGAGGGCCTCGATGAGAGAGGCGGTTGCGAAGGAAGTGCAATAGGCCATGAGGAATCCTACCGTCTGTAATGACAGAAGTGATGAAGGCGATTAGGGATGGGGAGAGAGAGAAAGAAAGGGTAGAACCTTCGGGCGAAAGGAGACGGCCCGAGATTGAAACGGTTTTCTTCGATGATGAAGAGGAAGAAGAGGAGGAGCTTGCGCCGGAGGCGGCACGGCGGCTGTAACTATGGGGCATTTCAACGATGCAAGCCCCCAACCTTTAATGGAAACGGCACTGCTGCTACCGCTCACCGCTTGGTGAGAGAGATGGAAGCTGTATTGAATATCAGCGAGTGCCGGGAGGATCAGAAAGTAAAGTTTGCTGTCTACTCTTTGTGGACTCAGCCTTGTGTTGGTGGGACACTATTGTCCAGGTTGAGGGAAGCCGGGCTATCAGAATGATGAGATGGCCGGAGTTGAAAAGGCTGGTGATTGAGGAGTTCTGTCCTCATCGTGAGATGGATAAAGTTGAAAGAGAGTTCTTGCAGCTGGAGGCGGGAACGATGACACATCGTAATATACCGCTAAATTCAACGAGATGGCATGTCTGTTGCCGGATCAGGTGACACCTCTTTCGCGAAAGATCAAGAGGTACATTCAGGGCTTGCCGGCAGACATCCGTAGGCACATGATCGATGCCCGACCGAGCACGTTTAGGTCGGCGGTTGATGTGGTGGGGAGGTGTATGATGAAAGATCTGTGATGGTGACTGAAAGTAGCAAGAAAGGAGAGGGTGATCAAGAATGGGACGGGAAGCGATTGGGGCGTGGCGGAGCCACTCCAGGTGGCAAAGGTGCACAAGTGGATGATTAGCGTGTGGTCATAACTGGTGCGGGGTCGAAAAGTGTGACACGTGTGGACACAGGCATCCCGGGGAATGTAGATTGGGGGGCATTGTCGTTTTCCGTTGTGGGAGGACCGAACATGAGGCGAAAAAACTGCGGTAGGGGGAGGTGTTATTCCTGTGGTGAGGAAGGTCACATGAGCAGGGATTGGAAAAAGCCGAGGGCGGAAGGTTCGGGAGTGAAGAAGATCGGAGGAAGCTAGGACGGACCACGATGTTGTGTCAGGTACGTTTCTAGTAAACCAAACTTTAGCTCAGTGTTATTTGATTCTGGTACTAGTAAAAAGTTTTATCTCTGCTGATTACTGTGCTACGTTGCCTGTTAGTGGTAAGAATATAGATACGCTCTTTGATGTAGAATCACCATTAGTAAGTCTACTAAGTTACCTAATGCCCTAGAGGATTGCGCGATAGGATTGAGAGAGAGCGCTTGTTCCTGCTAGGCTGTCCAAGACAGACATAGGTGGGTAGACATGCATCTCCGGGTGAGTTGATCAGTAATCTACGACTCGAACCCTAAGTGTTGCAAGGAGATGGATTACCGTGCACAACCAGAGTTTTGTGTCGAGCTATGACAATGAATTATGATGAAGGCTTCGACCAAGAAAGCGGATTGCTTGGTTTGGAATCGAGTAAAGCTAATATTAAAGTGTAGAGGGACATTCCTAGTTGTTGCTCAGGTAGTAGAAGTGACACATCGACTGGAGCTACCCGATAGGTTAAGTGGAATTCATAGATTTTCCATGCGTCTCGTCTAAGAAAGAGCTCAACCGATGAGGATATGATCATGCTACTAGAGAACACTGAGATGGACAAAGTATCCAACCACGAGAAGCAACTGGTGGCCATTACTAATAAGAAGAAGAGAATAGGCTAAGGAGGGTGATGGATTCACTTGTGCGGGTGCATTGAAGCCTAAAGGATCTAAGTTTAAGTGCAAGATCAAGAAGAGGTGAGACAGTGTTACCCGTAACTGTTTGAGAAGCGACAGGTTTCGGGGACCAAACCTCCTTAAGGGGGGTAGACTTGTAACACCTCGAATTTCTATTTAAACGAAAGGAAAAGAAAAGTAAATAGAAAGAATAGAAATTGTGCACAAGTGGATGGGGAAAAAGTGTACAAAGTACAAACCCTAATATTTTAAGGATTTAAGGGGCATGGTCGCCCATATCAAAAGTAGAAGGCTGCTTTTGCTCTCGGAGGAAGAAAGAAGAGAGAGAGAGCTCCGGTTCTAGAGAGAGAAAGTGGAAGAAGCAGCTTCAAAAGGTAAGTCTTCTCTTATATGAGCTCGGTTTCAGCTTGGTTTCGAGTTCTTGACCGAAGTTCTTGGTGTTTAGTGTTTGTTTTCGGGGATTAAGAGCTGAATCGAAGGTGGGTCTTGAACGGGAAGAGTGTTGCTCAAAGGCTGCTCAAGGTGAGATTCTAGAACCCCTCTTTTACGGATTTTCAACTCGTTTGGGGCTATTATGCATACTAAGTAAACATTTTAAAAGTAACTGTGGGTTTACAGCCTTATGTTCGAAATGATGTATGTATGTATGTATGTATGTTTTAGTGTTAATTATGGATTAATATTAATGGTTTAGCATGTTTAGGTGCCCTTAGTATGATGGATTTGTGTTTGGGTATGATTAGAGTGGTAATCGGGTGAATATGATAATATAGATAATATTTCAGAATGATTCAGATGAACATGAACAGTGGTCCATGCGCCCAGCAGATTGGCCATGAACCTAAGTGTTGGCCATGCGCCCAAGAGAGGGCCATGCGCCTAAATAGGGGCCCATGCGCTTGATGTCCATTCGCCTAAGTGTTCAGTCGCCTGGAAGGCCATGCGACTAGAGGGTGTCCATACGCCCAAGTAGGGCTCATATGCCCGAAAGAGCATAGTTTATTTACTGACTTTCGGGGGAAAGTGCAGATGTAAGTTTTGACGTGGAAGGTTCCCGATAGTTCATGTAAGTTGACTTTTGAGACCATAGAGGTTATGTTGGCATGGTGATGATGATATATGATGTTGTATATTTATGTATGATGTATGTTATGTATGTATGATGATGCTCTGTATGATGATGTTGACTGTGTATGTTGATGTTCCTTGTTATCATGTATGATTATTTTCCCTTGGCTTTACGTGGATTGTTAATGAATGAAATGAAACTATTATGTAACGTAAATTGGAAGATAATAAAAGAGAAACATGATGAATGAATCCATGCATTAATAAACGATGGAATGTAACAAAAGTCTTGCAAGCATTGGATGTCGGGACACGCCCCATTGTAAGGTGTTAGCCCAACGGTGTGTGGGTTAGCTACCCCAGAAGGATGCACATCGGGGTCCTTCTTTGTGATTGACCATTTGTATAGAAACCATTGTTGCTTGCCTTCGGTACTGTGGCCATGAGGTGCTGTGCACCGTGATGATGGAAGGTCTATGATAGACTGGGCTGTTCCCTTGAATGACCGTGTTGGTGTTTGAATCTTATAGTGTGTTGATATGGCACTCGAAGGGCCTGAGATCCATCACCGGAAGGCGGTTTGATGATAGTGCTAACCTGAGGACCGCCCTGAAAGAGGCTGTTGTTGAGGGAGTTCAACAGGTTATGCAGACAATTCTTCCGTCTATGATGACTGAGGTAATTAGGACGGTGAAGGAGACGACTGTTATTGAAGTGAGCAAGAAGGGTAGCGGCGGAGAAGAATTGGTACGGAAAGCGGTTTGGACGTGGCAGGGCCACACTAAACAAAAAGGTTTCCAGGACGGATGACCGGTGTGTGGCACATCCGGTGCGGGGTCGAGAAGGTGTCGTAAGTGTGGACACAAAAACACCCTGGGAATATAGATTGGGGACCAATGTCTGTTTCCGTTGTGGAAGGACCGGACATGTGGCGAAGAAGAACTGCGGTGGTGTGAGGAGGTGTTATTCTTGTGGTGAGGAAGGCCACATGATCAGGGATTGCAAGAAGTCGAGGGCTGAAGGTTCGAGAGTGAAGAAGGCTGGAGGAGAAGGACGAGTGCCAGAGCGTTTACGATGACGCATGAGGAGGCTAGGACGGACACCGATGTCGTGTTAGGTACGTATCTAGTAATCAAACTCTTGCTCTTGGGTGTTCGATTTCGGTGCTGGTAGAAGTTTTATTTCTGCTGTCTTTTGTGCTAAGTTGCCCATTAAGAGTAGAAATGTTGATGAGCCCTCCGATGTAGATACTGCCACAGGTAAGTCTACCCGGATTTTTAAGGGCGATAGAAGGCTGCGATATTGAATTAGAAGGTCATAGTAGTTTCCTGTTAGACTGTATGTGATGGCCTTAGGCGGTTTCGATTTAGTCCTAGGAATGGATTGGTTGGCGGACTACGAGGCGAACATTGTGTGTCGTAAGAAGATGATCCGATTGACTGCGCCTGACGGGAGTTCGGTGACGGTTTATGGTGATCGGGTCACTACGGTTCCGAAGGTGATTTCAATGGCGGTGGCGGGAAAGTGCAAGAGGTGTGGATGTAGTGCCTACTTGGCCTACGTGGAGGATATGGATATGCCAACACCACAACTGCCCGATTTAGCGGTTGTGTGTAACTTTCCAGATGTATTTCCCGAAGATTTACCAGGAGTGCCACCTGACTGCGAGATCGAGTTTCAGATTGACTTGATACCGGGTGCTCAGCCGGTAGCTAAGGCACCGTTTCAGTTGGCTCCGACTGATATGAAGGAATTGATGGAACAACTGCAGGTGTTGCTCGATAAGAGGGACGGTAGTGTAAGGGTGTGAAATTTATATGGAGTCAAGCTCAAGAGTAGGTGTTCGAGGAGTTAAAGGCGAGGTGGACTCAAGCTCCTGTTTTGTCGTTGCCCGATGGAAGTGAAGATTTGGTGGTTTTTATTCAGATGCTTCCTACTCGGGGCTGGGATGTGTGTCGATGCTAGGAGGAAAGGTTATAGCCTATGCATCACGATAGTTGAAGGTTCATGAGGTTGGAAGTCTAAAGTTAGAAAGAAGTCGTATGCTGTGATAAACGACCCAGACCGATGAGTTCCAGGTGGGTGACAGGGTTATGTGAAGGTCTCACCTTGGAAGGGTATCATCCGGTTCAGAAAGCGGGGGGGGCAAGTTGAGCCCAAGGTATATAGGGCCTTTTGAATCATTGCTCGAGTAGGAGAGGTGGCCTATAGACTGGAGTTACCAGATGAGCTAAGTGGGATTCACCCGACATTCCACGTATCTCATATGAGGAAATGTTTTGGTGAACGAGGATATGATTGTTCCACTGGAGGATATCGAGGTAGATTAACGGCTCAATTATGTGGAGCAACTAGTGGCAATCATCAATCGAAAAGAGAAGAGGCTGAGGAATAAAGTGGTTCCTCTTTGCGCGTGTACAGTGGAAGCACAGGAAAGGATCCGAGTCAACGTGGGGGAGACCGAAGAAGAAATGAGGCAGCATTACCCATGTTTGTTCGTAAAGTAATAACAGGTTTCGGGGACGAAACCAATATAAGGGGGGTGGACTTGTAACACCTAGATATTTTCTTTGAAGCCGACGACAAAGAAGAAGAAAAGAAATAAAGTCCAAAGTCGGGGGACCAAACTCGCAAAAACGGGAGAAAGATTGGATGAGTAGAGGAATAAGAGGGGAGGGTAGCCCACACCCTCCCCACACTTGCAAAATCGAAGTTAGCGGGTTGAATCGAAGCTCATCTCGTCAGGCTCATTTGTGTGAGTTTCTAGGACCCCTCTTTTACATATTTTCACCTTATTTGGGGCTGGAACACATAGTAAAACCCGTTTTTGAATGTGTGTGTTTGACCCGTGTGTATGTGTTGGTGTGTGATGCGAGTGGAGTTGTTTTCGGGCTTGTGTGTGCTTGAATGGTGTTGTGGTATGTTTTCCTAAGGTTTAGGATGGTTTATTTGGGCTTAGAACGAGTTTAGGAGAGCTTGGAGGCCGAAAATGGCAGATTGGTTCGGGATGAACTGCATTCTGCATCAGCTAGGCTATGCGACCAAATGGCATGCGACTGAAGGCCATACGGTCGAATGGCATGCGATGAGGTCCATGCGCACGATTGCCATGCGACTGAAGTTCATGCGCCTGTAAGATATGCGATTGAAGGTTATGCGACTAAGGTCCATGCGCCTGGAGGCCATGCGACTGAGGTCCATTCTTACGAAGGGTATGCGACTTAAGTTCATGCGCCTGAAGTCATGCGACTGAAGGCCATACGCATGGATGTCATGCGACTGAGAGTCCATACACATAGGTTTCCATTCGCCCATAGGTCCATTCGCATAGGGACCATTCGCCTGATGTCCATTCACCTAAGTGTTCAGCCGCCTGGAAGGCCATGCGACTAGAGGGTGTCCATACGCCCAAGTAGGGCTCATATGCCCGAAAGAGCATAGTTTATAACTGACTTTCGGGGGAAAGTAAAGATGTAAGTTTAACGTGGAAGGTTCCCGGTAGTTCATGTAAGTTGACTTTTGAGACCATAGAGGTTTGTTGGGGATGGTGATGATGATGTATGATATTGTACGTTTATGCATTATGAATGTTATGTATGTATGATGATGCTTTGTATGATGATGTTGACTGTGTATGTTGATGTTACTTGTTATCATGTATGATTATTTTCCCTTGGCTTTACGTGGAATGTTAATGAATGAAAATGAAAGTATTATGTAACGTGCAGGACCGTTTAAGGGCTTAAACAAATTACAACACAACAACACAATAAGGAGAGCAACTAAACTTTGATCAAACAGTAAACTGGATTAACCAAGTTGATACAAAGAACACAAGTAAAAGTAAAGAGACAGAACAAGAGAGTTGGGTTTCAAGGAGGCAGTATATTGCTTTCTCAAGTTCTTGTACAAGTGTTACTAAGCATAAAGAAAGATAAAAGAACTTGGAATACTTATACTACAACCTACAGCCGGCTATACTTTGAAAAGCCAGCTGGATACAATTGGATAGACACTAACAAAATCAATTGTAGGATCAAAAGGCATATCTGCCTTTTGACCTTGTGACTATGACATGCCATAGCTCACATTCCTTATCTATTACAAAAAGGATAAAGTACATAAAGTAGAAAGTTACAGACTCCAAGACCTCAATGTACAGTTACCAAAAGCATGAACCTTTTCACCAACTCATGTAAGTTGGTTACTTTACAGAGATTGCAGCGGAAAAGTGCTTTATGGAACAACAGTACATCAGATATAGCCATGTTTAAAAAAGTTCGGAAGAAATCTGTCTTCATAGGTTGAAGTTTGGAAGGACTTTGTCTCTGAGGCTTCGGGAAGACTTCATGTTTTGGCTTCGAAAGATATTGGTCTTGGCTTCGGAAGATTTTACATTAGAGTATTTTCTAGTGCATTGTGTAAAACTTAAGAAGCATTCTTTACTTCAGTACTTAGTGCATGTTGCAGAGACACATTGGATGTTTGGGTTGCATCAGACTTAAGGAATCCTTACAAACTCCCCTAGGCTGATTGCTACCAAAACACTTAGAAGATCTTCAGATGTTGGTGGTCTTCAGTACAATCATGACCATTCCTTTCTTCATTAGATGGTCAGGATCATCAAGACCTTCATAGTATCTTCTCATCTCAAAGAGATCATGCAGAGGTAAGTTGATTATGTCTTACCAAGAGTAGACATTCTCAACACCTTGATCTCTGATTACATGCCATCTTTCTGGATTGGTACAGTAAATCCAGGACAAGATGGGTGTCTCAGTTGTTAGAGGAGCAACTTGCATAGGAGTTGATTGGGCTGCCTCATCATGCACTTCCTCAGGTTGATCTGACTCAGCCTGAGGTGTAGAGGTAGATGACTTAGGCTTCTTCTTCTTTGACTTTGGTTTAGAAGCCATTCTCTTCTTCCTCTTAGATGACTTTAACTGAGAAGACTGGTCTGCAGCACCATGTTGATCATCCTTGTCTTTCTCAGTTGGGTGTTCCTCCCTCATAGGTTCAGAAGGAGAGGGAGTTTGACCCTGCCTTAGCTCAAAAGATGAAGCTTGCTGAGGCTCAGCTGGAGGTCCGGGTTGAGGTGTCTAAGGTTGTTCAAACTTAACCTCCACTTCAGGTGGGACTTGACTTGGAAGAGAGTGTAAGTCAGTCAGTTCACCACTCTTAATCTTCTGCTTGATCACCCTTATGTGCTCATCCATTATGGATAGAGACATAGGGCCAAGTCTCCTTCCGGAGAATCCATATAGCTTCAAGAAGCTCATCATCCTTTGTCTGTCAGCAGACTTCTTTACACTCTTTTGGATGATGGCTCTTTACTTTGCAGCTTCTTCCCTTAGTTTCCTTTTAGTTGTCTTTCTTTCTTTGACTAGCTCAAGTTCAAGTTGCTTTAGATACTCAAACTCAATGAAGTCATAGGACAGGGGAAGAAGTGCATCTGCCTGATAGAAGCCTGTGGCACTCAGGTAGTTGATCATCTTGATCCTATCTTCTTCTTTATCTACCTGAGGTTCTTGTGGAGCCACATCTTCCTGTACAGGACTTTCTTGAACTAGGAGAGAGTGGGAGCATGCTTGTACAGTCTTTTCTGTCTTCTCTCCTCTTTGAATTGGAGAAGTAGCCTTGCATCCTCTTTTTCTTTCATCTCTCTTGACACTTCCATGTCAGCCAGTTTATTTAATTCATTTAAGGGGAGGGAGATGATTTCATCAATATCATAGTTCCTGGTCTGTAAATAAGTAATCCTGACTGCCCTTAACTCATCATCTTGAGTATTTGGTCTGGGGGCAGCCCTGATTGCAGCTTGCATAAAGCTTGATGACCGAGAGGAACTTTCTCCCCTTAGCTTCCTTTTCCTCTCTCTCTCTCTTCCTCCTCAATTTCCTCAGGAGTCATGATCCTTTTCCATTTTTCACCGACATACCTTTGTGACTCAGGGTGGATAGAGGCTTGGCCTTCATTGCTTGGTGTAGCTTCCATGCTCTGGCCAGAGAGAGGCTGAGAAACACCTTCATCAGCAGGTGTCTCAGAAGGAGTTTGAACCTCTGCAGCAGTTGGTGATGATGAGACAGGGGTCTCAGGTTCTGCCACTGGGCCTTCAGTCAAGGTTTCCCCTATGAAACTAATCTTAGGGTCCACCTCAACATCCAGTTGACCGATGACATTGCCTGATTGCCTAAGTCTCCTTCTTAGAGTGAACTCTGCAAGGATCCTATCTTGGATTCTTTGAGCCAATTTGTCAGCTTGTCTTGAGTTGCTTGGATTGACAAGTGGCATGTTGACTAGATCCGATCTTTCATAGAAGTTCAGACTTTGAAAATCAAAAACTTCTTGTTGCCCTTGAACTCTGTGAAGGATAAGGGCTCTTCTGTCAGCATCATACCTCCACCTTATGATGTAGTTTGAAATTCCTTGTGGTGGAGATGAGACAGCCCTTGGTATACCTTCCTCAAAGAGACTCCTGATGATAGAGTCTATAGAGTCCACATTAATGTGAACTTGAGGAAGTTGCTGAGAATGCACAACAGCAAGTGAGGATGGTGAGTCCTCTATGTCCATTCTCTGTGAAGAACTCCCAGGTTCTGTGGGTTGCAATAACTTTCTCCCCCTTTTTGGTAGCATCACCCACTTGCACAGGTGAGCTGGAGGATAAGTCAATCACTTCCACAGGTTCTTGTGTTCCTGGTTGAGCTCTCCTTAAAGGTCTCCCAGCTAGTTTTTCCTTTAGATATGAAATCTGAAGTTGCTGATCATTGACCTTGTTTTGTAAGGTAGTCACCTGAGATTCCAGGTGACTAACCTTAAAGACTAAATAGGAGCATGTTTTTGACAATTTCTGCACCTTTAGTCTCAAATTCCCCTCTTCTTCATCAGAAGAATCATTGGGGGATGAGATGATTGGACCAAAGTCCTCTCTCTCACCACCAGCTTGAGGTTCTTGGCTGCTGGTTTTCCTCTGCTCACTAGCAACCTCAGTTGAGATGCCAGTGGGCTGAGTTGCCATGGTTGAGGTCTTAATGATGTAATCACTTTCAAAAGTGAGAGCCTCTTCCATATGGACATCCTGAACATGTTCAGAAGTGTCCACCTCAGTAACAGGTGACTGATGTGGGATGGACTGAGGAGAGTCAGAGGTACTCATCTCTCTTTGAGTAGGGGAGGAGAAGAGAGACTCATGGTACTCACTGAATCCTAAGTCTTCATCAGTATAGAAGGATAGGTTGGGAATTGGTTGGTTGAGATCTAAAGGCTGGGGATGGTAACTGTCCCCTGAAGGTTGTTCACTTGAGTGTTGAGACTCAGAGTGAAGGCTTAAGGCTTTTGGGCTTGTGAGCTCATCAGGGTGAGCATGAGGAACCTCAGCCCTGATAGGTGAAGAAATGGGAGTGGTTTGCTCCTCAGGGGAAGTGGGAGCTCTAGTGTCCACTTCCTCCTGTAAGGTTGAGTATATGGGGACCTGCACAGACTCAATAGCCTGAGCAGGGGTTCGTTTGGATTTTGTTTGGTAGGTGAGGGTTATTTGTGGTCTTTTTAGTGGTAAAGAGAAAGGAGGTGTGGGTTCAACACTAGCTTGTGTTGCTAGGTTGTCACCTTGAGCAATGAGCTCTAACATTTTGGGGACTAGGGCTGTTTCTACCCCTGAGAAGCCTACAGTTGGCTTCTTCATGATTTTAAAGATGTCGGGCTTCATCTGTCCCAATTTAAGAATATTACTTGTTTCCCTCAACTGTGAGCCCAGTTCACAGTTAAGAATGTGTTGAACATATCTAGGAAACATGTAATACTCTAAGGAGTCCAAGTTTGCAAGTAAATTAGTATAAACAAATTGAGAGTACCTGAACTTGACCCCCTGAACCATTCCATGAACTATAAAGGAGAGATCCTCAGGAATCTGGTCCCACCCACCATGCTTGTTTGATAAGATGTGGATAACCACATGGAGCAGGTATTTCCACTGGGATGAGACCTTCCCTTTCCTGAAGGTCTTTACAGAGAAATCTCCCTCATAGCCCATCTGCTCAAAGGAATGATTAACAGCTTCCTTTGGGAAGGACAACTCACCTTCTTCATCATCCAACTGCAATGATGGTTAATGATGGCCGGAGTGATGAAGATTGTCCTCCCTTGCACTGTGGCAGACAGTGCCTTCTCCCCATCCATAATGACCTCTTGGCAGGTCTTCCAGAATTCAAGCAAGTGATCCTCATACAGAGTAGGATCAATGTCAGGGAGGTGAAATAGTTGGATAGAGTTAAGAATTGGCAAATCTCTGAAAAACTTGCATCTTTCTCAGAGCTTAACAGAGCAACTTGATTGTGTTGCCTGTGAAGTTGCATGGAGAAATCTGGGTTGTTTCTGCGGTTAAGGTTGGCCATTTCAGAAGCTTAAGGGTGAAGAAAGGTAAAAAGCAAAGGCGGTTTAGAGAATTAGGTTTGAGGAATAGTGGAATTGAGGAAGATAGTGAGAAAGAGGGGGAACCGTTGGGTATTTATGTGAAAAGGGATTTGAACCAAAGTTAATGAAAGAGGATAAACTTTGAAATCCGGAAGTCGGTCCCACCTCTGAAAAAGTAGTTTACTTTTGCTCAAAAAGTAGTTTTCTTGGAATTCAAAAAGCTTCCGAAGGTAAATTGTCTTCGGAAGTTTTAATGAAAAAGCTTCCGAAGCTAAAATGGCTTCAGAAGATTTTCCTGAGAGTCTTGAAAATTTATGCTTCGGAAGAGAAATAAACACTTGGATGCTTTGTATAAGAATCAACAAAGCTTCCGAGAGTTAATTTTGCTTCGGAAGGAAAAAGTCCTTAAAAACAAATAAGTGTCTGAGATAAGATTTTAAGCTTCGGAAGATGGATTTAGACTTCTTCCGAAGGTAAAATCTCTTAGACAGTTATTTATTTTGAAGACATGATTTTCTTCCGAAGATAAAATTTTATCTTCCGAAGTATCAGAAAATTTTCAAGAATCTAAGGAAAGTCTTCAAAAAGAATTTTTACATCCAAAGAAAACATGAGCTTATGAAAGTGATGAACTAGACAACTTAGGACACACATATTTTAAGAAGAAATAATTAGAATTAGTTTTAAGAAAAAGTCTACTCAAAGTTAATCATCCCAATAGCTGATATCAGATATTTAAATCTCTGTTCATCAAAAGCTTTTGTAAACAGATCAGCATATTGTTCATCTGTATGAACTTTGACTAGTTTAATTAATCCCTTTTCATAGTTATCTCTTATTAAATGATACCTGATGTTGATGTGTTTGGTCCTTGAGTGCTGCACAGGGTTCTCAGTGATAGAGATAGCACTATTGTTGTCTATGTGGATAGGAGTCTCCTTGAAGTTAAATCCATAGTCCAGCATCTGATTTTGAATCCAAAGCACTTGAGCACAGCAGCTTGCAGCAGCAATGTATTCAGCCTCAGCAGTTGATGCAGACACACAGGATTGTTTCTTGCATTGCCATGAGACAACCCTTCCACAAGGAATTGACATCCCCCAGATGTAGACTTTGCAGTCATGTTGCAACCACCATAATCACTATCTGTATAAGCATACAGATTGAAGTCAGATTCTTTGGATACCATAAACCAAGTGTTGAAGCACCTTTGAGGTATCTTAGAATCCTTTTGACAGTGATTAAGTGAGACATCTTAGGGTTTGCTTGATATCTTGCACAAATACATGTAGCAAACATGATATCAGGCCTGCTAGCTGTAAGATACATAAGAGACCCAATCATAGCCCTGTATAGATGTTCATCTACACACTCCCCCTCAAGATCAGGTCCAAGGGAGTGGTTTCTGGCTATGGGTGTCTTAGCAATCTTACAATCAGTCATGTTGAACCTCTTGAGTATGTCCTGAACATACTTTGACTGACTTATGAAGATGCCATCTTCAACCTGCTTCACTTGAATTCCCAGAAAGAAATTGAGTTCTCCCATTGAACTCATTTCAAATCTGTCTTTCATCAGCTTCTCAAAGTCTTTGCAGAG
The DNA here is from genome assembly GCA_025215565.1 of Flaveria ramosissima. Taxonomy (NCBI): domain Eukaryota; kingdom Viridiplantae; phylum Streptophyta; class Magnoliopsida; order Asterales; family Asteraceae; genus Flaveria; species Flaveria ramosissima. The sequence goes on along the minus strand of CM046042.1, from coordinate 8,072,962 downwards.
CTTTGGATTAGTTGAACCAAAGATGATGTCATCAACATATACTTGAACTAGCAGTAAGTCATTTCCCTGTCCTTTGATGAAGAGAGTTCCATCTATAGTACCTCTCCTGTATCCATGTTTACAAAGATACTCAGACAATGTCTCATACCACTTCCTGGGTGCCTGATGCAGCCCATAAAGAGCTTTGTCAAGCTTGCAGACATAATCAGGATGATCAGGGTCTACAAAACCAGGTGGTGTTTGACATAAACCTCTTCATCAATCACTCCATATAAGAAAGCACACTTTACATCAAGTTGAAAGACCTTGAAGTTCTTGGATGCAGCAAATGCCAGGAATATCCTAACAGCTTCTAATCTTGCTACAGGAGCAAAGACATCAGTGTAGTCAATCCCTTCTTCTTGTGTGTATCCTTGAACAACTAGTCTTGCCTTGTTCTTGATGATAATTCCTCTATCATCCTTCTTATTCCTAAAAACCCATTTGGTTCCAATGGTAGTCTTCCCATGAGGAAGAGGACAAAGGTTCCAAACTTTCTGCCTTTTGAATTGAAGCAGCTCTTGTTGCATAGCTTCAACCCAACTTCCATCCTTTAGAGCTTCATCAACTTTCTTTGGCTCTATCTGAGATAAGAAACAAGAGTGAAGACAAACATTTGCTTCATGGGTTTGTCCTCTTGTTCTTACCCCTGTGACAACATCTCCAATGATGTTTGTGGTGGGGTGAGACTTGTGGATCCTTAGCTGAGGGATCACAGCAAGTTGCTGAGAAAGATCCAAATTTGAGAAATTTAGATCTGGCATAGATGATTCACCCTCCACATTACCACACTTATCAAGATTAACTTGATCCAATGAGTGTGTGACATCATTGATGTTGTCATCTATGGTGTGGTTATTAGCATCAAGAAATTCCTGATCACTATCACCATCACCATTGTTGTCTTCTACAATTGAGGTATCTTTATCTGGTTGAGGAGCCTCTGAGCTGGAATTTGAAGGCATACCAGATGTATCAGCTGAATTTGTCATTGTAGTGCTGATAGAGACCTCATTTGCTGAAGTAGTTCCAACTGGAGCTGAAGATGTATGAGTTGAGGATCTTCCTAGCTCAAATCTTGGATCAGGATCACCTGTATTAAGATTTTCTGTAGATCCTGAAACATTCTCACAAGATTTGTTAAAACAGTTGGTAACTAAATCAAGATCAAATAGCCAATCAGGACCAGAACCAGCCACACAGGGTGTGTGTTCATTGAAAGTCACATTGGCTGACTCCTCAACAATTCTAGTTCTGAGATTGTATACTCTATAAGCCTTAGCTTGGGAAGAGTATCCAATGAAATGTCCATCATCTGATTTCTCAGCAAACTTGGCAATTTGATCCTTGGTATTCAAGATGGTGCAGGGACATCCAAATGACCTGAGAAAACCAATGAAAGGTTTCCTCTTGTGCCAAAGTTCATAAGGAGTCTTACCATGTGTCTTAACTACTAAAACTCTGTTTTGCACATAGCAAGCAGTATTAACTGCCTCTGCCCAGAAGGTGATGGGCAGTTTAGAGTCAGACAACATAGTTCTTGCAGCTTCAATTAGTGTCCTGTTTCTCCTCTCAGCAACTCCGTTTTGCTGAGGAGTCCTGGGAGCACTATATTGTCTTGTAATACCTTTTTCATCACAAAATGTATCAAGGATTTGGTTCTTGAATTCAGTTCCTTGATCACATCTTATGGTTTTGACCTTGTGATCACTTTGATTCTCAACTTTTAAGATGAAATTCTTCAGAATCTCAGGGGTTTCATCCTTAGTTCTAAGAAAGAAAACCCAAGTGAATCTTGTAAAATCATCTGTGATCACTAAACAATAAGAGGTCCTTCCTAGACTCATTACACTGGTGGGGCCAAAGAGATCCATATGTAACAAGTGTAGGGGAGTAGTGATGGAGTTCTTTTCCTTAGGCTTGTGAGATACCTTATGTTGCTTCCCTTTCAGGCATGCAACACAATGATCATCACTTGTAAACTCTTTCTTTGGCATTCCAGTTACCAAATCATGTTTAATTAATTTATTCATGTTCTTAAAGTTTACATGGCACATTCTTTTATGCCATAGGAAAGACTCATCACTATTTGCTTTAGATAGAAAGCATGAAACTTCTCCAGAGGGAGATGTTTCTTGCAAATCCATCTTGTACATGTTCCCTTTCCTGGGGGCTCTGAGCAGGATATGCTCATGAGGAATGACCACTCCAGGCTTGAGAACAATGCACTCATGCTCAGTAAAGAGCATGTTATGACTCTGATCACAAAATTGGGATACACTCAGAAGATTGTACCCAAGCTCCTTAACAAAGTTTACCTTCTCAATGCTGAGCTTACCATTTGTGACCTTGCCCCTTCCTGAAATGTAACCACCTTCATCTCCTCCAAAAGCAACTGGTCCTCCATCAATTCTCTCAAAATTATGGAGTAGTGACCTATTGCCTGTCATGTGCCTGGAACAGCCACTGTCAATTATCCAGACATTCCTGTTTGTCTTGAGCTGTTCCTGCACAAAGAAAATGATTAGTTACATTTGGAAACCCAAGCCTTACTTGTCTTGGGCTCACTAAGTATAATAGAAGGTAATGCAACAGTAATAGATCCTATGGTTGTACTAGGGGGATCTTCAGCTGTTGTTGATGGAGAAACTTCAGTCATTTGGTCTTTCTTAGACTTCCACACCACCTTTGGAGTCTTGGACTTGACCTTCAAAACCTTAGAAGCTTTTGAGACTTCACAAGTTTTGATGACTGAACCTTCGGAAGATTCTACAGTCACTGCAGCAGACTTCAGTGCTTCGGAAGAACTCCTTTCTTCCGAGACCAATTTTTCTTCCGAAGGTAATTTTCCATTTACCTTCTTCTTTGATTTGGAGCTTCCGAAGGAAACAGACTTTCCTTCCGAAGCTTGAATCTTCTTGAGACTCTTTGAAGTCTTTGTATTGGTCATGTGGATAGTACTTTTAGGATTGTATGGGCAATCCTTAGCAATGTGAGAGGTACTTTCACACATGACACATAACATTTTCTTCTTCAAAGGAGTCTCCTTTTGAGAGCAAGACTGGCTTTGGTCACATCCCTTCTCCACCTTCATCTTGGTAGATGCTGAGACAGTTCTTTTGGGCTGTGAACTGTTCTTGGAGTTTGATGGTCCAGGCTGTGCAGCAGTGGTACACAGCAGCTCAGTCTTCTTCCTTGCACTGAGATGATTTGAACAAGAACCAGGACTCTTAGCTGAGGAGTCTTGGTTGATGTCTTCAGTCCTACTACTTTGAAACCTGCAGAGATAAAAACTTGTTTCTGCTTAGCATCAAAAGTAGCCTTGATCTCTTGAGCCTTCTTTGCTTTCCTCTTGCTCTTCCTGATCAAGTTCTTTCTCTTGGACTTGGTCATCACAGTAGATTTCTTCTCCTCAGAAGGATAGTGGCCCTTGGAAGAATCCTCTTCTTCACTCTTCTCAGAGGAATTCTTCACTATCACTTCTTCATCATCCTCACTTATAGGATCTATGAGAGGAAGCTCATCTTCACAAGTTCCACACCTAGGAGATCTTACAGACAAGATTGTGTGTGGAGGAGCTATCTCATTTGATCCCAGTCCCTGTCTATTTTGATAGCACACTTTGTTGTGCAGGGATGAGGATATCATGTTCTTGAAGGTCTCTTCTTCAAGAACACTCTCTCTGCCTTGGCTTTGCTGATCACAAGCTCAGCCTGGCACTCAGTCAACTTAGTTATGAGATCTTGGATCTGAGTTCTAAAATCTGTATGTTCATGTTTTAGTACTGAAATGGTTTTCTCCAAGTCCTCTATCTTTAACTTGTAATCATTTTCAGACTTTCTAAAATCAGATTTTAATATGTTTAATGACTCAAGATCAGATCTCATCTCTAAGTTGTAGGACCTGTATCTATTTACTTTAGCAATGCATTCAGGAGTACAGAGATGTTCCAATACCTTGGCTTCATCATGGTCTGCCATCAGTGCTTGGTTTGGAGAAGCATCTTCCACCTAAAAGCTCCAGTCAAAGCCTCCCTCTTCAACAGCAACAGCAGCATGTTGCTTTGGCTTCTCATTCTGAGGGGCTTTGTCAGTGTAGTTTGGTCTGGTTGTGTTTGGCCCCATTTGTTTTAGGTGCCTTACACTCCCTAGCAAAGTGGCCCATAAGGTTACAGTTGTAACACTTAACTTTGCTTTTATCCAGCCCAAACTTTCCACTGGTTGCATTGCTTGGAAACCTTCTTCCTGTTCTCTTGTAGAACTTCTTGGCTCTGTGAGTGAGGAGAGCCATCTGCTGAACTATCTCCATGTATTCCAGGTCATCTGGATGGATACAGTCCAGGTCTTCAAGAGTGAAGAGAGAGTTCCCACAGCTTTCATCAGTAGACACAAAGGCTTGAGAAGAACTTGTCTCTTGGAATGGGCTTCCTTGAGTAAAGTTCTCCCTGGGTGTCTCCGGGAAGGTGATGAAAGGACCCTTTGGTGAGTTGTCAGGGTAGCATATGAGATGATGTTGGGGTTCTATGCTATCCCTTTCAACCACATGAAGGGCTGAACCTGTTTGATTGTTGGAGTTGCTAGATGAACCTTGCATGTTCATCTCCATCTGGTATCCACTGAGAATCCCATATAACTCTGTCAGAGTGAGAGTTTTGAGGTTCTCAGTCCTCTTGATCACCACACAGTAGTGTGTCCATTGCCTAGGAAGTGAGGACATAAACTTCCTTACAATGTCCCTGTTCTCAAGAGGAACTCCTCCATCCACTAGGGTATCCACTATCTCAACATACCTGAAGTATTGTTGAGTCATGGTTTTACCTACTTTAAAGGTGAAGTTTTCAAACTGCTGCTTCAGGAGATCCTTCTTGTTCTCCTTGGCTTCAGAGGAGCCTTCATACATCAGCTTCAGTGTATCCCACAGCTGTTTAGTTGTTTTGCACTTCTTAAAGCCTCTGTATACAGAGTTTGGGAGAGCAGTCTGAAGAGCAGTCATGGCCTTCCTATCGATCTCTACTCTTTTTCTATCTTCATCAGAGTAGTTGGCCACATCTTTTGGAATCATACCAGCACCAGTAGCAGAAGGAGTGCTGGGTATGAAAGGTCCATTCTCAACAGATTCCCACATTCTTGAATCAAGAGACCTGATGAAACCTTCCATTCTCATACACCAGGTGTCAAAATCATCAAGAGTGATCAGTGGGGATTTGTTCATGGTTCCAGTCTCCATATCAGTCTTTGAGATGGATGCCATTTGGAGAGTTTAGTTTTTGTGTGTGTGAGGGATCTTAAGATGGTGAGATCTTATATCAAGAGCCTGAAATGCTCTGATACCAATTGCAGGACCGTTTAAGGGCTTAAACAAATTACAACACAACAACACAATAAGGAGAGCAACTAAACTTTGATCAAACAGTGAACTGGATTAACCAAGTTGATACAAAGAACACAAGTAAAGTAAAGAGACAGAACAAGAGAGGTTGGTTTCAAGGAGGCAGTATATTGCTTTCTCAAGTTCTTTTACAAGTGTTACTAAGCATAAAGAAAGATACAAGAACTTGGAATACTTATACTACAACCTACAGCCGGCTATACTTTGAAAGCCAGCTGGATACAATTGACTAGACACTAACAAAATCAATTGTAGGATCAAAAGGCATATCTGCCTTTTGACCTTGTGACTATGACATGCCATAGCTCACATCCTTATCTATTACAAAAAGGATAAAGTACATAAAGTAGAAAGTTACAGACTCAAGACCTCAATGTACAGTTACCAAAAGCATGGACCTTTTCACCAACTCATGTAAGTTGGTGACTTTACAGAGATGCAGCGGAAAAGTGCTTTATGGAACAGTACATCAGAAAAAGCAAAAGTTTACTAAAAGTCTTCGGAAGAAATCTGTCTTCATAGGTTGAAGCTTCGGAAGACTTTGTCTCTGAGGCTTCGGAAGACTTCATGTTTGGCTTCGGAAGATATTGGTCTTGGCTTCGGAAGATTTTACACTTAGAGTATTTTCTAGTGCATTGTGTAAAACTTCCGAAGCATTCTTTACTTCAGTACTTAGTGCATGTTACAGAGACACATTGGATGTTTTGGGTTGCATCAGACTTAAAGAATTCTTACATAACGTAAAGTGGAAGATAATAAAAGAGGAACATGATAAATGAATGCATACACTAATAAATGATGGAATGTAACAAAAGTCTTGCAAGCATTGGATTTCGGGACACGCCCCATTGTAAGGTGTTAGCCCAACGGTGTGTGGGTTAGCTACCCCAGAAGGATGCACATCGGGGTCCTTCTTTGTGATTGACCATTTGTATAGAACCATTGTTGCTTGCCTTTGGTACTATGGCCATGAGGTGTTGTGCACCGTGATGGAAGGTCTATGATAGGCTTCGGCCCAGTACCAACGGACGGAAGGGCATAGCGCATGACAATGGTATACCTGAATTTTACCTTCGGTACTGTGGCCATGAGGTGCTATGCACCATGATGGAAGGTCTATATTAGGCTTCGGCCCAGTACCAACGGACGGAAGGGTAAAAGTTCATGGTTTTGACGGAAAGAAAAGATATAATGATGAACGAGCTAATGAAAGTAAGAAAGTATGAATGAATGGATAATAATGAACAAATGATGAAGATAATAATGATATTATCTATGTGTACGTATGATGTATGATCATATGCAATAGTAAAGAACGGTTTTAATGAAAGAGAAGTATGTTTTATTATAAAACTAGAACTCACTCAGCAACGCTGACTTTTATGTGTTTTCAGGTTGCAGGTAATGTTGCTGAGGATGGCATGGGGCGGCTACTCAGCTCTTTTGGATGGCATCCACTTTTATAATGCTTTTGTGATGTAATGCAATATATATTTTTGTAACTTGATAACGATGTATTGTTTTGCAAAAGCTTTTATTATGAAATGAGATGTGTATTTTGATGATTCCGCTGCGTTGTTTTATGAAAGTCAAATATATTTATATATTTTATGTGCGATGATTGACCAACACAGAAGGGTAAAAGTTCATGGTTTTGACGGAAAGAAAAGATGTAATGATGAACGAACTAATGAAAGTAAGAAAGTATGAATGAATGGAAGATAATGAACAAATGATGAAGATAATAATGATATTATCTATGTGTACGTATAATGTATGATCACATGCAAAAGTAAAGAACGGTTTTAATGAAAGAGAAGTATGTTTTACTATAAAACTAGAACTCACTCAGCAACTCTGACTTTTATGTGTTTCTAGTTGGCAGGTAATGTTGCTGAGGATGGCACGGGGCGGCTACTCAGCTCTTTTGGATGGCATCCACTTTTATAATGCTTTTGTGATATAATGCAATATATATTTTTGTAACTTGATAACGATGTATTGTTTTGCAAAAGCTTTTATAATGAAATGAGATGTCTATTTTGATGATTCCGCTGCGATGTTTTATGAAAGTCAAATATATTTATATATTTTATGTGCAATGATTGACCAACTGTAAGCGTCCTGGGAACGGGGCCTTACACGAATAGATCAGGATATCATCAATAAACACGATCACTGATTGATCCAACATCAGCCGACACACTCGATTCATCAAGTCCATAAAAGCAGCTGGCGCGTTGGTCAAACCAAATGACATAACGAGGAACTCGTAGTGACCATAACGCGTGCGAAAAGCTGTTTTAGGGATATCCTGCTCCTTCACCGTCAGCTGATGGTAGCCTGATCGAAAATCTATCCTTGAGAACCAACTGGCACCTTGAAGCTGATCGAACAAATCATCAATCCTCGGCAACGGGTACCGATTCTTCACTGTCAACTTGTTCAACTCACGGTAGTCGATATCCTCATGCTATCGTGTTTCTTCTTCACGAACAAGACCGGAGCACCCCAAGGAGAGATACTCGGTCTAATGAACCCTTTGTCAAGCAACTCCTGCAATTGTTCCATCAGCTCTTTCATCTCAGTAGGAGCCAACCGATATGGCGCCTTAGCAACAGGTTGGGCACCTGGTATCAAATCGATCTGAAATTCAATCTCACGGTCAGGTGGCACTCCTGGTAAGTCTTCGGGAAATACATCTGGAAAGTCACACACAACCGGTACATCGGTTAGTTGTGGTGTTGGCGTATCCACATCCTTTACATAGGCCAAGTAGGCACTACATCCACGCCTCATACACTTTCCCGCCACCACCATTGAAATCACTTTCGGAATCGTCTTGACCCGATCACCATAAATCGTCACCGAACTCCCGTCAGGCGCTGTCAAACAAATCATCTTCTTGCGACACACAATGTTCGCCTCGTAGTCCGCTAACCAATCCATCCCAAGAACTACATCGAAACCACCTAAGGTCATCACGAATGGTCTAACAGAAAACTTGTGACCTTCTAATTCCACATCACAACCTTCTATCATCTCAGAAATCCTGGTAGACTTACCTATGGCAGTTTTTACATCAAAGAGCGCATCAACACTCCTACTACTAACAGACAGTTTAGCACAGAAAGGAGCAGAAATAAAACTTTTACTGGCACCAGAATCAAACAACACAGAGGCTAAAGTTTGGTTTACTAGAAACGTATCTGTCACAACATCAGGGTCCATCCTAGCCTCCTCCTGCGTCATCGTAAACGCTCTGGCGCTCGCCCTCTGTCCTTCTCCTCCAGTCTTCTTCACCCCCGAACCCTCAGCCCTCGGCTTCTTACAGTCTCTACTCATGTGACCACTTTCCCCACAGTTGTAGCACTTTACAACCCCACAATCTCTAGCCATATGACCAGGCTTTTCACACTTGAAGCAGATGTTTGACCCCCATTTGCATTCTCCCAAATGCTCCTTTCCGCATTTGCCACACCTCTTCGACCCCGCACCAGGTGTGACCACACGGCGGTCATCCACGCGTGCCTTGTTGTTACTCGTCGGGGCACCACCCCGACCAAACCTTTTCCCATTCTAGTTCCGGTCACCACCACCCTTCTTGCTGCCTTCGGTCACCACCATAGTCCTTTCATCATATAACCTCCCTGCCAAGTCAACCGCCGACCTAAACGTGCTCGGTCGGGCGGCGATCATGTGCCTGCGAATATCCGTTGGCAAACCCTGAATATACCTCTTGATCTTTCACGATAGAGGCGTCACTTGATCCGGAACCAGCCATATCATCTCGTTGAACTTGGTGTTGTATTGTTGATGTGTCATTGTTCCCGCCTCCAGCTGCAGGAATTCCCTTTCTACCTTATCCATTTTTCGGTGAGGACAGAACTCCTCAATTACCAGCCTCTTCAATTCAGGCCACCTCATTCTCTTGATAGCCCTGCTACCCTCGGCTTGGACAATATTGTCCCACCAGCACAGAGCCGAGTCCACGAACGAGTGGGCCGCAAACTTTACCTTCTGGTCCTCTCGACACTCACTGATATCAAGAACTGCTTCCATCTCCCTCACCCACCGGTGAGCAGCAGGAGCAGTGTCGTTACCATCAAAATTTGGGGGCTTGCATCTCATAAATTCCCCATAATTACAGCCACGTGCCGCCTCCGGCGTAGGCTCTTCTTCCTCTTCTTCATCATCGGAGATAACCATTTCGGTCTCCGACCCCTCCTGTCCTCCCGCGTACCTGTTCCTTTCTTTCTCTCTCCTTCTCGTACAGCCCTTATCACTTCAGTCACCACAGACGGTAAGATCGTATGCATGACCCAATGAACCTCCTATACCACTGCCTCTTTCACTGAGGCCCTCAGATTCGCACTCTCATCTCCGCCCTCCGGATGAGGGGTCTCGGGTTCTTCAGGAACCACCTTTTCGACTCTAGGTCTTCCTCTCTTGGGTCGCGGTTCAGCACCACTTCCACCACGACCTCCACCATGTGAAGCTTTAGACGATCTACCACAGGCCATTCTCTAACACACTGAAAGATTTGAAACACCAACACGGTCATTCAAGAAAATAGCTCAGTGCACGTCAAGTATAGTAAGTCCCTAATTATAGTGGCCAGCTGTGATTAGCCACTTACTGTACTTTTCATACCCCGAGCATTACCTATCCTGACTACATCAGTATCTAAATCTACATACAGCACATAAACCACATAACATGCGTACGTAATACCGATTAACATTAAGAAAATACCAGATGGCACGCAGCTACTCAGATTGGCATCCTTTCCCTTTCCGTCCCATTTTCAGTTTAAGTTAAGGTTTATTTAAAAAAGTTACTCATTTCACTTAAACTTTGGCTCTGATACCAACTTGTAAGGCCCCGTTCCCGGGACGCTTACAGTTGGTAAATCATCGCACATAAAACATATAATTACATTCATATTTCATAAAACATCGCAGCGGAACATTAAAACAACCTTTCATTTGCTTGCAAGCCTTTCATACTTTCATTCGTTCATTAATGCATGCATTCATTATTTCGTTCCACTTTTCATACAACATCACCATACAGGGCATCATCATACATACATAACATAGACCATACATACCATCATGCATAAGCATCAATCATACATCATTATCATGCCCATCATAACATCTATAACCTTAAAAGTCAACTTACATAAGCCCCCGGGAAACTCCCAAGTCAAAACCTACTTCTGCACTTTCCCCCGAAAGTCAGAAAATAAACCATTGTTCTTCCGGGCGTATGAACCCTATTTGGGCGTATGGACACCCTTCAGTCGTATGGCCTCCCAGGCGAATGAACACTTAGGCGAATGGACATCAGACGAATGAACCCTATGCGGATGAATACTATGGGCGAATGGACATCTATGCGCATGGACTCTCAGTCGCATAGCTTCCATGCATATGGCCTTTAGTCGCATGACTTCATGGGCTTCAGCTGCATACCCTTCGTGCGTATGAACCTCAGTCGCATGGCCTCCAGGCGCATGGACCTCAGTCGTATAACCTTCAATCGCATACCTTACAGGCGTATGAACTTCAGTCGTATGACTTTCATGCGTATGGACCTCAGTCGCATGGCATCCGTGCGCATGGACCTCAGTCGTATGCCTTTCGGCCGTATGGCCTCCAGTCACATGCAATTCGGTCGCTAGCCTAACTGATGCAGAATGCAGTTCATCCCGAACCCAAACTGTCATTTTCGGCCTCCAAGGCCTCACAGACCTGTTCTAAGCTCAAATCAACCATCCTAAACCTTAGAAACACCTACCACAACACCATTCAAGCACACACAAGCCCGAAATCAACCCACTCGAATCACACACAAACACATACACACGGGTTCAACACACATTTCAAAAACGGGTTTTACTATGTGTTCCAGCCCCAAATCAGTTGAAAACATGTAAAAGAGGGGTCCTAGAACTCACACAAACAACCCCTTCAAGTAGAGCTTCAATCCAACCCGCTACACCTCAACTTTTGCACTTGATTCTTCAAAAACCCTAGGGTTTGCTCTTCTCTCTTTCTCCTTCTCCCTAGAACCGAATGAAAGGGGAGAATGGGCTGCCTTCCCCCTCTTATACCCCCACTCATTCAAGGGTTCTCCCGTTTTGGCAAGTTCGGTCCCTCGACTTTGGACTTTATTTCTTTTCTTTGTTTTGTCGGCTTCAAAAAAATAACCGGGTGTTACACTTATGTTTGAGTAAAATGACAATTTTGTTCAAAATGTTATATTATATATAGTATAGATATCTTTATCTTTATATATAATAAATGAAAAGGGTTTAGCCATGTGGTACAATTTGAAGTATTATGTTGCCACATGGCATTTTTATAACATACAATTGTCATATGACATTATATTAGCAATATATTGTTATAGAAGGAAACTTATGGATGTTATTTAAATGGTATTAATATCTAATTAAACAAGATCCTAATATTAGAATTTAAATGTAATGATTGAAATGTAAATTTAGAAACTTCAAATTTTACATTTTATCTACTATTTAATCAGCAATTATATATAAAAATAACTAACTAAATTAGTTAAAATTTAAAATATAAAACAAACAAATTGATTATTAAAACTAAATTCTAATAATAACAATCAATCTAAGATTTTGGGTTATAAATTAAGATTTTAAAAATGTTCTATATTTAAACAATATCATATAATATTTACATGCATTATATACCATTATATAACTATTTTTACATGCATCAAAACCAGTTTTTTTATTATTCAACTAATCAAATTGTTATCCAACCAGAGACCAAATCATCTATTTGAAAAAGTTATGAACTAATGATAGAACTAAAATAGAAATTAAAAAAGTAAATATTCACCCGCGAAAACTATATTTTTTTGGATTGCTAAAAGTGGGTCAATCCAATACGATAAAGAGTAAAACAAAAGAAAGATTTGTTTTGACGTTCCAAAATATATAAAAAAACAATGAACAATTATTTAATGTATATATTTTTGAAATTTATCTTATAAAACATACATTTTTTTAAATTTTATTTTTATAATACAAGAGAATATTCTGAAAAGATGGTTTTTTAAGTTTGAGAAATTATTAACAAAATCTGATTAAAGATTTGTATACAAAAATATTTTAAAGATTGTAAACATTAATATTATTTTTCAACGTATTTAATTCTTTTATGTAATTTACATGTATACATATCTATTTAATGTATCTTCACATGTGTATATATTACAAACTTATTAATAGTAATTGATAATTTATGTTTTTATTTATATTTACTTTATTTTTTCAACCCGTGTAACACGCGGGTGGTTAGGCTAGTAACTTATATATAAGTGTTATTTATATAAACTATTATTCGAAATTTATATAAATTTTTATTTATAAAATCTATAACAATATCATGTTTTATAACGTAATGTGATGGGTGACACCGAGGTTCTTTTCCGCCCTGCCTTAAATGCTAATTATACTTTGTTGTTGTTGTAATTATGAAAATATTTAGTACTTATATATACATATATATGTATATATTGAAATGAAATATGTAAATGAGATAATACTTAATTTAAATAATATTTAGTTATAAAAATATAAATATTAAATTTCAGTTTAAATTTAAATGTTATTTTAAAGTATTATATATAATAATAGGTTAGTGACCTGTGTGTTATCCGGATAATCATAAACTTAAATGACACTCGAGAAAATAAATTGATTGTATATGTATATATATATATAGAGAGAGAGAGAGGGAGAAAAAAAAAGAGAGAGAGAAAGAGAATGGTTTCGATACAAACAGTATGTTATCTAAAAATCATAAGAACAGATGTGATGCATTCATTAAATGAATTAGGGGTTAAGATTATTGACAAGTCATCTATTTACAATTAGTCTAGTGTTAATGAGAAAAAGGGTAAATTAGTAAATAATGTTAATTAGGAATATAATATAACTTCCATAATGAAAACTAAAATCTCTAAGATGTTGATCTTTTTTTTGTAAACAATAACTACTTTCACCAACTTTTTTAAACTAAAATAACTTTTATATTGTTTATTATTATTTAAAAAAAAATATACCATAAAATCAAGCATTTTATTATCTTTAATATGGGTATAATATTGTTATATTTTTTAAAATATCAATAATATATTTTTAAAAAGTTTTCATAAATAGCATATAATAAATATACGTGATGCAACTTTCGTAAAAGTAGCATATAATGAAAATAGCACTTCATAGTTTTAAAACAACACTTACAACTAAAATAGCACATAAATTTAACATAGCATGTACAACTAAAATAGCACATAACTTAACATAGCACATATTATAAAATAACACGATCTTTTTTTACACAGTAACGTTTACTCGCAATTGAGATGATTCTATGATTTTTACTCATGCTCTAGATGATAGAATAAGAAGAAGAAGAAGAAAATGTATTTGTGATGCTTGAACTGATAAAAAAAATCTCCAGATTATGTTATACATTTTGTTAGAAATATATTAGGAAAAACTCAATTAATTTTTGCTTAAATCAAGAGGTTGTTAAAAACAACAATTATGTAATTTCTAATATACCCCTCAATTCTAGTGATAAATTAATCCACATGTCATAAATATATTGGTTCTTATGGTTTTTAGGAAAAATAGTATTTGTATCAGATCTCACTCCTATATATATATATATATATATATATATATATATATATATATATATATATATATATATATATATATATATATATATATATATAATATATATATATATATATATATGTATATAATGTTCATTTAGCATCATCACACCAGATTGATGCATTTCATTTTTCGTTTTACTTTGTAAAGGTAAGGTAAATGGTGAAATGGTATTGAATGTTATAAATGATGAGTATAAGTCATATCAACGAAAGGTTGTTAGACCATGAATAATGGTTAATGCCAGTTAAGGGATATTTTCTGTCACATCAACGCCAAGTCACCATTACTTTTTTGTTAAAAACATAAGTAATGGTCCTATAATGCCCTTTCATCATTATGGATAGGTGATTTGTGGCGTTATAATAATAACGACTGGGATGCTTTCTTTAAACATAATGCCCCACCGTAATGGTGATGGAGGCATTATGTGGCGTTATGTATGGGCTTAACGCCCCATTACACATGGTCTTAAAAAAATTCATTACCGAAAATATGAATGATGTCATAATTTTTAAATTAATTGAAATGAAAAAGTTGTTTGGAATGAAAATAAGATAAAAACATATATTTTAGTGTGTGTGTATATATATATATATATATATATATATATATATATATATATATATATATATATATTAAATGGTAACATTAAAATTAAAAAAAAGTTAATCATTATTTATTAACATAGTTTACAGATTTGACGAACTTTTGGAAAAAAAATGTCAAATAATTTATAAATAGGTATAAATATAATATTCACTATAAATTGTAATTTAATCGAGTTAATAGTTTCTAAATAAATAAATTTAATATTATAATAGGAAATAAGATTTGGGATAATTTAAAAAGTTTAACTATTTAATATCTGTTGTAATAGAAAATAATCATCTTTTGGACATGTATTAAATATTGACAGACCTTTATTATATAAAGAAGTTTTAACAGAAATTTTAGTGTTTATACATTATATACAGGGGATTGAGTAACTTATTTAACTATTTATGAAAATTTAGTACTTTTTATTGTATTCTATTTTTAAAGTACTTTTATTTTAAAAAAATATATATTTAGTGTTGCTTGATTATAACAAACTTGTTGGTTTATCTTGTGTTTATAGATATCAGGTAAGTTAACAACATAATGATCGTGTAAAGAAATACTTGTGTTTGTAGAAAACCATTGTGTTAGAAAATGTAACTAACAGTTGGTGTAAAAAGTTTACATAAATATAATAATATAAGTAGACATTGTGGCAAATTTATTAAAAGACGTTGATAAATTTAAATAGCCAATTATATGAAAATATTATTACACTCACGTGAAATTATCACACAGAAATTTAGTTATCACGTAATAATACATTCTGCGTAATAATTTCACCTTTGCGTGATAATTCCATATCTGCGTGATGAATTATTACTCTTGCGTTATAATTCCACCCGTAACCTTTATTCTTGCGTAATAACTTTGTACGATTTGCATGAAAAAACACTTTGTACCGTAACTTTTATATATAAATATAATTAAATCATTTAAAAAGTTAAGATTATATAATAGTACTTGATTACCAGAATGAACATTTATTAGAGAATTGAAATTCATTAAATTGTAAAATGCATTTTTAAAACTTTTTGTGACTTACACTTTAAAAAGTATATTTGTAAATCCTAAGCACCAATATTTTTTTGACCATCTGTCTCAACTTCTTTATTAAATATTTTTTTACAAATCTATAATCTAGGAAAATTAAAAAGCGTTTATACAATTTTAAAAAACCATGAGGGAATACTAATGTGCAAGTCGTCAAAAGCAAACCCCATAAGTTTCAACAAACCCGTCGTAACACATAGGTTCACACACTAATAGACCAAGGTTCCACTTAATGAGAACCACGACTTATGAAAATTGAGTGAGAACTATCTCGACTATTTAATGTGTGATTTAAAGTACAAAACATAATGACATTTTTGTAATTAAATATACTAAATTAAAAAACACATGTAAGGATAATGTGTGTATTTAAGAACTCAATGCTTCTCTAACCATTCTAACGTTTTCTATTTCCCCTTTTAGAAAAACTTAACCTTTATTTATTTACGTCAAACTAAAACTACAACATCTTTACTCTCTACCAGATTCGAACATGATTTCAAAAACATTTTTATCCTGTACCACTGAGTAACTGTAGGATTTCGATTGTATAATATAGATTCACACCATATCTATGACAGACGAACGGACGAATATTATACCAATAGACTACTAAGTCGTAAGTATAAAATGCATTCACAAAGTTTAGATTGTATAATTTAGATTCACACCATATTTGTTTACAATAATTCCTTCAATATTTTAAAATTTGAAAATCATAAAAATAGTTTATTAACTTTATAATATTATAACATAATATCTTGAATCTTATTCTCTTTAGCTTCATTATAATCTTGTTATATTTTTAAAAGACAAATAAAATCTCATTCATATCATTTAGTTGTTGGTAGGCCTAAGATAAAGAGAATGCTAAAGTGAGGTCCTAGCCTAGAAAAATTTTTCGATACATGAAAAACGTAAAGACACAAAGACATAAAGCGTGGTTAAGGAAGACAAAAAAAGAGTACTAGTAATAATAATAAACTATTGGTAACAAAAGAGATGATTAAATCGATAATAATAGTAATATTTTCAACAAAAATCTCTATATTCCCTTAAGATCTATATATTAACACAAAGCTAAAACAAAATCTACAGGATTTACTACAAGTTTAATACCATTCTTCATCAAAATCTATATGCTTTCTCGAAACACAAACACCAAGGCAAAACCTACACTCCACTAAATTTCTAAGTGACCAAGACCAAGTTAAAACAAAATCTATACGCTCTATTAAATATACCTTTGTCTATCGTATTTGAGAAGTCATATCATAGATCATGGCTTCAAAGTGACACCATTATACAAAAAAATTGCCTAATCCGATCATCCTATATCGTTTTTGGCATGATTGAGCTCTATAATATGAGAGTTTTCATGACTATTACAGGTTTTGTTACTTGTCACATCCACACATGCTCCTTACCTTGTGTGCTTGCATATACACCTCAGCATCCTCATCTACTACATCCAACTTTCGTATTTATGTCTTCTTGGGGATTGTTGGATCGGATGGTGTTAAATTAACAAAAACTTCTTCTTTGATCAGTAGCTAAGGAATGCGAAATCTAAGCTAACTACTTAATAAGAAAACAGAAATACTTCGAGGAAGGTAAATGCACATGTTATTCTTTTAAAGTATTCACTTTATACTACAAAATCTAAACAATAAGAATAAACTATTATACGTTCAGAATATACAACAAGATAGACAATCGGCACATAAGAGTTACGTAGCTTCAGTACTATGTTGTCTTCAAAAGGTAGAACATAGCAGTCGTTGGTACAGACAGCCTTATCTTGTGTAACAGTTGATCAATAGCTCATGGAGTTTAGTGTTAATTAGCAGCAGTCGGTTGACAGTTCTTCAGTAGAATGATGATTGACAGTTGCTCAACATATGCTGATCGGTAGACATTCAACATATGTAATCGACAGATGGTTCAGCAATTGGCAGAATTTAGCAGTTAGTAGCCAGTGCTGAATTACTGTCTTTTCGCTAGCTTCATCCTCTTTATTCCCCCTAGGATGATGCAACCAAAACTCTGTCTTCATCCTTCTACCATTCTGATTAGCAGCAGTTCATACATGTATCCCCTTCTATTTCTTGAGGGGTTGTCAAGAGTTAGATTCACCAAATCCTTCATGTTGTGTCGAGAAATCTAAAAACATCATACTTTTTTACTTCAACTTTGTCCGCACCAGCGTATGTTAGGCTGAAGGTGTTGGTTGAGGAATTGTAACTCCAATGTGTAATTGGGTTATGAATGCTTAGGGGATTCACATGTAGAACTTCTTCTTATTTCCTTTACTCATCCTTGTTTCCAAATTTTATTCTCAGAATTACAGTCATGGATTTGTACTTGTCTGGCATGCATTTGTATTCTAAGATTAACTTGTATATTCTTTTTAAGTCCTCAAGGTTGAGCTTCAGAACTTCCAACTTTGAAAGATAGACTTTTGTAAGGCCCCGTTCCCGGGACGCTTACAGTTGGATCCTCATCACACATAAAACATATAATTATATGTCACTTTCATAAAACGTTGCAGCGGAAACATTAAAAACAACATTTTCATTTCATCAAAATACTTTGCAAAATAATACAACCGTTCATTACACAATATCATTTTACATTTCATTACAAAAGCATTATAACATTGGATGCCATCCAAAATAAGCTGAGTAGCCGCCCCATGCCATCCTCAGCAACATACCTGCCAACTGGAAACACATCAAAGTCAGCGTTGCTGAGTGAGTTCTAGTTTTATAATAAAACATACTTTTCTTTCGTTAAAACCATTCTTTACATCCATGCGATCACACATCATACGTACACATAGATAATATCATTATTATCTTCATCATTCATTCATACTTTAACTTTTGTTCGTTCATACGTTCTTACTTTCATTCATTCGTTAATTATTATATCTTTTCTTTCCATTAAAACCATGAACTTTACCCTTCAGTTTCCTGGTACTGGGCCTAAGCCTATCATAGACCTTCTTTAACGGTGCACAGCACCTCTGGCCACAGTACCTAAGGTAGAGTTTAGGATCATTACATCTGTTATTTCATCACGTTCTGGATCAGCGTCAACAGCTATGCCCCAAACTATATGGCTACTGGGCCGAAGTTCATAAACGACTTCCACACGGCACATAGCCTAGCACCAGCACCGGGGTAAGCGACAAAGATCCCAACTATATTCTTCACCCCCAACATTATGGGTAACTCGGGTAACCATCATATGCTACACCCCCAACAATATGGGTACTACACCCCCAACAATATGGGTACTACACCCCCAACAATATGGGTAACTATGACATACTACACCCCCAACGATATGCATAACTCGGGTAACCGATACATACCACACCCCCAACATTATGCATAGCGCGGGTAACAACTATACACCATGCACCACACCGATGGTCAGTCACAAAGACTGGAACCCCTGCGTGCACCCTTAAGGATTAGCTGAACCACACGCGGTTGAGCTTAAGGAATTTAGAGCAGTGCACTTTAGTACACTTCGCTTGCAAGCCTTTCACGTTTTCATTTGTTCATTAATGATGCATTCATTCATCATATTCCTCTTTTCATTATCTTCCACTTTACGTTACATAATACTTTCATTACATTCATTAACGTTCAACGTAGAGCCACAGAAAGATACACATACATAACAAGAATATAACATAAACATACACACATCGCCATACGGGGCATCATCATACGTACATACCATCATACACACACATCAATCATACATCACACCATCATCATCACACACATGCCCAACATAACGTCTATAACCTCGAAAGTCATAAGATAAACCGTTGTTCTTTCGGGCGTATGAGCCCTAATTGGCGGTATGGATACCCTCTAGTCGCATGGCCTTCTAGGCGACTGAACACTTAGGCGAATGGACATCATGCGAATGGACCCTATGCGAATGGACTCCTATGCGTATAGACTCTCAGTCGCATGACCTTCATGCGTATGGCCTTCAGTCGCATGACTTCAGGCGCATGGGCTTCAGTCGCATACCCTTCATGCGAATGAACTTCAGTCGCATGGCCTCCAGGCGCATGGACCTCAGTCGCATAACCTTCGTGCGAATGAACCTCAGTCGCATACCCTTCAATCGCATGCCTTCCAGGCACATGAACTTCAGTCGCATGACTATCATGTGTATGGACCTCAGTCGCATGGCAATCGTGCGCATGGACTTTAGTCGCACGCCAATCGGCCATATGGCCTCCAATCGCACTCCAGTCGGTCGCATAGCCCTAGCTGATGCAGAATGCAGCTTCAGCCGAACGCAAACTGCCCCTTTCGGCCTTCAAGCTCTTCCAAACTTGATTTTAGCCCAAATCAACCATCGTAAACCTTAGAAACACCTACCACAACATCATTCAAGCATACACAAGTCCGAAATCCGACCCCAAACGCACCGAACATATACACATATGCATAAAAACGGGTTTACACCCAAAAACTCGAAAAGGGTTTTCAGATGTGTTCCATCCCCAAAATCATTTAAAAACGTGTAAAAGAGGGGTCCTAGAACTCACACAAACGATCCCGTCGAGTAGAGCTTCGATTTGACCCGCTAGACTTCGATTTCCACGCTCGAATCCACCCGAACCAAGCTTTTCTCCTCTTTTCTCCTTTCTCTTCTCTTCTTTGGCTGATTTTGCAAGAATGGGGAGGGTGTGGGCAGCCCTCCCCCTTTTATACTCCCACTCATCGAAGTTTCTTCCCGTTTTGGCAAGTTTGGTCCCTCGACTTTGGACTTTATTTCTTTTCTTCCTTCGTCGGCTTCAAAGAAAATTTCCAGGTGTTACAACTTTGGCTTGTTCTTTCTTTATATGAAGTAACTCTCAGTTTTCAAATCATAATCTCATTTGATGATCATTTTATCATCATCTACTGAGTCGTCTTTCTCCTTAGATTTATGAGTTCTTCTTATTGGTCTAGATGATCTAAGACATATCTTATTCTATCAACAACATTGGTGATGATCACTTTATCTGCTGAATCATTAGATTGGCTTTAGGAAGGAGATTCAGCTATTTTAAAAGCTTGTTGGACTGGTAGAGAACCCTGCTTAGTAACCAAAACAAATAGAGAAGTAGCAGGAGGTGATTATGGTTGGATTTAGGGTTCGGCAGATGCAGTGGTTTCAACAGCTTCAGACTCTAGTTTCTTCTTTCTTTGTTCTGAAGCCTACCAAGATCTTTTCAAATGAGATTTCCTCATCAAAACTTTTTTCACTTCCCGTGCTTCAGAATCATTTCTTGGATTTCTTAGTCTTAGCCTGATCAAATCAGCTATCTCAACCGGTTGAAGCATACTAAATGGTTCCTTAAGTAAGCAATTCTCCCAACTACTGATCTGGTTATAACGTAGGTATTCTTTTTCTAATTATATTCCCACTCCGCTATGGGATCATATGCTGATGGTGGAGTTTTAGGAATCTTTTCACCAACATCAGTTTTGACTAATGTCAATACTTTATGCAGCAGCAATTTGGATTTATCATTTTTACATCCAAAGATGTTGAAGTACTCAACAATTTGCTTTAGAATGTCAAGAGGCAAATCAAGTACCATGATCATAGTACATGATCTCTCCATTTGTCCTCTTGACAGCAAATTTCTTCATCTGAGCAAAATACCCAACAGCTAACACCTTTGCCTTTGAGTATCTTCTCCACTTCTGAATCAACAATCCTTGATTTTAGAACTTTCTTTTTTGTTATTTTCTTCTTTGCAAGGATCGAGGATATGGGCTGACTATCATCAGAGGTTGTTGATTTAGAGTCAGGGGATGTTTGAGGCTTAGTCGGCAAATGGGAGGATATTTGAGTCAGAGAATTTTTTTTGGAATGTTTTCTTTCCCATTGCTCCTTGGCTTCTTTGAACTTTGGGAGCTCTCAAGCTGTAATCTTTTGTTTGATCAGATCAAGAGTTGACATACTCATTGGTACTATTTGTTTACAAGAGAAACCATAATTGTTGATGCATGTATGTCCCTAGATCATGATTTGTAATGTAATAGATCTTGTTTGTCCGACTATGATGTAATATGAATTGATTAATGAAATGATATGGATTGTTTGTAATTTGTAATGTCTAATATTTCATTAATGAGTCGATATTGAATTGATTAATTGGGTTTATGATTGTTTGAATGGTTACACATAATGTTATATTAATTAAAACATTCAAACTTAACTAAATGAAGTTCTCATGCGAATGGCCCATGCGAATGGACCATACGCATGAATAACTTCATACGATTGACTCAGTCGCACGACTGAACCAGGAGACTGGATCAGTCGTATGATTGACACATAAGATTGGCTCAGTCGCACGACTGAACACTCAGTCGTGCGGATGAATCAACCGCATGGTTCAATCGCACGACTGAACCATACTTATGGTCCAGTCGCACGAATGAACAATACTAACCTATAAATAGACCCAATTCGTGGAAAAACGTAAGCATTCATACTATTACGACTCCAGACGTACCCTAGCCGTCCAGAAGCCTCCCAAATCGTTCTCCAAGTTCACAGAACACATTAGATCGATTTCTAATCGACTTCTAACGTTAGATTCAATTCTTGATTGATTCTTCGTGTGTTCTCACTGATTGGATCACCAATCACATAGGATTCCGCACTATTTGATCTGGTTTACACGCTAATCACTAGGTATTTCGTTCAAATACCAGGTCCTAACAATAATACTTGAGGAATATTTTCATTTTTTACTTGTCCTTGAACTCTTGTTAACTCTTTTCTTCTTGTTTGCTCTCTAATTCAGCCCCTTTTCTTCTTACTAACTCATCTATTTTCTTCATCTCAGCATGAGGTTTAGCTATTAATTTGGATTTTATCTCAGCAGTGCTCTACTCTATGACATCATCAAAATTGAATCCTTTCAACTCAAGTTGAGCTGCTAGGAGTCTTGATCCTTCTTTTCTCGGTGGAGGTCATGGGTTTGGATTCGACAGTTGCGGTTACTGAAGCCTGCTGAGTGGTTGTCCTTTTGGTGCTTTCGGCAGATGGCCCGGATGACTTAGATGGCACCCTTTTGACAACTCTGGCCTCTGTTTTAGGTGGAGCTTTAGATGTTGTTCCGCTTGGTTCACCACCATGGTTGAATTATTTTATTGAAGTTCTTGCAGCTCTTGATTTCTTTGCACTTTTGATCAATGCAATGATATTCTTCTTAACAGAAGATTATTGAGCTTTGCCTACCTTCAGTTCTATAACTTTTTAGTCATTAAAAATCTGAACTTTGATTTCTGTAACTCAACTTCAATTTCCTTAACAGTCATAGATCTCTTACATTTTTCAAAGATAGATATTCAGTAGTCAGCTCACCAGATGTCTTGGGATCATCGGCAGTTGTTTGATCTCTCTCAGGATCCTTAGTGACTTTTGTGCCATCAGTTTATGCATTCACCTCAGAGTTCAATAGGGTTTCAGCTTCAACCTCCGTTGACCAAATATCACCTTAGCTGATTTTTTGAGTTTAAACTCAGGTGTGTCCTTTGGTTGCTTATGAAGTTAGGCAAGTTCAGCTTCAAGAGTCACCCCATGCCTTTCCATGTCATCTTCCATGGTTTGGGTTCCGCTTATATAAACCACCATTTTATCTGAGGATTTATCTGCTGATGCAATCTCTTGCCTAGTAGTTTCGGCAGTTGCATCAGTAGCTGATTTGTTTAGCACTTCCGCAGCTTCCAATAGTACTTTTATTAATGGTGCTTATTTTTTAGCAGATGCCTTGGGAAAGGCTTTAAGTCTTGGAATAAGCTCTCTCTTTGATGCTTCCTAATCAGATCTCTTTCTTTTAAGTGAGAGCAAGGGAGAAGTGCTGGATTTTTTCATCATTGCCATTCTCCTCTTCCCAAGTTGAACCGTTTGGTTCGTCCTCTTCATTACCCTCCTGGCTTCTATCTCCTTCTATTTTGAGCTATCATAGCCATACCTATCGAGAAACTCATTCATTTTGGCTTCACCTTTTGATAGAGACTCATATTAGTCAGTCCATTTGGAGTAGTAAGAGATTGGCTGTGAAGTATGTACAACTTGGCTAGCCAATTTTGGGAGAATATCTTCAGCTTTTTTGGGTTCATCTTCCCCTTTTTTGGTAGCATCATTTGAGATTCCAGATGACATCAAGTGGGTGGAGGAAGGCACATCCAAAAGTTCTTGTGGTGCTGAGAGTTGAAGACTTAGGATGATTGATTGTTGAAGGTCAATGGTTTCTTCAAGTTGTTCAACTTCGTGTTCAAGATCCATTACCCTTGTTGCAGCTTGCTGAAGAGTTGTGAGTTGTTCTTCTAGGATGTTAACTTTTGTAGCTTGTTGTTGTAAAGTTCCGAGTTGTGTTTCCACCTCAAAGACTTTATCTGCCAAAGACTTCAGCAGATAGTTCTTAAACTCGAGAACTGTGTCTCTTTCAGCATAACCTTGAAGTCTTGCATCGTTAGCTTGTAAGTCATTTAGTTTTTGAGCAATTTCAAGGTTATGGGCCGTCAATTCATCTATTTGTCCCATACTTCCCCCATCCACATATGTGAAATCCTTGGGAGATGAGGTCCTAGTCCGAGTCTCTGCACCCTCATCACCAGATGTGGTTTCTTGCCGCGCTGGATCTCTCTCCTCAATGAATGATTACAAACAGACATTCTCAACGTGAGTTGCCGTGATTGAGGTCTTATGGTGTCGTCTCTATCCTGTTCAATTGATGGATTATTTGTAGAGATACCCTCTTCCACATTAATCCTTTCCTCCCTAGGATCAATCTATTAGGATAAAGAATGTGGGTCAGATGCTGCTCAAGACATATCAGTCCCTACTGTCTGTATTGTATGGAAAGGGGGAGAGAGTGGATCATGCTGAAGTGCAGTAGTGACATCATCATCGTGGGTAGTAGAAATGTGTATGGGATATTATGGAGCTGAGTCTAATGGCCCAAAATGTGAACTAGTAATGTGGGAATCCCTTTTGGTTTGCTCAATAGAGTGGCGAGACTCCGATTGAGAGCTTATGGCTTGGGTTTGGGTCTGCTTAGAAGAAGTAAGAGAAACCTTCTTCTTTTAGTCTTGTTTAAGTGTGGTTGACACCTTTGACTTAACTAAGACTTTTGTTGCTAGTCTTGTCTTTTTTATGGGAGGTGATTTGGGGGCTTGCATATTCTTAGTAAAAGGTGCAGGGGTTCGCTTCTATTTTTGTGCATTTGGCTTTGCTGTAGAGGGCGTGAGATCAGCAGTGGTCGGTGTTTCCATGTTGTCACCCTGAGGCTCAGTGACCTCAAGCATATGTGCGAACAAGGGAGTTACCTTTCCAGAAAAAAATTTCAAAGTGGCGGCGTTGAACTTTGAAATTATTGCTTTGTTTAAAGTTCCTAAGGTATGGACCACTCCTCTGAATTTTAAGTTTATCACTCAGTTTTTCTTATAAAATGAGTTGAATTAATTTTGGGTACATTAAAAGCTTAAATTTTACAGCAGCATTTATATTTTTACACAAGTTTTAAAAAATGATGTTTGAAAAATCGTAACGTTATTGTTTGACCAAACCATGGATAGCCCCTGAAAAATCTAATGGTACTTGATCCCATCCTCCCGACTTGTTTGATAAGTAGTTAAGGAAGATATGTTCAATGATTCTCCAATTATGATATACTTGAGATTTGGAGAAGATGGACGTTGGGAAGAGTCCTTCATATCCCATCTCCTTGAAGGTGGCACTTACCACTTATTTGGATAAAGAAGATTCACCGTTTGCTTTGTTCAATTTCAGATGTTGATGAATTTGCGCATGAAACGGTGACCTTTAGTCCTTGCACCATTACGATGAGCACCTTTGTTCCACGTTCTATTTGAATGGAACATATACTCCGGAATTCCCAAATGTGTGTCTCATAGATCACTGGGTCTACAGATATTGCAAAAGCATAATCGTTATTGCGTAGAAATTGAAGTACATGATCATAGACTGGATCACTAATTGATTGAAAATGATGCGGCGATACTAGACTTAATCTGAATTTGAGGTTTGAGTTTGAGCAGCTATTGAAAGTTAATTGATTTCCGCAAGGCTTAAGAGATTGAAGGTTTTTGGAAGGAGTTTTGCTGTGTGACGAAGATCAAAGATGACAATGGTGGCAAAAACCTTAGATTCAACACTTGTGGATAATATATAAAAATATGAATTTTAAAATGTTTAGCACCGTAACTGTGAAATCGACAGCGTGTGATAATGAAACAGTCTTTTTAGGCAAACTTCTCTCGCACCACTACATATCAGAAGATGAAACTACCGGATATTTTTCAAAAGACATGTGCCGAAATAATCTTATCTGCTGAATCGTCCCATTCGGCAGATACCCAGTTATCTACTGATATTCGGCAGATACCCGATTATCTAGCTGACTTTTATATTTAGCAGATATCCAGTTTTTCCCATTTTATCAACAAAGCATTTTTTATAATAAATCTTTAATTATTCAAATTTAATCATCCCAATAGCATATACAAGATATTTAAACCTTGTTCATCAAAAGCTTTTGTAAAAAGATCTGCATATTGTTCATTTGTATGGACTTTAAATAATTTAATGATTTTTTTTCTGCACAATCTCTAATAATTGATACTTGATGTCAATGTGATTTATCTTCAAATGCTAAAAATGATTATTTGTGATGGAGATGACACTATTGTTATCGATGTGGATTGGATTGTTCATGAAAGTTACTCCATAACCTCTAAGTTGAGTTTGGATCCATAACAACTAAGCATAAAAACTTGATGAAGCAATGACTCTACTTCAGCAGTTATGTGGAGACACAGGTTTCCTTATCGTATTGTCATGAAACCAATCTTCCCTTTAGAAATGACTTTCTCATGAGGTGGACTTCTTGTTGATGTTACATCCCCCATAGTCACCATCTATATATCCAAAGAGATTGAAGTCACTACTCTTAGGGTACCATAATCTCAACTTAGGTTCTCGTTTGCCAATAGATGTGTCACCTTCATCATAATCAATCCCTTTTTCATGTGTGTAACCTTGTACCACAAGTCTAGATTTGTTCTTGATTACAATGCTCCTATCATCCTTCTTGTTTCTAAAAATCCATTTGGTCCCTGTTGTAGTCTTCCCTTTAGAATGTGCACATAGTTTCCAAACCTTCTGTCTAGCAAATTAAAGAAGCTCTTGTGGCATAGCTGATCTAGCTGTTATCTCTTAAGACTTCATCAACTTTTCTTGGTTCTAGTTGAGAAAGGAATCATGAAAACAAACAGATGTTTGCTTAATTCACTCTGCTTCTTGTCTTGATACCAGCATCTACATTGCCAATAACATTCTCAACTGTATGCTTTTTACGAATTCTTAGTCTTGGGATTACTTGGAGTTGCTAAAATAGATCCAAGTTGGAGAAATTTGTTTTAGAAAGTCCGATAAATGGATTGACCGGTTCAACTACCGAATTAACTCTATCTTCAGCATTTGTCACACAAGTTTCCTTGTCAATAGATTATCTAGTACCATAATGATCATGAGACTCTTCATGTCATAATGAGATAATGATGGATGATCCATATTGTTTGTGGTACTAGCATCTTTTTCAGCTGAATCTGGTTGATCTGTATTAGTATATGACTTGTTATGACTAAGCCCATGTGGTATATCTACCCTATGATCTTCAGTACTTGGAACTTGTATGTCTGCTGACCTAGTTAGAGGGTCTCTTGAAATATTATGCAGGATCGAGTTTGGTCACTCAACAAAATTGTTATCTCTCAAACTTACTAAATCACACTCGGTTTGATGATGCAGAATCCCTTAAGAGTTGATAATAATATAATAAGTAAACAAACTCAAGAGATAGGTTTTCAAGATACTTGTATATATTACTTCTCAACTCAAAGTTTTACAAGACTCTTACAAGCATGTTTACTAAGTGTACAATGAGAACTATATATACTACTATCTACAGCCGGTTATACAAAAGATTATCAGCTGGAATTACGACCTAGCAAATACTACATAGCTAGAAGTAAGGTATCTAAGACAAATTACTATCCTAGATTTGGTAGTCATGACATGTCCATGAGTTACCTTTTGTCACCAACTAAAGTTGGTAATTGTACTAACTGATAAGGGATGAATAGTGGAATAAAGTATGGCCAACTATATGGGCGTAGGAAAGCACCATACAGTATCTTTGAGGTTGCAGCAGTTTGTTAGAGGGACCATACTTATGTCCACTGGTTCATAGTAGGTTCTTCTGAAGGTTAACTTGCTTCGGAAGAACAAGTTCTTCCGAAGCCACTTATACTTTGGAAGAGCCTACTTCTTCCGAGACTTTTGCTGAACTTCAAGACTTCATGCTTCGGAAGTAACTGTATTGAAATCTTCTAAGTGTTGAACTTTGAAAGAAGGATGACTTTGTCTTCGGAAGTCAGGATTCTTCTTTGGAAGTTCTATCAGCCTTAATCTTCGGAAGTGCAGCTTTTGCCTTCGGAAGCTCTTTCATAGTTGTACCAAAATTGTTTCTAAGTGTTTGTTTTGGTTGCATCAGCCTTACTTGATCCAACAAACTCTCCCTAGGCTGATGCTACCAAAACCTCACTTGTTTCTACTTCTCAAAACTTTCAGCACCAAAGAGAGAATATACTTATCTATCTCTTTATTCTTACCAGAGGTGGTGTTGAGAAGTTTGTACAAGTCATTCGTAGATAGAAGATCTAGTCTATTGCTTTGAATGACATGCACCCTTTGTTGTGTCCCTCTGAAGAGAGTTAGTTGACGGGAGCTGTTGTCATACTCCCATCGAACTATGGGCTCCAATTCGACGCCTTTAACCATTTGCAAGAAAGTTTTTTCATTGGTGGTTGACCTTTCCTTTTATTCCCTTTCTCTTACCTTTAACTTTTCTTCAATCTTGACCTTTGTAGTGAGTTCAGTCAGATGAAGGCTACTCAAATAATTTCTGATATGAGCAGCTCCTTCAAAGTTGGAGGGATTGGAGAATAGTTTCTCTGCTAACTCAGGAATGTCAAATTTGTTGGAATGTAGCGGAGAAGATGCATTAAGGGGCTGTTTGATTACACTGACTCAATAAGATCTGACTGAGTCAGAAGTTGACCCAGTTAGAAGTTCTGACTGAGTATGCATATGACTGAAACTTGGCTGTTTGATTTAGTATCTGACTGATTCTGCTGAATGATAATAAATAGCTTAAAATTCATATTGTCATACAAAATAACACCTCCCTTACATATAAACAAATAAAGATGTACAACCACCTATGCAATATGTACAACCACCAAAAACTTTTATAGGTATACAACCAAGTCACAAACACCATCAAAGTAGTACAGGTGTGCAACCACCTATGCAACATGTACAACCACCAAAACTTCTACAAGTAACCTCCAATAACTCTAGATCACAATTTAATATTCACTCCCTCATCCCTAAATCAAAACCCTAATAATCTCATATTCATCCAATACAAATCTCTGATCAAAATGATGATCGATCCATGATGATATCAGCTTTCATCCTCAACACAATCATCATCAACATCCTTTGGCAGCGGATGGAGGGCGGCGAAGGAGGGATGCTTATGGGAGGAGAGGTGGAGGAGGAAGGGCTGTTGATGGGCGGAGGGCAACGGAGGAGGGCTGCTGATGGGAGGAGGGCGGCGAAGGAGGGATGTTGATGGGAGGATGGGAGACGGAGGAAGGGCTGCTGATGGGAGGAGGGGCGATGGAGGAAAGGCTGCTAATGGGAGGAGGGCGACGGAGGAGGGCTGCTGATGGGAGGAGCGCGACGGAGGGAGGGCGGCAGAGGGAGGAGGGCGGCGGAGGGAGGAGGGCGGCGGAGGGAGGGTCAGTCGTGTGGTCAGCGAGGCCCTTAAAAATGTCTCGGTCGGATGTTTGGGACCGGGTCAGTCGCATGGTTAGTAACATCAAATGTGCTGACTGGCTGACCGAGTCAGCCAGTCAGTGGTCAGCAACCCGGTCAACCATTTCAAACAGCCCCTAAGTCTATTAACTTCACCAACCTTTGTAGCTTGTCTCCCTTCCTAGAATCCAGTAGAGTCACCAGCCTTTTTCTTAGCTTCTTTCTATTCTTCCTTAAGGGAGTCAGAGTTAGTTGCCAAGAGTCTAAGAGCCTGGTCCAATATTCCTTTTGGCAGATCAAGGAATTGTTCTCTTGTGAGGGAACATGAGGAGCCATCAATGAAGGACAGTTTGATGGACCCCTTCTCACAAGAGATGTCGCTCAGAGTAGTGCAATTGGTGAGCTTCCTCTTGATCTCCTTAAATTCTTCCAAGGTCAGAGGTTTGGATGATTGAGAGGATGCCTTGGGTGGTTGATGGGTGGATAATGGTTGGGTTCTGGTGAGTGCTTTAGGTTTCAGGACCAGGTAGTGGTGGTGGGAGTTGTGATGCAATGGGTGAGGAAGTGTGTATGGTTGATAATATGGATTCAGGGGTGTATGTCTTAATGGTTGGCTTAGTTTTGATGGGGAAGGGAAATGTATTGATTCAGGTTGAGGTTGTGGTTGTGGTGTAGGTTTGGGAGTTATCCTCTGTATACTTTTGTATACCTCCTTCCTTCTTCCTGAGCGAATGTCAGGCTTGATGTCACTGACATGTCGCTGCAGGGTCTTTTCCGACATGGGGGCAACTTATCTGCTAGAGAAGTCGTGGGCCCTGAGATAAGCATTCATCCAGGCTTTGTCTCCCATCTTCTTGGCTGATACAAGTTGAGCTTCTTCTTCTTTCTTCTTCTTCTCCTTAAGTTTCTCCCTGGATGCCCTTTTTCTCTCTTTGTCCATCTGATCTTGTTCTTTGTAGAAAAGCCACAAGATCATGTCATTATCATGGGGAGCTAGTTCCTCAAGAAAGAATCCCCTAGAACTTAAGAAAATTATCCTTTCATTCCTTAGTTGTTGCTCAGCTTCCTCTTTCTTTCTCAGATTTTCCTCCTCTAAGGCCAACCTTGTTGCTTCCTATTGTTCTTTTTACAGCAGGGTTGCCTTTTCTAACTCCACCAGCTCCTTAAGTGGTAGGAGGAGCATATCTTCACTTGATGCTCCAAGATTTACAAGTCTGTTAATGATCTCCACCCTCTTTTGGTTATTGATAGCCTCCTGGTTGGCCACAACTGCTTTGCTACTTGCAGCTAATAGCTTCCCAGTGGGGAATCTACCTTTTCTCTTAAGCTTTTCCAACCTTTCCTCCTCTAACAGTTCTTCCGCAGTCAGCTTCCTTTTGCCTTTGATATCTTCGGAAGCTTGAGTCTTTAGAGGTTTAGGTGTAGAGGATTCAGGTTGATGGGTGGTGATATAAGCTTGTGGTGATGAAGGTGTTTGAGTGAGAGGGGTTTTGAGAAAGTCCTCACTATTTATCTCAGAGGCCAGTTCAAGGATTTGCTCTGTGATAATTAGATCATCAGACAAAGAAGATAGCCCTTCCGCAGCTTGGATCTCAGCTTCGGAAGATTGGGATAATTCTTCCGCAGCTTTGACTTCAGCTTCGGAAGTTTGTGGGAGTGTACTGCCTGTCCCAACTGTTTCAGTTGCTGGGCCATCAGTCCCCATATCCCCTTCGAAATCAATCTCAGGTTCTATGTGGACCTTAGGTTGACCAACTTCTTCCTCAGTGGTAGATGGTTCATTCAATCATTGAAGCTCTTCAGCTCCAAAGTATACCACAACAACATCCAGACTTGGTTGTTCAAGTGAGGAGCCCATTAGGAACTTAGTTAAGAACCTATTTAGGTTTATGAGCATCCTTGAGTCCACTTGAAGGATGATAGGAGGAGGCTCAGGGAAAACAGTTGCTTGTTGAGCTGGATAAGAAGAAGAAAGTCTTGAAAGAGCCAAGTTTTGCTCCACATGTTTTTCATTCTGAACATTCTCCCCCTTTTTGGTAGCATCATCTTGAGAGCTGGATGAGCTAGAGGAAGAACTCAGAGAGACTTGGACCGGTACATGCCTAACAGATCTCTCAGTTTGTTTCTCAGCTAGTTGAGCCTTGAGATTTTGAATCTCAAGTTGCTGAGTGGCAGACCTATCCTCTAAAGTCTTAACCTTGGAGTCAAGGTTTGAGACTTTAGAAAGTAGGTCTCTTATTGTGAGTTGCATACTTCCCTCATCTTCTTTGGAAGAATCACAGGGAGATATGGTAACATACCTAGTATGTTCATCAGATGTGATTTCTTGGCACCCTGGTTTTCCTTGCTTAATGATGTCTCTTTCAGAGTCATCAGGAGGCAGGATTGTCGTAGATCCGGTCTCAGAAATGTTACCACTGTCTTGAGACCCCATTGAAGCACCATTAGTAGTGGCAGTTGAATCTACATGAGTCCCCTCCACATCAGTGGGACTCACCTCAGTTTGGGTTCTCTAATGGGGGCTAGAAATCAGAGGTTTCTCTAGGCTTAGTTGATGATTAGATGGGTGTTGTGGATCAACATCATGGCCTTGAATAGACATGATTTCTTCATCAGTACCTATTAAAAAGACAGTGAAAGATATGAAAGTGATACCTAATGACCCGGGACCTTGATCAATGTCTAGAGGCATTGAGCCTATGATTGGGTTGTCCCTTTTTGGCTGCTCAGAGGAGTATAGTGACTCACCCTGAGGGCTTACGGTTTGGGTTTAGGGCTCATGGGATTGAGACTAAGGAGACTCAATTCCCATATTGAGGTATATTGTGAAGGATGGTGGGACCTCAGACTGAGTGGGAGCCCATGTTTCCACTCTAGCCTTTTTGGATTGAACAGGGGGAACTTGTTCAATCAGAGTAGATTGAACAAGGGTTCGCTTGGAGCGTCTCTGATATGTATGTTTGATGGGATGGGAAGGAAGAGTTGGCATTGAGGTGGTTATTACTTGTGTGGGTTCATCACCTATGGGGTTAACAGGGATGTCACCAGGAGCCATTGGCTCAATCATACCTGGAAGAAGCGCAGTATGTCTTCCAGTAAAGTTGGTGGACACCCTCTTCAGCACCTTGAAGATGGACGGCCTCATGTGAGGGATAGGTAGAGTAGCTGCACAGACAAGCTTACCCTGATCCAACTCATAGTTGATTATGTGTTGAATAAACCTGGGATACAAATAGAATGTGTCCCTTTGAAGGTTTCCTCTGAGATTGTTCAACACAAATCTTGAATAGTTGAACCTGATGGCTTTTACCAACCCGTGAACCAGGCATCCTAAATCATAGGGAATTTGATCCCATCCCCCGGACTTGTTCGATAGACAATGAAGAACAATGTGAAGCAAGAATTTCCAGTTGTAAGAAAAGTTGAACTTGTAGAGGTCCTGCTTACATCTCCACCATATCCCATTTGGGTATATGTGTCCTCTAAATCCGTTTTGGGGAATTTAGTAGGAGAACCCTCATCATGGAGCTCTAAGTGCTCCCTGATGGTCTGTTCAGATATGACCAATTCTTGGCCGCAAACTCTTGACCTAATGACCCTAACTCCGTTTAGAGTGTCAATCTAACCATTTTTCCAAAACTCGGCCATGTGGTTTGAGTAAACAGTGGGGTTAACAATTAGGGTTGTGTAGTAGGTAGACTGGGTTAGGAACTGGACGATTTCTGAGAAGTCCGCATCCTTGGAAGAGTCAAGGAGTGCGACTTGGTTGTGCTGAGGGTTTAATGCCATTGTTGGAAAATTACAGAGGAAATGAAGTTGACTTGGGAGTAAAATTGAAGACGAAGGAAACTTAAGGCTGTGAAATTGGTAAAAAGATTAAAGGGATAGGTCGGAAGTATTTAAATGGGTGAAATGGCAGATGGATAAGGTGAAGTGATAGTTTGGGGTATGATGTGACAAGGGCGGTAAGGTTAAAACCATTTAAAATATTCCGACATCATTAATAAAATCTTTACCTTTTTACAAAGTAGGGCCCAAGAGATTTCCGTTACACAGTAAAGCTTTCTTCCGAGAGTAAAAGTTTTTTCGAGAGTAATCTCTTCCGAAACCAAACTTACTTCCGAAGGTAAATTTTATCCTAAGAGAAATTTACTTCCGAGAGTAAGGATGTCTTCCGAATGAAGAATTTTTCAAGCTTCGGTAATAAATTTGATACAATATCAAATATTCTTCCGAGGCTAAAAACTATTCGAAGATGGAACTAACTTGAAGGAATTTCCCTTCGGAAGACACATAAGATATCTTCCGAGGGTTAATTTCTCTTCGGAAGAACTCATACTTAACAAATTTTGAAGAAATACCTTTTGTAACAGGGCTTAGATTGTATGACAAAGACAAGACACATTTTAAAAAGATTTTTCAAATGAGGTAAACTAATCAATGTTTATCATCCCAAGAGCTGTAATAAGATACTTGAATCTTTGTTCATCAAATGTTTTGGTGAACAAATCAACATATTGTTCATTTGAGTCAACTTTGACTAGTTTAATCATATTTTTCTCATGAATATCTCTAATGAAATGATACCTTATGTTAATGTGCTTTGTCTTGGAGTGCTTGACAGGATTTTTTGTAATGAAGATAGCACTCTTATTGTCAATGTGGATAGGAGTCTCATGAAATTGAATCCATAGTCTAACATCCGGTTTTGAATCCATAGTAGCTGAGCACAGCAACTAGCAGCAGCAATGTATTCAGCTTCAGCACTTGATGTTGAGACACATGATTGCTTCTTGCATTGCCATGAGATGATCCTTCCACCAAGAAATTGACATCCTCCTGATGTTGATTTCTTGTTGATGTTGCAGCCACCATAGTCACTATCAGTGTAGCCATAGAAATTGAAGTTGTTATTCCTTGGATACTAGAGACCTAGTTTAGGTGCTCCTTTGAGGTATCTAAGGATTCTCTTGGCAGCAACTAGGTGAGACACCTTTGGAGCAGCCTGATATCTAGCACAGATGCAAGTTGCAAACATGATATCAGGTCTACTTGCTATGAGATACATCAGAGATCCAGTAATTGCCCTATACTGATGTAGATCAGTATCCTCCCCCTCATAGTCAGGACAAAGATTGTGATTTCTGGGTATAGGGGTCTTTGCTGGCTTACAATCCTTCATATCAAATCTTTCTAAAATGTCATTAACATATTTAGATTGATTGATAAAGAACCCTTCTTTCATCTGTTTTACCTGAATTCCAAGGAAAAAGTCCATTTTTCCCATGAAACTCATCTCAAACTTCTTCTTCATAATGCTCTCAAAGTCTTTATACATTTGGTCATTTGAGGAACCAAATATGATGTCATCAACATAGATTTGTATGAGCAAAATGTCTTTCCCGGACTTTCTTATGAATAAAGTCTTGTCAATGGTACCTCTGGTGTAACCATTCTTCAAGAGAAACTAAGACAAAGTCTCATACCACAGCCTAGGTGCTTGGTGCAGCCCATAGAGAGCTTTATCCAATTTGCACACATAGTTGGGGTGTTGTGGGTCTTCAAATGCTGGAGGCTTCTCTGTCTATATCCCCGTATAGAAATGCACACTGACATCAAGTTGGTAGACTGTAAAATTCTTGGATGCTGCATAAGCAAGAACGATCCTCACTGCCTTAAGTCTTGCAACTGGTGCAAAGATATCAGTGTAATCAATTCCCTCCTCTTGTGTGTATCCATGAACTACCAGTCTTGCCTTGTTCTTGATAATCAAGCCTCTATCATCTCTCTTGTTCCTGAATACCCACTTTGTGTCTATGGGTACTTGACCAGATGGTAGTGGACATATGTTCCAAACCTTTTGTCTTTTGAATTGAAGCAATTCTTCTTGTATTGATTCAACCCAACTACTATATTTCAAGGCTTCCTCTACCTTCTTTGGCTCCATATGAGATAGGAAGCATGAGTACAAGCAGACATTCCCATTGTGAGTTTGTCCCCTTATTCTCACACCTTCAGAAACATCTCCAATGATGTTCTCAGCTGGGTGAGTGTTATGAATCATGAGCCTAAGGATCACATCCAGTTGCATGGATAGATCCAAATTGGAAAAGTTTTGCTCCGGGTTTTGAACACTTGGTCCAGCTGATGCCTCACATTCATTCAATGAGGACTGATTGAATGAAGGAGAGACAACATCAGTGTCATTTGGCTGTGAAGCAGCATTAACAGTTGCCTGTTCCTTCAAAGTGCCGCATCCATCAGCTTGGTGTTATGATATATCACATGATGAATTTTGAGGCTTACTTTGTTGACAATCTGTTGAAGCTCCACTGGTTCTTGAGATAGTCATACTATCCACTCGTCCAATTATGGGAGCTTGATTTTCAGCAGCTCTTGGAGAACTTGGAAGAGGTCTGGGTAACTCAAGCAGTTGGTCATCATTAGAATCAATTTGAGTACCTGTTCTAGCTGAAACATTCTCACAATAAGGTTTAGAATAGTTTGAAAACAATTCTAAATCAAAGATATGATCAGGTCCCTTCCCCCTAACACAAGGAGTGTGCTCATTTACAATAATGTTGGAAGATTCCTCAAATTGTTGATTTTTAATGTTGTAAACTCTATAGGCAATAGAGTTAGAGGAATATCCAACAAAGATAGCATCATCCGACTTTTCAGTAAATTTTTCCAAATTGTCCTTTGTGTTAAGTATGGTACACCTGCTGCCAAAGGACCTAAGAAAACCAATGAACGGTGGCCTCTTGTTCCATAGATCATAAGGGGTTTTTCCATGGGGCTTAATTACAAGAACTCTGTTCTACACATAGCATGCAGTGTTAACTGCTTCTGTCCAGAATGATAGAGGCAGTTTTGAATCAGCCAACATAGTTCTAGCAGTCTCAATAAGTGTCCTATTTCTCCTCTTAGCAACACCGTTTTGTTGAGGAGTTCTAGGAGCACTATATTGTCTAGCAATCCCTTTTGAGTTATAGAATGAGTCAAAAACTTGATTCTTAAACTCAGTCCCTTGATCACTCCTAATAATCTTAACCTTGTGATCAATTTGATTTTCTATTTTAAGAATAAAAGATTTTAAAGTGTCAGAAGTTTCATCTTTAGTTCTTAAAAAGAATACCCATGTGAATTTAGTAAAATCATCAAAAATCACAAGGCAACATGATTTCCTTTCAATGCTCATTATACTTATGGGACCAAATAGATCCATGTGTGTAAGTGTAATGAAGTGGTGATAGAGTTAACTTCTTTGGATTTATGAGATACTCTATGTTGCTTTTCTTTCAGACATGCAACACAGATATCTTTACAAAAGAATTCCTTTTTAGGCACATCATGTATCAAGTTATTTTTAACCAATTTATTCATGGTTTTAAAGTTAACATGACACATTCCTTTATGCCATAGAGTTGACTCATCACCATTAGCTATGAAAAGAAAGCATGATACTTCACCCAGTGGGGAAGCATTGTTCATATCCAGCTTGTACATATCCCCTCTCCTGGGAGATCTAAGAAGCACCAATTCCTGAGGAATTGTTGGTTTGAGAATAATGCACTCATGTTCTGTGAAAAGCATCTGATGCTTTGGGTCTCAGAATTGAGAAACACTTAAGAGATTGTGTTCAACTGTTTGACAAAGTTTACTTTGGCGACCTTTAACTTGCCATTGGATACACTTCCTCTACCAGAAATGTATCCTCTGGCCTCACCTCCAAATTGAACAGGACCTCCATCAAAATGTTGAAATTGTTGAAGAAGAGATCTGTTCCCAGTCATGTGCCTGGAGCATCCACTGTCTACAATCCACACATTGTCATTCTTGTCATGTGGATGTTCCTGCACATAAGGTGAAAAGGTTAGTTATTACTGGAAACCCAAGCCTTGTTGGTCTTGGGATCTTCCAATGAGGATGACATTATTGAACCAAAGTGCATGCATGAGAGTTCAATAGATGTTTGTGAAGAAGAGGTTTGAGCTGCAGCATCTTTTCTGATCTTCTATTCCATCCCTTAGCTGATCAGTGTAGATGAGCTTGATGAAGCTTGAGCAGCATGGCATACTTCCGAGGCTTCTTACCACCTTTTCTTCCGAAGCAGTCTTCTTCTCGGAAGGTTTCAAAGGAGCTCTTTTGTTTATTTGAATTTTCTTCGGCTTATCTTCCGAATCTATTTTCCTTTCGGAAGAATGAGTTTCTTCCGAAAGCAACTTTGCTTCAGAAACAAGCTTTCCTTTCCATGTGGTTGTACAGACCACACATTATGTGATAAGGTCCAAATGTGAAACCTTCTTTGACTCCTTCTTTCTTAACATTATTTGTATAATGTGTGCTTGCAGGATTGTAGTAACAATCTTTAGCCATGTGGTTGTGCAGACCACACATTATGCATTCAATGTTAACCTTTGTGGGATGTGAAGACTGTTGTTTCTTACACTTCTTATCATCATCAACAGTCTTTCCCTTCAACTTCTGATCCTTCAATAGGACAGGAGTGCTGGTATTACACTTCTTTCCTGGATCAGAGTTTCCAACCACTTGGAATCCGGCTGAAATGAACACACCATTTTGCTTTGGGTCTATTTTCAGCTTGGACTCAGCCACTTTCTTGGCAGTTTTTCTGGATGCCTTAGCTCTGTTTCTTCTAGCTTTGATGGTTAGAGGTTGATTATCACTGGTGGGGATGGGTTGTTTTACCTGGTCCTTCCCTGTGATGGTCTTCATAGTTGCATCATTTTTCAACTCATGAGGTGGTGGGTCAACAGTTGGAACCTCTTGCTCTTCAATCCCATATCTTGGTTATCTTATAGACTCATAAGAATATGATGTTGCAATTTTATGGTTCCCAACTCACCTTTGTTTCGATAACAAAACTTTGAGTGGGAGGATGTTGCAATAATAGCTTGGAAGTTTTGCTCTGAAATAGCATGCTTCCTGGCTTTAGCCTCAGCTATTACTAGTTGAGCCTGAGCCTCAGTCAATTTGGAAATTAAATCTTTGATTTGAGCCCTATAATTAGTGTGTTCATGTTTTAAAGAGGACACAGTTTTCTCTAACTCTTCAATTTTTATTTTATAGTCAGATTCTACCCATTTAAAATCAGATTTAAGGATATTTAAAGACTCAATATCAGATTTTATTTGCATATTGTAGTCCTGATACAGTTTAACTTTAACAATGCAAGCTGGAGTAGAGAGGTATTCAAATACCTTGCTGTCATCAATTCCAGCCATCAATGCTTGAGCAAGAATCACATTCTGCACCATGAAGCTCCAGTCAACCTCTTGAACAACCGTAGCTGTGTGTTGTTCAGTTGACTTTCTAGTGGCTTTGGGTGTGGTAAGATGTGTGGAGGCTTGAGTGGCTCCCGGGTTGGATTTGGGAGCTTTGCATTCCCTAGTAAAGTGACCTAGCTGGTTACAGTTATAACACTTGGCTTTGGTCTTGTCAAACCCGAAGTTGCTGTTAGTTGGGTTTTGGGGAAATTGTCTTCCAGTTCTTTTAAAGAACTTCTTTGCTCTATAAGTTAGCAGAGTCATCTATTGGACAATGTCTATGTATTCAGCATCATCCGGGCTAAAACATTCTAGATAATCAAAGCAAAACTGAAAATCACTAGAATACTCGTTCCCTGAGACAAAGACATAGTTGTCCTGGAAGGGACTTGACTGAGCCTGTTGAGACTTTGGAGTCTCAAGAAAGGTAATGTATGGTCCAGAAGAACAAGATGGCTGTTGGGAGTGAGTCAGCAACTGTTGAGGTTGGGGGGGTCTTGAGCCTTCAGCAACCATTAACGCGTTGCTAGCAAGAAGGCTGGAGGGTCTACTCACCTGGTAGCCTCTCTGGGTTTCCATCTCAATGTGGTATGCCATATAGTTCAGTCATTGTGAAAGAGTTAAAGTTCTATGTCCTCTTGATAGAGACACAGTAGAAAGTCCACTCATTTAGAAGTGCACTAATGAACTTTCTTGAGAGATCTCTTATCTCAAGAGTCACTCCCACAGACTGAAGTGATGAAATAAGATCCATGTACCTGAAGTATTACTGGTTGAGGGTCTCTCCAGCAATATAAGTGAAGTTTTCAAATTGTTGCTTTAGGGAGTCTTTTTTGGAGTCATTGGAACTAAGTACATCTAAGTCAAAGCATCAAAGAGTTCTTAAGCAGACTGACAATGCTCAAATCCTACCATGATGGAGTTGGGTATGGCAGTAAGCAGCACAGTCATTGCTTTGCTATCAATATCCAACCGCTTGTAGTCTTCATCAAAGTAGTCTTCATCAGGCTTCTCTATCATAGCATCATTACCAGCAGGTGCTGCAACTTTTGGGTTGTAAGGGCCATTGATGATAGATTTCCACATCTTGCTATCTTGGTACCTAATGAAACCTTCAATACGTTTTCTCCAAGATCTGAAATTATCAGGGGTGATGATAGGTGCTTTGGTCATCGTCCCCATTTCAGATTCAGATGATTTTTGGTTGAAGACCATTTTGAGTGAGGTAAGTGTATGAGTGATGAAACAGGTTGATTTGGATGGTAAGATCTCACAATCAAGAGCCTAAGAAGCTCTAATACCAATTGCAGGATCGAATTTGGTCACTCAACAAAATTGTTATCTCTCAAACTTACTAAATCACACTCGGTTTAATGATGCAGAATCACTTAAGAGTTGATAACAATATAATAAGTAAACAAACTCAAGAGATAGGTTTTCAAGATACTTGTATATATTACTTCTCAACTCAAAGCATTACAAGACTCTTACAAGCATGTTTACTAAGTGTACAATGAGAACTATATATACTACTATCTACAGCCGGTTATACAAAAGATTACCAGTTGGAAGTACGACTAAGCAAATGCTACATTGCTAGAAGTAAGGTATATAAGATAAAATACTATCATAGATTTGGTAGTCATGACATGTCCATGACTTACCTTTTGTCACCAACTAAAGTTGGTAACTGTACTAACTGATAAGGGATGAATAGTGGAATAAAATATGGTCAACTACATGGGCGTGGGAAAGCACCATGCAGTATCTCAAAGGTTGCAGCGGTTTGTCAGAGGGACCATACTTATGTCCACTGGTTCATAGTAGGTTCTTCCGAAGGTTAACTGGCTTCGGAAGAACAAGTTCTTCCGAAGCCACTTATACTTTGGAAGAGCCTACTTCTTCCGAGACTTATGCTGAACTTCAAGACTTCATGCTTCGGAAGTCATTGTCTTGAAATCTTCTAAGTGTTGAACTTTGAAAGAAGGATGACTTTATCTTCGGAAGTCAGGATTCCTCTTCGGAAGTTTTATCAGCATTTATCTTCGAAAGTGAAGCTTTTGCCTTCGAAAGCTCTTTTATAGTTGTACCAAAATTGTTTCTAAGTGTTTGTTTTGGTTGCACCAGCCTTACTTGATCCAACAAACTCCCCCTAGGCTGATGCTACCAAAACCTCACTTGTTTCTACTTCTCAAAACTTTCAGCACCAAAGAGAGAAGATACTTATTTGTCTCTTTATTCTTACCAGAGGTGGTGCTGAGAAGTTTGTACAAGTCATTCGTAGACAAAAGATCTAGTCTATTGCTTTGAAGATCTAATACCGTAGGATCGAGTAGGATCGAGTTTGGTCACTCAACAAAATTGTTATCTCTCAAACTTACTAAATCACACTCGGTTTGATGATGCAGAATCACTTAAGAGTTGATAACAATATAATAAGTAAACAAACTCAAGAGATAGGTTTTCAAGATACTTGTATATATTACTTCTCAACTCAAAGCATTACAAGACTCTTACAAGCATGTTTACTAAGTGTACAATGAGAACTATATATACTACTATCTACAGCCGGTTATACAAAAGATTACCAGTTGGAATTACGACTAAGCAAATACTACATTGCTAGAAGTAAGGTATATAAGATAAAATACTATCCTAGATTTGGTAGTCATGACATGTCCATGACTTACCTTTTGTCACCAACTAAAGTTGGTAACTGTACTAACTGATAAGGGATGAATAGTGGAATAAAGTATGGTCAACTACATGGGCATGGGAAAGCACCATGCAGTATCTTAGAGGTTGTAGCGGTTTGTCATAGGGACCATACTTATGTCCACTGGTTTATAGTAGGTTCTTCCGAAGCCACTTATACTTTGGAAGAGCCTACTTCTTCCGAGACTTATGCTGAACTTCAAGACTTCATGCTTCGAAAGTCATTGTCTTGAAATCTTCTAAGTGTTGAACTTCGAAAGAAGGATGACTTTGTCTTCGGAAGTCAGGATTCCTCTTCGGAAGTTCTATCAGCCTTTATCTTCGGAAGTGCAGCTTTTGCCTTCGGAAGCTCTTTCATAATTGTACCAAAATTGTTTCTAAGTGTTTGTTTTGGTTGCACTAGCCTTACTTGATCTAACACATTATCAGTTAAATGATTAAATGCATTTGTTAATCCATTTAGATCAAACACCTAACTTGGAGTATTCCCAACACTGTTTAAGGAAATTTCATTAAATATGACATTTTCATATTCCTCAATACTGTACTCAACTTTGTTGTGTACTCAATAAGCCTTAGCTTGTGATGAATACCCTACAAAGATACCATCTACTAATTTCTTAGAAAACTTGGATAAATGATCTTCGATATTAAGATGGGTGCATGGACATCCAAAGGGTCTAAGGAACCCTGTGAATGGTCTTCTCTTATGCCATAATTCATAAGAGGTTTTTCCATGTGACTTAGTTATCAACACCCTGTTTTGAACATAGCACGCAGTGCTAACTGCGTCAGCCCAGAATGTTATAAGAAGTTTGGAATCAAACAACATGGTCCTTGTAGCCTCAATAAGTTTACTATGTCTTCTCTCAGCAACTCCATTTTGCTGAGTAGTTCTAATGACACTATAATACATTTGGATTCACAAAAAGAATCAAGGGAGTGGTTTTTGAACTTAGTACCCTGATCACATCTAAATATTTTAACCTTTTGATCAATTTTGTTCTCAAATTTAACAATAAATTATCTTAAAATCTCAACACTTCATCTTTAATTTCTAAAAAGAAAACCGAAGTGAATCTTGTAAAATCATCTACTATTACCAAGCAATATGATTTTCTTCTGAAACTCTTTGCACCTGTTGGCCTAAATAAGTCCATGTGTAACAGATGTAGAGGAGTTGTGACTGAATTCAATTCTTTGGACTTATGCGAAGATCTATGTTTCTTTCACTTTTGACA
Organism: Flaveria ramosissima; assembly: GCA_025215565.1. Classification (NCBI taxonomy): domain Eukaryota; kingdom Viridiplantae; phylum Streptophyta; class Magnoliopsida; order Asterales; family Asteraceae; genus Flaveria; species Flaveria ramosissima. Next base: position 8,029,946 of record CM046042.1, on the reverse strand, counting down.
CACAACACAATGGTCAGCACATGCAAATTCTTTGTTCAGCAGTCCTATGACTAACCAATTCCAAAGTAGTTTATTCATGTTTTTGAGGTTTACATGTGCTAATCTTATGTGCCACAGGGGGGACTCATTTAGAGAAGCTCTGGAAATAAAACATGATACATTTCCTAAAGGTGATGCATTCTGCATGTTGAGCATGTACATATTGTCCTTCCTCGGAGCTCTTAAAAGTATTTTGTCATTTAAAATTTCCAAACCAGGGGAGAGAACAATAGATTCATACTTTGTGAAAAGAGTGTGTGTTTTTGGTCACACAATTGAGACACACTTAAGAGATTATAATTTAACTTTTTCACATAGTTCACCTTGTCAAATACTTTCCCATTGTTGATTGTCCCCCTATCAGTAATGTATCCTACTTTTGTATCACTTCCAAAGGCAACAGATCAACCATTATATGGTTCTAGATTCAGTAGGAATGATCTGTCATATGTCATGTGTCGGGAGCATCGGTCTGCTTAGTGATGAATGGGGACCCAAGCCTATTTAGTCTTAGGTATTCTAGTTTTCAGCAGTTGTATATCAATGGAAAATGTTGTGGGGTTGGTATTTAGTTTTGGTTCATCTAATAATTCAGCAGATGTATTTGGTTTCTAGGCTCTTCTTTTGACTTTGCCTGATATTTTTACGTCATCCTTCTTATGATGACATTCGAAAGCTTTTGGAAATGGTAAATTGTTCTCCAAATTCTTCTTCTTCTTTTGGTTTACAACTGCTGACTTATTTGGCAGATCCTTCAGAGGTGCTGATTTTTTTGGAGTCAGCACTTGAGGGACTTGACTACTGAACAATTCAGTGACCACCATCTTTTCCTTTTGATAGTTGTTTGGTAGTTGAAGACTTCCTTGAGGGTTTTGTCTTGTTAGGATGTTTGATGGAGTATGCTAGAAGGTTGTATTGACAGTCTTTTGCAAAGTGAATTTTTCCACACACATTAGGCAAGTGATGTGCATCTACTTCTTTGCTGACTTCATAATTTTCCTGATCTCTTGTAGCTCCTTTTTCATCTTTTCATTCTTATCTCTCTCAACTCCACACATCTTCTTTGTTTATCTTTGATCATCATCAGTTGTTAGCTCTATCTTCTTCTTTGGAATCTCTTGTTGTGGATTTCTACTGCTTCAGAAATAGACTTTTGGATATATGGTTGGGGTCTTATTTCTGAAGAGTTTGAGGTTCCAGCATAACAACTTCTGTTGTGATTCTTTTTATTACGATTGTGCTTTGAATGAAGCTTGGTCTTGGAGAGATTTGACTCAACAAACAATTTGTTGACTTCGGAATATGACTTTTCTTTTACGAACTCCATCTTCCGAATCACATCCTTCTTAGTTTTTGCCTTGAGTTCTTTTCTCCGCTCTTCCTCCTTTTCTCTCTTCTCCTCCTCTTCATCAATTTCCTCAACTATTCCATCCTTCTCTTCCTTCTCTCCTGTCTCAATCTCTTCGGCCGATGCTTTTGTATAGATAGGTTCGGTAGATACTTCCTTTTTTACTTCAAGGTTGCATTTAGGAGTGCATGTGGGAGTGTATGCCATTGGTGGTTCCATGGAATTATACCCTAAACCTATCTTGGTTTGATACATCTTTTGGGAATTCTCAGTAAAGGCAAGTAATTTTTTATACTTTTCAGTTTGGACATTATACTTATCAGCGTATGTTTTAGCTATGGCTAAATCACGCAATGCTAATTTTAGTCTGCTCAAGAGATCATCAATTTGGGTCTCTAGGTTAGTTTGCTTATGTTTTAGTTGCGAACAATCTTTTCTAGCTCTATTATTTTTTATTTTTGAGCCTGGTCATTTTTATTAAAATCAGTTTTAATAATTCTAATTGATTCAACATCCCTCATGAGATCCAAATTGTGATTTTTGTACAAGTTAACTTTAGCTATGCATTCAGGTGTACAACAGGGTTTAGAAGTTACCTGAGGTGAGGAAGTTGAACTTCCAGCCATTAATGCATTATTGATAGGAGTAACATCTTCCACTTGGAAGCTCCAATCACTCAGCTCTTCTGCTGAGGCTACAGCTGCTATATTTCTTTGGTTGAATAAAGTGGAAGGACCTTGATGAGTTGAAAGTTGTGGAGGGTTTGATGAACTTGGAGGAGATGGGTTTGACTTTAGTGCTTTGCATTTTTGGCAAAATGTCCTAGCTGGTTGCTTGGTTTAAAAAAGCGCGCCTGAGGCGCGCCTAGGCGCAAGGCGACTCTTGAGGTGAGGTGTGGGGCTTTTTGTAACACAAGGCGCACGCTGTACATGAAGCGCAAGAAAAGCGCGGTTTTTTTGGGAAAATCCCCCTGAGGCGCGCGCTTCTTGTACAGGAGGTGTTTTTTTGCTTAAAAATGCTATAAGTGTTGCTAAAGAAGTTATACATACATGTAATTTATACATTAAAGCATATATAAACATTATTTATAGCTATATTTTGGGTAGGGATGTTATAGGATTGTATTAAAAAAATTATATAAACACTTAGCGCTTCGCGTACGAAAAGCCCTCCGCTTTTGCGCTTCGCGCTTTGCGCTTCGGTTTTAGACCTTTTCGCCTCGGTTCGCTTCTCGCTTTTTAAAACCAAGGCTGGTTGTAGTTAAAATATTTCAGTTTGCTTTTTTTGAACCCAAATCCTGATCTTCTTTGCCTAAAGAACTTTCTTACGATCCTCTGTTAAAACTGCTTGGCCCTGAATGAAATCATGGCTATCTGGTAGTTGATATCCATTTCCTCATGGTCATCTAGATGAATACACTCCAGATCTTCTTAAGAGAGTTAAAGAAGTTGGCTTAGTCACTAACAAAGGTAGAGTTAGATGGCTGTGATTATGAAAAGGATGGTGAAGCTTGTTGATTCCATCTATCAAATGATGGTGATGATTGAGATTTGGCAGTTGGAGATTAAGGGTAAGTGATCACCATAGGAGTTTCATAGACTTTGGAGTGTGAGTGATAGTGAACAGGCTCATGAATAGGTGTTATGAGAGCTAATGACTTTGAGGGGTCTGAAGATCTACCTAGAGATTCTTTATCTACATTCATTTCCATCTGATAAGCACTCAGGGCGCCATATAATTCCTCAAGAGTCATTGTGTTTAGATTTTCAATTCTTCTGATGGACACATTGTAGACTGTCCATGTCTTTGGTAAAGACCTTATGAACTTTCTGAGAACATCACTATTCTCCATCTTCGCTCCAGCATCATTAAGAGAGTCTAAAAGTTCAACATATCTAAGAACTTTCTGAGAACATCACTATTCTCCATCTTCTTCTTTAGGATATCTCTTTTGTTTTCTTTCATATCCTCTATCCTTTCAAATCTAGCCTTCAACGCTTCCCATAACTTCTGAGCAGTTATGAATTTCTTTAGGACATGCATGATGCTATTTGGTATGCTCATTCTGATCAGACATAGAGCCTTTGAATCCACATCCATCTTCTTCAGATCTTCATCTGAATATTTTATGTGATCTTTAGGAATGATGGCTCCTCCTTCACCAGCGGCTTGAACCATGGGACATATAGTCCATTCAGAATAGAGAGCCACAGTCTCATGTCTTGATTTCTTATGAAATCCTCCATTCAAATTTTCTAGGTATCATAATCATGTGGTGTAAACATGGGAGGTTTGGTCTTAGTTCTATTCTCCAAATCATGCTTACTAGAAATGGTTGCAACATTCATTTTGAAAAGATAGAGGGTATGAAGAACTGTGGTGTATGATAGTGTGATCAAAAGAAGAAACACATGATTTGTTGAAATATAACTTTAAGCAAATCAAGAGCCAAACCTCTGATACCACTTGTTGGATCAGAAGGTGTTAGATTAACAAAAACTTCTTCTTTGATTAGTAGCTAACAAATTCAGAATCTAAGTTTACTACTTACTAACAAAACACAAATACTTTGAGGAAGGTAAATACACAAGTTGTTCTTTCAAAGTATTCACTTGATTAATCGTTTGAGTACAATAAAATCTAAACAATAAGAATACTATGAAATCTAAACAAGTTGTTCTTTCAAAGTACAAATACTTTGAGGTAGATAAACCAAGTGGCTTTAAAACCTTGCCTCTACTATACAAGTGTGATGACTTTATACTATGAAATCTAAACAATAAGAATAAACTATTCTATGATCAGAAAGTACAACAAGACAGACAATCGGCATATCAAAGTTAGACAACTTCAGTACTATGTTGTCTCCAAAAGGCAGAACAAAGCAGTCGACGGTACAAACAATCTTGTATTGTGTAACAGTTGATCAGCAGCTCACGGAGTATATCTATATTCATAATTATCTTGATGTACCTCCTCGGAATCTCTCTTTCTCAATACTATCCTAAATCAGAACATTTCTCTATAGAAGTTCGGTACCATAATCATTACAGATGTGTGTGTAACCCATAGACGTGTTTAACTTAATATTACTGTTAGTCTAATATCTCTATTTTGGGGTTATTTTTATCTAATGGGTTATATAACATTTTGATTACAATAATGTATCCAATTTATTACAATTGTCTTGTGTGCTACTTACTAGGCTTGATCTACCATTATAATGAGATTTGATTACGCAAATACCCTTCTTTTATTACAACTTGCAAGATATTATAATGATATGTTAAACTCACATGTATTGTTGTCAAAATTACATGTGCTTAAATGGTTGCAAATTCCCTAAAAATCCTACCATGTACATATGACGTGCCTATAATCCTTCATACACTTTCTATAAGAAAAATCTATATTAATTTAACTATCTCTTATACATTTGAGTTCAAATGATAATCACCCTACATATGCAAAACACGTTTCATTTTAGTTCAAAATGCTAACGGTAATATTAAATAAGTTGAACAACTCAATTTAAATACAAGATTTATAAAATGAGTTAGACAATACTAAAAATCTATAGATATTAATAAAAGAAGATTTCTTTTGCCACATGTCATATTTTTAAACCATTTTTTTGACACTTGTCATTTTTTTAAACATCTTCACTTTATTTTCCCTCCAAAAAGGTATTAAAGTAATTTAAATACTCAAACAATTTCTCTCTCTTCATAAAAATTAATTTGGTCAATTAATATATCTTTCTCTTTCATCTATATTTTTTTAAAATCAAACTATGTTTTTAGAAATAATTTTTACTAAGAAAATTAAAATTCATATATTTTCTAAAACATTGAATAAGTCCTTTTATAAAGTAATTATAAAAAATATGGAATTTTCTAAAAGTAGTTTTATTAAAACAACAAGAATAATTAGAAACTTGAGTTTTTAATAAACAAGATTTTTATAAACAATAAATTTGTATAATAAAATCTTAAAATAAATATTTAAAAATAAAACTATTTAGATAACAGATTTATAAATAGTATAATTGTTTTATCTCTTGAACAAGTATGCATATATAATTTTACATATCTTATATTAAAATATCGTACAGTAACTTTTCGTGTTTATTATTAACTATAATCTGTTTAACTAGACTATCTATTTATCTATATATCTATCTGTCTATAATCTATATATTGTTTATTTACTTGAAATAGCTATTCATATGCAATTAAAATCATATTTTATCTTCAAACATGGTTTTATAATTCATAAATTTTTATTACTAATTATTTATTATTTTATTTATTCAACCCGTGTAATACACGGGATACTAACCTAGTTTAAATCTTATATAACAAATGATAGAAATGATATTATGATAATGAAAAATGTGTGTGAACGAGAGGAGAGAGAGGTTTGCAAAGTCAAAGAGAGTAAATTGAGACTTAACGGCAACGTTGCTTTTACTTGTTCCATTAGCAACTTCCCGAAGCAATTAATGTTTACCGATTTCTAAACCAGCTTAGAAATTACCCTTTAGGTTTCAAATAATTAATTTCAACTGTCACTGTTTTCGAAAAAATTATGTTTCTTTATCTTTCTTTTTGTAATGGGAAAAGAATCCCAGTTAACTTTTTGAGCATGCTAACACTCTAAGACTATACGTAATAGTTAATGTTTTCTAAATGGTATTTTTTGTCGCGTTCGCATCAACTCACCATCACTATTGTAGCAAAAAACATACGGAATGGTTAACGTCTCTTAATACGCCTTCAATGATTACATAATTATAAAATTTTGAGAAGTTATGGCGTTATGATAGAAACGCTCATCACCTATATAACGCCCCTATAACCCCCAAAGGGTGGTGTATACACTACGTTTGGTCTAGAAGCTTGTTTGGAAGTCGATTCATATCATCAAGTTGAGGTAGAAAAATTGGTGGTCAAAATAGAAGAGTTAATAGATTCGTATAGGAATCAATTTATCGAAGAAATACAAACGGGTTAAAAACTGGTTCAACTTGAAACGGACATAAATTTTGACCGGTTTAACGCGACAAACTGCACAAAATATAAACAAAAGTATTGGTTAAAATTCGTACCAATCTTTTTGGTTTTTATTAGTTTTGACCATTTTCTTTTAACTTTATATTTTACATTATCTGTTTAACTTTTGATTCCACTTAAAAAACATGTTTGATGTAATAATTCAGTGTTTAAAAATAATGTTACGTTAGCTTGGTTAGTCACTAATATATTTATGGATCACCCACTCTACAGCAGACTTGTTTATATAATCCGTTTTAAATACAATTAGAATTATTTTATGAGAATGATTACTTATAGTTTTGGATGTTACGTAGATTTTAAGAGCATCAATATTATTTAAGATGCACATCAATCGATTGATTCCCATTCTAGAAAATAAAAAGCAAGTGGCAAATTGATAGGTGATGTGGGGGGCCTAATGGCTTACCAGACCTGACCTAACTCGACTAAGTCATCACTTTTAATTATTGTTATTACATCTTCTTTCTTAATGTTCGATAAGTCTAGCACTACATGAGTAGAATTTAAACTCCCAAAATGCTTTGTGCCTCAAATCGAATTTGACTCCTTACTTCTTAGCTACTTTAAAGTTATAATTAGGTCGTTTACCATTTATTAATTATTATATTGATCTATATACATATATAATTATTTTATATACATATATGTGAGGATCGTTACATAACACTATATTATTAAAAGAATAATCTTTAATTGTTTATTAAGTTCTATACATAAACAGAATTGGTTTATACATATTTTTGAGAAATAAATAAACATTATACTAATAGCACTTATAGTATTAACATTAGAATTATTATCTTTATCCTTGTAATAAATTAAAAATTAATTTTGTCAATAAAGTTTGTTTATCCATCAATACCCATCACATCTTTTGTTTATCTCTTAAAACCCATTAGAGTTTATTTCTTATATTTATCTCTTTCACTCGTAAGTTTATATTTTCTTATATTATATTATATTATAAATATAAGGAAGATTATAAGTATTTCAATGTGATTGTTTTTTACTTTTATGTTAAAAGATTTAAAACATAATTTGTGCTTGTATTGCTTGATACTTGCTTTTTTATGCTTATTCAAATTTCTAACGAATTATTGACCCGAAAATTTTTTTAATACTAATAGATAAGGGGAGAGAGAGTTGTTGCGTGTTTCTTTCGTTTTTATTTAGGGAGTTTTCCTGTTTTTTCTCAGTTTTCCCATTTGACTCAAACATAAACCAGAATTAGAGTAAAATGTTTCGCAAAAGCATTTCCGGATCGTGGGTTAATTTTTGTCACCGAAAACGGAGGGATGGCATTCTCAGGGTCGGAATTTCATCCCTCCTTCCGGGTTCACTCCATGAAACCTAACACATTAGCTTTATGGTCACTGGAGTCGCGTGTAATTGAACTACTTTTTTGCTTTTCAAATATAACCTTCAATCGCCGGTGGCCTGCTTCACGACACCACAATCCACATCATGGGCTTAAAAATATATAATAGTTGACTCATTTTCCTATGTACACACACGAGTCAACCTTGTCTTTCTCTTTTTATCGACCACATAATTAAAAGCAGATTACTTTACTGATATTATTAAGAGGAGTATTTTTCTCTTGAATTTGAATTGCTTTTTACTAATGGGTAACTGGATCATTATCAGACATTAGCTCATCCGATCATATTCATAACTTGGATAGGAACCTTGGGACACTAGATTATTACGTATTCGAAAGAAAACTCATACATCAGTCGTCTTACCAGATCTGAACTCAAGACCACTCTCAATATGAAACCCACCTTAAGTGGAAAAACCTTTGGCCGAACTTGAAAACCTTTTTTTTTCACAAGTAAGATTTAAACTCAAGACATTCTTTTTTTGTAATGAAGTATTGAGATACATCAACTCAACCACTTAATTTGAGTGTCATTAGTTAAATAAGAACCAAGTTTGTTAGAGTAGTATTTTAGACAACCATTTTTATTAAACTTTTTAAGTTCCCTTTTTGTTTAACATTCATAACATTTCTATAAACATTATCGTTTATAAAAATTATATCATAAAAACGAGTGTTTTTATCTTTAACACGAGTACATCATCGTTATATAAAAAGTTAATAATTTTTACATTTTTAAGCTCATATATTTTGTACTCATAATTGTATCTTTAATGTAGTTCATTATGTCTTTTTATTACTTGATTGTTTTTCTAAATAATTTTATGGTTTTCTATGATGGTGAATTTTAAAAGAATATAATGGTGAAATAATATCGTTATGTATTTCAAGTATGTAAAACATAATAATAATTTCACAACTAATTAATATAGTACATTAAAAATAATGACAAAAATAGCATGAATGGTATAAAACTAAAACACAATAATAAAATAACTCATTGTGTTTTTGCTTGTCATTGCGTTATGCTGGACACTATAAGTTAAAAAAAAACACATTTCTAAATAACATCACTATGTACTCCTAATTGTAAAACACAATGACAATATAATAATAAGTTTCTATAATACATAAAACACAATGATAAATTTATTCATTGTGTTTTTTTTTATGTTTGTCATTTTGTTGTCCTGAATACTATCAGTTTTAAAAAACACATTAATAAATAACATCATTATATATTTTTAACTGTAAAATACAATGATAAAATAACAAAAAGTTTATATAATATATAAAAAAGATAGAATGGCTAATTGTGTTTTTTGTTTGTCATTAGGTTTTCCGAAACATTATCAGTTTTGATAAACACATTAATAAATCATTGAAAAACACAATGATAAAAAACATGATGAAAGTTGAAAGTTTAAAAAAATATTGTTATTACTTAAATAAGTGTAATTTTTTAAGTTTTTTAAAGATAAAAGTTTAAAAAATATTGTTATTGCTTAAAATAGTTGAGTATACGTAATCCGAATCATATCTTATCTAAAAAAATAATTTAAAATTTTTAAATATTAAATATTAACTATTAATTTCATATTTTAATTCAAACCATGTTAAAAACGTATTTCTAAACTGTAAAATGAATAAAGTAAAAAAAAAACTAAAATTTGATAAGTTTGTTAAGAGGAAAGCTTGTATTATATAGGGAAATAACATTAAATAACAAATTTGAGTGTTTAAAGAACAATAAATGAAAAAAGATTTAATAAAACTAACAATTTTTGAATTATTGGTAAATAACTTTTTTAAAACTTTCTATTTTTTAAAAAATAAAAATACTAAGCGAGGAGTGGCATTTTGATAATTATGGGCGAGGAAAACCCCTGATTCCTCGCCCAGTCAGCGAGGAATCGGACATGTCAGCGAGGACCACTGAAATTATGCCACGTCAGCGAGAGATTATGTAAATCCTTCGCGTAGTCACCTTTTCAACGAGGGATTATGGATTTTCCTTGCCCACGTGGCGAGGAATGGACACGTGGCTCGTTTTTTATGGTTGTTTTTTTTTGTAAAATTATTTTTCAATGGTTATAATGGTAATTTAGTTTGGTTAATGTTTATTTTGATAATTTTCTTTAATATTATATTATAGACATGATATATTGTTACGTTTTTAAATTGACAAAAACAAATAAATCAAAAGAAACACAAGTTGTAAATGTTTATTGAGTACAAAAATTTGTAACAAAGCAAGACAAACTTGTACTTTTTTAAAATAATAAAAAAAAACTAATACAAATACAACTTTGAAAACAAAAAGAAAAAAAAGCCACGAATAATACTAAAAAATATCATGTGAACCATGCTTTAAAACAAAAAAAAACACAAAAATAAGAAGATTTTGTTGGTCAAAACGAATCTAATTCTATAACACATCCATAAATTTACAAACTCATATAATCTCCATTCGACCCAAATACGATGAACATGAACATGAATTAACCACAATAATAAAGAGTTACCATTTTCCCTCCACACTCCTTTCAATCTACTCATCTTCTTCATCTTCAACATCACCATACAACACCATAATAATTAATAACAATGGCTTACATCTTCTACCTTCATCTTGTATCTCTCCTTTCACTCACCTCCGCCGTTGCTTCAGCCTCCGCCGGAGACGCCGCCGTGCTCCGCCGCGTCAAGAACACCCAGATCAACGACCCAGATGATCTCCTCAACAACTGGATTGATTCAACAAACCCCTGCAATTGGAATGGGATCACTTGCAACAATCAAACGAGTGATATCATTTCAATCGATTTCACCGATTTTGGTACTCTTTCCGGCCCGTTTCCGGCGGATTTCTGCCGGATTTCAACTCTCCGGCGACTCAGTATAGCTAACAACTACTTCAATGGCACTATATCTTCTGTATCATTTTCTCTATGCTCTCATATCACGTTCTTGAATATCTCAAGTAATATGTTCGACGGGAGGTTACCGGAGTTTCAGCCGGCGTTTGGTAATCTGACGGTTCTTGATGTTTCGTATAATAGTTTCACCGGCGAGATTCCGGCGAGTGTTGGTGAATCTTTATCGCTTCACTTTATTGATCTTTCTTCCAACTATATCTCCGGTGAGCTACCGGAGTCTCTAACGAATCTGACGGAGTTGACGACGTTTTTAGCTCCGGTGAACCCCTTAACAGGCCCGTTGCCGGAGAACATCGGGCGTTTGAAGAAGCTTCAGACGTTCAGAATCTCCGGCACGAATCTCTCCGGCGAGATACCGGAGTCAATCGGCGATCTTGCGTCGATCAAAAGCATCGATCTTTCAACAAACTCCCTCACCGGAGTAATTCCGGCGACTATCGGTCGTCTCAAAGGTCTCGAACATCTATGGCTTTATGACAACAATTTATCCGGTGAGATACCCGATGTTTTTGGTAACTTAACTTCTTTGCTTGATTTCGATGTTTCACAAAACAACTTCGTCGGAAAATTACCGGCGAGTGTCGCCGGATTACATGTTCAGACATTAGCTGTAAACGACAACCTCCTTGACGGTGAAATCCCCACAATTGTTTCATCAAATCCGATGCTTACACGCTTGAAGCTCTTCAACAACTCGTTCTCCGGCACCTTGCCGGAGAATCTGGGCAAAAGCTCCGATTTGGAAGAGTTTGATGTCTCCGGCAATCGATTTCAAGGTCCGTTGCCTTCAAATCTTTGTTATAACAAGAAGCTTCAGAAATTCATATGCTTTAACAACAGATTCTCCGGCGAAATTCCGCCGTCGTGCGTTGATTGTAACTCTATATATTATGTTCGTATATCTGACAATGAATTCACCGGCGAGATTCCGGCGAGCTTCTGGAGCTCATCTACACTTCAGTTTGTAGATGTGAGTAATAATAAGTTTCAGGGATCGATTCCTAATTCAATTTCTAACTCCACCAGAGTAACGAAGTTGGTGATCGCTGGTAACAGTTTTTCCGGTGAGTTACCGTCGGAAATCTGTAGGTTATCGGAGATTATTGAAATGGATTTGAGTGATAATCAGTTTTCCGGTGAACTGCCAACTTGTTTGACCAAATTGAAGAAGTTAGAGAAGCTTGATCTTCAATCAAACAAGTTTTCCGGTGGAATTCCTGTTGATATGAGTTCTTGGTCTCATCTTTCGAGTTTAAATCTCTCGAATAATAAGTTGACCGGGGAAATTCCCGAGCAGATCGGGAATTTACCGGTTCTTAACTATTTGGATCTTGCCGGAAATTTGTTTTCCGGCAAGATACCAGCTACGTTGAGTAAACTCAAACTCAACGTGCTTAATCTTTCCAATAATAATCTGGAAGGTAAAGTACCAACTGGTTTGGATACTGAGCTTTATATATCGAGCTTGTTGGGTAACCCGAAACTATGTAGTCCGAATCTTAAACCATTGCCTTCGTGCCACAAGTCGAAGTCGATAAGCTATTATCTGGTGGGCTTCCTTTCGATCTTGGCTTTTTTCCTTATAGTTTCGCTTCTGTGGGTTGTGATCAAGACTAAATTGTTCCGAAGGCGTAAAAACTTATGGAAGATCACCTCGTTCCAGCGGGTCGGGTTTAAAGAACAAGAGGTCTTGGTTTCACTAATGGAGAGCAATATCATTGGAATGGGCGGGTCGGGTAAGGTGTATAGAGTGACACTCAAAACAGGAGAGACCGTGGCGGTTAAAAAGCTTTATGGGGTCCACCGGGGTCCAGAAACTGAGGCGGAGTTTTGGTCGGAGATGGAGACGTTGGGTAGGATCCGACACAAGAACATCGTGAAGCTCTTGTTCGGTAGTGTCGGAGAGGATTTTCGGGCGTTGGTTTATGAGTATATGGAGAATGGGAGTTTAGGAGACATGTTACACAAGGATCCTAAAGGTGGGTTCTTGTTAGATTGGAGCAAGCGGTTTGAGATTGCGGTTGGGGCTGCACAAGGGTTGGCTTATTTGCACCATGACTGCGTGCCGAGCATCGTGCATCGCGATGTCAAGTCCAACAATATCCTCTTGGATGAAGAGTTTAGACCGCGTGTTGCTGATTTCGGTCTAGCCAAGACCTTGCAGCTAGAAGTGAAGGAGAGTGATGGAGCCATGTCTCGTGTCGCTGGTTCCTACGGTTACATTGCACCAGGTGAGTTTCCATTCAATATTCTTGTAGGATTGACTATCAGTTAGGTTGGATAACAAGTCAAAACTAATATGATTTATATACGTCGGTCAAGTTGATTTTAAACATATTTTGTTTATAATCTTATGTTTTTTCTACATGTATTATTCTAACACCGGTTTCTACTTTGGATCGCAGAGTATGCATATACGATGAAAGTTACTGAAAAGAGCGATGTGTACAGTTTTGGGGTGGTGTTAATGGAACTAGTGACGGGTAAGAGACCGAACGATCCGTCTTTTGGTGAACACGAGAACATAGTGAAGTGGGTAACCGAGGCTGCGCTATCGTCGGCTGAAAGCCCAGGCGACGGTGGTTGGACGGACTTGGAGCAACTTATTGATCCTAAAATGAACCCCTTGAGCCATGAATATGAGGAAATTGAAAGGGTGTTGAATGTAGCTCTTCAGTGCACTTCAGCATTCCCCATTAACAGGCCATCCATGCGAAGAGTTGTAGAGTTGCTCAAGGAGAATTCTAGGACGTCTTCAAAGTAATAGAGTTCTAAAACATGTATATTTTATGTTTTTGTGTACAAAATTGTACACTTTTCTATATGGTGATTTTGAAGATTTCGGTTTTTCAAGTTTTGAGTTAATTACGCAAGTAATAACACCTTTACACCTTATGTTAAAGAAAACAACAGATTTGACATCCTTAGTTGTTATAAGTATCTACGGTTTAATCATAACAAGTATTTATGAAACCATATAGTGAATAGTTGGACTTACCAGGCTCCTAGTTGGACAAGACGAACCAAATATAAGAATCATATAACGTCATAGACTTTTTACTAAAATTATACAAATCATAAAAATTATAGCTAACACGTTAACTTCTGTGTTGATTCATTGATAAGCATTGGGCAATAAGTTTTTACTAAAATTATACAAATCCTCGAAGGGTCTTATATCATATATAAATTTGTTATAGAGTTATGGAGTTTGTGAGCTTTGGTACCAAGCGTTCTTCTTGTGTCTTGATTCGACTAGGGCTTCGGTTCTAGTTAATGGATTCTTACACTTCAATTTCATCTTCAAAAAGGTTTGAGGCATGGAGACCCCCTTTCTCATTTTCTCTTCATTATTGCTATGGAGAGCATTCATATCGCGTTTCAAGATATTATTGTACGTATTTCCACGATATCAAATTTATCACCTAATGGGTTAGATATACCTTGAATTTTTTACCCTTTGTGTGATCGTTCTACGGAAGATGGCGACATGGGGGATGTCCAAGTGCCACACGTATATGGACTCCATTAGTCGATGGTTGAAAGTTCTTAAAATGAAAGCTGCTGAAAAGTCTATATTGGAGGCTATAGTGATAACTGATAACGAGTGGTGGGCGTTATGACATCTTAGAAACACCTTCATCTTTTCATGTGAGAAGCAAAACTTGGGTTTGATTGTTGATTCAATTATTAGCTTATCTTATTTATGGTTTAAGAATGTGAATCATAAATGTAAGATTAAATATTAAATAGGTGTATTGACTGAAAAACCACTCATATTCTTAATGTAATGTTATTTTCTCTTCATGCTAGTTTTTATTGGTCGTGTGATTACATTTACCGCTATATAATACAAAATATTGAGGTAAATTAGTAATTTCCTCTTTATTTCAAGACATCATATGAAAAGTTATGGTGCATTTTTGCTAATCTCTCTAGACTTCTTTCATATTTGCCAATTCTGTGATAAGAGTATTATTTCAACATATTTGTTTTAATTGATATCCATGCCCTATCAAATATCATACATCCAGTAATAGTATCATAACGATATAATAACGAATCGTCAAAGCATGTGTAAATATCAACTATTATTGTGACGTGGCTATGTTATTAAATTTACCAAAACCAAATAACCGAAAAAACTATAATTATGACGTTCTCCTATACGTTCAAAACTGAACCGCGACAAATCGCGGGTCAAATCCACTAGTAATACGTTATGCAGCTGTAAAAGAAATTAATAACAGAGGTTGTTATGATTATTTAGTATATAATACACTATATGCCAACAGACAGAGGACCCATTAATCACGTGTTGGATGATCAATGACCTTGTTTATTTCGACCCATGTGCATTACCAATAACGGCCCACTCTTTATTTGAATGATTTTGAAAATGATTCTTTTGGATTACTCTATAATTATTTGAAGTTCGAATACTTTATTTTGATATGAAAGAGAAAACTGCAGAAGGGTTCCGGTAGTTTGATTAAATTGTATTTTTAGTCCAAACGTTTGGGCTAAGGTTAAAATATGGTCCTCACAATAAATTCCCGTTAATTTTAACGTTAAATGAGGGAAAAATTGTCTTTCTGCACTTTCAAACCTTTTTACTTGTTAAAATCTAATATTTTACTTGATTATGTGTTGATCTCGTGCATGGAGCAAGTAATTATTTTTCTTTCTTATTCTTCGCTCCAGCAGGTTCTCAAAACCTACATTTAAACACCACAATTCCGAGAAGAATCCAACGTTTTCTTGTTATGTTTCTCCATACATCCATACTCAGAGACGCAATCAGTCTGATGGTGTCGTCGCAAGGTCCAATGACAACTATGGTAAGGATTCGAATAATTGTTATATAGGACGCCGCAGGTAGGACGCGCTTCGGGAGGTGAAAACACTAGCGTTGATTTAAATAAGAAACATAGTTTTATTCTATTTATTTTGTTTTTAAAAAATTTCAAATCTAGGAATCGAAAGTCAGTGTGTTTGGTTTCAGAAGCCATGGAATTGTGGGGATCAAACTCGCAACCCGAATCCAAACGTTTGGACTAACTTTGTAATTCTAAAGGATTAAATATGCAATTTGATTAAACGACATGAATTAATGTGCACTATTCCCGATATGAAATAAAAGAATCCAATGATCGAATGATAACATAATTTAATCATTAATTTAGTCACTGATCACATTGACCAACTATGTGTAAACTCGTGAAGGATTTGAGAGAGATACACTATACTTGAAAGACCGCTTTGGCAAATGATCTTTCTAGTTAAATTCTTTCATACCTAGTATAGACCTACATAAGCACGTGACACTAGCAATTTCTTTTATGGTGTTATATGTATCGCATCCTTGTTTTCTATGTGTTATGTAAGTATTAGATGCTTGAGTGATACCATTTCATATAACATTTTGGAGTAGTGACATCGGAAGTTACCAACTCGATTACAAACGTTATAACTTTGAATTTTATTAATCAAAGTATAATAGTCTAAAATATCCTTAATATATGTTTTGTTGAGGTAGTTTGGCCTGATTATAGAGGAATTGGCACTCCGTCATAGATCAATAAAAGTGAACACAAAAAATCTATTAAAAGATGTTTTGGTGCTGAAATTTTAATGATCACTGTCAAGTGGTGAAGTCAATTTAGTATAAGGGAGACCACAAACCCACACATACATATAAGATAAAATAATAAATGGTTTTTACGTAAGAAGCATAGAAAGTTATGTGAACCACTGATTTCACTATTTTAACAATTAATTGCTAAGACAAAGATTATAGTATAGTACATAAAAGTAAATCAAATATGGTAAAAATGAATTAGACATAGATGTTAACATTCTTTTGCCTAAAGTCTAGTTTTAATAAATTTTAAAACTCAAATATATATATATATTTTATTATCATTTTAAAATTTTATTCCAAAAATCAAAAACTTAAATCTTTTATTTTAGGCATAATAGTGCTATAATTTAAAAAAAATAAAAATAATGATTCTTAAAAATGTCGACACAATTCGCAACTAATGGTGCATTTTATACCAATTACAACAACGGATCTAATATTACAATGACGCATCTAACTAAGGTATGCCGGAGAGTTCATTTCGGTTTTCATACATCTCGTAATATTACAATGGCAAGTCGTTGGTTTCTTGACAAGGAGTTGTGTCATGTTGATCAACGGAAGCCAAGTATAGAGCTATGTGCTCAGCAACTTGTGACGTAATTTGGCTGATAAACCTGTTGTAGAAACTAAAGGTCCGTGTTCTTCCATGTACCATTGTTCCATGAAAATATGGCTACTATATCAATTGTTGTCAATCCTATCTTTCTTGATCAGACCAAACACTTCGAAGTATATTTGGTTTTTATTCAAGAAGAAATATTAATTGGTGTAGTCAAGGTAACTGAGACTAAGTCTGAAGATCAGCTTCCAAATATGTTTACAAAAGGTTTATTAGGTGCTATTTGTTTTTTCTACAGCAAAATGTTTGCAGTCTGCGGACCACATCTGCAAACATCTGTAGGAGAAGAGGTGGACCAAACATCTGCAGTCTGCAAAAAGAAGACTGTTTGTTTTATAACATCTGCAAACTGTAAAAATAGTTTGTAATTAAACCAAATTAAACCTTACCTTAAACCAAATTCTTTTTAAACATCACAGTTCTTTTGTTTTCAATTCTCATTATGCATAACAAAGCAAGCTTCTTTAAGTCTAGTTTATCATATTTTTTGCATTTGCAAGTATATTACATGTTTAAACATCATTAAAATGGTTAAAAAACATTCAAAAGATGCTTCTTTCAAGAAACCCACTCTTGAAGACAAAAACAAAACCCACTTGACGACGAGAACAAAACCCAAAAGAAAGAACCCACAAAGTTCTTGACTTGGAATGCCAATAGCTTTTTTCTTCGGGTTAAGAACAACCGGGTTTGGTTTTGCAGGATTAGGACTCTCTATGCTCTTCTCAAATGACGGGGCGGCGGCCGTGAAGGTGGAGGCGGCGACGGGGTGCTAGGGATGGACGGCGACGGGCTGCGCTGGTTGAGGTCGGCGACGGGAGGGTTGCTAGGGCGCAGGTGGTCGTGCGTGAGTGGGTGGGCGCAGCTAGGGGGAGGGGGGTCGGCGGTGGTCCGGCGGGTGGGAGGAGGTGGGGTAGCGGTGCTAATACTTGAGAGGGAGGGATGGGAAGCGGAGGTTCTAGATGGGTAGAAAAGAGGTTAGAAGACTTGAGAGGAGGTGAGATGTAATGTAAAGTTGAAAAGAGATTAGAAGACCTAAGAAGTGGTAGGTCCATATATTCTCCACGCAGAAGTCAGGAAGATGTTTTTTAAAGAAACGTCTTTCAAAAATCAAACAGTCTGCGCTATTAAAACCTCTTCCCGCGTCTGCGTACGCGCAGATGAAGAGGTGGGGAAGAACTTTTTAGAGAAAACAAACACTACCTTAGTAAATCTTTATGTGTAAAAAACTGAATACGTACAATGTGTTTGCAGTTTAAATTAAGAGAATGTTAAAAATAAAACCCAAATTAGATTTTTGGCGTAATTTAATCTTCAAAATTGTTTTAATAGGCTTTATATTTTGTTTGATGTATGTTGCAAATCCTTGGTGTCATAGGCTACTCAAAACAAGTGGCAATGGGCTGAAGGTGCAAGGGCTCGTTGAGGAGCTAAATGGATTGGATTAGGTTGTTGTTGTTGTTGGAAGCTTTGGAAGCCCATGACCCAGCTATGACCCGTTGAGACTTGTTTTGTCTCTAATAGATGTGCGGATCATGGGTTGTTATGGAGATTCGGGTTTTGCAAATATGGAGCTTATATAAATTGAGGCCAAGAGGGTTTCAGCTTAGTTTTTTAGTCACTCTCTCATTCGAGTGTCCAGAACTCTTCTTAAGGGGTTGTTTGTTAGCATATGAATCAAACTCTTAATAATTTAAATGTTTGAATGGTTTAGCACTTAATGGTTCAGACTGTTTGTTTCGTGAGCAAATGTCTGAATAGTTCAGACATTTGTCTCTGAATGGTTAAACATTATACTAATGCTGAATGATTAAGAGGTCTAATGTTGAATGGTTAAGAGGTCTAATGCTGAATGGTTAAAACCTATTATCTTAATTGGTCAGACATTTGTATTTGAATAGTTAAGCGATATACTAGTTCTTAATGGTTCAGACCTCTTAATGGTCAGCACTTGATAGTTCAAACCTCATATTGATTCAGCACTTAATCATTCAGAAATTACCAAACAGCCACTAAGTCTCTAAGTATGAGTATTCTTCTTCATAGAAAAATTAGGATTTGTTCATGTTGAGAACCCTGAATTCTTTTGTTCGTATTTTGTGTAATCGAGTTTAGATCATCATGTAGATGACTTGTTAGTTGAGAATTCTGTGTTTTCTTGTTGATATTCAGATCTGTTCGTTTATACTTAAAGCTGAATTGACATAAGTTAATATATTTATTTTTACGAATTTAATAATGTCAATATCATCATCACAATGTGCGAGCAAGAAAAAAAGATTTTTTTTTATCATTTTAGTGTTTCACAATCGACTGACTTGAGCTTTAACGCGCTACAGCGCGTGAGGTGGTAAAACTAGTTTATTTTTTATTCTAGTGTCACAAATATGCATGATTAAAAGATATTTGTTGTATTAAATAACTATTTAGATTTGCAGAGTCATAAGTACCACAAGAAAGCATAATTGCTAAAAATTAAAATAAGCATCGCAACTCCTATTAACATAAAGCATCGCAATCTCATATTTAATTCTTGGATGTAACCACAAAACCTTCACGTGCAATGCTCGGATATTATTGCCATTTGTAGGACTCCCTCCAATAAATTCAAGTCAACATTTAATTTTTAATCCACGAATATATACTTTTATTCTATATATTAACTATGATTAATTTAATTATATTATTATTATTATCAACTAGAAGCTTTTAATTTTTTCCAAAAATAATTCTTACCATCTAATTCCATCTATCCTTACAATTATAAGAGTTTAAACCTACACCATTTTAAAGGAGGCAAAACGAGTAGATCATTAGTTCATGGCTTAGAAGCTTTTTAAATGTATTTGAATAAGAATTTCACTTGTAGGAATGTGTTTAAGTGTGTATTTCGTAGTACCATATATATTGGAAACTTAATTGTATATAGTATTATGTTTTCTCTTCATGGTCATTCTTAATGATAGTCCTACAAAAAGTTTGCTATGGATATCACACGAATAACTAGTTATGAATTATTCATTCACTTTTTTGTTTGGATGTTAATATTCCATATAACTTCAATTGTAGAGAAACGTATCACTAACCTTGCTATAGGTGGCATATTTTATGGAAATGTATCACTAACCAAGCATTCAACCTACTTTTTTAGATCCATAAAATAGAAAATGCTCTTAGGTATGGACAAGTAAAGTTTTCTGGAAAAGTAAAGTTAATTATCAGTTAGTAAAAGATCGTTGGAATAAAATACACGATGAGTTGGGAGCGTTTTATAAACATTTTCTGAGTTGGGATTAATTTCGGCCAATAAATGAAAGTTAAGATTATTAAAATCCAATAACCCTATTAAAAATGATAAAAGGATGCAAAGAGATGGGAAAAGATTAAGAAAAAACTTATTCATAAGATGAATTCGCCAACAAGAATTCACAAGAGCAGAAGTAGGGATGTTCAGATCCGGATTCGAAATTCGGATATCTGAAAATTTCGGATAATGTATTTCACTGTCAGAATCCGAATCCGAAATTTCGGATATCCGAAATTTCGAATTCGGATTCGGATATCCGAATTTAAAAAATTGTATTATTTAATTAATTTTATAAAAATATAATAATTTATATTAAATTTTTTCAGATATCCAAAGTTTTTAGTAAATTATCTGAAATATCTAAAATATTTAATAAATATTTAATATTTTTTAATTATTATAAAAATATTTTGTATATATTATCAAAATATCCAATAATTTTCAAAATCACTATCTGAATCCAATATTTTTGAACACCTCTAAGCATAAGTAACTAACTTTGAGTTGCAAAGGAATGTGTTCGTTAGTTTTAGAGGGTGAAATAAAATCTTGACGATAAGATAGCTTAGCAGTAACAATTAGCCACACCAAACAAAACTTAAATGGTTAGAAGATCACATGTAAATATATTTAGGGAAATGTTCAAATAAAAAATCTTTTAAAATAAGAAAATGTAGTAAATAATATCAACCATTAATATTTTCAATCAATGATTAAAATCAGATTGTAAGAAAATTTTGTTAGAAGATATTTTAGAATTAACCACTTTTGTTGACTTTTTGTAAGTTTTCTTACTTTATGCATGACATTATTTTTTAATAAAAATTACACCATAAAAATGATTATCTTTTTTTATTTTTAAAATGATTGTAGTATTATTATATAAAAAGATAATAAGTTTTTTTAAGTTTTTAAGCTCATAACTCATTATTTTAGTGTAGTTTATCGTATCTTTTTGTTAGTAATTGTGTTTTCCGAAAACTATTTTATTTTTCTAAAATGATGAATTTAAAAATATATAATGGTAGAATAATATTGTTATGTATCTATGATATGTAAAACACAATGTTATATTAACAACAAAATAACACAATGTCTTATTGTATTTTTTGATTGTCATTGTGTTATCTTAAACACTAAATTTTAAAAAATAGATTGGTGATATAAAATCACTATGTACTTCTAATTGTAAAACACAATAATAAATAACATAATATTTATATAATGTATCAAAAAATAATAAAAAATAGCACATTGTATAATTTTCAATGCTCTGAGTTTCGATAAATACATTGGTAAAAGTATATTATTGTGCATTTCTAATTGTAAAATGCAATTATAGATAACAAGATTATATAATTTATAACAACAATAACAACAATAACACAAAATGATTTAAAACGTAAAACACAATGATAAATACATATAACAAATGATGTAAAATATATATAACACAATAATCGTATAAGACACAATAAGTTGACATATTTGACACAATAACCAATAGATCCTCCTTTTTAAAAAGATAAAAGAACACGTATCAATGCCACAATTCTTTAAAAAATCTTTATATTAATAATCATTTTTACTATAACTCTACCCATATAATTATAAGTAAAATAATTAAAAATAATAATAAAAATAAGGGCATGAGTGTTGAAAAACAAAACCAGGCAGTATAGTTTTCGACAAATTAAATTATAAAATACATTTCCATGTTTTTCTCGACTACAGTCGATCGACGAAAGGCATCTCTGACCCACCGGTTCACCAATGAACGACTTTGGCTTTAAAGAAGGGCATTAATCCACAGAATTTAGTTTTCATTAGAATGGTGAAAATGCCATTCGGCAGGCGGCCACGGGTCATAATGCACTCTTCGCACAACAAATCCCCTTTGAAGTTGACTTATTCACCATTCAATGTGAAGCTATCTTTATTTAGTAAATTGGTCAGTAGCTTGTCAAATAAAAATAGGTCTTACTATAAACACAAATATTATAAAATTGGTTGGTGTTTTGGGTTTGATTATTTCCCCACACGATATCTTATATTTTAAACACAAATTGACTATGAAATTAAAAAATATATATAAAAATAAATAAATTAAAATGTCAATGATTTGGATTTATTTAATTTTTGGTATGTAGTATACAAATAAGAAATAGAATGAATAATTTTGATGGAAAAAGATGTATAGAAATGAAATAAACCATTTTATATGAAATGAGGTTCTTTAATTACTATATTCTGCATTTAGAATACTATGAAGTAGATTTATATATTCCGATAATAGACTAAAGACACGTGTAATACACGGGTTCAATCATTAAAAGTTGTTTTTAATTAAAAAGATCCGTAATTCATAATATTATTATTAATGTTTGTATAATGATTTTTATGTTTAATTTTTTAAAATCATCTATATCTGATATGAGTAGTTTTTTAACAGTGTTTATAAGTTTAAATAGTGTATAATATGAAATAAAATAAACTTATAAATAAAAACTTTAGGTAGTAAACAAATTATATTGAACATGAGAAGATTCATAAACATCCAAAAACTTGTTTGTATACAAAACTTAATGTTCTATTTATAATTTTACCATCATTGTCTAATATTAATAATTTTAATTCATGTCTACTTGTAATTCGAGATATTGCAACATAGAGCTTGAATCAATGCCAGGGATAAACATGCAATGATTACATAAAATTTTGGAATATCTTTGTAATTTTAAAAATTTAGGGACCAAACATGCAATTTGATTAAAACACAAGGATCATTTATGCAATTTTCTTTTTTTTTTGTTGACCAAAAACATAAATCAGTTTCATGCTTACATCAATTAAAACTGAATCAAAGTTTCATGCTTTCTTAAGTCAAATTGATACAAAAAACCAAAATACTAAAGTTTATCTTGAAATCAAAATCAAAATTCTTGAATAGTACGAAACATTGCTACTGTTACAATTGAGATTTGTATATATGAGCAATGATTTGAGACTTTACAGAAGAGTTGTGATTTAAAACATGGGTTGTGAATGATATTATATAGATCAATGAAGACGTAAAGGAATCGGTGAGTTAAACTTGAAACATAACGTGATTTGAGGTAAATCGAAACCATGATATGCTTGTAAATTGAAAAGGATATGAAATGGTTTATCTTTGCATGTGAAAATCGATATCATGATTTGGGGATATCGAAACCCTGAATCGATTATTTTAGTCCCTTGATTTGATTAAATATCTAAAATTGTTTCGGAATAGAAGACGGATATGGAGTTTTTTTATCAGACAAGTGAATTAGGAAACCTTTAGATTCTTGTTTGAATAAGCAAGAATCCAACACATTTCAATTCATAATTTTAGTGTAATATAATCTGTAAAAACTCATTATATTACCTGTAAGGTATGGATGGAATACTTTTGTTATTAGGTGAGAAAAACAGTCAACTATGTCTTGCTATCTATTTCAGTGTTTTATTTTGAAACCATCATAAATGTTCATTGTAATGAGTTTTTTTCAAAGTAGAGTTGGTAGAAAAATAATTTAACAAAATGAGTGTTTACAAAAATATTTACCAAAATGGTTTTTCAGTGGAAAGTTAATTTTTCTTATTGATAATATGATTGGATAAAAATATTTCAATTTTTAATCATGTTATTTACGTAAAATAATTTCACAAAATGAGTGTTTACAAAAATTTTTAACAATTTTTCTTACCAATAAAATAAAAACCAATTTAAAATATTTTATGATTTTGAAAAATGTTTTATAGTTCTTTTTTTGAAGGTTTTCCTAAAACCTTTTCAATAACATTTTCTCACACAAAAATATTAATACTCTTTCATCAGTATTTTTTTAATGTCTCTTTAGAAAATACGTGTTTTTATATAGAAAAGATCCTGTTATGAAATTAAATGGTTTATGTAATTGTTTAAAATAACGATATACATTATATAATTGTTTTAAATATAAATTTATATATACTAATAATCATTTATATAAGTATATACATAAAAGTTAAACAAAACATCATATACATATAACGCTATTTTCATCTTACGAGCCGGCTCGATCTTGACATTTGAAGCTCGGGCTCAAAACTATTTATTAAAGGAGTCGTAAAATGATTTTAAGCTTGTTTAAGCTCAGTCTAGTTAGAGTTTTTAGCGAGTCGATCCTGAGTAGCTCACAAGACGGCAGGACTCGTTTCTCCCTTTATAGTTGTTGGGAGTCTATTAGCAATATACACGTCCGCGGTAATTGATGATTACATTTATAGTTTGTAAAATAAAAAAATAAACTATTAACTTTTTTTTGTTTCGTCATGAAATTTATATAAAACATTTACTAAAGAATGCATTAAAAATAGTCCTTTTTATTACATCTTTTAAACTACTTAAAAACATTTATTTAAAAAATACATATTTTTAAAAAGAAAAAAAAACAAATATGCCTACATTTGAGTAATATTTTAAAAAAAGTTATAGTGAAAAAAAATCAATTTATATATATGAAAATTAAAGATGATTTAAAATTACGTTTGAGTGAATTAAAAAAACTAAAATAAGTTTTAGAAAAACTTCATGTTTCTAATTACAATATATGAACCAAACGGTCTTACAATTTTATTAACCTTTATACTTGAATCTTTTTAAATAATATTATTTTAAAGTGAAATGAATTTAACCAATAGCATTAGATTGAAAAAAAACACTTCCGTAAACACCTATTTTATATTAAATAAACTTTCTATATACACTATTTAAGAAAAAAAGCTCTCTTTATAATTATAGCAATAGTTGATTTTATTCAAATAAACTATTAATAAAAATAATGATAGATAAATTTTTAAACGGAAAATCAAAGGAATAAAAGCATAAGAAAAGGACACGTTACATTAACTATATTTTTATTAATAAGTATAGATTTTATTTTCCCAATTAACAATTTATGATATTTTATTTATGTATCTACCAGCTAGAAGTAGATTTAGATCATTTTTCCTAGGCTAAAAACCTCGTGTATTACATTGATTAATTTTTTTTATTAAATATTTGTTAATAAAGAGTAAGGAGCAATAAAGCGCTATTTTGATTTAAGATATGAGTGAAATTAGGTATAAGTAAGTGATTTAATTAATAAATTATTTTTATTATTTTTCTAAAGTTATTGTTTTATAACTGTATTTCTAACATTTCATTCTAAGAAATTATCTTGAAATTGATGTCATTTTCTTATGAAAAAACTTTTTGTTTAAGAACTTTTGTTTCTGAACTTTTTCTTTCTATAAATAGTTTTTCATCTTTTAACTGCTTTGAAAAAACTTATTTTTTTATAAATCTTGTTGTTTAAAAACTACGGTTTTTATTATTTTTTATTTTCAAAAGATATTAATTTTTTTGTAAAAAGTTTATTTAAAAAAAATCAATTTCAAAATTACTTCGTATAACGTTCATTGTTTTTAGAGTTTTTTAAATTTCATTTATGATAAAGTGTATATTTTTAATCAAAAGATCTAGTTTTTAATTATTATAAATTATGTTTTAAAAATTCTTGACTTTAATAAATTCTTAAATTTTAAAATAAAAGAGAGAGACAGAAAGTTTGTAAACATTAACTAGTGATAAACAGCGGCGTGCGTTGAGCATGTGATAAGCACGAAAAATAAGGCTCAAATGCATCATCATAGCCAAAGATGAAGAGTCTCAGATACAAACATTCTCGTCATCATCGACATCAGATATTTAAAGGTAACAGAAACACCAAAAGCAACCAATAGTTTCACCGACCGAACATCAACGCTTCATCAAGATGGTAATACTTACATCTTGGCTCAAAATCGATCCTTGGTTACGGTTGCATGCCGGATATGGCTGCCAAGCCAGAGCAACCAAGATCATTTAGGGAAAATCATCATTGCCAAACAAACCCACAGAAATACAACAAACATCTTACGAAATCACAAACACAAAACATCTTAGATGAACGAAGCCCCATCATCATCAACGTTCTACACAAAGCGCACATCAGATAGAGACAAACTTGTCACAAATCTAAAAACCCTAAAAGGGTATTAGAGCGACGGAAACGCGGGTGGGCAACAGTGGTGGCTAAACAACCACATTTGCCACATGCAACCACCCCGGGTACCCTACAGAGGTTGAAGGGCACAAAGGCGGTTGAACTACCACCACCGCCATCTGCAGGACGTCAGAAAGAAAAGGAGGCCGAAGGGATGCAACATAGCCAATGACGACAGCCCCACCTCAACCACAAAGGGGAGGCAGACGACCCTACCTTTTCGTGAGCCAGCACCGTAGATGACCATAGGCGACAGCGAAACAACCGCAAAAACCCCATCACAGCGAGGCTGCCTCCCTCTTTTTATTACCAAAGGGGGATACAAAGAGACGACGGTGAAAACGCAGCCGCCACCGTCGCCGCCACCACCAATGAACGCCAGGTAACATCGATAACGACAACGCCATCGTCACCTTCGCTATCACCGCTAACCCTCACAGCCTTTCAGGCGGAGAGCACAAACCCCACACACACCTCCCAAACCCAATCAAGAAAACCCTTCTCTACATGTGCTTTAAGGAAGAAGGGTGACCGACCGAGAGGCAGCGACGGCCAACCCGGAGCGGCCATCGTGTCCGCCACCTCCGGTAACACCAACCTCCACCACACCGGCAACACCCCACAACCATAAAGTGAAATCATCCGTACAAGAGATAAAAGGGAACAACACGCAACCTGAGTCGAAGTGAAATACTGAAACTACCCCAAATTACTGTTCATTGATTTGGTTTTTCATATATAGGATAATTATAGATTTGATTAATTTATAACATAAAATATGATAAAAAGTTAGAAACACTTATTAATTACCCTATCTATGAATAATGCATGTTGATGAACAGTGATCAGCGCCTGCTTGTCGGGCGCTGATTGGTTATTTTTTTCTACCCTGTGGTTCTTCTTTTTGCTATTAATATGTTCCGATGGAGTTTTTTTGTCACTTTGTTTTACAGCTCAGTTGGTTGCCGGAACCCATGGTTCGACCCTTTTCGTCGTTTGTTTTTTCCATGTTTTTATACACTTAGTGGCACACGTGTTCTTACCCTGTTTCACCTGCTGATGACATGTACTTCAACGGTCTGGCTTATTGTTTAAGATTGATGGGAAGATTATCTGCTCACTACTTTTCTACTTTCCGGTCGCTTCTCCGATTTGCAGGTTCGTGATGGTTTCTCTTCTTTTTTGCCTTCGTTCTTGGTATATTGTTTCGTTTTTGTGTTTTATGCGTTGGAATGGTGCTTTGTTGGGGTTGCATGTCGATTTTTATTCTGTGTTTTGTTCCAATGTAATGTTGTTATCTTTGCGTACTTAGTTTAATGAAAATCAAATGTAACTACAAAAGGTATTTCTCTCTCTAAAAACGTTACTCTAATAACAATTCAAACGAGGAAAGGATAAAATATTTATAAAAAAAAAAATATCAAAAATCATAATTAAATGTTTTATTGTTGTCATACATTCCCGTTAAAATTAAAAAAATATATAATTTAATGCATTAGATTATTCTAAAATTTTGTCAGTCAAAGGCACCCTCGTCGGCACTCAGCAGTATTATACAGATGGGCCCCCAAAGCCCAATATATGATGGGCCGTGGGTCATGAAACAGACCAACTGGCTCGAAACTGTAATTATCCAAATATAGCGATTGATATCTACTAGTCCCTATTAACCCTTTCATTCTCGGGCCACAAGCCCTCTATCTGCAAAACAATATCATGTGCTCACTGCCCAACCTTAAATGCACTTGTTTTATGCTAATAATTTATGAATTTGCCATAATAATGCTCTAATAGTTTCTATAATTCATATTCAATAATGTATTCAGTATATCTAAAACTTATATGCGTGTATTAATTTTTGAAGTATAAAACACATATGTGGACATGTACTACACACACCCCTACACATACCCATACGCATACGCGTATACATACATAATACACACACATAAAACAACACATACGTACATATATAATGTTTGATACATGGTCTATTTTGAACATAACTATCAGTAAAAATTTGTACATGTTGATTTAACTATAATATATAATGTGATTATATAATCGTGCAACTCACTATATTCTGTTTTCGTTGTATTTGGTCATCATTTTTAGAAGTGCTTATGCAATGTTGTTTTGTACTTGAATAAATTTAGTTTATATTAAACATACCTACATACATACACAGTCACATACATACATGTATGTGTGAACCATAAGTTTTTAGTTTTAAGGGTTATATTATTGAATTTGGCATTGGTTCAAATGATTTTCAAATGATTTTAAGGCTTCCTATATTAAAACTCATAAATTATAAAGTTTCTGTAATTTATGTAAAATATGGTATTACTAAAATTATAAATGATTTATTTGAAATGTCAACAAGAAATAATATTTCAACAAGAACCTTATTCTCAAAAGCTTACACAAATCATTTTGTGTTAGAATTAGCAATCAGGCTTTACGACTGATTAAAACGTAAAACAGTAAAATTAACATTTACTTTCGTTGAATGGACAACCAATTGATACAAATTTTTTATAGGGAAACTAAAACAATACCAATATAAATTTGTGGACAAAATCTAGTATATTATATTTATTATTAATACAAAAATCTGAGAAAGAATAAACAATCAAAGAGAAATGATATATAAGATTATAATTAAAACAAAATATGTTACTAATAGGACAACTAAAAAATATGAGAAAGAAAAAAATAATCACATAGAGATGAAAAATAATATTATAATTAAAATAAAATATGTTCAAGTGAGTATTAATAGATAAATAACTGAAATTTAAATATGTGATAAGAAGAGAAAATAAGTTGAGAGAGAATAAACAAAAAAACGAGAGTAAATTTCATTTGTTGTACCTGTGGTTTGGATATTTTAACCATTTTAATCCAATAAGTAATCTTTTGTCATATTATGTACCGTGGTTTTATTTTTGTAATGGTTTTGATCCTTAGCACTAGCTCTGTTAGTTTTGCCTGTTAAGTGTA
The DNA here is from genome assembly GCA_025215565.1 of Flaveria ramosissima. Classification (NCBI taxonomy): domain Eukaryota; kingdom Viridiplantae; phylum Streptophyta; class Magnoliopsida; order Asterales; family Asteraceae; genus Flaveria; species Flaveria ramosissima. Next base: position 8,000,487 of record CM046042.1, on the reverse strand, counting down.
AGAGTATTTTTGTTCTTTTTGACTATTAGTGTAAATTAGAAAAGCTAGATTAATAATTGAAGGGTTCTTTGTGTAAAATAGTAAAAATATAAAACTTTAAAACTTTACCCTGATTGTTCATCCAACCCACCTCCGATTGTCGTCCCCACCATCAAGAACCAGTGGCAGAAGCAATTTAAACAAATCGACTTATGTTGATCAGATTTGTTAACCCTAAATATCCCAAAGCCTCATTGTAGTTTCTTAAATATCAACTCTTTTGAGACGGATAACCATCAATATGAAAACCATCATACTTACCATGACCTTCTTTTTTGCACCGTTGATCATCAAGCTTAACCAAAATGGATTTAGAGTGTCATTTTGGAGGTGGGAGGTTATGTTCTTGATTTGCAAGATATGACAATATAAGAGTGTTTAGGTCTAGGTTTTAAGTCGAGCCGAAATTATGTTCATTTGGGCTTTAAGGCCATGAAAGAGGGTGCGGATGGAGTGGGGTTGGGTCTGGGGTTTTTTGACAGGGGATCTAGTTAGAGAAGATAATTGGAGGGTTGGGTCTATTCCCCCTAATTACCTAGCCTAAAAGAAAGTCGAGTGGGAAAGGCCCCCTGTTGGATGTTGACATTGACTTTTAAGTAATAAAGTAAATTGTTATTTTTGTCCCTGTGTTTTGATGAAAATTATCATTTTCATCCAATAGTTTGTATTTTCGCATCTGGGTCCCTGCTGTTAACAAATCTTTCATCAAATTTTGGAACAAAAATGATAATTTTCACCAAACCAGAGGAACGAAAATGACAATTTACTCTAATTAATATTACAATGATAACTTTAGCACAACAATGATTCTATTATGGTAGTATACCCAAAGTAATCTCAGATCATTGATTATAAACATGGTATATAACGTTTTCCAGCACTGTGTAATTTTATCCTAACACCTAAATGAAACATTAGAAATTCCGAACCCGTATTTATAGTTAATTTTTTGGGTAGAGAAATTATCCTAGTACCAACCAAACTCCGAATTTAAACCTTAATGCAAATTTTATATTATAACTTCAAATAGATCTCTCAAACTCAAAATAACAATTACAAAATATATAACCATAACATGATTATTAAATTCAAGTAATCAAAATTCGAGTGAAACCAAACTTTTATTTGGTGGTCGATTCATATATATTAGGTTAAGGTGTCTTTTCAAGCTCCACTTATCTCATGAATTAAAATTCTATTTTAAAACTTCAATTATGTCTATAATAATTGAGAAGAATAAGAATAATAGTTCTAGTAGTGGATATTATTGGGATAGTATTATAACAACAGTCTTAATAACAATAATAATGCAAATTTTGAATTGAATAGAGTTATAGGAAATATAGTATTAAATCTAAAAAGTATAAAAATGATTTTGAGTTTGACATATATCATTCTTGTTTTAAAAGAGAGAATATTTTGACAATTGTATCACATGTATCAGGTCATTGTGTCTAGTACGTCAAGTCATTGTGTCAAATATATTTCATTATTGTTTTTTTTATGTTTTAGATCATTTTGTGTTATTTTTATCATAGTGTTTTTCAATGATATTAGTATCAATTTGTTTTTCAAAAATTATATTGTTAAGTATAACACAATGAAGAGCAAAAATCACAATGTGCCATTTTATCATTTTGTTTTATATATTATATAAATTTTTGTTATCTTATAATTATGTTTTTCAATTAAAAGTACACAATAATATTATTTATCAATGTGTAAACTCATAATGATCAGAATAACACAATAATGTGCAATAAAACACCATAAGACAATTTATCTTATATTTTGTTTTAGAGTAAATTGCCATTTTTATCCCCATGATTTGGTAAAAATTGCCACTGTTATCTAATAATTTGTTTTCTCGCATCTGGGTCTCTGTCGTTTACAAATCTTGTCATATTCATCCAGTCCGTTAACTCCATCCAAAATTCTTCGTTAAATGAGGGGTATATTGGTCATTTAACATATATGTTTTATTTATTTATTTATTTAATTTTAAACTTGATTTAATCTATTTACTTTAAGGATATTGCTATTTTAGTCCCTATGATAGCCATTTTAGTCCAAAAAAACCACCTCATCACCAGCCCTGCACGAAACACAATATCACTACCACCTAGTGACAGAACCACCACACCACCACCACCATGTCATTGATCCACCACACCACCACCCTATCACAATAACCACTAAATCACCATCACCACGTCATTAAACCACCACACCACCACCCTGTCATGATAACCACCAAATCACCACCACCACCCTATCACAAAACCACAAACACCACACCAGACTGTTGCCTATAACCACACACTAGATCTCTACAACCATATAAGTGCTAGAAATCGACCGTCAATCTCGAACTTGTAACAGAACCCTTCGAAAACGCATAGGGGACCTTGAAAATGAGTATGGTAAAGGTATAAATAGGATTTGATATGCATTTTTGAAACGGTCTATTATAACTTTAATATTAATTGTCAATTTCTAAGGTTTACATGGTGGCGGCAATCTAGTGTGTGTATGTATGGTGAGCGGTCTGGTGTAGTGTTGGTGGTTCTATGATGGGGGTGGTGGTGATTTTATGGTTCTTTATAGACTTAAGTAACAAATATTCTAAACCATAAGGACTAAAATAGCAATGTATTGAAAGAAATAGATTAAATCATGTTAACAAAAAAAAACATATATGTAAAATGACCAATATACCCCTCATTTAACGGAGAATTCAGATGAATTTAACGGGCTGGATGAATATGACAAGATTTGTAAACGACAGGGATCGAGATACGAGAAAATAAACTATTATATGAAAGTGATAATTTTCACCAAAGCACATAGACGAAAATGGCAATTTACTATTTGTTTTATATCATTTGTGTTGTTTTTATTATTGTTATTAATGTATTAAATAATTTAGTTGTTAATATATCATTATGTTATACACACTAGAAATAAACAACACTATTATTTCATCATTATACTTTCTTTTAGAATTCGTCATTTTTAGAAAAACACAACATTATAAAATTTATAATAACTAACAAAAACACACAATAAACTACAATAAAGACATAATAACAAGTATACATCATATGAGCTTAAAAATATATAAAATAATATTATATTTTTAAAATGATGTTATACGCGTTTTAAGATTAAAAAACACTTGTTTTTTTGTTGTAATTTTTATAAAAATTAATGTTATATATAAAAATTATTAACTTTTAATAAAACTAAGGAAACTTGAAAAAAGTAGACAAAAGTGCTTATGTCTAAAACTTCTCTTACAAACTTCTTTAAATGGTTCATATTTCTTATTATTCTTTTTAGATTTAAATTATTTTTATTTAACATTTTCTTTTTGAATAAGGTTGTATTAATTAAAATTGTCATAATAGCACTAATGCTTATTTAGAAAATTTTACAAAAAGTGAATGTGATATAATTTAGAAGTATTTGTTTAATATAAAGAGAATTAATAATAAAATCATTAAATTCCTTTATTGAATAGTTGTATATAACTATTTAGAGTGAATTACTTTTTTCCTTCTTATGGTTTGATTATATTTGTTATTTTAATCTAAAAATGTTTTTTTCTTGCATCTGACTCCCTAAGGTTATAATAAATTCTCATTTTCATCCAACAAAGTTAACTCGATAAATTTAAAATGTTAAACCAATTATTATTAAAAGGGATAATTATGTAATTTTGCTTATAAAAATAAAATCCTAATTTATGTTAACGTACTGGTGTTAAAACTCCATTCACGTATTATTGTTCCATTCACAAAACCTAAATCGAACATTTCATCTTTAAACTTTTCATCGTGACTGAGTCACGAGATTGTTGTCTTCATCGATGGGGGAGGAGAATGGACCTCGTTGTTTTGTGGTAGTTGGGAACCCATTGCGAATGGTGGTGTAATAGAGACTATCGCCTCTAGTTATCATCCCCTATATTGTGATTCAGTTTCATACATTTATGGTTATGTTATTGAGAGAATTTGTTTTGTAGTTTAAAAGATAATTTTATCAATTTATATGTTTAATAATTTAAATAAAGAGAGTTAATTTTTTGGGTGAAAATAAATTTTTTTAAAACCTTAGGGAGCCAAATTCAAAAAAAAAAATAAAAATTCTATTTGAATGAAATTGACAAATATGACCAAACCACTAAAAGGAAAACAACAGTTCAGTCAATATATTAAACTGTAAAATTTGATGAAAAATGTTCTAACATCAGTGTGTTCACATATGATGTCATGGGTCATTGTATTGTACGTAACACTGTCTAAATTTTTATTGAAGCATTAACAAGGTTAATGAAGCAAGGTCAAAAAACAACTGCTTACACAGTCTCCACTCATATATTGTTTAATATCTTAAAATTTCAGTTAAAAACCTTGGATAGAAAGAATTATTGAGTTCATGTATTTACCAAAGCACAAGGCACTAAAGTTGTGCAAAAAAGGAAAGTTTACCCTAAATATTCCAATAAAGACTCAGCAAAATATAAGTCCCCGTATGAAAGCAATAACCTCCGAAAGTGAGCTTTGGCCTCCGCATGTGATTAAGCCTTTGTAAGTGGTTTAGTCCTCGTAACAAAAGGTGGTTCCTCCATAACTCTCCACTTGACCAAATTCAGTCATGGTTCAGTATGTTCCCGCATGTGTTATTGCTCTGCTCACCCACAAGCGATTACACTTCGGAAAATCATGATAAAGTCTCGTGAGTGACACTGCTTTGTAAGTGTGCATAATCCTTCGTGACTGTAATTAAATCGACGTAACCATCTACCATGGTCAAATTTCAACCAAGTCCCCTTAACCAATTCAAAGTCCCTGTAACTAAACCTAATACATTTGTGACTAGCTTAACGCCCGTAAGTAAGGTGAAGGTAAAGAAAGATGAATAGTTGCACGTATATAATAGTATAATATAATGTCAGTATAGATAAAGCACTGTATGAAGTGTTAAAGTATTATACAATATAGCCTAACGAAATGATAAAGCACGATATAGCTAAAGCATGGTTAAAAAGCTAAAGTCAACTATAGTTAAAAAGCTAATGTAAAGGAAGATATAGAAAGCTAAGTCACAATTCACATGTGAAATGATAGACAAATGAATAATAATTCGATAACAGTTATCCGGCTAAAGCACAAATGTGAATGATAAAGTATGCTTAAGAAGTATTACAAGCATAGACGTCTTGATGTATTTCAAGCATAATAGAAGTCTTGCGTAATGCAAGCAACAAAAGTCTTATATGTGTTACAAGTAACATTTGTAGGAGTCTTGTATATCATGCAGGTAATGGTTAAAAGATTCACGTACAAGTACAAACTTGTGATTAACCAAATATTAATTACATGTAACATTTAAAGATGTCTTGCATATCATGTAATTAATGGCTAAAAGAGTCTCATACGAGTAAAACCTTATGATAGAACAAATATTAAGTAGAGGTAAGTATAGTTTATGTATTGATACAAAAATAACTTAAGAAGTCTTGCACCTATGAAATGGTGTATAAAATAAAGAGAGTTAATAAAGTATGGGATGGATGATAAAGTTATGTATAATTAAAGTATGATTAAAAAAGACACCTTATTATAAATAAATAGTCACAGTAATGTTTTGTTAGTGACATTTTCTAAACTAAAACTAAAATTCATTTAGCAACGTTGACTTTTAGTATACATGTCACGTTATGGGTGTAGCTTGGCATAAATCTCAAGGCTACCCGACGTAAATATAAGACTGAAATTGTAGCATAATAGACTACTTTAGTTAAAGTTTTCAAATTTTGATTTAATAAGTCTAGCCATAAACTTATATATTTCATATTCTAATCACTTTATAAATTGAAAAATTAAAATAGAAAAAAGATAATATATTAAAATAGTAATTAAGATTTAAAATGTGTTTTATTTTTTTAAGTCACTCAAAAAATTCTTTCCAAATTGAGTCATTAAACCATCAAATCGAGCAATTATCAAATGTGAAGAAAGAAATGAAGGAGAAGATGTGGGAGTCGGAATTTTTAATATATATAATTATATTAAAATTTTTAAAAATATGTTAAATAAATTAAAAAATAAATAAAAAAACTAAAATCAACGTCATTACTCCACATCAACATCTAAAAAAGAGAAAAAAAATCGTAATTGTAACAAAAAGAACACGCTAAAAAGATATTAAAACCTATAATTCAATTAAAACATGAAAGCCGAATAACTTATTTAAAATAATTTTTATTTAAATATGAGTGACATATATAATTAAAAAGTTTTATACCTTTTATATATTTTGCAAAGTTAACCATAAAAAGATTGAGGTTTAGAGCCAGGATTAGAACCCTTAGATCATTCTTTAGATGTCGGCATCTTAAGTATCTTCACCAATAATTTCTTTTGTCACTTACGAGACGTAGTATACTAGCATATATACATAACGTAGAATAATATTATTGTTTATTATGTTTTAATGTTTATTATAAATTATAAAGGAAATGTAAAAGAATATATATATATAGAGAGAGAGTACGGGTGCACAAAACGGTTTGGGCACATGAACTGGTTTGATTGGTAGTTGACAAGGTCAAAACCGGTTTGACTTGGTTTAGTTTAGTTTTCACCGGTTTTTAGACCGGCTTGGAGTGGTTTTGGACGGTTTTGATTGGTTCGGTTCGGTTTTGAACCAACTTTAATGAGAGGATTAAAAACCTCTCCCAAACAATATTTCTAGTATAACAGTTTTAAACCGGTTTGGTTTCTGTTCCGTTAGCCGGTTTCAGTTCATGAACCAATTTTTAGTCACCTATATGGCTATATGGCTATATGTAGAGTGGTAGAGATAATAAGATATTGGGCCACTTCATGAATGCATTGGCCCACTAGAAATTGCCAGCCTCGAGACAGACGGAGAATGCAAGGCCCACTACTTTTATGTGATGGATGTTAAATCAATCCCTCACACAAAAAGGTAATCATAATATTAATCGAGATTTCTTTTTACCTTTAGAATAATTTGTCTATTTAGAAAAGAAACAAAAAATATTTAAACTGGATTTCATGACCCATGAATAGATCGTTGTGCCGACTTCCTGAAAATAACCAAAATCAATTTTGACAATAACTTCTGATACATAAGGAGAGATGTGTAAAATTGTTGAAATAAAAATTAGAGTGAATTGTCATTTTTCTTCCTGTGGTTTGGTTATATTTGTCGTTTTCATCCCAAAAATGTTTTTTTTTACATTTATCTCCCAAAGGTTTGAAATAGTTGTCATTTTCATCCAAAAACATGAATTTCGTGGTAAAGGTTTTTATTACCAACACGTAAACATAAATTAGGATTTCGTTTTTATATAAAAATTTACGTAAGTGCCCTTTTAACGATGAATATTTAACATTTTAAACAATGGAACTAATATTTTTGGATGAAAATGGTAACGTTTCCCAAACCTTGAGCCAAATGCAAGAAAAAACATTTTTGGATTAAAAGGACAAATGTTACCAAAGCACATGGAGGAAAACGACAATTAAATATTTTTGAAACTATAACATATACATATAGTTTCTATTTTGAAAAAGAAAAAAAGGAAATTGAAACGCGAAAAATATGTATATGCTATTGTTAAAGGACGTACTTTAGTTGGAGAGTAATTATATGTTTTTATATAGGCCATGTAATCTTATTAATTCTTAAACTTAATCAGGTTAAACTCGTGTATTACAATAACTGAATTAAAAAAAGTATTAAATTAAATATCACATAGTTCGTGAAAAAGTTAACGAATTAAGAAAAATGAATCAGAGAACAAACTCATTTATATAAATGTTTGTGTATTAAAAGCTTAGGTTATCTTATTAGTTGTTTAGTTAATTACCTTATTAATTGATTAGTTGACAACCTTATTAATTGTCATTCTTAACTCGAATATGGAAGAGGGCCCCAAACTTTTTATTTATTTTGGGCCTTCAGAAAGATAGATACGCCCCATGCACACGGGCACCCCTCTTTATATCGTCAGATAATTTTATCACTTTTTAATTAAAAATTATATTAATATAAAGCAAATTATCGTTTTGATCCTAATGGTTTGAGCACTTTATCTTTACAATACCGAAAAATCTATTGACAAACCATGTCCTCACGTTTACAATCTATAACCGTATTAGTCTCCAAGGCTTGCCATCTCTTTATTTTGTTAGATCTGAGTATGTTAACATGATAAACATTTTAGTCTTGTAATTACTACTTTTAAATCCCTTATTTTTTTCTCTTTCCTTCAGTTGCCACTCGTATTCAGATGCATGTTGATCCTCACCTGTATGTTGATCTATGGCAAGTTTTTTCCTACAAGTTTTAGTAATTCTAGTGAGATCTTTAAATGATTGGATGGCTTACTATTAGAAGTTCAGCTAGTTTTTCCATTAGATTTTTTTCTATTATTACACATTAAAGGTCACTGTACCTTACATAAGCTACAATCTGCCTGTTTTCACTTCTTAAAAAAGGTATAGACAGGATTCCGTTAAATTTCCAGTAATATGTTCTCTTGTAAAAGTAGATATATGTAGTCATGTAGATAATTATAGGAAATAGCTAAGAACCATATAAATACTTAACAATTCACATTTCATCTGTCCATTTGTAATCAACAAAATGCGTTTTATTTTTTAGAAACGTCATTTTTAAAATATTATTGCGGATTATTACTAATAATTTTTTTTGTTTCATCTGTTCATTAATAATAATCAACAAAATGCGTTTCTTCTAAGAAGGCGATTTTGAAATATCATGTGACAACCCTAGATTAAGAAATTTTATACATTAAGTTCAATTACATATTCTAAGCCACACCTAAGTTAATATATATATTTTTATACATAAATGCACGTATGCATGCTTCCATTTTGATTACCTAAGTATATTGTTTGCTTATACATATGTGTGATACGTATGCATGGATGCATGCATGCACAAATTTTACGTGTACATGTATCCGAATACATAACCTTTATGATACCAAATGTTATATAATACCAAATGCTATATGATCAAAATGCATCATCTATACAACATCAAACAAAACCAAAACACAACCCAACCAAAGATTACAAACATATGTTTGCAACAAGTGAAACTTGCATCAAAAACTCAAACAAACCCCTTACATTTAAACCCCAACCTAAGCACCATCTAAGACCACTAATCGGTTCATTAAGCACCTGATTAAATCATGCAATCATGACTTTATGAGTCATGAAACCTATGAGATGCCACCTTGCACAACTAGGGACACCAACCCCTCTCTTTGCACCGCCACCTCCTCGGTTCTCCTAGTCACACCATTAAACCGCCACACCAAGCATATGTGTATGCATGCCACCTCAAGAGACTAGCAACCTAGAGTGATGATGGAGTTCCTTAATGGCAGCCAACTCCACCTCTTTATTAACAATTCTCGGTTGAAACAAACACTAAGTAAACCAAAGTATCAACCAACCAAACACCTCAATACAAAGATAATATCAAAAGAACTTGACATCAAAACTAAACTAAGTAAACCTTAAACATATAAAACACTAACTAAAGCATCAAAAGCCTCGGCTCATTAGAAGATTAACCACCCGATTTAAGAAGTGATTAACACCTCAAAATCGGCCCAAGACACCTCCACACCCATACATGCGCCACCTTGCACCTAGTGTCTAAGAGCTTGCCACATACACGGCTTACTCACCAAGGCTATGGTATAGCCATAATGATTACTCCCCATTAATGAAAACTAATATAAACACCCTCTTTGATCTCTTAACCACAACCATATCACTCTCACATCTTGGAACCGATTACAATATCACTCTCGGCCAGCCATCAACATACATCATTCCAAACCAACACCATTCCCTCAAAAACTTTCGATCACCACCATATCCTATCACCTTGTTTTCGGTTACTACTCCCGAACACCACCATCATAAGCCACGAACCCTCTTCTTGGTCACCACTTCTACAACCAAATACCATCCTCAACTTCACTCAGTCACATACCCTCGGATACAAGGCAGCAACATCCAAGCCTCGTGGAAGCACCATCTCCCGAAAGATTTTCCAGAACACCAAAACCAAGCAAGCTTAGATCATCCTCACCTCCTTCTCACACTCTCCTTCTGTCAAAATCAAGGTTTTTAACCCCTAAAGCCCTATTAAATTAAGTTATGAAAAACAAACATGTGTTAATGCAAACACATGTGATTAACCCTTTTGATTAAACATTCATGATTTTTATAAAAACACACAAAAATCAAACTTATTTCTCAGACAAAAAGAAAGATTTTTAAAATCTGAAATAAGTAAAACAAATCTTAAAAATCAAAGTTTTAGCAAGAAATTATCAACAAAAGGGTTAAAATCTAGTTATGGTTTGTTAAATCAATTTTGTATATAAATAAACTGTGATTGTGGGAACAAACATTAAAAACATACTTAGAATATTAGGAAATAAAACTCTGCAAAATTTGGTACCATTCCTATGAATTAATTAATTTATATGCAATATTTAAGGATAAAAAGAGAAAAATTATATTAAAAGAACTGATCCTAGTAAAGTTATAGAAAAATTATGTACTGACTATAAAGAATTATAGAACCCACTGGAAAAATTTCGTGACCTAACTCAAAACACTTTCTGAAATATTAATTTTTAACTATTCTGTTAAACAAAAATCGGGAAAAATACTTAAGGTATGAAATAAATTATGGAAAATTTATAGAAAATATAAGAATAAAAATGGAACAGTTTGTATAAAAATTAGAATTTTTGGACATGATCTGGTATTTTTAGCAAAATAAAGATAAAATAGGAAAAATTATAAAAATAGCTCTGCTATAGTTTAGAGCATGAGAAAATTCTGAAAAACTTTACGAATTATGATTATTAAGCTGCCAAAATTTGACAAATTTTAGAGGCCCGAAGGTATTTCTAAAGAATTATGTGAATAATGTAAAAATAATAAAAATTAGCCTGAAAATAATTTGAATATGAAATTTTAGTATATTTTACCTAACATCATGATACATCTACTGTAAAAATTTGGGAATTTATACTAAAACATGATTTATAAAATAAATTCTTCAATCTGAGGTGCTAAAAATGTTAAAGAAATATACATTTTCTGAATTATGAATATTTTTCTTGTATAGGTTACCATTTGGAGAAAAGGTGAGTTTCATGGCCCATTTTTGTTTTATAAAAGTTTTGGGGAAAAAGCATACTATCTGATGCATTATTTTCTGAGATTTATGTCACAACCATTAATTCGGATGTGGAACCGTTAGATAATATTGGTAGCGCTACTTAGGAAAATATTTCCTGCACCAATAAGATGAGTATTGTGTTGCTATATTATCTGATTTATGAAATATGTTATGACAGATATGAATGATCTGGTTGTTATGTAAGGTTTGGTTGTGTATAATGCATCTATGTTATATGATAAACCTGTGAAGCTCACCAACTTTATGTTGATTGTTTTGAGTATGCTTTTTCAGGAATTCACCATGACTAACAGCTTAATGTTCTCCTTTGATGTTTATAATGGATGGGGAGAAGTTGTGGGGAAAGTTTGTGTGAACCTGACAGTAAATCTTTATGACCTCAGTGTGTCGGTGGATGCCCACTACCATCGTCTCTGAAGATGTTACTGTTAGGCTTTTAATGTAATAGGGTTAAGTTAATTCAAATTTTGACTATGATGAATTGATGTAATCCTAACTCCTTATTAATCTTTGTTATGTTATGTGATATTATATGTACTTGATATATTTATGTGATATGTTGTGGTAATTGTAAATCAATGAGTTCTGAGCAAACAAGTCACACCCTAAGCATTTCACGCTTCCGCCGGGATGTGACAGGTTGGTATCAGAGCCATTGGTTATAGAGAATTAGGTATCATAAAATACCTAGACTATAACCATAAGCTCATGTTTGTGTAATTATGTGTATATGTAATTTTGCATGACATGATCCCATGAATATTAAAGCATTTTATTTATATATAAAAATAGGTAACTAACTGTTGGGTTCAAACCATGAAAAGATTTGTTTTGCAGCTATGAGTACTGATAACAATTTTTGTGAGACTAACTCATTCGGATACTCGGATTACAATAAAGAGCTTACGCCTGAACCTAAACCTCAGCAAATCCTAGAACCTATCCCAACCAAAAGGGAAGACAATCATAAGACCAAATTTTATGTCCGTCGTGCACCTGTAATGATAGGAGGATATACCATTAAAACTCCTAGGAAAAGAGTACGACCCGGGAACAAATTCAAGACTAAGAAAGATGAAGGCAAGGAGATACAAGAAACTGACTCCCTCGGAAACGAAGAAAGTGAAGCTAAAAGACAAAGGGTGGACGAAGATCAGAGCGCAGCCACTCAACAAACCCTTAAACAGCTCAAGAAAATTCAACAAGAAATCAGGGAAATTCAGAAAGATGTGAAGGAACTAAAAGCACCTAAGGGAAACATCTTCTCAAGAATATGGAAATGGATGCAGGGAAATTAGGAACTAACTTTTAGTGTAAAAACTTTAAATAAGAACTTAAATGAAAAATATCTTTTGTGTTTGAACTATTACTTGCTTATGTGTTAATTAGAATATTGTCAAGAATCTAAAATTCTTTTTAATATTTACTATAATTAACTATAGAAAAGCATGCCGCCAAGAAGAAATGCGCAACCCGTAAGGAGGACTGCGAGAGTGGGACGACCTAGAACTAGACTTGGGGAAGAAACACCTGTTAACTCAACAGCCAATGAAGATGAAAGGATCTCTCGGATAGTGTCACAGCAGTTGGAAGCTGCCATACCCATACTGGTAACTCAACTTCAACAAAACCTAAACCTTGGTACCACAACCCCCGGCAACGAAATACCAGCTGATGATGCCATAAGAGATCAACCAGCAGAGGAGATTATAACAGAGAAAGGATGTTCTTATAAAGCCTTTATGTCATGTAGACCTCGAGAATTTGATGGTAAAGGCGGAGCAGTACAGGCTCTACGCTGGTTAGATGAAATGGAGTCAACTCTGGAAATCAGCAAATGTGCCAGTAACAACAGAACCCTGTTTGCTTCACACTCCTTGAAAGGGGAAGCACAATCCTGGTGGAAGATGGAGATGACCACTAAAGGTAGGCACATTATGAATGAGTTGAGTTGGGAGGAATTTAGGAATTTGGTTATAGAGAAATACTGTCCATATAATGAAATAGAAAAATTAGAAACCGAATTTCTAGCCTTAGAAATGAAAGGAGCAGCACATCGGGAATATACTGATAGGTACAATGAGCTCTCAAGGTTAGTACCACATCTAGTGGCTCCGGAATCTAAGAGAATAGGAAGATATATTTGGGGACTAGTGCCACAAATAAGGGGATTGGTGAAATCAGCTAGGCCCAAGACTTTTCAAGATACTGTGAGTTTATCAGGAAGTCTGACAGATGAGATGATAAGAAATGGATCACTAGGTAACCCTAGATCTGGAGAAAAGAGAAAATGGAGTGATGACAGCACAGGGGGAAGGTTTAAGGGAACCCCTCAAAAACGAATAATTAGACAGCCTCCTCGAAACTACTTAGGAATGACACGGGAGAAGAAACCCCAGACAGAAAACCAACCATGGTGTAACACGTGCCAAAGATACCATCAAGGCAATTGTGCGATGGTAATCTGTTACAACTGTAAGAAAAAGGGACATATATCCCGAGACTGCAAAAACCCTGCAAATCCAAAACCAGTCTGCTATCAATGTGGGAATGAAAACCATCGCCGGAACGAATGCCCACAGCTAAAAGGAAAGGCACCGACTAATCAGAACAACCCTCGAGGGAGAGCATTCATAATGCAGGCAGAAGAAGCTCGACACGAACCAGAAGTCGTCACGGGTACGTTCCTTGTAAACGATCAGTACGCTACTGTATTATTTGACACTGGAGCAACCCGTAGCTTTGTTTCAAATAAATACAGGCCACTACTTAACCTGACCACAGAAAAGCTTAAACAAAAATATATGATAGAATTAGCGGATGGTAAAATAATCGAAGCTTATGAAATCATTCCTAATTGTATCATAAATTTAGATGAAAACTATTTCAATATAGATTTGATCCCTATTGATTTAGGAGGATTTGATATTGTTGTAGGAATGGATTGGTTAAGTAAGAATCAAGCTGAAATAATATGTGGTAAGAAGATGATCAAAATTCCTTTAGTTAATGAAAATAGAACACTGTGCATATATGGTGAAAAACCTAGGGGCACTATAAAAATAATTTCTTGTAAAGTGCACAAAAATACCTAAGGAAGAAATGTTTGGCTTATTTGGCTCACATTGTTGACACCAAGATAGACAAAGTAAGCCTGAAAGATGTCCCAATTGTCAATGAATATTCAGATGTATTCCCTGATGAATTACCTGGATTACCACCCCCACGTCAAGTAGAATTCAAAATTGAATTGATGCCAGGAACAGCCCCCATTGCTAAGGCACCCTACCGTTTAGCACCTACTGAAATGAAAGAATTAATGAGCCAACTTCAGGAACTTTTGGATAAAGGATTTATACGACCTAGTGTATCACCTTGGGGAGCACCAGTTCTATTTGTTAAGAAAAAGGATGGGACATTTAGAATGTGCATAGACTATAGGGAACTCAATAAAGTAACTATAAAGAATAGGTATCCCTTACCTAGAATAGACGACCTATTTGATCAATTACAAGGATCTAGTTACTTTTCAAAAATAGACTTGAGATCAGGGTATCATCAACTAAGAATACAGGATGAAGATATACCCAAAACGGCATTCAGAACAAGGTATGGACATTATGAATTCCTGGTAATGCCATTTGGTTTAACCAATGCTCCCGCCATATTCATGGACTTGATGAATAGGATATGTAAACCCTATTTAGATAAGTTTGTTATAGTCTTTATAGACGACATCTTAATCTATTCTAAGAATAAGGAGGACCATGAGCAACACTTAAGATCGACTCTGGAGTTGTTAAGAAAAGAAAAATTATACGCAAAATTCTCAAAATGTGAATTTTGGAAAAGAGAAGTGCAATTCCTAGGGCACATAGTCAATCAAGAAGGAATACAGGTAGATCCAGCAAAAATAGAAGCTGTTAAGAAATGGGAGGATCCCAAAACACCAACGGAAGTACGTCAATTCCTAGGATTAGCAGGATATTATAGAAGATTCATAGAAAATTTCTCAAGAATAGCTCAGCCCTTGACTGAATTAACCCAGAAAGACAAGCCATATGTCTGGGGAGAAAAACAAAAGAATGCATTCGAACTTTTGAAAAATAAGTTATGTAGTGCACCTATTTTGTCATTACCAGAAGGGACTGATAATTTTGTAGTATATTGTGACGCGTCTCGTCAAGGATTTGGATGTGTATTAATGCAAAGAAGTAGAGTCATTGCATATGCCTCTAGACAACTTAGGGGAAGTGAGAAAAACTACACTACTCATGATTTGGAATTAGGAGCAGTCATCTTTGCACTTAAGATTTGGAGACATTACTTGTATGGGACAAAATGTACAATATATACAGATCATAAGAGTTTACAGCATATATTTGAGCAGAAAATGCTGAACATGAGACAAAGAAGATGGGTGGAATTACTGAGCGATTATGATTGTGAAATCAAATATCATCCAGGTAAAGCAAATGTAGTTGCTGATGCTTTAAGTAGAAAAGATAGGGTTAAACCGTTACGAGTGCGAGCCATGAGAATGGAACTACAATCAGATCTGTTAAGACAAATATGGGAAGCCCAACAGAAAAGTAAAATAGAAATAAAAGGACAGGAAAAGAATTTACAGGCAGATACACATGGAATTCTAAGATTTAAAGGAAGAACTTGGATACCTGATGATGCCATACTTAGAAAGATTATATTACAGGAAGCACATAGGTCAAGATACTCCGTACATCCAGGAAATAACAAAATGTATAAGGATCTGAAAAATCATTATTGGTGGCCGGGTATGAAGAAATCAGTTGGAGAGTTCGTAGAAAAGTGCAATACGTGTTCAAAGGTTAAGGCAGAACATCAGAAACCTTCAGGGTATTTGCAACAACCTGAAATTCCAGAATGGAAATGGGATCAAATTACCATGGATTTTATAACTAAGTTACCAAGGACCTCGAGTGGCTATGACACAATTTGGGTTATAGTAGATAGGTTGACCAAATCAGCACACTTCCTGCCAATCAGAGAAGATTACAAAATAGAGAAATTGGCAAGAATTTATATAAGAGAAATCGTATCCAGACATGGAATACCAATCTCCATTATATCTGATAGGGACAGTAGATTCATATCAAGATTTTGGCAGACCTTACAAAAAGCTTTAGGAACCCAAATAAATCTTAGCACAGCCTTCCACCCACAAACCGATGGACAGAGTGAAAGGACAATACAAACGTTAGAAGATATGTTACGTGCTTGTGCATTAGATTTTGGTGGTAACTGGGATATGCATCTACCCTTGATAGAATTTTCGTATAATAATAGCTATCATTCTAGCATTAAAGCCGCCCCGTTTGAAGCTTTGTATGGAAGGAAATGCAGATCACCCTTATGTTGGAATGAAATAGGAGACAGACAACTTATAGGTCCTGATTTAATTCAAGAGACATCTGACAAGATTAAAGAAATCAAGAATAGATTAAAGACAGCCCGAGATCGGCAGAAAAGTTATGCAGATAAAAGAAGAAAGCCGTTAGAATTCCAAATTGGAGATAAGGTCTATTTAAAAATATCACCTACCAAGGGAATCTTTCGATTTGAAAAGAGAAATAAGTTGAACCCAAGGTATATTGGACCATTTGAAGTTATTGACAAAATTGGTCCTGTTGCATATAAGCTAGATTTACCCGAAGAATTAAGTAAAGTACACAACACATTCCATGTGTCCAATCTGAAGAAATGTTTAACAGATGAAACATTAAGAGTTCCAGTTCAAGAAATAAAGATAGACGAGAAGCTTCATTTTACAGAGGAACCAATAGCCATATTAGATAAAGAAATTAAAAAGCTAAGGAGAAGCAAGATCCCCATAGTGAAAGTTAAGTGGAACGCTAAGAGAGGACCAGAGTATACATGGGAAAGAGAAGATGAAATCAGAAGAAAATACCCCCACCTATTTTAAGACAATGGTCAGATAAGTTCATTACTATTCAAATAAATTTCGGGACGAAATTATTTTTACGGGGGGAGAATGTGACAACCCTAGATTAAGAAATTTTATACATTAAGTTCAATTACATATTCTAAGCCACACCTAAGTTAATATATATATTTTTATACATAAATGCACGTATGCATGCTTCCATTTTGATTACCTAAGTATATTGTTTGCTTATACATATGTGTGATACGTATGCATGGATGCATGCATGCACAAATTTTACGTGTACATGTATCCGAATACATAACCTTTATGATACCAAATGTTATATAATACCAAATGCTATATGATCAAAATGCATCATCTATACAACATCAAACAAAACCAAAACACAACCCAACCAAAGATTACAAACATATGTTTGCAACAAGTGAAACTTGCATCAAAAACTCAAACAAACCCCTTACATTTAAACCCCAACCTAAGCACCATCTAAGACCACTAATCGGTTCATTAAGCACCCGATTAAATCATGCAATCATGACTTTATGAGTCATGAAACCTATGAGATGCCACCTTGCACAACTAGGGACACCAACCCCTCTCTTTGCACCGCCACCTCCTCGGTTCTCCTAGTCACACCATCAAACCGCCACACCAAGCATATGTGTATGCATGCCACCTCAAGAGACTAGCAACCTAGAGTGATGATGGAGTTCCTTAATGGCAGCCAACTCCACCTCTTTATTAACAATTCTCGGTTGAAACAAACACTAAGTAAACCAAAGTATCAACCAACCAAACACCTCAATACAAAGATAATATCAAAAGAACTTGACATCAAAACTAAACTAAGTAAACCTTAAACATATAAAACACTAACTAAAGCATCAAAAGCCTCGGCTCATTAGAAGATTAACCACCCGATTTAAGAAGTGATTAACACCTCAAAATCGGCCCAAGACACCTCCACACCCATACATGCGCCACCTTGCACCTAGTGTCTAAGAGCTTGCCACATACACGGCTTACTCACCAAGGCTATGGTATAGCCATAATGATTACTCCCCATTAATGAAAACTAATATAAACACCCTCTTTGATCCCTTAACCACAACCATATCACTCTCACATCTTGGAACCGATTACAATATCACTCTCGGCCAGCCATCAACATACATCATTCCAAACCAACACCATTCCCTCAAAAACTTTCGATCACCACCATATCCTATCACCTTGTTTTCGGTTACTACTCCCGAACACCACCATCATAAGCCACGAACCCTCTTCTTGGTCACCACTTCTACAACCAAATACCATCCTCAACTTCACTCAGTCACATACCCTCGGATACAAGGCAGCAACATCCAAGCCTCGTGGAAGCACCATCTCCCGAAAGATTTTCCAGAACACCAAAACCAAGCAAGCTTAGATCATCCTCACCTCCTTCTCACACTCTCCTTCTGTCAAAATCAAGGTTTTTAACCCCTAAAACCCTATTAAATTAAGTTATGAAAAACAAACATGTGTTAATGCAAACACATGTGATTAACCCTTTTGATTAAACATTCATGGTTTTTATAAAAACACACAAAAATCAAACTTATTTCTCAGACAAAAAGAAAGATTTTTAAAATCTGAAATAAGTAAAACAAATCTTAAAAATCAAAGTTTTAGCAAGAAATTATCAACAAAAGGGTTAAAATCTAGTTATGGTTTGTTAAATCAATTTTGTATATAAATAAACTGTGATTGTGGGAACAAACATTAAAAACATACTTAGAATATTAGGGAATAAAACTCTGCAAAATTTGGTACCATTCCTATGAATTAATTAATTTATATGCAATATTTAAGGATAAAAAGAGAAAAATTATATTAAAAGAACTGATCCTAGTAAAGTTATAGAAAAATTATGTACTGACTATAAAGAATTATAGAACCCACTGGAAAAATTTCGTGACCTAACTCAAAACACTTTCTGAAATATTAATTTTTAACTATTCTGTTAAACAAAAATCGGGAAAAATACTTAAGGTATGAAATAAATTATGAAAATTTATAGAAAATATAAGAATAAAAATGGAACAGTTTGTATAAAAATTAGAATTTTTGGACATGATCTGGTATTTTTAGCAAAATAAAGATAAAATAGGAAAAATTATAAAAATAGCTCTGCTATAGTTTAGAGCATGAGAAAATTCTGAAAAACTTTACGAATTATGATTATTAACCTGCCAAAATTTGACAAATTTTAGAGGCCCGAAGGTATTTCTAAAGAATTATGTGAATAATGTAAAAATAATAAAAATTAGCCTGAAAATAATTTGAATATGAAATTTTAGTATATTTTACCTAACATCATGATACATCTACTGTAAAAATTTCGGAATTTATACTAAAACATGATTTATAAAATAAATTCTTCAATCTGAGGTGCTAAAAATGTTAAAGAAATATACATTTTCTGAATTATGAATATTTTTCTTGTATAGGTTACCATTTGGAGAAAATGTGAGTTTCATGGCCCATTTTTGTTTTATAAAAGTTTTGGGGAAAAAGCATACTATCTGATGCATTATTTTCTGAGATTTATGTCACAACCATTAATTCGGATGTGGAACCGTTAGATAATATTGGTAGCGCTACTTAGGAAAATATTTCCTGCACCAATAAGATGAGTATTGTGTTGCTATATTATCTGATTTATGAAATATGTTATGACATATATGAATGATCTGGTTGTTATGTAAGGTTTGGTTGTGTATAATGCATCTATGTTATATGATAAACCTGTGAAGCTCACCAACTTTATGTTGATTGTTTTGAGTATGCTTTTTCAGGAATTCATCATGACTAACAGCTTAATGTTCTCCTTTGATGTTTATAATGGATGGGGAGAAGTTGTGGGGAAAGTTTGTGTGAACCTGACAGTAAATCTTTATGACCTCAGTGTGTCGGTGGATGCCCACTACCATCGTCTCTGAATATGTTACTGTTAGGCTTTTAATGTAATAGGGTTAAGTTAATTCAAATTTTGACTATGATGAATTGATGTAATCCTAACTCCTTATTAATCTTTGTTATGTTATATGATATTATATGTACTTGATATATTTATGTGATATGTTGTGGTAATTGTAAATCAATGAGTTCTGAGCAAACAAGTCACACCCTAAGCATTTCACGCTTCCGCCGGGATATGACATATCATTGCGGATTATTATTAATAATGTTTTTTTGGTAAAGAAAGCTTTGATTGATAAGTTATGGGGTCACCGGTATTGTGAAATTAAAAGATAAGGCCAATTTAAGGAATGGCATGCATGCATGCATGATCTGCCACGTCAGCCTATAGACGTTGAAGCATGAATTTAAGTGGAGTAAGCTGATTGATAAGGAAAAAATACATAAAATTGTCCATTTATATGTTAATTGCTAGTTAGTATAACCTTTGAAATTAGATGATTTGATTAGGAATAATATGTAGATTATATTTTTGGAGACGATTAGAAAATTGAATAGAACTGGTTTCTCTAAGTAATAGGTATATCTTGACTTGGGGAATAAAATAAAAATGCTATTTGGACACGACACATGTTCACGGTAAAAAGCGTAAACACGTCAAAAAAGGCTAAAATGTGTGTCGTAACACCATGCACATTAATCTAAAACATCATCCCAAATATAAAATACTAGGACCAAACACAAATATCAAGCTGAAAATTAATGCGCATGTGTGTAACACCATGACAAATTTAAACTGCCATGTTAAGAATTGTTTATAGTAAAAGACATGTCAAAACATACAACATTAGTTTTTGATGGATGTCCAGATCTAAAACAAATTCAAAAACTTAAAAAAAGTACTTTTAAGAAAATAACTAACAATTCTATATTAAATATAGTATATTTAAAAAATAACTAACAACACGTTAAAATTTTATTAATGTATAGAAACGAGAAAGGTTGAAAAAAAGTGAAAATTGATTGGTTATTAACTTATCCATAATTAACCTCTCCACACATTTAAGTCCTTCCCTCGTAACGTGACGCCTATTCTACCATTCACTCTACAAATCAATGCCATAGATCACTTCCCTCTCTACCCATGAATTTTGTCCTTTTTACCCTAACATTCCTTTCCTCCCTTCCCAAGAATTTTGGCTTTTTTACCCTAACCTCAGTCATCTTCACTTTATATAAGTGAACTAACCACTATTTAGTTATTTTTTGGGATGTTTGGTTATTTTTTGGTAACCTTTTAATCAGTCTTTAATGATTTAAAAATCTGAATGATTTAGTATTTAATGGTTCAGGCTGTTTGTTTCGCGAGTAAATGTCTGAATGATTTAGAAATTTGCTTCTGAATGGTTAAGCATTATACTAATGCTGAATGATTAAGAGATCTAATGCTGAATGGTTAACAACTCTTATCTAAATTGGTCAGACATTTGTCATTTAATAGTTAAGCGATATACTAGCTCTTAACGGTTCAGACCTTTTAATGCTTCAGCATTAATGGTTCAGACCTCTTATTGGTTCAACATTAAATCATTCAGATATTGCCAAACAGCCCTTATTATTATTTTTCTAGAACAACAAACACATACATTTAAATATACTTCTAAATATATATCATTGTCTATAATAAAACATAAACTTTTAAGCTTATGAAAAGAGACATCACTATATATACTTTATCTAAAATTAAGCTACAAAGCTTTTGGTAATTTTGCAACACAACTTTTTATGTAAGTTCAACTTGACAAACTAAAGAGATTTGATCACCTTTCATCACTTACAAGTTAAAAGGAAAACATACACTTTATTATTGGTTTTCACATATGCATACCGAAGTTATAATTACAATGGAAAATTCAAAATCATCACCGAATTTAGCTTAGTTTTGATTCCAAGGAAGTTCTTAATGCTCAAATTTAGTAGTAAGAAAATAGGAAGAGAAGTATGTACGTAACCGAGTAAACGGAATCTAACTGATTGGATATATGCTATTTATTTGGTATTAAATATAGTTAACTTTGTGTTATATATTTATAAAAATAAAACAAGATTACTTTGAGCCATTTTTTGTATTTCAGGTGTTTTGAGCTTAAAAATCTTAATTTGGACGTCTTAACATGTGGATAGAAAATTAATGAAAACATGAAAGTTTGTGGAAGTGGAACTAAAGTGATTGTGAGTAAAAAGACTAAATATGATGTTTCAATGCATAATGTTCCACTACCAGCGCATAGTACTCTGATACTGGTGTATTAATCAGTGCAATGAGAACACTTACATGACCAACACCCTATGCTCTCCTACCAATGCACAGACCAGCGGTACGTTGGCCCCCAACAACTCCCGAATTTTTGGGTTTTTCAGTATTAGTTAAAGATAGCTTTAGGGTTTCGAATCCAATCTTCACAATTCGATTTTTGGACGATTCTAAGGCAATTTTGAGTGTTTTTTCACCACGAATTCATCCGAGATCAAGCTCCAACAACATCAATTCAACCGTTGAAGATTCAATCATGCCGATAAGCTGCTAAATTATTCGGAATCGCCTTCGAGTAGATATTTCTTGTAAGTAAAATATTAGGTTATAATTTGTATTTAATAGTTGGTTTGTTTTCTTTTGACACAAGAATTCAATTTTGTATTTGATTAAAGTTTAACAATTTGTTTATGTTCAAGTATATGCATTCTATCTTCGCATTCGGTTTTCTTGCATCGCGAGCAGTTTGGTTTGCGTGAATACTTGATTTCTATGAGTTAGTAATTTGACGAACAAGCGAATCTTAAAAGTTTGCTTCTTGATTATCACTTTAGTTGAATAATATCACAAAATCATGTCTATATGATTGCTAATTAATTCTTAGTTAACCTATTGTTGATCTTTGAAGTTGAACTCGAACGTGATTATCTTTTTTGTGATAGTTTTCAAAAACCTTAATAAAGTTTATTGATTTCCTAATTATTTACACTCAATTTACTTTGCATTATAAACAGAAAAACCCAAAAATATTTTCTTTTTAAGTATTAAGGTATTCAAGTTTGATACTTTCCTTCAATTCCCTGTGAAGATAACTCTTACTTACCCGTACTAGTTATGGTTATTGGATTTTAATAATCTAAATTTTTATTTATTGACTTGGATTAATCTCAACTCAGGAAATATTTATAAACACTCCTAACTTTGAGCTTTTTTTCCTCCAATGATGTCTTAATAACTAAGAGTTAACATTGTTAGTTTTTCGATGACGTGGATTGCTTATATGCCCAAAATACTAAACAGAAAGTTAATATTTAGCATTAGGTCCATGGATCAGAAACTTTTGCACCTTGAAACCCGTTAATTTCCAACTATTAATCTGAACCAGTTGCCTCTTTGGAGGTAAATTTTAGATGATAATGAAGGCTAGACACCGAAAAATAAAATTTATGAAGGCTAGGCGGTATCGAAGTTGAATTATAGCTCAAAATTAACCTCATTTCATAAAAAATCTAACAGCGGTTAACTCTCAGTTAGTAAGGGATCGTTAAAGAAAAATAAACTTAAAGTTAAGAGTGTCTATAAATATTTTTTAAATTAGGATCAATCTCGACCAATAAATAAAAGTTGATGTTATTAAAATCAAATAAAAAGTTTATGTTACATTGTTTTTGATCCAATCACGACAACTCAATCACTAACCCAACAAACGTTTAACCACAAATTATTATGTTATGATGTATTGCTCCCTTATTAGTAGACATTTTTTTGTTATCATATATTAACCCTTCTTATAAAGACAAAGAAGGGGGAAAATGATCTTCCTGTATTAGTTGAATTTATAATATTTGAAGGAGTTTTTAATGTGTGGGAATGAAGTCCTTAGACTTTCCTAATTAACTCATATGATGTAATGTTTTAATAGCTAATAATAAATGTTTTTATTTCAACCGATTGATTTTCATTCTAACTTTGTTGAAAGTTCCTTCTATTTGATGATTAAAAGGGGGGATGCATGAAACTATAAAAATTTCGCAAAGAAGGAAGAAGTTTAGCATAAATCAATAAAAAGTTTATGTTACATTGTTGTTCAATCCCATTAAGGAACACTATACACCAAACCGATTCTCTTTTGGCAAACCGTCAATGAATATTTTGTTGGTAAAGCTTTATCGTGAAATTGTTCGTGGGTAATTCATCTTCCAATATAAATCCATCACAGATTTACTATAAATTAGTGAAAAGCATGTTTACAGATAATTTTTGGCCTAGTTTCAAATAGAATCACATAGCCGACAGAACAGTAAGTTACATGTTAGATTAGCAACGGAAAAGCAATGTAACAACCTAAAATTTGAATAAAACCATAGTTTGAAGTAAGAGAGGAAACATGCTAATAAAGAAAAGTCTAGGGGCCGAAGGTGTCAAGATAAAACTAAGCCCTACTTTCTCCACCCATTAAAGTAAGGGCACCCACCCATGCATGTAACACCCGGAAATTTTCTTTGAAGCCGACGAAAGAAGAAAAAGAAATAAAGTGTCGAGGGATCAAACTCGCCAACGAGAGAAACTTCGATGAATGGGAGTATAAAAGGGGGAAAACATCCCATTCTTGCAATTTTCAGCCAAAGAAAAGGAGAAGAGAAGGAGAAAAGAGGAGAAAAGCTTGGTTCGGGTGGATTCGAGCGTAGAAATCATCGTGTAGCGGGTCAAATCGAAGCTCTACTCGACGTGATCGTTTGTGTGAGTTCTAGGACCCCTCTTTTACACGTTTTCAACTGATTTTGGGGCTGGAACACATCTGAAAACCCTTTTTCGAGTTTTTGGGTGTAAACCCGTTTTTGTATGTATGTGTATATGTATGATTCGTTTGGGGCTTGATTTCATGCTTGGTTATGCTTGAATGATGTCGTGGTATGCTTCCCTAAGGTTTAGAATGGTTGATTTGAGCTTAAAAGAAGTTTAGAAGAGTTTAGAGGCTGAAATCGTCGACTATAGTTCGGGATGAACTGCATTCTGCGCACAGCTAGGGCTATGCGACTGGAGGTCCATGCGGCCGAATGGCATGCGACTGGGTCCATACGCACGACAGGAGTGCGATTGAGGTTCATTCGTATGTGAGTAGTGCGACTGAGGGTCATACGTATGAGGGCTATGCGACTGAAGGAAATGCGTATGAGGGCTATGCGACTGAAGGAAATGCGAATGAGGGCTATGCGACTGAATGAAATGCAAATGAGGGTCATGCGACTGAAGGTCATGCTCCTGGAGTTCATACGCCTGTGAGTCGTGTGATTGAGGTCCATACGCACGAAGGTGTGCGACTGAGGGCCATTCGCATGAAGGTCATGCGACTGGGGTCCATACGCCCAGCTTTCATGCCACTGAGCTTCATTCGCATGGGAAGCATGCGATTGGAGGCTATGTGACTGGAGGTCCATTCGCCTGAGTGTTCCCATACGCATGAGAGACCATGCGACCGAATAGAGTCCATACGCCCAAATGACCATAGTATTGTTTGACTTTCGGGAAGTGCAGACGTAGGCTCGGACCTTTGGGGTTGTAGATGATGTGATGGGCAAGGATGCTGTAAGATGATTTATGATGATGATGATGCGATGCATGATGACGTGTAATGCCGTATAGTTATGTATGATGCGATGCGCGTGATTCGTGTGATGTTTGATGTGGTGTGATTGTGTGATGTTGATGATGATGTGATGTATGATTGATGCGTGTGTATGATTGATACGTATATATGATGATGCCCTGTATGGTGATGTGTGTATGTTTATGTTTATATTCTTGTTGTGTATATGTATCTTTCCATGGCTTTACGTCGAATGTTAATGAATGAAACGAAAGTATTATGTAACGTAAAGTGAAAGATAATGAAAAGAGAAACATGATAAATGAATGAATGCACACATTAATGAACGAATGAAAGTATGAAAGGCTTGCAAGCAATATGTACAGGGGTGCCCGGCTCTAAAATGCCGTAAGCTCAATTGCGTGTGGTTTAGCTAACCCTTAGGGGTACACGCGGGGGTTCCAGTCTTTGTGACTGATCAACGTTGTGGTACATAGTGTGTAGTGATTACTCACCTCGGTGCTGGTGCTAGGCTATGTGCAGTGTGGAAGTCATTTATGAACTTCGGCCCAGTACTCGAGTTATGCATATCGTTGGGGGTGAAGTAGTGATTACTCACCTCGGTACTGGTGCCAGGCTATGTGCAGTGTGGAAGTCATTTATGATATTCGGCCCAGTACTCGAGTTATGCATATCGTTGGGGGTGTAGTATGTGGATGGGATCTTTGTCGCTCACCTCCGTGCTGGTGCTAGGCTATGTGCAATGTGGAAGTCATTTATGATCTTTGGCTCAGTACTCGAGTTATCGCTTACCCCGGTGCTGGTGCCAGGCTACGTGCAGTGTGGAAGTCATTTATGAACTTCGGCCCAATAGCCATATTGTTTGGGGCATAGCTGTTGACACTGATCCAGAACGTGATGATGTAACAGATGTAATGATCCTGAACCTTATCCTAGGTACTGTGGCCAGAGGTGCTGGGCACCGTGAATGAAAGTCTATGATAGGCTTAGGCCTAGTATCAAGAGCATGAAGGGTAAAGTTCATGGTGTTGACGAAAGAAAAAGATGTAATGATGAACAAACGAATGAAAGTAAGAATGAATGAACGAATGGAAGTTAACGAATGTAATGATGAAGATAATAAACATTATCTATGTGTACGTATGATGTGTGATCGCATGTATGTAAAGAATGGTTTTAACGAAAGAAAAATATGTTTTGTTATAAAACTAGAACTCACTCAGCAACATTGACTTTGATGTGTTTCCAGTTGGCAGGTATGTTGCTAAGGATGGCACGGGGCGGCTACTCAGCTTATTTTGGATGACATCCATATTTATAATGCTTTTGTAATGTTATGAAACAAATATTTTGTAATTGGACAACTATGTACTATGTTGCAAAAGTTTTTGTGATGAAATAGAATGATGTTTAATGATTCCGCTGTGATGTTTTATGAAAGTTAAATGTAATTATATGTTTTATGTGCGATGAATGACCAACTGTAGGTGTCCCGGGAACGGGGCCTTACAATGCACCATTTCTTGCGCGAAAAGATTTCTTAAAATATCTAAAGAGAGAAAGAACCCTCAGAGTGAGAAAGACAATGCAATGAAGGAGAAAGACAGTGTTTTCTTGCTTTTTCTTCATAGATCTAAGCATGAAACATGGTTAGAATTGTGTTTTGGTCAATATCAAGTGATTAAGGTGGCACCATTATGTATATGCATGTAGATCTTGACGTATCAATACTTGGTTCAAGGGTTTGTACGAGAATGCATCAAGGTGAGTTCTAGACCCCCTTGTTTGCACATGTTATATTGTTTTTGGAGCTAGTATGTTTACTGATAGTTTGCAAAGAACAGTTGATACCTTTTATATGTAAAGTTTGTATTTTAATGAAAATAACTAAGGTTTGATAGTGTTTGATACTATTCTACATGCATGAATATGTATGATGATAGTATATGAGAACCCTAAAAAGATAATCCCCAGATCAGTTAAAGTTACCTAAACAATACAAAAAAATATTGTTTATAAGTCTAATAGTGAAGTATGGGGTGTTACATCTCCCCTAAGTAAAGTAACAATTCCGCGACTCATAGTTGCGGATGGCTGATGGTTAATATTAACAACTAAAAATTCTACATATGTTCTCATAGTTGTGAAAAACAAGATGTGTTATAGACCCGCAATTGATATTGTATCTTTGCAAGTGAGGTAAGCCCTTCGTAACAATTATCAAAACCTCCATAACTCATAGAGTACCTCCATAACTATTGATCCTTGAACGACATATGCCCCAAAGCCTACATAACTAATGGGTCTCTATTACCGAGTTGTTTCTTGTACACACTCAAATAATGGGGGAATTTCCTTGTGCTCGCGCACCCTGACAGGTTTTATACCATGTGAATGCTCACTCGCTAAAGAAACTTAACAATTTATCCTTGTGCTCGCTCAATCTGACAGGTTTTATACCGTGTCAATGCTCACCCGCTAAAGAAACTTAACAATTTATTGCTAGATCGCCTGCTAAAGGAGCTTCGTCCTTATACAAGCTCAAAGATAGAGAGATAGAGATAAAGACGAAGCTAAAGCAAAGTTAATAGAAGTGCTAGAGTGTGATACTTATTAAAGTATTGAATGTCAGATAAAGCTAAACTGATAGTTAATAATAAAGTAAATGATAAATTTAAAGTTTTTTAGTGACTGATATGCTAAAGTATTTTGATTAAGTTATAGAACTCACTCGAGATAGCTGACTTTTGTATGCATATTAGTTTGACATGTATGATAATTAATTAAAGAATGATGGCTTGGCATGAATATGAAGCTACCTAACTATATGATGACTGATATTCTAGGTTAATGAAGGTTACTTTAAGTTTTGATTGTAACAATGATAGAAAATGAATTACGTAAAGACATTTTAATTTCACTGCTATAGATGAATTGCTTAGTTAGCGTTTATAAATTCTATGATTCTGATGTTCAAATCCAATTGTAAGATTGTTTGAAAACAATGCCTTATACTTTAGAAAACTTACTAGCACTCGATGACACCATATTATATATCATAATTAATGCACATGATCAAGTTGTACGAGTTTACAACTATTACAAAAAAGCTATAGATGAAACGTAAATAAAATAGAATAGGTACTACAAATATAAGATATATAGTGCAACACGTACGTAACGAAAGTTACAAAAAACCGCTAGTCATCAAAGAAATGTTTAGACAAAAGGGTTTATCTTCATTTGATGTTTATTTGTTATGCCTTCAAATATCTTTTTTACTTTGCTAGCATCGTTGTTGTCATTCTCATCATGGACGTCGACTAGAGCTCCCGTATATCTTGTTCACTTCTATAACTATTTAAGGGCTTGTGTTTTCATTGATTTAAAAATTATTCATCTTCTTCCTAATCACCATTGTGTACTCCACCGACAAACTATTCTAGTTCATATGCCTCTCTTAGCTTTGTTTTGATTACAACCCACCAATGTATCAAATAATTTGATGTCAAAGTATACAATTCATAAACGACTTGTTTTGCTTGTGATGTTAGGATGAATAGGTTGTCCATCTTTAATCTTGATTTGAGTTTCAGTATGGAACAAACCAAGTTCTGAGTCCACTCTAAGCTTATGGCTACTATCAAACTAAACACACATAAACATTACAACAATGCAACGACGAACCCTAACACCATAGTATTCCACCTCTAAGACCTAGTATTTCATATAATCTTAATTTTGCTTATTGTAAGAAACCCCCTTCACACAAACACCACTATTATGTGTGACCAGTGACTCTTCATGTTTTTAGCAAGGAACTTGTATATGTTTGCATAATAACCTTTGTACTAGAAAGTAGTACAAGTTAAAGTATAAGCTAGGTTTTCAATTGAGCTACTTCATTGATTGGGGGGGGGGGGGGTTGATTTAGTTATCTAATAAACATACAAAGATTATGGGTTGTAATGTTTAAAATTTGCATATGTACGTGGTTGGCGCACTATCTAGCGAATTAATAAACAAGTTAATGAAATGTTTAACCTTTATATAGTTTAATAAGACGTATGTTTAGATTTGAGACATCCCAAAATATGTGTATTCCTAGTCTCCCTCTTTTATTATATAGTCTATGCAACGATACCTTAAATATGCTAGTTTATAGTCGGTAGTTGAACCAAAAAAAATGTAATGAGAAAATTGTTTTTACATACGATTATGTCTTCTTTCTATTGATAGATCAAAATATAGGGAATAATAGTTGAATAGCTCATTTACCATATATGCCCTTGCTATAAACCCTTCAATCCATGTTTTGTTTCCAATCATTCGTTTCAATGATCTAAGCATCCTTTCGTAAACATACATCCATCGAATATTGGACAAAACCAACAATAATGGCATTATGTGTCAAATGTATAATGAAGTGTTCTGTTGAGTCAAAGAAACTAGGTGAAAAGACTTGTTCCAACTTGCATAAGGTTACAATAATAATCTTGCAATTTTTTTCATGTGTTTTACTTGTAAATGTTTTGAACATATCACACGGAAAAAAGTGCACCACATACTTGGATGGAATCATTCCTCCCAAGGCAATTGGTAGTAAATATTATATAAACAACATTGTGAAGGCAGGGAAGTCATTAAAGGTCCAAAAAATATAGTTTCACCATGAAATTACTCCTAGAGTAAGCATCCCAATTCCCAAGTAAAAATGACATACTCATACAACGCCTTCAACTATTCTATAAAAGGCAAGAAATTTGCTGAGGGTCCATAAATGTGTAACTTTCATCATGTCCTATCTGGAGCTCTTTATATTTTTCATGAATGA
Organism: Flaveria ramosissima; assembly: GCA_025215565.1. Taxonomy (NCBI): domain Eukaryota; kingdom Viridiplantae; phylum Streptophyta; class Magnoliopsida; order Asterales; family Asteraceae; genus Flaveria; species Flaveria ramosissima. Next base: position 7,969,757 of record CM046042.1, on the reverse strand, counting down.
CCGACTACGAGGAGATGAACATATGATTGTTTCAAACCTATCTAAGGAGATAAATAATCCTTCGCATTTGAACTGTTTGGTTTAAATCAATCTCCACACAACCCTAGACACATTAATACCAAATTAGGTCGTCTACCATTTACACCGTAACAACATTCACCGTATACTCCATAATGGACAACTCTAAATTATATTTGTAAAATAGCATGCAATGATTTAAGCAAGCATGCATCCTTTCACACGGTAGGTCAAGTTCTTTAAATGGTTTCTTCGTCTTATAAAAGTTACTTGGTAGCTTTTCGTCTTTGGATATAATTTCTTTAATGATTGGAAGTAAATAATTATAACTTGACTCGAAGTATGGATACAAGCTTACCATATAATTGTAGTTATAACACCAACGAACATTATTCCAAGAGGTTCAAATGATCAATAACGAATTATCATCGATGAATATCAATAACGAATTATCATCGATGAATATCATCGATAAAGGACTACAATAATAAAAACATACTTTTGAAAAGACGAAAAATACTCTCACGTGCGTATCACGTGGGTGAAGTTTATATTAAATTGTAATGGTCATCCATACCAAGGACCGTAGGTGTACAACTTGGGCGAATAGTAGGGATTATAACAGTAATTCTTCGTACTTAAATGGTCAAGTATTGTTGACATACTCTTTTAAACATATTAAAAAGAGAAAGAGTTGCATGGACCAGACACCTTAACTATCCAAAAAGCTAACCAATATTTAATGGTTTAGTTACCTCTCTAGTTATAGTTATAACATAAAACCGATTTTAATTTAATGTTCACCGTAGACAAGTTAGGAACATGACTATGTAACTTGGTAAGTCTTATTATGTTGATAGTAGATGAGAATCAAGTGTTTAATAAGTACATCAATCTCAACCGTATTGCTTTATTCAACCAAATGGTTCATTTTACCATCATTGCTTAAGCATTTTACCATTAAGCTTAACCTTTTCTATTGTTATATAAGTATCTAAGTCTTGATATTACGCTAGTTAATCAATCAAGTTCAAAAAGTAACACTATGGATCCATCATTAATTATGTACATGTAACATAATCAATATTATACAGCTGTGCATTTACGGTTAGTTAAACTATACGTGCATTAAATACTTACTTTTTGATTGAAAGAAGCTTCTTTTAAGTTCTGTCCATATCCAATCAGAGTGAAGTTTTAGCCCAATTGGCAGCATAAAATCATGAGCTGTATGGAAAGCGAACCAAACCTTCAACAGGCCCCATCTCTACTATCCCCATTATTCAACAGCTCTTCACTATCTAAATCTAAAACTATATATACCCACACATATTATCCAAACTTATATCATCCACAAGACAAATATTTTGTTAGTACATGGTCAAGTGGTTACATTTCTTGACAATGGTTTTTAATAGAAGTATTCTCTTTCTTGTCCTAATTGTGACCACTTCACTCGTGGTCGATGCTAGACCCGCTACGTTCCTCCAAGATTTTCGTATTACGTGGTCTGATTCTCACATCAAACAACTCGATGGCGGTCGGGCCATTCAACTTATTCTCGATCAAAACTCAGGTACATAGGTTAATTGTGCTTGTGTTTTAAGATAAACTTAAATATCAATGTTAGTTATGTATGATTAATTATTTGAAACAGGATGTGGGTTCGCGTCGAAAAGCCAGTACTTATTCGGACGTGTGAGCATGAAGATTAAACTTATCCCAGGAGACTCTGCTGGCACTGTTACCGCTTTCTATGTATGGTTGTTTTAAAGAAAACAATGGTTGATATAACTTGATTTTTTTATACTGACTATACGAGTTATGTGGGTGTAGATGAATTCGGATACAGATCAAGTTCGTGATGAGCTGGACTTTGAGTTCTTGGGAAACCGATCGGGGCAACCGTACTCGGTCCAAACCAATGTGTATGCTCATGGAAAAGGTGACAGAGAACAAAGGGTTAACCTTTGGTTCGATCCTGCTGCTGACTTCCACACTTACTCCATCTTGTGGAACCATCACCATGTTGTGTAAGTAGATTGCCAATTTCAAATAATATTTTTTAACTTATATATGTTTGTGCCATATTTATTTGACTTTTGAATTATAAATTACCCAAAACTTCACAAGTCAAATAGTTTAAAAATACTAAAGTATAATTCTTAAATAGCTTTATCAAAAAACTAGATCACACATTAACATATTATTTATTTTAAAGGTCAACAAAATGGGCTAAAACTTAAAAGACTTGCCTTTTGATATAACTTTGTCGGCCGTTTTAAACTGAACTCAAATACTGTGTAATATTTTTGGGTATTACTCTTGTTTCATATGATCAGCAATGATGACCCATAATGAAAAAGTTTCCATTTTGACCCGACCCGTCTAACCCATTTGTATTACCAATGGCCCATCAACTAAGTTTGGAACCTATTAGATTTCATCGTTGATTTTGCAACAGGTTTTCTGTGGATGAAGTGCCTATAAGGGTATACAAGAACAATGAAGCTAAAGGGGTACCATTCCCCAAATTTCAGCCAATGGGAGTTTACTCGACGCTATGGGAAGCCGATGATTGGGCCACAAGAGGCGGGCTCGAGAAGATTGATTGGAGCAAAGCACCATTCTATGCATACTACAAGGACTTTGACATTGAGGGTTGCGCGGTCCCTGGACCCAAAACTTGTGCTTCTAACCCTTCTAACTGGTGGGAGGGTGCGAGCTACCAACAGCTCGACCCGGTTGCAGCCCGTCGTTACCGATGGGTCCGCATGAACCATATGGTCTATGATTATTGCACTGATAAAAGTCGGTACCCCGTCACACCTCCAGAATGTGTAGCTGGAATATGATTATTGATCATTGGAACATAAGGATGTGAGAGTGAAAGGTTTATTTATATTTGTGTGTGAAAAATAAAGTCAGTAAATAACATAATGTTATATACGTAAAAAAGGGTTTGAACTTGTAATTGTACCACATAAACTTCCTTCATGGCGTGAAATTATTGTCTTTATGTTTTTGGGAATTTGATTTATCCGAATAATGTTTATGATTTTTGTAATTGAAAGCCATATGATTTTTATGTTATAATCATTTATAATAAAATTTCATCCGTATTTCGTAATGTTATTGTCATCATCATTAAACAAATGAGTATCACCCATACAAGCCTGTGAGGTGACAAATCGATGATATATATAAGTTGTTGAGACATTATAACAACCTAGAAACCATTCTTGTAGGCCTTGTTAATTTTCTTTAAAACCCGAAAGGGACCATCAACTCGAGGCTTTAACTTCTCGAATCGACTATAGAAATTCGAGTTACACAAACGGATCCAAATAAGATTGTCTTTGGTATACGAAAACCGCATATATATACACTGTTCATTTGGCCACGACTTGTATCACTCATTTTGTTGGGTAATATGTATATACACTTGGTGATAAAACTCCTTATATGGTTTGATTATTTATCACCTTCAACACTATTGTAATTAAGTTTCATCTAGAGTACTTAGGCACACTTACATCCCCAATTTGAAACAAACAAATGGTTTGAACATTGAGAATGAAAATGTTTCAGATGAGAATATAACCTTACAACTCATTCATTGAACATACCTAATGTAATTAAGGGATTACACTTGCTACTCAAGATTAATGAAATCAAATGTTTACTGATGATATATACAATAATAAAGGAAATGAAACTAAGGATGTCAAAATGTGTATCAAGAAATAACCAAGCACCTCTATGTAGAAGAGCTACAAGAACGTATAACAACTAAAATATAATAACAAAAGTAGCTCATATAAATAGCAAATAACTAGCTCTTACAATATAGCTAACTCTTATATGCCCTCTCAAGCTAGCTTTCGTATTAGCTTAATTGTAGCTTGGACCGAAGAGTGTATGTGTGGAAGACAATCCTTTAGCTGAAAATTTGTAGTCTAAACATGGTAAGCACCTAGCACTCTTAGACTTTAATAAAGAGTTATATCTCATTAATTCATCTCATGAAGCTTTGTACATTCATGAAAGTATGAAACACCAGTTCGGTTGTTATAATGTAGAACCAATACTCTTACATACATCATAATATAGATAAATATAGATAGAAAAACTAATGTAGAGATATAAGTAACAAGATGCAGATACATAAACTAGTGAATCTCAGTAGCAGTATAAGTAAGGGCATGATACACTGCCTACTAGAAAAACTAACAATATGTTGTTTCAAGAGACTCCCACCAGTGATTTTGGGCCCAAAAACACACAATAACCTGTGGTACTGTTCGGGTGGCAATAATTCAATGTTTAATTAACCTAAATGTGTGATTTTACGTCATGATAAGTGTAGAACAAGTTTATTTTGTTTATGTTTTGATTCATAGGTGTTTGGATCTTAAAGTAGCTTAATTGGAAGCAAAAGAAGCAAAACATGAAAGTTGAAGGGCTTAAGATATAAATACCAAAAAATGAAAAAAATAGATCAAAAAAGAGACCCGACGTATGATACTCCGGGTTTGGGCGTATCATACGTCGGGCGGCGTATCAGTGGGCGTATTTGGAAAAAATAACAGAATGTTGGGCGTATGGGTGGAGGCGTATCATATGGCGGTGGGCGTATGATACGACGGTGGCCTAACAGCATCGGGATTTTTTGGATATTCAAGTTTATTTAAACCAAATCAACCCCAATTCGATCTAGAACTTCTTGGAGAAGAAAAGTGATGAACTTTAGGTGATTTTCGGTTTTCCAAGGCTCCCCAAATCATCCACAAACATTATCCAATTCAAGATCAAAGGCATAATGAAGATGATGCGTGGCTAGGCTTTTCGTGAATACTTCCGGAAGTACGATTCTCGTCAAGTGAGATATTTGGTATGTTTTGATTAGGATTTGTAATGAACATTGAGTGATTGATTGGAGTTTTATGTTTTGATTAATTTAAACAACTTGTTTATAAATAAAGTTATTTGCTTGATTATCAGTTTTCGGTTTCCTTGTATCGTGAGCTCACTAAGAAAAGTAGACGAAGTGATATAGGTAAATTGGTAATATTATGAACGAACGAATCTTAAAAGCTTGTTCCTTTGTTGTCACTTTAATCAAAAGTTAACATCTTGAAGTCACGTTCTTACATATCCTAATTTAAAAGTATTAATTGTCGATCTTGCGGAGTTGAAAACCCGAAAGTAATTGTCTTTCGCTATTTAAGTAATTTTGTTTTAAAGTTTCTTGATTTATGGAATTATGATCATTAATTCATTCTAAAGTTTCAATTTTTAGTTATAATGTTTGTGTCTTTAAGTTAATCGAGTCGTATTCGTTAAAATTTTCCACATATTCTCTGTGGAGACGACCTTACTTATCCTTACACAATAAAGGTAGCTAAGACCGATATAATAACTTGTTTTTGATCGAGTCTCGACAACCAGATCAGGTACATTTAAAATCATCTAGACAAGCAACCAAGTTAGAATATCCAGACTAGTCAATCTACAAATAGTCAATCCATGGGTGATATATCCTTAAAATACGCTTGCCAATAATCAAGTGGTAATAGTAGTTTTCTAAGAAACCTAAGAAACGTTACTCACTGCATAAGAAAATTTTGTGCGAGTGAAGACAAGATAATGTAAAGTATACAATGCTTCAATATAGAGATGGTAGAATACTAAGAAGGGCTAGTATTAGATAAGATTGACATAACGTAAGAAATCATATATTGTTGCTAGCTTGTGTCACAAAAAAAACAAGTGGGCCAGGATATTTGAGCGTAAACTAATAATGTAGAGACCCGCCTAAATCAGTCATGGAATCTAAAGAGCTCCTGATAATGATTATATCATTAGCATATACAAGAACGTAACAAGTAACAAAATTTTTGAAAATAAACACCCTAACGAGAAAAACCAAATGTAATGAGTGTTACATTGTAAAAAGCTTGGAAAACCTGCAAGCTCTAGATGTATGTTTATGATCCCAAATATCCATCTATAACAAGCTAACTTGATGCCGGTGAATTGGGCCAATAAAGTTTAGAGATTTTGTTATATAAACAATCTCAGATAAATCTCCATGAAGAATGGAGTTGTTGATGTCCACTTGGAAAATATCCCATTCACGAGATAAGGTAATCAACAAAAACCAACTTGACTTGTCAATTGGGTTGAATGTCTTTGTGCAATCAACATCTTCTACTTGATTATAGCCTAAGTAACAAACCAATCATTATGTCAACTAACAAATCCACAATTATATCTTGGTGTTACCCAACAATCTCGTCTTGAGAAGGAGAAGGCGCAAATTTCCAAGTCCACCTAGAGTATGAAAGCAAGAACATAAGTAATGTATCTCACCATATAAGTGATGTTTGTGTCTAGAGAAAAGTAGCGGGCTTGAAAGTTATAATCCATGGAAGAACATGATTAGAAAAGTGTTTAGGTGACGAGTGCAGTCGTGAGTATGAGTAGCCATTAGATGAGATGGTGGTGATGTCGGGTATAGGAATGTGAGGGTGGGAGTGAAAGTCAAGTGATGATGAGGGAGAAGAAAAGTGTGGAACATAAGTTAAAATAGCTAAGAATTAGTGTATGGTAGTATTAGGAGGCTCAAGAATAGCACTTGACGAGAAACCAAAAATAAAGTTTCATGAAAGATAACATGATGAGAATTGCAAGTACAAAAAATGTATCATAACATGGACATCCTTTAAAATTAGAAACATACCTAAAAAATATAAATTGTGACATCCGGTAATTTTCCGTTACCAAACTCCGTTAGTTCCGTTAGGTCTTGCATACACGTGTCGTGGGCACACACTAGTTATCGTTGAACGTTGGTGACTTAATAATACTAATCTATGATAAATAATAATAATAATCTAATTAATAATGTTGATTATTAGTTGTGATTATGTGATGCATGAATTTATAGAACTTTAAAGATTTATTTTAGAAATTTTACGTGATAACAACATGTTATATATATATATATTCTATGTGTTATGTGACTTGTGGTAAATGTTTAGGATTATTATTGTTGGTTAATAATACTTATAAATTATAGTCTAGATTATTTAAAAAGTATTAGAAAGATAGTTTTTATAAAATAAATTAAAGGGGTTATTTTATAAATACTTTTTAACCAAATATTACCAAAATTACCCAACCCTAAACCCCCCAAATCCTTCATTCGGCCGCAACCTTCATCCCACTCCCTCTCTTTGTGATTTTGATCAAAACTAACCTCAAGAGTTACACATCTAGAGGTTAGTTTTGATTGGTTGTTCATAGTTTTTTATGAAGATGAACCCTAATCCGAAAATTGATGATGATAATATGAAATTGATGATTGTTAGATGATTATATGATGTTAGTTAGGTTGTATGAATGCTAGATTATGTTGATTGTGCAAGAAATCTATGGTTTGATCATCTAGTTCATACATTGCCATAAGAGGAAACATTTTATTCTTGGAATTCATGATTTGATGATGCTAAGATGTTAGATGTAATGCTTAGATGTTAGTTTAATTGAATTGTGCAAGAAAATCCAAGAAATTGAGATGTTGATCATGACTTACTAAAAGTAGAAACTTTTGTCTATGATGTTTGGGAATTTGGACGTTTTGGAGATGATTAACATGTTAGAATGAATGTTATGAACTTGATTAGGTATAATATTGATGAAATTATGATTGAATTGGATGCTAGATCACTTTTGGGTGTTACTTTCCCAAAAGAAAAACTTTATTTTTGTAGAACTTTGGATGTGATGAATTGGACATGCTTGTGATGTTAAGATCATGTTAGAATGATTGTGGATGATGTTTGTTGTGATAGAATGTGTAATTGAGTTGTTATGGATGCTTGGTTGATCATGTAAGAAGTGTAGGTTTTGTTGATCATACATGATGATGGGTTATGGTTAGTGATTCATGTTTGGGATTGGAATTGATGGTTACTGTGTATGTTGGTTGGAATAAACTAAATGAATGAATGTGATTATGATTGTCATACACGCGTGCGAATCTGAGGCCCCTACTTAGTAGGATTGGCAAGGTTTAGGATGTGAAGTCGTGAGTGGCTTCACATGGCATGTGGTGCATGATTAGTCTTCGCGTATGAATTATTTGTTGTGATGTATTTATATATATATTAAGCATGATGATTGTTTGAGATTTGCATAAGTGTATGATGATCTAATGTGGCATGATGACTTAGGTAGAACCTAGGTTGATAATGTGATACGTATGGATAAATTGCATGATACTCTTGTATGTTAAGTTATCATATATGATTAAACTATATTTCAACTAATATGTCACCAACGGGTCAAACGGGTCAACTAGGTTAACCTAGGATTATTGAGTTTCTATGTGTACACGTAATAATGTACTTGTGTGTTCTAGGTAACCTTTGAAGGGTTGTCCTTGCATCTATCACGAGTCTCTTTATTCACTATCATTACACACCAGGTGAGTTCATGCCCTCCTATTTTATAAACTTTCTTCTGGGGAGGTAGCATACTTGTACTCAAACGCTATTTTATTATTATAAGTTGTGTATGTTTTTAACATAGTGCTTAATACCATGGAAAGTCCTCACACTTTCGAATAGTTAATAATGGTAACTAGCGGGGTATTTTGGTTAGTACTACTGGGTCTGACGAGCCCCGCCCGTGAGACTGGAGGTCAAGTGGGTGCAATTTTGTCCTATACACAAATATTCGTCACGACCTGGTAAGTCGTGACGGGAGGCAACAAACGAAACACAGTCAGCTTCGATCGCGAAATCACTATTGTTAATACATGTGAACATAGACTAGCTATCTATTTCAATGCACTTCTTATGTTATACAATTGTTAATATTTATGATAAACGCAAACTCTTGAACTCACCAACCATTGTGTTGACATTTTAGTATGCTATTCTCAGGTCGTTAACTTCGCTTGCCATTAGGAGCACTACACGGGTCCATCATGCATTCTAAGACTCTATCTTAAAGACATCTTTGTTGGTTTTTATTTATGAGTGTTTAAACATTTGGGTTGGCGCGTGTTTTGCCATATTATGCATTTTTATACTTTAGGATTGTCTTATTTACAAAACGCTTCCGCATGGTTTTAAAGTTTGAACTTTGGTTGGTTTTATTTTAAATGTGGCATATAGAGTCATTCTGAGTAACTATTGACTGTGATCCTGGTTTGTTCACACGCCTAGTGGTAAAACTCCGCACGTGGATTTTGAGGGTGTGACAGAATGGTATTAGAGCCACTCCTGTGCCGTTCGGGATGTGGGACATACCTCACCAAGGATGGTGACTTCTCGGGCTCATCGAGGAAGATGAGTCCAAACAGGGGGTGCTTGTGATACCCTACACATATCTCACATCGGCCGTGGACAGGAGAGATTCCTGGTTCAAAAGGAATGTCCTGCCTCTAACATCAACAACGCGTTTTGGGTGTATTGGCTGTGGATGAGAGGAGAACACCACAGTTAAGCGTGCTCAGGTGGGAGCAATCTAGGGATGGGTGATCTCCCTGGGAAGTTTTCACCCAGTCAACCAAAAGCAAATCCGTGAGCTTCTTGTGGGCAAAGCGGACAAAATTGTTGGTGTGATGGGCCGGGTGTTACATAGATGGAATTGAATCATGTCATGGTTTATCTAATTGGTTATCCTTAGAAAATATACAGATAGTAAAGATACCTAAAGATGTATAAAAGGCTATATGCAGATCAAGATTGAAAAAGGGCTTTTAGGGAAAAGAATGACCATGAATCAAGAAAAAAAAGTTGTTGTGGTATATGTGTCATATTGTCATACCCAAATTTCAGGGTACATACACATAAAAGAGTAAAACCCGAGCATTTGGGACAAATGATGACAATTTCACCCAACAAATTGGTCCGTTGGGTTGTGTATGGACATATCATATGATATGTAATGTTTGATTTCAGGGTACATACACTATAAGATTTGATGATGCAAGAAAAGAAGTTATCAACAAAAGGATTAAAATGACGAAAAATCTACAAGTTCATATTAAAGAAATAATGAGTACATATAGGTGAATTTGCTAAAATTATTAGCAAATGTGATAGATAGCAGTAATCATAGTGAGGAGTGGTGATAGATGGTCCCGAGCTATCATAATGAATGTGTAAAATAGAGGTACTATGAGACAAAGATAGTTAAAATGATAATCATATAGACTTGGAAGTATTTTGCCAAATGACAATGACCGAGTATAGAATGTCTTATTTCATAAGATCCGGAGACTACTGTAGAAAGAGAATAAATTTGTTGTGATTTTAATAATATACAATAAAAAGTTTGACCAGTTATAGTTTGAATAGACATATCATTTTATTATGAGAACATAAAGGCAAGAAGATGATTAGATTCTACTTAACACGAGAGATTTTTAGTGATCTAGTGAACTACAAAAACATATTTAAGAGTAAGTGTATGATGATATATCGAAAGCACAACTTGACTAATATGTGAAATACCAAACGATATGTCATTGCTTACTATGACTCGATCTTTTCACACTCATACATGGTATCGCATCAGATATCATATGAAATCGTGATGAAATGTAACATAGTTATGGAAGGAAACTAAGAATGTCATTGTGTGTATTTATTATCAGACACATCTATTTATAAATGTGGTCCAAGAAAGTATAACTACTAGAACATAACAATAAAAATATAGCTCCTACAAACATGAAATCACTTACTGTATGTTACAACATAACAACTCTAATACATAAAAGACTTATTTTTATATATAAAATACTAATTGGCTTCATTGAAGCAAAACTATTCATCTTCTGTTGAAGATAAACCCTTCTTTTATCTCAATCAAGAATATAAGATTAAAAGAAAAACACCATGTATATTATCAATGAAACTAACTGATTACAAAGGAATTACAGTGAAATCGAATGAATATAGCCTTTTATCTAAACTCGATATTAAGCCCTAATGGTAATTAACAAACTTATTAAGAATCTTACACAATGCCCCCCTCTAACTATGAGTACATTACAATTAAAGGCAAAAGAATATAAACTTAACACTTGTTTGAATTTTCTGAGATCTTTCTTTCACTACTTAACCTCTTTGATAGACTTCTTTTTCATAATATGGTGAATTCAAAATAAAATATAACTATTATAATTACATTGGGCTATTGTAGGAGGATGATGTCGTGGGAGTTTAAAGAACGTGTGGGGAACTGATTAAAAGATGGACAAGTGAGGACCCTTGGGTCAACGGCTGGGCTCGGTTGGATTAGTGGGCTGGGCTTCAAAGATCCAACTATTAAAACAAAAGCATACTAAAACAAAAGTCAATGGGTTGACTCAGTGGATGTAGTAATGTGTTCGACTTCCGATAAGAACTTAATAAAATTTGAGTTTTTTTTCTAAAATGGTGTAGTTGGTAAAATATTTACCAAAATAGTGTTTTTTGAAAAATTATTATTTCTCACTTCTAATCTTATTAGCTACTTAAAAAGTGATTTTTTAAATTTATTTAATACTTTAGAAATAATATTTTTAGATCTTTAAAGATGTCTTTTATTAAGACTATGCGTAGTGGTTTAACTAATTTTATGAATTAAAATGCTACCTAGGTGTCATGTAGGCAAAAATGAATTTACTTAAATCATCTTTAAATCAAGTGTAGTGGTTTTAACTAATTGTAATTATTACTCAATTAGTTTTTATTTAATAATCAATAAACTTGAGTTTTTTTTTTTCAAAAGAGAATTTTTGAAAAATATATTTATCAATCTAGTGTTTAGAAAATATTTACGAAAATAATGTTAAAATAATTTAATCTTAATTTACAAAAAAAAAATAAAGAAAAGGAAAAGTCTACAGCAAAACAAAATGCCTTTCATCACCGACTATTAATAAGCCAACAATATATTTGTCGTCGTCTCTGAATCTCCGATATTCGTACAGATTGGGACCTAAGCGGTATGATAAATCAGAAGATATTTCAAATTCTCCGTCACCATCGACGATTCATAAGTATAGCTTGAGCTTGTTCATCAAGGATTCAGTAGTATAATTTGGGTTTAGAATGCATCGTTAATTTCCATTGAGGTAACTTAAATTGATTGTTCTTGGTGAAATAGATTGATCAGATGTCCAAAACAAATATATATAGAATAATAAAAAATCCCAAAAACAAGAATCACATTGAAGCCCATAAATTTATATAATGAATTGGTTGGCCGTCACAAAGTCGAAGAAGAAGATGGCCCCTATGAACATATATAGATTGCTTCCTTGTTCAAAACTATTAACTGCTTGCATGATGCATCCTTATTCACGTTGAAGAAGACGATTCAAAACAAGTGGGGTTGCAGTGTGGAAAGGGTATTTATGTTTTGTGTATAACTTTCACCGGCGTTAAAACCTTGGCGCCGATTCCCCATGGCGCCCACTTTCATTATTGAGTAGTGGGTTTGACGCCACAATGCTTTCCACGTAATCACTTTTGGCGCCCCATTTAGCTCCCACTACGTAGAGTCTTATACAAATTGAACTTTTTTTTAGTTTTCTAGAAATACTTTCTAGTTTCTTTCTAAAAGTTTAAGGACGTTTCTTAAAGTGTTTAATTATCGTATTAAAATAGATATTTTAATGGTTTCTTTTAACTTTTTAAAATCAAGTTGTAATTTTAGTTTCGTTTGTTTATTTACAGTTTCACTAGTAATATTTTTTTAATTATTCTTTTGTTTTACTTGTGTAACATTTTGTTTAGTGATTTAATATTCTCGTTGGCTATTAATATTTTTTAATTGTTATTTTACAAGAACCACATATTAGTGTTAGAGCAAAAGGAAAGAAAAAAAATTGAAAAAAGTCTCGAACTCAGAACTCGTTGTTGAAAAAAAAAACATAATCACTACGTCATACTTTATCTTGTGTTCAATGACCAAATAGTCATATGTATATCTAAGAAAATTTGATTAAAAATTAATAAGAGCACTGATTCACAATTATCTTTAAATTTTTAGAAAGGTGCTCTTTATTTAGATTTTACTTTTTATAGTTTTCCAGATATATTTTTATTTCTTTCAAAATGTTTTATAAGAATGATTTTTTTAAAAATATTAAATCCTTGTATTAAAAGAAATGTTTTTATTTCTTTTAACTTTATAAATCGAGATGTTACTTTCCTTTTTCTTTTTTAGTTTTTTTAACAGTTTCTATTGTAATATTTTTTTTCTAGTTTTATTCCATTTTTATTAGTGTAACATTTTGTTAAGTATGGGAAAAATTTATATTTCTTTCTTACAAATTTTGACACACTTATTTTACGACTATTAGCACAAAAAAATTTGCTAGCGCTGTCGTCCTGTGGCTTGAACTTTTAGTTTAAAAAATAAGAAAACATGTCGATTTGTAAAAATTGAAGAAATAAAGATTTTAATTTTAATACATTGATTAAACATTTTTAAAAACATTTTGTTAGAAATATATATATTTCTTGAGAACTAAAAAAACATTTTATTTGAACAAATTTTTAAATTTAAAGATATGATCACTAAAATAATTAAAAACATATTTAAAAAATATTTTGTAAAGTATCAATGGGAGTATGAATGAGAAAACAATAAACTTTCAAACTACATTATTTTGATAAATAATTTTCAAACTATACTACCTTGGTAAATAAGTTTTTCAACTTAGACTACATTCCCTAATTAAAATTTTAATATAAACTATTCTTTCTAAATATCAAGCCTGTTCCTTGAAAATAACCTCTTTTTCTTTCTTCATCAACGATAGGACTCGATCAAGTTGTAGCCGGTAGAAAGAAGCAATACAAAACTGGTTGAAGCTAAGCCTACGCCATTTGCGATTCCCAAAAACCCTTAACTTATGAGGACCCTCTACACGCTCATTTTTGTGTATATAGGACGAAATTTGAAATCGATTCGAAATCTAGATTCATAAGGTTTACTATTACGATTTAAAAATTCAAAAATTAGAATTTGTGTTTTGTATTTTTCAAATACAATTTGAATATTACACATGTCATATCTAAAGTTAGAAACTGTAATATGTAACGCATCTATTGATTTATTTATGTATATTAGGGTGCTGATGACTAAGAGCACTAAAGTGGGTTTTGATACGGTCCACAAGGCCATTAACTAACAAAGGCTTGTTTAATTACATGCATGGAATCCCATTGTAACTAAAAAGGTTTATGTTTGTAGGCCACGGTGACGCTTGGATTCTTATCCCATTGCACCCACGTCTCAGATTCACACACGTGTATGACGATCATCATCACATATTCATCAAGATTCATGCCAATCAACATACACAACAATGATCTATTACAATCCCAAACATGATTCCATAATCACCTATATAATCCATTATCATGTATAGTCAATAAGAACCTAAATTTCCTAAATGATCAATCAAGCATCCATACAACTCAATTAACACATTCTACCACCTTATATATCATCAACAAGCATTCTAACATGATCCTAACATCATGAACATACCCAATTCACCGTATAAAAAGATCTACATAATTAAAGTTCCCCTTTCGGGAAAGTAGCACCTAAAATCAATCTAACACCCAATTCATTCATGAATTCATCAACAACATACCTAATCAAGTCCATAGCTATCATTTAGACATGACCAACATCATCAAATCATCATAATTCACAAACCTTATATCTAAAAGTTTCTACTTATAGCAAGGTATGAACAACACATCAAATCCATGAATTTCTTGCATAATCATCATAACCCAACATTCATACAACATAACTAACAACATATCATCATCAAAACATCATCAATTTCAACTTTTCTTCATAATTTTCAAACTAGGGTTCATCAATAATAAAAAAACCTTGAAATTTGTTAGGTCACCAACGTTCAACAACAACTAGTGTGTGCTCATGACACGTGTATACAAGACCTAACGGAACTAACAGAGTTTGGTAACGGAAAATTACCGGATGTCACATTATCCCCATGTTGAAAGAATTTTCATCCCGAAAATTGTGTTACATGGTTGTGTTACATCACTGGTTTACTGCATTGACATAACGAAATCAAGTGAGTTATTAGATCATCCTCATGTTGAAAGAAATTTCGTCCCGAAATTTAATCAGTACCTTCCTTGGCTGTCATTGTCGTTTCGAACAAATGAGGATACTTAAGCATTATCTGATCCTCACGTTCCCATGTGAATTCCGGTCCACGTCGTGAGTTCCAACGAACTTTGACTATGTGTATCTTGCTTTGCTTAAGAGTTTGGACTTCACGATCCATTACCTCAATCGGCTCTTCAACAAAGCGTAATTGCTCATCTACTTGCACTTCCTCGAGTGGTACGACCATGGTCTCGTCAAAAAAACACTTTTTCAGATTTAAGACGTGAAATACATTATGAATTCCACTCAGTGAGTCCAGGAGGTCTAATCGATACGTCACTGGACCTATTCTTTCCAGAATCTCAAATGGTCTAACGTATCTCGGGTTAAGCTTGCCTCTTTTTCCAAACAGAATCACACCTTTCCACGGTGAGACTTTCAGCAAAACTTTGTCACCGACCCGAAACTCCAAAGGTTTTCGTCGTTTGTCCGCATCACTCTTTTATCGGGATCGCGCTGCAGCCATACGGTTCCGTATGTGTACGATCTTGTCGGTTGTCTCGTGCACCAATTCGGGACCAGTCAGCTGACTATCACCAACTTTCGCCCAACAAACTAGTGATCTACACTTTTGCCCATACAACGCCTCAAATGGCGGTGCTGCCTTGATGCTAGTGTGACAACTATTGTTGTATGAAAACTGCACCAACGGTAGATGAACTTACCAATTATTCCCGAAATTAATCACACAAGCACGCAACATGTCCTCCAAGGTTTGAATAGTAAGCTCGCTTTGCCCATCGATCTATGGATGATAGGCGGTGCTCATATCCAGACGTGTACCCAAAGATATCTGTAATGAGTGCCAGAAATGAGATGTGAAACGAGCATCACGATCAGAAATAATCGAGATTGGCACACCATGTCTTGAAACTACCTCCTTCATGTAAATCCGGGTTAACCTATCCATTTTATCAGTTTCCTTGATTGCTAAGAAGTGAACTAACTTAGTCAGTCGATCCACGATCATCCATATCGTGTCACAACCAGTAAGAGTCCTGGGTAACTTAGTAATGAAATCCATAAAAATCTATTCCCACTTCCACAAAGGAATCTCAGGTTGTTGCAATAATCCAGATGGCTTTTGATATTCCACTTTAACCTTAGAACAGGTCAAACACTTGCTCACGTATGTAGCTAAATCTGTCTTCATATTAGGCCACCAATAGTGCGCCTTCAGATCATGGTACATTTTGTCGGAACCAGGGTGTATAGAATACTTGGACTTATGTGCTTCACTCATAACGAAGTCTCTCAGATTTCCATACAAAGGTACCCAAAGTTTATCCATGAAATACAGAATTCCATCAGATTTTCACCTCTAACTGTTTGTCCATCCCACGTAAGGATTCTGATCCAATGTTTTCCGCTTTCAAAGCTTTCGTCTGAGCTTCCTTGATTTTATCGGGCAAGTGAGTGCTAATCGTAAGTTGCAAAGCACGCACTCGTCGGGGTTTAGCGGTCTCCTTTCTACTCAAGGCATCGGTGACTACATTCGTCTTTCCTGGGTAATATATAGTAACACAATCATTGTCGTTTAGCAATTCCATCCAGCGTCACTGCCTCATGTTCAGCTCTTTTTGCTCAAAGATATGCTAAAGACTCTTGTGATTGGTGTAAATAGTGTATTTGGTACCGTACAAGTAATCTCTCCAGATTTTCAAGGCAAAGACTAGTGCACCTAGTTCCAAGTCATGAGTAGTGTAATTCTTTTCGTGCACCTTCAGTTGTCGCGAGGCATAGGCTATTACTTTGTCACGTTGCATCAGGACACAACCAAGTCCTTGAATAGAAGCATCAAGGTAAACCATTATAGATCAGGTTGTTAGCCCAGGTTGAACACACTTGAATCAAATAATTGAAGATTATAGATCAAACTAAGATGAAAACAATAAAATTCCCTTTGATCTTCAAATTGATTGCAAAATATGTTTACAAGTAATCCCTTAATCTATTGGTCATACAACCATTAGCCTAATCCTAATTACAATTAGACTATTTATAGTGAATATAATATTCACTAATTACACTTAACTCCCTAGACTTAGGCTAATTAATGAAAATAACATATGAATCATTAAAATGACTAAAACAAGATAAAATATATTTTGTTGACACAAAATATATTTATTACAATAAAACTCCTAGTCATCTAAATCTTCAACGTCTCGTCTCGGTTCTTCGTCTCGAACGTGTCGGGTTTGACTTTTGCGTTAACTTTGACCGTGACGTTGACTTTTGTTGACTTTGACTGTGTTGATAATATAGACTATCTTGTACAGCTCCAACAATCATCACTTCCCTCTGGTAATGCTAATATCGGTGCGCTATAGAGTTTCTGTTTCAACAACTGAAAAACGGCTTCTTGACTCTCACCCCATTTATAGGTTGTTCCTTTATGGGTCAAGGCTGTGAGCGGTTTGAGCGATCTTAGAAAATCCCTCAATGAAACGTCGATATTATCCTGCCAGGCCAAGAAATTGCCTTATCTCACTAGGCATCTTGGGAACCGACCAGTTCTTTATTGCTTCAAACTTTGTAGGATCCACATGTATTCCCTTCTCGTTAACAATATGGCCCAAGAACTACACTTCACGAATCCAGAAATCACACTTAGAAAACTTGGCGTACAACTGTTCCTTTCTAAGTAATTCCAAGATTAAACGTAAGTGCTCCTTATGTTCCTTCTTGGTCTTTGAATAGATCAAGATGTCGTCGATAAACACGATGACAAGCTGATCGAGGTATTCTCACACACAATTCATGAGATCCATGAACACTGCTGGTGCTTAGTCAACCCAAATGGCATGACCAAGAATTCATAATGACCATAACAAGTAAGGAATGCGGTCTTCGAGATGTCTTCTTATCGAACTCTAAATTGATGATAACCGGGCCTCAGATCAATCTTTGAATAGTAGCTTGATCCCTGAAGCTGATCAAACAAGTCATCTATAAGAGTCAAAGGGTATCGATTCTTGACTGTAACTTTGTTCAATTCTCTGTAGTCGATTCACATTTAGAATGTGTCATCCTTCTTCTTAACAAAGAGAATAGGTGCTCCCCACGGTGATGAGCTCGGTCGAATAAACCCTTTATCTAACAGCTCTTGAAGTTGCGCAGATAATTCCTACAGTTCGTTCGGTGCTAACCGGTAAGGTGCTCTCGCAATTGGAGCTGCTCCGGGAGTCAAATCGATCTGAAACTCAACTTGATGATGAGGTGGTAGTCCAAGCAGATCCTTTTGAAACACCTCTAGAAAGTCACGAACTACTAGAATATCCTCTATCTTCTTTTCCTCTTGTTGCTTGTCAGTGACAAGGACTAATATGGCTAAGTGACCCTTGCGTAGCCACTTCCGCTCCTTCATAAATGATATGATGCCTATCACAACAACACTCTTCTCGCCTTTAACCGAGAGAATTTTCTCGTCCATGAGAGGAATGCGAATGACCTTCTTGTGACAAATTACCTTTGCTTGCTTCTCAGATAGCCAATCCATGCCCACGATCACATCAAAACTTCCAAGTGTAACAAACTAACAGGCATAAGATTTGTATTGAAAGTATGACCAACAAGTTTTATCTTGCAACCCTTAAGGAGGTGCGTAATGGAGAATTTCTTACCATAAGTTAATTCTACGGTATATTTAGAATTCAAAACAGAAGGCATATCACTTAAGAGACTACAAAACTTAGTAGAGATAAAACTCCTATCGGCTCCAGTGTCAAACAGTACAAAAGCAAAACGACCATTAACATAAAATTTACCAGTAACAGTAGTAGGATCATTTAGAGCCTCACCTGAACCCATGACAAATGCTCTCCCTTTAGCTCCACCATTATTGCCACCATTGTTTTCACCATTGCCACCATTGTTGTTATTACCACCATGCTCGATGCTATTTCTATTTTTCTTTAGTTGGGGGCAATTCCTTTTGTAATGTCCCTCTTTTCCACACTCAAAGCAACCTTTTGGTGTTTCCTGGGGTTACTGGGGCTGCTTCATCAACTCTCCACGACAATCCTTTGCCGCGTGTCCAACCTTCCCACAACACTGGCATCGAAAGCTATCACATCTGCCAGTGTTGTAGTAGTTGCATCGGCTGCACTTGAGGTTTTCCCCACGTATCCGCTCGGTCCTTGGGATGATGAAGATGATTGATTATTGTTACGGTTGTTGTCAAACCTCCTCTATTACTGTTGTGGCTGATGCTGCTGGGGTTGGCTACTAGATGATGAGCCCTTGTTGCCGGTGTTATCCCACTTATGTTTGTTGTCGAGCACGCTTGCCATAGCATCCCGTTTGGGTAACTTTCCTTTCTCCACAACTTGATCCGTATGCTTGTGAGCTAGCCGGATAACCTGTTTAATATTAGTGGAGTTTGGAGTAGTCACCATGCTTTGTATTTCCGGCACCAACCCACGCAGATAGATCTCATTTCGCTTGATTGGTGGGTTGTTCATGCCAAGGCAGAGTGTCGCCAACTCATGAGACCTCGTAGTGTAAACCTCAATATCTGACCCTTCCATCTTCAACTGCCAGAACTCAGCTTCTAACTTCTGGACTTTATCTCGAGGACAATATTCCTCCATCATCATTACTTTGAACTCACCCCATGGCATAGCATGAGCCATCGCTTTTCCCAGCATCTAGACTTGAGCATTCCACCACGATTCCAGTGTTCATTCAGGTCCTCCTCAGGCTCCTTCCTCGGGGCCTACTAAGGCTTGAGCTTGTTTTCCAGCTCATGTATATGAACTATAGCCTCGTGAAGCTGATCGTGGGTCGCATTAAGAGTAGTCGACAACTCAGCAACCTCTCCACGCAGAGCCTGGATCTCTCTTGTCTGACCCTACTAGCGTCCTTGCATATCAAACCACGAGTCTTCCATCTCCTCGTACACTCTGCTGTCATGCTCCTGTCGCGCATCCCACCTTTAATATTTATCCTTGACCACTCGCTGCAGTCGATCATGCGAGGCCACCAAAGCAGCGATAGCCCTAAGAGGTGTGTAGGTAGGGGGTATAATATGGCGTCTCTAGTCACACTAGGGTTTGTATATGGAGCACCCTCCTTTTCCAGCATCCTAATCAGTGTAGTACGATACCAGTCCCAATTGTCAGAATTAGTCATGTTCCGCTCAATCACAGGCCCGCCCATGAGGTACACATCAGATATAGATACGAGAGTTCTAGTGCCATAACTCGTAGACGACGAAAGAACAATAAGAGCCTCGGGTTTCTTTCCCAATGCGTGTTGAACAAGGAATGAAGACGATGATGATGCCATACTAAAGTGTATGTGATGTATATGCCAATGAGTATACAGTAAGAGGATAAGCAACGAGTAACTAACTAACTGTGTGCGGTTATAGACTAGTGTGTATGCAACCTAGTTCCTTATAACCAATGGGTCAAATACCAATCTGTCACACCCTCAAATTCCACATGCGGAGTTTTACCGTGAGGCGAGGATCACAATCATTAGTTACTCAGAACGACACTATATGCAATATTTAAAAACAAACCAAAGTTTAAAACTTCAAAAGTGTGCGGAAGCGTTTTGTAAGTAAGCCAAACCCAAAGTATTTAAAGTGTAACATTGGCAAAACATGCGCCAAACCATTGTTAAAAAACTCATAAGTAGTAAACCAAATGTCATGACATAATACGAAGCTTTGTAAAGCATGCTGGACTGTGATGTGCTCCTACTGGCAACGAGAGTTAACGACCTGAGAATAGCATACTAAAAGAGTCAACACAATGGATGGTGAGTTCAAGAGTTTGCGTTTAACATAATCAGTAACAATTGTAAAACATAAGAAGTGCATTGAAATAGATAGCTAGTTTATATTCATAAGTAATAATCATAGTGATTTCGCAAGCGAAGCTAATTGTGTTTCCTTTGTTGCCACCCCTCACGACTTACCAGGTCGTGACGATGTTTGTGTTTAGGATAAAATTGCACCTGTTTGACCTCAAGTCGCACAGGTGAGGCTCGTCAGACCCAGTACTACTAAAAAATTTCCCGCTAATTACCAATATTAACGATCCAAAAGTGTGAGGGCTTTCAAGGTATATCACACTATGTTATACTATACACAACTTATAATAATAAAGCGTTTGTAAATAAGTATGTTATCTCCCCAAAAAGAGAGTGTATAAAAAGTGGGGCATGAACTCACCTGGTGCGTAACAAACAATAACAAAGAGCTAACGACGGATGGAAAGACAACCCTTCAAACGTTACCTAGAACACGCAAGTACATAAGTACGTGTACACAGAAAACTTAACAACCCTAGGTGCTCAATAAACACGTTAACCCAAGGTTTTGGAAAACAAGACTCATTTGACCTAGTTGACCCGTTTGACCCGTTGGTGACATCTTAATTGAAATCTCGTTTAATCAAGTATTGCAACTCATTATACGTGGTTATCATACAAGTTAATCACGTATGTCACATCATCAACCTCTTGTTCTACCAAGATCATCATACTACCTTAGCTTATCATACAAACCATGCCAATCTCAAATAGTCAACATGTTCAACACGTTTATAATTACATCACAACTAGTAAATCATACACAGAGTCTAATTATGCACAAATGCCATGTGAAGCCACTCACGACTTCACGCCCTAAACCCTACCAATCCTACTAAGTAGGGGCCTCAGATTCGCACGCGTGTATGACGATCATCATCACATTATTCAACAGGAGTCATGCCAATCAACATACACAACAATGATCTATTACAATCCCAAACATGATTCCATAATCACCTAACATAATCCATCATCATGTATAGTCAATAAGAACCTAAATTTCCTAAATGATCAATCAAGCATCCATACAACTCAATTAACACATTCTACCACCTTATATATCATCAACAAGCATTCTAACATGATCCTAACATCATGAACATACCCAATTCACTGTATCAAAAGATCTACATAATTAAAGTTTCCCTTTCGGGAAAGTAGCACCTAAAATCAATCTAACACCCAATTCATTCATGAATTTATCAACAACATACCTAATCAAGTCCATAGCTATCATTTAGACATGACCAACATCATCAAATCATCATAATTCACAAACCTTATATCTAAAAGTTTCTACATATAGCAAGGTATGAACAACACATCAAATCCATGAATTTCTTGCATAATCATCATAACCCAACATTCATACAACATAACTAACAACATATCATCATCAAACAATCATCAATTTCAACTTTTCTTCATAATTTTCAAACTAGGGTTCATCAATAATCAAAAAACCATGAAAAACTAATCAAAATCTTACCTTTAATCATGTAATGATCGAGTATAGCACTTACTAACACGTTGTAGTACTCGAGACCAAGCAAAATCGATTGATTCTTATTGTTCTTGATCAGAAAATCGCAATGGAAAGAATGGGTGTGGGGGCTTTCGACCAAAAGGGTGGGGAAAGAGGCTAGGGTTTTATTTTTTAACATATATATGGTAAGTAATTTCCTTTAAACCCCTTTCAATTTTTATAAATTGCAAAACTAACTTTATAATATTTTTAAATTATTTTTCATTTTATAATATTAAAACTTAATAGACCAACTAATAACATGCAAGTCAAATAATAATCACCATCCATAAACATTTTATAATCCACATAATCACATGCGAAAGCGTAATTCGTAATTTATGAGAACAACACTTAACAACTTGATTCAAATAATCACATAATAATTATCAAAGTTATTATTATTCAAGTTATTATTAGTCAAACCAATATTAATTATTTGTTAGGTCACCAACGTTCAACGACAACTAGTGTGTGCTCACGACACGTGTATGCAAGACTTGATGGAACTAACAGAGTTTGGTAACGGATAATTACCGGATGTCACAGTATGTGTTACAAGTCAATCCTGTGATTCGGGACGAAACACGGTTGATCAAGGGGTAGAAGATAAGTATTTTTTCAAAAAATTAATCAAATAAGGCAAACACAATAATCATCGGCGTATGATATGCAGGGTGGGTGTATTTACACCCCTCTCTAAAAAGTTGTGGAAAATTTTCAAATACGCCAATACATAGGCCCCTCATATGCCCACCGGCATATGATACGCTGGGGAAGCCGTATCATACGACGGCCACTCGGCCAGCCGCAATTAACTTTTTATCTGAATTTTGAACCACACATCTCCATCTAACACCCTCACAACGAACGAAAATCCCTTTTATCCCACTATAAACCTTAGCCTAACATTACAACCTGTGAAAGACCTCTTGATTTATGTATTATATTATGTTAGTTGATGGCCATATGATTAATATACGAGCTTATGATGAGAATGTGCATTCTAGGTTTTGAGAGTTTCAGATATATACTAGTATATAATCACTAGTCCACAAAACAAACCAAAAAGAGTGTTCATGGTGAGACATGTGAATGTATGGATGTTTAGATAAATAGGTAAATTTATGCTAATTAAGGTGATTCTAATTTTAAAAAATTAGTAATATTACATGTTGGGATGTGAATCTTAAATGATAAAAAATTAAAACCAAGCATGCCTTGGGTCCTTAACTCGCACAAAGTTGTGATAATTTAGTGTAGTTGGTTGAATGGGGTGAAGTGTTTTAAGAAAGTTGTTTGAGGGTAAACAAATGGTTAAGTGTGTGGATGTCATCGCGTGATAATAATTGAGGGTTAATTAATCTAAATATGAGATTTTACATCATGATTATTATAGAACAAGTTTATTTTGTTTGTGTTTGATTTGTAGGTGATTGGAGTTAAAGAAGGCCTATTTTGGAGGAAAAGAAGCAAAACATGGAAATACAAGGACTGACGTGGTAAATAGTAGAAGTTATGAAAAAGACACAGTGAAGACCACCCTAGCTGTAACGCCCCGAATAAAGTCTAAGCGAGCCAATTAATAATAATGGGCTTAGACGGGATTATTTAATGTACATAAGATGGAAATGGATTATAGACCGAGTTAACCTTTCGGGTTACGTGTTGGACGAGTTTAAGGTCCCAAGAACGCTCGGTATATATAAACGGATCAGCTAGAGCCACTCTCATTTGTAACTCAAGCACCCAACTTCTAGAGAGAGAGTGTAGAGAGAGAAAGTAGAGAGGAGGTGAAGATTCAAGGCTCGGTTGATCAAGAGATTCAAGATCGGTGTTTGTGGGCATCCAAACAACAAGGAAAGACCAAGAATCCAGGTAAGAAACATCATTTTTAATCGTTTCTTTAGATTAAACCCGGATTCTAGGGTTTGGGGTTTTTGAAAGTGGCAAAGAATCGTTCAAAACTCACGTTTTTGTGTAAGAAAGCATGTAAAAAACTTAGATATAGCTTCATGGATGATAAACCAAGTTTTTGGGTGTAAAAGATTGAAGTTTTGGGTTAAAAATGGTCTGATTCGTAATTTCAGCCCGTTCTGCGAAATTGCATGCTCATCCAGCGAAATTATGCAGTCGTCCAGCGAAACTATGGAGTTTTCCTGCGAAACTATAGTTTCGCAGGTAGTTTCGCAGATATGGATTTCCAACGAAAGTTGGACGAAACTGGAAGCGAAACTGGCAGCGAAAATGCTGGCAAAGCTAGCAACAAATCTGCTGATCTTGTAGCGAAATTAGCAGCGAAATTAGGCAGAAATTAATCCTTTTGAGTGTTAACTTATCTGTAGGCTGCGTAGTGTGCCCCTTGATTAGAAAGCTTGATTGAGAAGCTACTCACTAAGTCCAGCTGAGTTCTAGATCCCCTATTCTAAAGGTTTTAAACTTGTTTGGGGTTGAAAATGCATACCAAATATACGTTTTTAAACGGCCAAGATTTTAAAAGGTTTTAACAGGAAGATCGATTTTTCTATAACAAAAGGTGCTATATAAATGTCTAAAACTAAAACTTCTTCGCGTTGACCTGGAAGCCCGGCCCCAGCCAGGGGCGTTGCCCCTTGGACCCGACTAGGGGCTTCTGCCCCTAGGAACCCGTTGTCAGGGGCTGCCGCCCCTGAACCCCCCAGTCCCGCGGAAGGTCGGTTATGTTCTATGCTGACTTGTACTTGTTATGTATGTGTGTATATGTGAGTGGATGATGTGTGATGATTATATGATGATGTGTGATGATGTTATGTATGTATATGTTTTGTTTTCTTTATGTTCCTTATACGTATTATTATGTAGCTTTACATGGTGTAATTATGTTAACGAACGTAAAGTAATATCTTCATGAAGCGAAAGATTTAAGATAATGAAAGTGGAACGTAATAAAAGAATGTATGAAAGTTTTACAAGCAAATGTAAAGAGTGAAATGTACGAAACATGCGATGCGTATGAAAACAACTCTATGAGGGTTGTCAGCTCAACTTTGTATTATAGCGTGCGACTTTGGCTAACTCATGAGGGTTCATACACACGGTGGGAGTTAGTCTTGGTGACTGCTCCATACGTGCGATATGATATTAACTGTGTGTTATGTAGCGTGAGATTTTGGCTAAACCCATGAGGGATCACACACACAGGATGAGCCAGTCTTGGTGACTGCTCCATATGTGCGATATGAACGAAAACGAACGATGACGGAAGATAATAAAGTATTACCTTGATGTATGTACGATATATGATCACGTGCGATTGTAAAGTGAATGTTTTAATGAAAGAAACGTAATATTTTTAAAAACTAGAACTCACTCAGCAATACTGACTTTTTATGCATTTTTCCAGTTAGCAGATAATGGTTACTGAGGATGGCAAGGTGCAGCTACTTAGCAAGTTTTTGGGATGGCATCCATTTAATATAACGGTGATGTTTTTGTGACGTAATGCAAACAAATGATGTTTTTGTAATTGTCAATAATGTTGTATTATTTTGCAAAAGCAATTATTTATATATGAAATGGTTTTTAGTATTCTGATAGGATTGGATCAATTAGGTTTGAATTATGCAGCGGAATATCACGAATTGAGATCGAACTCAAGCAAGAAAGGTAATGAATATGCAAGACAATCAATCACAATTATAGAGAGAATATTTCTGTTAATGGAATGTTTTCCTTCACGCGTAATGCTTCGGTTAAGAATACAACTAGGTCAACATCCCTTATATAGAGGAATGTGACGTCTGCTGATGTCACTTGACAGTGACATCTAACAGAATTTACAAAAACAACTGAAATATGCAAACTACTGAGATGTTCTCAACAGCTGATTACATCTCAGTGAATGCTAAGTACAATTACATGAAACTACTGACTAACAACTACTGAAACAATAAACTACTGAAATATAAAGTTACAAGTACTGAAAAGTAAAACCATCACAACTACTGAAGTTAACAACTTCAGCTGTTGTGACAACTGCTGATCACTCTGGTCTTCAGTCTTTGTCTTCAGCACTTCATCTTCAGACTTTGTCTTCAGTTCTTTGCTTTCAGACTTTGTCTTCAGTTCTTTGCTTTCAGACTTTGCCTTCAGACTTTGTAATCAGCTGATGTCTTCAGCTGTTGTAATCTTCTTCAACAGTTGTAATGTCTGTGGGACTTAGAGGTTTTTCTGATCAGGCTCATTGGTTCTTTTGGTCCAACAAACTCCCCTGAACCAATGCAGCCAAAACCTCTAACTTTATTGAAGATCCCACTTATTCTTTGGCAAAAGTACTCTCTTGATCAGCTTCATAGGTAAACAAATAAGCACAGGCCAGGAAAAGGTTTCTAATCATTTGATTGGCTAATTATGGAAGGGAACTCTGTCTTGGGGAAATTGGACACAGAGTCTTGTCCCAACCATGAAACCTATTTCCCATTGATGAGTCTGAAAGACTCCCTTGCATAGGCCTCAAGGAGAACAACTTGTTCCTCCTTAGTGAGTTCTTCTGCTTCTCCCTCAAAGAAGAACTCAGGCCCATAGTACTCAGACAGGTACCTCACTGTCTTCCCATTCTTTAGCTCAACAGTTGTTATCTCTCTATATGCGAATTCATCTGGATGAGAGCCTTCAAGCAACAACTAGAGTTCACTCTTCTGAAGATCTTTAAGTCTTTTGTACAGCAACCCCTTCTTGATCATTTTGTTCTCAAGAATAGGACATAGGGGTTGATTTGGATGTGTGAGCTCTCTTGAATTCTTCAATGATTTCCCAGGGTGAGACTACCATGGCCAGCATGATTGCAGCATTCAAAGTCTTTCTTACTTGGCCATGATATCTACTTGGTAAAATTTTCTTGTGAATTCTAGAACTTACCCTGGGATCTGGCCAAATCCGCACTCTCTCTTTTTGATGTTGAAAAGTATGCCTGAGAGTGTACAGCCTTTGAGCTTGAATCTTCATAGCTTGAATGGATGAGGACTGAGGGAAGTCCTTGTCAACCATCTTAAGAAACTGCTCATCATGCTGCTTCTGCTGTTCTTCTTCTTCAATTTTGACCTTAACTATCAACCTTTGAGTTTCAGGAGTTATTGCTTGTGATTGACTCCTAGGCTTCAGTTTCTTCTTTTCAAGAACAACAGATATTGGCAGATTGTCTTCTTCATCCTCTTCTTCTTCTTCTTCCATCCTCAGCAACCTTCTTTTTCTTTTTGGTGCTTCACTGGTGGACTCTTGGATGGGTTTCTTGGGTGAAGGGATTGGTTTAGATGGTTGTGAGGTTGATTGTTTTGGGGGTTGTGAGGTTGGTTGTTTTGAAGGTTTTGATATAGGCTGTTTTCGTTGTGAGGTTGGCTTGGAAGATTGTTTTGGTAAGGGAGATTTGAAGGGCTGCTCTATCATTTTGTTGGTGAGGGTGGCTTTGGACAACTTGGCCATATCAGTTCTCTTCCCAGCACCAGCTTCATCCAGAGCTTCAATGATTAAGCCTTTGTTGAAGCTTTCAGATGAGCATATCTTGGTAGTTATCTCCAAGATGCTATCTCTGGACCATGACTTAATCTCAATGATAGGTCTTTCCAGATGTTTAGAAAGAAATCTAATCATAGCCTCTAGTCTCTCCCTTTCTTCTTCATTACAACTTGCCCATCGATCCTTAATTTCTTGAATCTCAAGTCTTCTGATCTCTGAGTCAAGTTTACAGTGTCAAATCCTTGCCTAAAGAGCTGATCAATGATCTTGTCCATGGATCTGCTATGTTGGTCATCAGCTTCTTTGATCATCTCATCTAACCTCTTCTCATCTTCAGTTTGATCACCAATACTTTTCTTTCTTTTGTAGGTGATGATCTCTTTGCCTTTATTCTTTTCCTTATCTTCTTCCTCTTCAGCTCTTTTCCTTTTATCATCCTTTGCTGACTTAGACTCTCCCTTTTTGGTTGCATTGGGTTCAGGGGTTTGAATGTCAGAAAGTGCTTGGACACAGCATCAGTCACAAGTGAGGTAATATCTGAGGAGAGCCTCTCATCAATGGTTTTATGAACAATAGATGTGATGATGGGTGTGATGAGAGGTAAGGAAGATTTGAATGCAGCAACCATTTGCTCAGAGGGGTTCTCTCCCTGAGAAATGGTGCCTGAGCCAGAGGCTGGTGCTTTGGTTGATTTGAGTGGCTCAGTGTTTAGGGAAGCTTCAACAGAAGCTGCCATCTGTGGGTTTATTGGGGCAGATGGTCTTGATTCCTGAGGCATGATGGGAAGCAGATCTTTCAATCTACAAACCTCAGCCTCAAGAATAGTATTTTGGGCTAAGACTTCAAAGAAAAAGCCCAGGTCATCATCAGTATAAACTGAATCACCTGACCTCCTGAGTGAATCAGGATGAACATGTGCTGAGTGTAAATCAGTGATCACATGTGCCCCTTTGTCTTGGAACTGGGGACTTCCTGTCTCAGGAGCATGTCCTTCATTGACAGTTGCCTCTGGTGAGGGCTTAGAGATGATACCAGCTTCATCCTGTTCATGTGCTGAAACAGGGGAAGAGGTAGCCTCACCAGATGTTCTAGTCTCCACATTTACACTAGGAGACTGAACTTGATAATCCCTATGCTGTTGGATATCAACTACATTTTGATCCTCTCCCTCAGCTGTTGAGGTTTTCCCAGTAGTAACAGGTTTCTGGGGAGGGGTAGAGGAATGTAGCTGAGTCAGCACTTGTGCAATGACTGCAGTTGGGCTTGTAGGGCGGTATCAGTGGGAGATGGTGGTGAAAAGGTTTGCACCTGGGGAGAGTGGTGCTCTTCAATGGTAATCTTCTCAAGTGAGATAGATTCCAGCAATGTGGTTTCCCCAATATTGGTTGCATCAGGATCCTGTTGAGAGGATACCTGAGCGGTTTCAGCTGGTGGAGTCATTGAAACTACAAGGGGATTAAGGCTTGTAGTCTCATCCTGCGTTTGTGCTGCAGGGGCATCATCAGGGGACTCAACTCCCTGAGTAGCCTTTTTGGTTTTCTTTGGTTTGGGTTTGGAGGGGACTTTAGATTTGGAGGTGGAGGCTGTGGGTTCCCTCTGCTTGGGTTTGAGCAGTTTGGCAGCCTCTTTGAGTTGTGGGTTTGAGTTGTGCCTGGAGTATACCTCTGGTAAAACCAGCAGAGCAGGGACTCCAAGGCCAACAAGGCCATCAGATTTTAATTGGTTTAAAATGATTGCCATAAGAAACCTTGGATATAATATCCATCTATTTGCCACAGGTTCAATGCCAAATCTTTAAGTTCCAAAAAGATAATATCAGAAAAATTTAGATTTTGGTGTTCAAGGATAGAATATAATACCTGTTGCCATCTGGATGACATTTGATCCCAAGAGGATGTTTTGGGAGCCAGGCAGACATTGATCATGTGAAATATGAGTCGCTCAGCATCATGGAAGTGCTTCTTCAGGATGGTAGTAGCACTTAGGTCACCTTCATAACCATGATTAGCAAAAGAAAGATCAATGGTGCCTTTTGGGTACTTGGTGGGATAGGTGGCATCATTTAGGTCTAGGGTTTGACGAATGATCTCAGGAGTGATGATCACCCGTTTCTGGTTAACAAAAGACTGGAGAGTGATGGTGGCATCATTCTCATCAGTATGAACGGTAACGTTCGTCCAGAACTGGCACAGGGTATCAGGGTAGATGGTTGGATTGAGGAGAAAGGCTGTGCGGTATTGGGAATCAACCATCAAGTCGATAGCAGCATCAAACTTGTTCCAGAAAGGTGATTTGGTAAGATGAGCAACACAGTTGTGTCGAGGTTTGATTTGCATGGTCGCCATTAATGGAAGATGAACGTTTGGAAAGTGGGTTATGAAAAGGTTGAAGTTAGGGTTAGGTATATATAGGTTATGAAACGGCTGAGGGAAAACAACTGAAAGTGTTGGTGTTGGTCATCAGGTGTTAGAAAACAACTGAAGACATGGTTTTAACTTTCAGATGTTGTAAACAACTGAAGACTTGGTGTTGGTCATCAGTAGTTGTAAAACTACTGAAGACTTGGTTTTGGCTTCAGTTGTTTGGAAATGAAACAGTAGTTGTCGTCAATTCACAAAGTTCAGCTGTTTCAATGACCTTGACACTTACTCATCAGATCATCTGATTTTCAGATGTTTCATTGGTCATCAGTACTTATTTATTACAAAAGACATCAGTAGTTTGAACTACATCAGTATTTTTGAACAAATAAGATACTTCAGTACTTTTAAGTAATTAAGTCTTCAGTAGTTGTAAAACTACTGAAGATAAAATGACTTATCAGCACTTATTTTTGACAAAAGTATACTAATGCTCATCAGTATTTATGAACTAAGAGCATCAGTAGTTGTCAAATTATTCTAGTTGCAGCATACCAAGCCTGAGTACAAGATTATGAAATGTTGCACTATCCAAAGGCTTAGTAAATATATCTGCAAGCTCATCAGCACTAGGCACAAACTTTGGATCAATCAGACCTTTTTCATAGCAATCCCTAATGAAATGATGTCTGATCTCAATATGTTTGGTCCTAGAATGCTGGACAGGATTCTTAACAATACAAAGAGCTGAAGAACTATCCATTAATAATGGAGTCTTAGTCTCTGTAATGTCATAATCCAATAACTGATTTTGAAGCCAAAGTACCTGAGATGTACAGCTTGCAGCTGCAATGTACTCTGCTTCAGCTGTTGATGTAGCAACTGATGTTTGTTTCTTACTCTGCCAAGAGACCAAACAGTTGCCTAGAAATTGGCATCCACCAGAAGTTGATTTTCTGGTTAACTTACACCCTGCATAGTCACTATCAGAAAAAGCAACCAATTTACAAGAGTGCCCAGTGGAATACCATAGTCCTAGTGATTTAGTTCCCTGCAAATATCTAAAGATCCTCTTGACTGCAATCATATGGGAATCCTTAGGAGCAGCCTGAAATCTAGCACAGACACAAGTTGCAAACATAATATCTGGTCTAGAAGCTGTTAGGTACATCAAGGAACCAATCATACATCTGTAAAGAGTTTCATCAACTGCTTTACCTTTTTGATCAGCATCCAGTTGTGTGTTGCTGCACATGGGAGTAGAACAGGATTTACAGTTTTGTAAATCAAACTTGGTTAACAAATCTTTTGTGTATTTTGACTGATGAATGAAAGTTCCATCAGTCAGTTTTTGATTTGTAAACCCAGAAAGAACTGTAATTCTCCCATTGCACTCATTTCAAACTTTTGTTGCATCAATTTTGTGAATGCATCACACAACTGTGGATCAGATGATGCAAAAATAATATCATCAACATAAATTTGAACAAGGAGCTTATGCATGCCAGCTTTCTTTATGAACAAAGTTTTATCTATGGAGCCTCTAGTGAAATTATTTTGAAGAAGAAAATTAGATAATGTTTCATACCAGGCTCTGGGTGCTTGTTTCAACCCATAAAGAGCCTTATCAAGCTTATACACCCAATCAGGGTGTTTATGATCTTCAAAACCTGGTGGTTGACACACATAAACTTCTTCTTTTATTTTACCATATAAAAATGCACTTTTGACATCCATTTGAAAAACTTTAAGGTTATGAAAAGCAGCATAAGCTAAAAACAATCGAATTGCCTCCAGTCTGGCTACAGGGGCAAAGGTTTCATCATAATCAATACCTTCTTCTTGTGAAAACCCCTGTACAACCAGTCTGGCCTTGTTCTTGACAATTTGGCCTTTTTCATCAGTTTTATTCCTAAACACCCATTTAGTGCCTATTGCACACTTACCTGGGGGTAGAGGAACCAGTTCCCACACTTGCTGTTTTTGAAATTGAAGAAGCTCAAGCTGCATGGCTTCAACCCATCCATTGTCCCTTAAAGCAACATGATAATTCTTTGGCTCTTGCTGACTGATGAAGAGAGCATAGAGACAGAAATTGGACAATTGACTTCTTGTTGAAACACCAGCAGTTATGTCACCAATGATCTGGGACATGGATGATTCTTCAATTCTTGATATGCAATAATATCTGTGCAAGTGTTTGTAGAAGATTCAGCAGCAGCAGATGTTGATGTAGACTCTTGAAACCTAGACTGAGATGGCAGTTCAAATGAAGTAGAGGATTCAGAGATTTCATCAGCATTTGTTGTGGATGGAGCTGCTGAGGCTACAGGAACATCAAGTGTAGTAGAACCAGGCAGATGATCACTACAACTTGCATTTGTATCTTCAGTTGGAGATGATGGAACTTCAGAGACCATAACAGGTGGAGGCTGATATGGAACATATTGCAGTATGTCCAAGTCAAACATCTCAACAGGGTTTTGAGGAATCTTGTCTTTTGGGGATTCATTGAACTTGACATGCAAAGTCTCTTCAACAATCTTTGTTCTGCAGTTGAACACTCTGTATGCCTTGCAAGTAGATGAATACCCAACAAAATACCCTGCATCCACCTTGGAATCAAACTTCTGAAGGATACTTTTTGTGTTAAGAATATAACAAGGACACCCAAAAGCTCTAAAGAATGAAATCAAAGGAGCCAAATGATGTAAGAGCTCATAAGGAGTCTTCATCAACCTCTGATTCACTAATACTCTATTCTGAACATAGCAAGCTGTATTGACAGCTTCAGCCCAAAAGGTTAGTGGCAAACCAGAGTCAGCCAACATTGTCCTTGCAGCTTCAATCAGGGTCCTGTTCTTTCTCTCCACCACTCCATTTTGCTCTGGAGTTCTTTGAATACTATATTGTCTTTTGATTCCCTTAGACAAATAGAATTCATCAAGAGTGTGATTCCTAAACTCTGTCCCATTATCACTTCTCACACACTTAACTGGAAGTGAATGCTGCTTCTCCACATGTAACACAAAATAGATGATACTTTGAGCTGCTCATCCTTGGATGCAAGAAGAAAGTCCATACATATCTTGAGTAATCATCCACAATTACCAGACAGTACTTTTTCTTTGCCATGCTCATTACTCTCACAGGACCAAAAAGATCCATGTGCAGTAATTGCAAGCAGGCTGTGGACTTAGGTTCTTCTATAGAAGGGAATGAAGCTTTGTGTTGCTTTCCTTTTAAGCAAGCTGGGCAGGTGTCATCACACTTGAACTCTTTCAATGGCAAGCCTCTCACTAACCCATGATGAATGAGCTGATTCATGTTCTTGAAATTCACATGACCCAGCCTTCTATGCCATAGTTCAGATTCTTGAGGAGAGGCTTTGGAGAACAAACATGGATGGCCTTTTAGATCATTTTTCTTTGATAGATCTAAAGCATATACTCTTCCAATCCTGTTGGCTTTCAGGAGAGTATACTCATCCAATATTTTGTCAATCTTGTGCAAAACTGTGGAAGACAGAATCCGACAGTTTTGACTTGTGAAAAGTGCAACATGCCCTTTATCACACATTTGACTGACACTCAAAAGATTGTATTTGAGGTTCTCCACATGGTTGACATCATCAAATCTTATCTCCCCATTTGAGACAAAACCCTTCCCAATGATGTAACCTTTGGCATCATTTCCAAAAGAAACAAACCCCTTCTTCCTTTGGGAATAGTCATGAAGAAGAGAGCTGCTCCCTGTCATATGCATGGATCCTCCACTGTCCACATACCAGATGCTTCTTTGGCATGATGAAGAACCCTGCATTTAACACAAACATTAGTTAGCCTTTGAGACCCAAACCTTTTTGGTTTTGGGTCTGTTTTCATCAACAGATGTTAAACTAACAGGTTGTGCATGATTAACAGCTTTTGAAGATGTAGATGATGCTGAAAAGGATTCCTTGGATTTTTGCTTGGGTATCCTTTTCAGTGGTTTAGTCACAGAAACATCTAATTGGTTAACTCTCCCCAATAGATGTTGAACCATCATCACAAGTTGTGTCTGATTTGTTGACAGAGTTTTCAACTCAGTTGACACATCAGTACTTGTGGATGATTTGTTCTTGTTATTCTCTACACCTTCTTTTGAAAAGACACAGACTTAGTCTGAGTTTTCAATATTCCCTGAGGAATATTTGCAGCTGTTGTTTAAAAACCCCTTCTTTCTTAGTGACATTTTGAGAAAGCTTAGGTTTATCAGAATGAGATGATTGAGGTACAAACTTGGTTTGAAATTCATTTTTCATTTTATGCATTTCCTGCTTAATGATTTTCTTTTATTGAATTTTAAACCCTTGTTATACCAGCATTCATCAGTCAGATGATTGAACAAACCACATATTTCACATGGTTTTTTTTCATCTTTTCTTGATCAACTGCTGAAGTTGATGAAACTACTGAAGATTTGTTCTTCAGTACTTTCTTCCTTTCAGTACTTTTGGGAAGTACTGAAGGATTTTCAACAACTGAAGATTTCTTCTTCAGTGGTTTGCTATCAGTATTTTTTAGAATCCTGATAGATTCTTCAGCAGTTGTCAAGGATTGCTTATTTTCTTCTGATTTAAAATGCTCTTCAGGTGTTGTGTTTTGCCCTTCAGTACTTTGAGTACCTTGTGGAACAACACCTGAATTTCTCAGCCTCTTCTTGATCAAGTGTTTCGAAGTAGTGGGATCATCAGTTATTTGATTAACTGAGATACTCACACTATCTTCATCCTCAGATTTTAAATTTTCAATAGAGGATGAAACACCTGATGATGTGGTTTGGGAATGACTCTCAACCTCAGATTGTACTTCTAACTTAGGAGTAAAATCTGTGGGAGGTATGGTATGATTATACCCAATCCCAAACTTCACATTGGAAGCAGTTTGCTTACTGAGAAGCATTTCAAACCCTTGCAGGATGTTACCCATCGTTCACAATCAACTTGGGTAGCTGCAAGTGTTTCCTTGAGATTCTTGTGATTTTCTAGAATGACCTCTACCTTAGCCTTTTCATCAGTAATTTGACATTTAAGCTTATAAATCTCTTCATCCTTCTCTTTTAACACAGACTCAAACTCAGATTTTCTTTTAGAAATTGCCTTTTCTAGGTCAAGATTTTGATTAATTAAAGCTACATTTGCTTCCCTAATAGAAACAAAAGCAGCTATGCATGATTCAGAACATATCTTGGCCTTAGCCTCAGAAGATACCTGTGGTACCTGTGATGATGAAGGATTGTCATCAGTAGATTCCATGGCCATTAAAGCAAGGTTTCCAAAAGGATTGTCACCACCATGTTGACCAGCACCAGCAAATTGCTCAGAATAACCAGAGACATCATCTGGTAGGCTGCTCCAGTCAACAACCTCAGGGGTGAAAAAGCTCTGATGAGATTGAGGTTGAGATTGCTGATTTGATTGAGAAGGCTGAGGATCAGGTAGAGCATGTGGTTGTTGAGCCATTGTACTGAAACTTGACCAGACTGAGGCATGTAAAAACATGGATAAGGATATGGCATGGGGCTTTGAGGGACAAAGTATGCAGGAGATGATTGATGTTGTGAATGATGATCAGAACTGGTAGGATGTTGCCCTTTGGATTGTGAATTATTACTTGGAAAAGTCACAAAGGGTGCAGATGAGTTAGATCCAGATGATCTACACTCTCTAGCAAAATGTCCAAGTCTGTGACACTTGTGACATCTCAACTTACTCTTGTCAAAACCAACCTTGGTTTTGCCAGAGAGACCAGGAAATTTCCTACCTGTTCTCTTATAAAACTTTTGAGATCTGATATTAATCAATGCCATTTGGCTCAAAATATCCATCTCTTCAAGATCATCATCAGCAATTCCTTTCAAATCATCCATCATAAAACACAAATTATCAACATTAAAACTGAGTTTCCCTCAACTCCAACAAAAGCATGATTTCCACTGTTTGAAGAGAAATCAATATGCTCATCATATGAACTTTCAGATGAAGCATATTCAGACTCATGACCAACCAGAGCAGTATTACCTGGTACAAAGTCATCAGTGAGCTTTCCAGATGAAGATAGTTTCCTTTTCTGTTCTATCTCTCTCTCAAATGTTAAGAGTTTCCCATGAAGTTGGGTGAGAGATAGAGTATCCAGATTTGCACTAGAGCGTAGGACAATGGTGTAAGTGTCCCATCTCTCAGGCAGGGATCTGAGGAATCTATTATTCATCTGGCTGTTTGTGTATTCATGTTGAACCATTTTAAGCTCAGAAATTAAACATGAAAACCGCTCAAACTGTTGAGTCAGTGTTCACCCTTCCTATGAGAGAATGTCTCATATTGCTGGGCAAGGATTTCTCTGTTGTTTGCTAAGACCTCATCAGTTCCTCCAAATTGTTCCTTTAGAGCAACCCAGAGATCATAAGCAGTTTCATGATGCATGAGCCCAGAATAGATTTCATTAGGCAGTGCCATGGCCAGAATTCCATGGGCTTTAGCATCAATCTCAAACAGTTTTAAATCCTCATCAGAATATTGTTCCTTCTTTTTAGGAACCATCTCCTTGGTTTCAGGATTACTCACCATAGGCTTGTATGGTCCATGAACCACAGACTTCCAACAACCTGAACTGTTAACAGACAGGTGATGGAGCATTCGGCGTTGCCATATGTTATACTCACTCCTAACAAGCATAGGAGGCTTAGTTGAGGAGCCAGTATTGTGAGGATCATTCATTGAAGTAGTCATTTTCACTAATTCAATTGAATCCAAGGAGATTAAAATCGGTCTAGTTTGAAAACTCAACAACACACTTAGAAAACACAATTAGAATCACAATTAATGAACCGGAAGCACAGAAAATCAATCTCTATAATCAATTCTTGCAAAACTACTAATTCGATCAACCTTGCTATCAAAAGAACAGTTTCAATGATCAATTGTTAGATCGATCAATGATTAACCTGCTCTGATACCATTTGATAGGATCGGATCAATTAGGTTTGAATTATGCAGCGGAATATCACGAATTGAGATCGAATTCAAGCAAGAAAGGTAATGAATATGCAAGACAATCAATCACAATTATAGAGAGAATATTTCTGTTAAAGGAATGTTTTCATTCACGCGTAATGCTTCGGTTAAGAATACAGCTAGGTCAACATCCCTTATATAGAGGAATGTGACGTCTGCTGATGTCACTTGACAGTGACATCTAACAGAATTTACAAAAACAACTGAAATATGCAAACTACTGAGATGTTCTCAACAACTGATTACATCTCAGTGAATGCTAAGTACAATTACATGAAACTACTGACTGACTAACAACTACTGAAACAAAAACTACTGAAATATAAAGTTACAAGTACTGAAAAGTAAAACCATCACAACTACTGAAGTTAACAACTTCAGCTGTTGTGACAACTGCTGATCACTCTGGTCTTCAGTCTTTGTCTTCAGCACTTCATCTTCAGACTTTGTCTTCAGTTCTTTGCTTTCAGACTTTGTCT
Source organism: Flaveria ramosissima (assembly GCA_025215565.1). Lineage (NCBI taxonomy): Eukaryota > Viridiplantae > Streptophyta > Magnoliopsida > Asterales > Asteraceae > Flaveria > Flaveria ramosissima. The sequence continues at coordinate 7,931,765 of CM046042.1, read as the reverse complement.
TCAGTTCTTTGCTTTCAGACTTTGTCTTCAGACCTTTGTAATCAGCTGATGTCTTCAGCTGTTGTGATCTTCTTCAGCAGTTGTAATGTCTGTGGGACTTAGAGGTTTTTCTGATCAGGCTCATTGGTTCTTTTGGTCCAACACATTCTCAACTGTGAACTGGGCTCACAGTTGAGGGAAATAAGTAATATTCTTAAATTGGGACAGATGAAGCCCGACATCTTTAAAATAATGAAGAAGCCAACTGTAGGCTTCTCAGGGGTAGAAACAGCCCTAGTCCCAAAAATGTTAGAGCTCATTGCTCAAGGTGACAACCTAGCAACACAAGCTAGTGTTGAACCCACACCTCTTTTATCCTTACCCCTAAAAGACCAGAAATCACCCTCACCTACCAAAGAAAATCCAAACGAACCCCTGCTCAGGCTATTGAGTCTGTGCAGGCCCCCATATACTCAACCTTACAGGAAGAAGTGGACACTAGAGCTCCCACTTCTCCTGAGGAGCAAACCACTCCCATTACTTCACCTATCAGGGATGAGGTTCCTCATGCTCACCCTGATGAGCTCACTAGCCCAACAGCTTAAGCCTTCACTCTGAGTCTCAACACTCAAGTGAACAACCTTCAGGGGACAGCTACCATCCCCAGCCTTTGGATCTCAACCAACCAATTCCCAACCTATCCTTCTATACTGATGAAGACTTAGGATTCAGTGAGTACCATGAGTCTCTCTTCTCCTCCCCTACTCAAAGAGAGATGAGTACCTCTGACTCTCCTCAGTCTATCCCACATCAGTCACCTATTACTGAGGTGGACACTTCTGAACCTGTTCAGGATGTCCATATGGAAGAGGCTCTCACTTTTGAAAGTGATTACATCATTAAGACCTCAACCATGGCAACTCAGCCCACTGGCATCTCAACTGAGGCTGCCAGTGAGCAGAGGAAAACCAGCAGCCAAGAAACTCAAGCTGGTGGTGAGAGAGAGGACTTTGGTCCAATCATCTCATCCCCCAATGATTCTTCTGATGAAGATGAGGGGAATTTGAGACTAAAGGTGCAGAAATTGTCAAAAACATGCACCTATTTAGTCTCTAAGGTTAGTCACTTGGAATCTCAGGTGACTACCTTACAAAACAGGGTCAATGATCAGCAACTTCAGATTTCATATCTGAAGGAAAAACTAGCTGGGAGACCTTTAAGGAGAGCTCAACCAGGAACACAAGAACCTGTGGAAGTGATTGACTTATCCTCCAGCTCACCTATGCAAGTGGGTGATGCTACCAAAAAGGGGGAGAAAGTTATTACAACCACAGAACCTGGGAGTTCTTCAAAGAGAATGGACATAGAGGACTCACCATCCTCACTTGCTGTTGTGCATTCTCAGCAACTTCCTCAAGTTCACATTAATGTGGATTCTATAGACTCAATCATCAGGAGTCTCTTTGAGGAAGGTATACCAAGGGCTGTCTCATCTCCACCACAAGGAACTGGCAACTACATCATAAGGTGGAGGTATGATGATGACAGAAGAGCCCTTATACTTCACAGAGTTCAAGGCCAACAAGAAGTTTTTCAGTTCCAAAGCCTGAGCTTCTATGAAAGACTGGATTTAGTCAACATGCCACTTGTCAATCCAAGCAATTCAAGACAAGCTGACAGGCTGGCTCAAAGAATCCAAGACAGGATCCTTGCAGAGTTCTCTCTAAGAAGGAGACTTAGGCAATCAGGCAATGTCATCGGTCAACTGGATGTTGAGGTGGACCCTAAGATTAGTTTCATAGGGGAAACCTTGACTGAAGGCCCAGTGGCAGAACCTGAGACCCCTGTCTCATCATCAACAACTGCTGCAGAGGTCCAAACTCCATCTGAGACACCTGCTGGTGAAGGTGTTTCTCAGCCTCTCTCTGGCCAGAGCATGGAAGCTACACCAAGCAATGAAGGCCAAGCCTCAATCCACCCTGAGTCACAAAGGTCTGTTGGTGACAAAGGGAAAAGGATAATGACTCCTGAGGAAATTGAGGAGGAAGAGAGAGAGAGAGAGGAAAAGGAGGCTAAGGGGAGAAAGTTCTACTGGGTCATCTAGCTTCATGCAAGCTGCAATCAGGGCTGCCCCCAGACCAAATACTCAAGATGATGAGTTAAGGACAGTCAGATTACCTACTTACAGACCAGGAACTATTTGATGAAATCATCTCCCTCCCCTTAGAAGAGTTAAATGAACTGGCTGACATGGAAGTGTCAAGAGAGATGAAGGAGAAAGAGGATGCAAGGTTACTTCTCCAATTCAAAGAGGAGAAGAGACAGAAAAGACTTTACAAGCATGCTCCCACTCTTCTCCAGTTCAAGAAAGTCCTGCACAGGAAGATGTGGCTCCACAAGAACCTCAGGTAGATAAAGAAGAAGATAGGATCAAGATGATCAACTACCTGAGTGCCACAGGCTTCTATCAGGCAGATGCACTTCTTCCCCTGTCCTATGACTTCATTGAGTTCGAGTACCTAAAGCAACTTGAGCTTGAGCTAGTCAAAGAAAGAAAAACAACCAAAAGGAAGCTAAGGGAAGAAGCTGCAAAGTCAAGAGCCATCATTCAAAAGAATGCAAAGAAGTCTGCTGACAGACAAAGAATGATGAGCTTCTTGAAGCTATATGGATTCTCCGAAGGAGACTTGGCCCCATGTCTCTATCCACAATGGATGAGCATATAAGGGTGATCAAGCAGAAGATTAAAAGTGGAGAACTGATTGACTTGCACTCTCTTCCAAGTCAAGTCCCACCTGAAGTGAAGGTCAAGTTTGAACAACCAGAGACACCTAACCAGAACCTCCAGCTGAGCCTCAGCAAACTTCATCTTCTGATCCAAGGCAGGGTCAAACTCCCTCTCCTTTTGAACCTGTGAGGGAGGAACACCCAACTGAGAAAGACACTGATGATCAACATGGTGCTGCAAACCAGTCTTCTCAGTTAAAGTCATCTAAGAGGAAGAAGAGAATGGCTTCTAAACCAAAGACTAAGAAGAAGAAGCCAAAGTCATCTACCTCTACACCTCAGGCTAAATCAGATCAACCTGAGGAAGTGCATGATGAGGCAGCCCAATCAACTCCTATGCAAGTGGCTCCTCTAACAACTCAGACACCCATCTTGTCTGGACTTACTCTACTAATCCAGAAAGATGGCATGTTATCAGAGATCAAGGTGTTGAGAATGTCTACTCCTGGCAAGACATAATCAACTTACCTCTGCATGATCTCTTTGAGATGAGAAGATACTATGAGAGTCTTGATGATCCTGACCATCTAATGAAGAAAGGAATGGTCTTGATTGTACTGAAGACTACCAACATCTGAAGATCTTCTAAGTGTTTTGGTAGCATCAGCCTAGGGGGAGTTTGTAAGGATTCCTTAAGTCTGATGCAACCCAAAACATCCAAAGTGTCTCAGCAACATGCACTAAGTACTGAAGTGAAGAATGCTTCGGAAGTTTTACACAATGCATTAGAAAATACTCTAAGTGTAAAATCTTCCGAAGCCAAGACCAATATCTTCCGAAGCCAAACATGAAGTCTTCCGAAGCTTCAGAGACAAAGTCTTCCGAAGCTTCATCCTATGAAGACAGATTTCTTCCGAAGACTTTTAGTACACATGCTTTATCTGATGTACTGTTCCATAAAGCACCTTTTCCGCTGCATCTCTGTAAAGTCACCAACTTACATGAGTTGGTGAAAAGGTCCATGCTTTTGGTAATTGTACATTGAGGTCTTGAGTCTGTAACTTTCCACTTTATGTACTTTATCCTTTTTGTAATGTATAAGAATGTGAGCTATGGCATGTCATAGTCACAAGGTCAAAAGGCAGATATGCCTTTTGATCCTACAATTGATTTTGTTAGTGTCTAGTCAATTGTATCCAGCTGGCTTTCAAAGTATAGCCGGCTGTAGGTTGTAGTATAAGTATTTCAAGTTCTTGTATCTTTCTTTATGCTTTGTAACTTGTAAAAGAACTTGAGAAAGCAATATACTGCCTCCTTGAAACCCATACTCTCTTGTTCTATCTCTTGCTTTACTTGTGTTCTTTGTATTACTTTGGTTAACCCAGTTCACTGTTTGATTAAAGTTTAGTTAATCTCCTCATTGTGTTGTTGTGTTGTAATTGTGTTAAATCCCTTAAACGGTCCTGCAGTGAGCAACCCACATGCGGAGAATATAATTCACTTGTGGACGACAAACTTATCTTCGGTTAACAATGACTTGTTCAGCATGAATCTTATTGGAAATCATAAAACATATTATAAACATTCTCCTTTGAAAACATTGAATTATTTGATACATGTTCTAGGGTATGCACATAAATTTTAAATACAAGCATTGAGTAACTTAAACATGAACCCTATAAATAAGGTGGTAACTTTATGATTCAAAATAATAGATGTATGGTGTAAAACAATTTACAAATGCATATTATACGCAAAATCATTAGAACCATAAAAAAGGGGAATCTAGAACTCATCGTAATAGTAAGAACAAACCCTAAAATGAACTCCCAAACCCGAGATCTACACTTCCTTGCTAAAAGGAAGAAAATCTCTCATGAGATCTCGATAGACACATGGTCATGAACATAGATCTAATCTCACTATTAATGATAAAGTGATCTGTGTCAAAGGCCCAATCAAAGTTAGAGAGAATTATAAATTATATAAATACCTTATGCTAGATAAGGTAAGTAGTGTGCTAAATCCATCAAGAGATTGTGGTTAGCTTCTATCAATTGTTGAATTAATAACATAATGAAAATCTTTAATGGATTTGATGTTTACTAAAAATTATACTTGCAATTAAGAAACTTAGTTTCGATAATATTACTACTTCAAAATGAGAATGTATTTACTATTTAGATTCAAGACTAGAATCACACATACACAACACAGATTTAAGTGTTGAAAGATGATAAATCACATAGACATGATTCTTGATAACTCAACGATAGTTCAATCACACATTACATGAAATCACACGAATGCGACTTTTCTTAACTATCCTACATTAAATGGAATGTTGCCATCAGATAATCCTTGATGAACACACCAATGGAATGTTCATAATTACACTAACTAAGATGAAAAAAACCATTGGATAAGCACGAGTAATATGCATTCAAAGATATCATTAAAGTCACCAACAATAGCACAATTAACAAACATCCACTAGTAAATGAAAGGAAATCGTTCTGTTGTTCATCAAGACACTATAATTGCAGGAAGTTATCTCTCACCAAGTAGTGATATAAGAAACTTAGATACAAATGACTTATTTGAAAGAAGGTTTTTTAATCAACGAATTCTTTGATTTGAAAAGCACACATGATTATTGAAGATGAAACTTGAAGATTTTGGTACATAAACATAGAATTCATTATGATTAAAGTCTCCAAACTTGAATTTCTTCTTTGTATTCAGTGGGGTATAGAAAGGATGAAGGTACCTGAAAACTAAGTGTTGGTAGTGTCTGCTGGTAAAGTCCAAGTACTAAAGAAAAGTCTACCTGCTAAAGACTTCACTAAGTGACTTATCTGCTAAACTACTATGAATCAGCTTACTAGCTATCTACTGAGTGAGTATTAGATGATGTGCTGATCCACTGCCTTTGTAGATAAGGATGGCAGTGTTGAATAGTAGTGGTGATACCATTACACTACAACTGCCAATCTTTTATAGAAGTGATTCTTGTCTATTATGTTCATTGTATTGTAGCCAATTATATTATACATTCGTGGTATGCCATAAGGTGTAGACCAATGGTTGTAACATGCCATTAAACCTAAACCTAGAATAGATGGTTAAGATTTATTATAATGTTTAGCTTTTATAGTATAAATACCTCACTCTTGTATAGTTATGAGGTTAGCTGTTTTGCCCACTTGTATTCTTGTTATTGCATTCTATAATTAGTGAATAAAATCTAGTGAATACTTTGAAAGAGTTCCTTTGTGTTATTTAATTCAAGTATTACTGTTTGTGTGTTTGATAGTAAGTAATTAATAAAGATTCTGCATCTATTATCTGCTTATCTATAGAAAGTTCTTGTTCATCAGATTAACAAGTGGTAATTGAAGCTTTGGCTCTTGATTTGTTTAATACTTTTTCAACAAATCAATTGTTTTTCTGTTGATCACTCTTTCAAACATTCAATCTTTCCAAACACTTACTCCCATTATGGTTGTTGTTGCTATGTCTACCAAGCATGACTTAGGGAATGGAAGTCAAACCAAGCCCCAGTGTTCACCCAAAATGAGTATGATACTTGGAAATCTGGATGGATGAATTAAGATATCATGATCAGAAACTCTAGCTATCATTAGTAAATGGACCATATGTTCTAATGGTTCAAGTTGCTAGGGAAGCGGGTGGGATAAATCCAAAAGATTTGAGTAAGTATTCTCATGAAGATCTAAAGAAGATAGATACGGACTCCAAGGCACTATGGCTGGTCATAATAAGCATCCTAAATAGCATCATCCATGGCTTCAAGAAATGGACTAATGCTAAACAAATCTATAAAGGTACTCAAGACATGAAAGAGAACAAGAGAGATGTCTTGAAATAGAATTTTGAAAATTTTAGTTTAATCAGAGGAGAATCAATGAAGACAACATATCCAAGGTATGTATACCTCCAGGACTCTCTAAATGAAGATCGTGTAAAGATGGAGAATATGATATTCTGAAGAAGTTCTTAAGGTTACTAACCAAGTTATGGACAGTCTACACAGTGACCACAAGAAAATTAGGAATTTGAAGACCATGACACTTAAAGAACTGTATTGCATTCGGAGTGCCTATTTGATGGAGATGGATGCTGATAACGAATCTCTTGGCAGATCATCCAGCACCACAAGGTCTTAAGAACTTATGGCCCCTATCCATGAACCCTATCCATCCCACAAGTCCTATGAGATACCGATGGTGAATCATCAAGTGGTAATCATCATCTATCCTGAATAACCAACTACTGAAACCATTTGATAGTTGGAATCCGCACTCATCAGCCTCTATCTCAAAAAAGATCTAGAGTGCATTTATCTATATGATCTTGAGGAACACGACATTAACTTCCAGATAGCCATGATCTCTTTCAGGGCTAAATAGTTCCAACAAAGAACAAGTAGAACATTCCAAAGATAATCCGTAATGGAATAGACAAGAGAAAGGTTAAGTACACAACTACAACCAAATGGATCACTTTTCCAAAAAATTCAAAGCACCCATGTTTAATCCATCATCATCAAGCACTTTTAGTTGTAAGCCCCAATCAAGCTACAACGTACCCTCACCAACAACTCCTACACCATCTAGACACATAGTATTTATGGCATCTAAAAAAGACTCAATTGATTGGAGCTTTCAGATTAAAATGCCATTTCACTTATCAACAATGCTTTGATAGTAGGGAGCTTCACCTCTTCATCTTAAGTAACACCTGAATCATGCTATACACCTGAATGAATATCTAAGGTAAACATGTATCGAAATCAGAATCCGCATCTCATGAATGATGTTAAATCAATCAACATTCTTAAAATTAATTTTAAGAAAACAAATCAAGCTCAAAAGGAAAAGATAAAAGTGATAGAGAAAATCATTTTAGCATTAAAACATGAGCAAACAAACATGGAGACCCAGATTGATGATATTTTAGCAAGTTGAAGTCAGTTTGATCTAGCAATAGCTAAGACATATGCAGACAAGTATAATATTCAATCTAAAAAGTTTGAGAAATTATTTGCTTTCACTAAGAACTCCTAAAAGATGTATCAAACCAAGATAGGTTTGGGGTATAATGTTGTGGAGCCACCAATGGTATATACTCCAACATACACTCCTAGATGCAAGCTAGAGGTGAAAGAGAAAGTGTCTGCTGATCCTATCATCGTTGAATCAAAATTTGGAAAATCTAAGGAGAAGAAATTGAAGGAAGAAGAAGTGGTTATTCAGGATAATAAAGTATCTCCTGAATCTAAGAGAAAATCTATGAGAAGTGCTCAGCCAAGAGAAAGAAAATTTAATAGGTGAAGTTTATTAAAGAAACTATTAAAACCAAGAGAAATTAATTATCGTCTTTAGATGAATATGATAGCTAATCATCTGAACTAGTTTTACCTAAGGAATCAAAAGTTCAACAAAGAGCAACTACAATAAGAAGATGCATGATAGAAGCTGTTTTGCAAGCAGCTCAAAGAACTCTCAAGAGAGACCCTATCCATACATTCAGAAATTAGTTGAGGAAGCTATTAAGATTCACAACAAACACGTTCCAAGGAAGAGGATCACTCTGGTCCACATGCTGGTTATAGACTAGGCTCGACAAAACAAACCCATACGGTTAGTTTTAGGTCATTTTGGGTGAATTTTAGTGTATGTTGGGTTAACTTGGGCTATTAACGGGTCAAATAGGGGCTAATTGGGTTGAGGGATACTATGTATGGGCTAGAATGGGTTGAAGAAAATTAAGTGTGCATTAGAATGGGTTGAAGGAAAATGTGTGGGTCAGATTGGGCGGTGTCTTTCGTCATCCACTAGCTGACTCAAGCATCTAGTTTCTTGCCGGTCACCGAGTTACCATCACATCTTCAGCAGCGGCGATTAGATCTCTTGATCAAAATCTTACATATTTAAGTTAACAATAACAAGTATAAAATGAAACCACAACCTCCAATCTCAAAAATTACATGCTCTTTAATTTTAGGCTTTTATTTTGTTTTATGTTTGACATCCTCTATGGGTTAACATCATGTAAACTTGAAACCCTAAATTTCATCTTTGGTTTTATGGGTTAAAGATTTGTTGAGCGTCGAAGCACAATGTGAGGATTAAGAACTAAATTAGGCTAGATAGCAAACGACAGTAAATTAAAGCCAATTTTATTCTTGTTAGTAAGCCGAATATTGGTTCACAGCCAATTAGATTGAGAGTGCAATAAGAGTAGATGAATAGAAGTTAATTGTTGACTTCCTACTCATAGTCTACTGCGTAAAAAGCCTAAAAATAGAAATCTTATCTCCACCGTTTGGTTTTGCTACTTGAAGAAATACAAGTGTTGGAAAATGGATGTTAACATTAGATTCAAAATCAAAATTTGGTACTCGAATGGATTTTATATGGAAAAGAGATTCTACATTGTCATTAGAACTTGGTATTTTGGAAGCATGAGAATTCTAGCATTTCTCTAAAGTAATCCCTTTAGTTGCTTTTAAAGGTTGAATTGTTTTCTTAAGAAAAGTCATTTAAACCCATCCTGATCTGTACCCATTGTAACTTGAACTTCATCCTAACCTATTCCCATTCTGATCTTTTTTTAATCGGTCCATCCTAACCCAAACTCATCTTGACTAAAATCCATCCTGAACTGAGAACCAACCCAATCCTTGTAAAACCCGATTATTTTTAAAGTAACGAAAGAAAGAATAAAAGTGAAGAAAAATAAAGAAAAACTATAAAACCCAAGTTGAGGGGTAAAAAGTGTCCAAAAGGACAAAAAGTTTCAAAAGTTGGTGTAAAAGTGGGCATGGCCGCCCATGTTGTCTACACATCAACTCACATTCGGATTTTTAGAGAGAGAAAGCAGAGAGTTCGGGTTTGAGAAGAAGAACAAGAAGAATTTGGATTTCAAGGTAAGAATTCATCATTTTGAGTTGTTCTTGGCCAGCTTATGCCTCGGTTGTATGTATATGTGTGTTTATGTGTTCGAGTGTGTGTTCTTGGTGGGTTTTAGGTGTTGAACTTGTAGCAAACGGGTTTTGAAGGAAGTCATACCCAAAGAGCTGCTAAGGTGAGTTCTAGAACCCCCTTTTTACTTGTTTTAATCTGATTTGGGGCTGGAAATGCATGTATGAACGTTTTTATAAAAATAGGTTTTCTACCTGTATGTTTATGTGTGTGTGTGATGCGGGTGGGTTTTGATTTGGGTGATATATGATGTTATGATGTGGCCATGTTCTTGTTTTAATGCTTAGAATGTAAGATTTAAGCTTAGAACATGTTAGATGATGATTGGGAACTGAATTATGTTATTTAAGGATGATTTAGACTGCCCATGCGCCTACGGTATAAACTGCCTAAGTGTTCCCATGCGCCCAAAATCCCATGCGCCCAAACAGTTCCCATGCGCCTGGAAAAGGCTAAATTTGACTAAGTGTCCATACGCCTAGAAGTCCATGCGCCTAGGCACTCATGCGCCTGCATAGTGCCCATGCGCCTAGAATTTGCCCAGAATGACTAAGTGTTGCCCATGCGCCCCAATAGTGCCCATGCGCCTGAAAGTCCCCCATGCGCCTAAGTGTTCCCCATGTGCCTGAAAGGCCATGCGCCTAAGACTTAGTTTTATTTTCTGATTTTTGGGAAAAAAGTAAAACGTAGGCTTTGACTTGGGATGTTCCCGAGGGTGAAGTAAGTTGACTTTTGATGATGTATGGGGTATGTTATGGCATGTATGATGATTGTTATGTCTTGTATGATGGTGCCTTGTATGGTTATGTTTATGTTCCTTGTTGTGTATGTTTATTTTCCCGTGGCTTTACGTTGAATGTTAATGAATAAACTGAAAGTATTATGTAACGTAAAGTGGAAGATAATGAAAAGAGGAACATAATGAAAGAATGCATGCATTAATGAATGAATGAATGTAAGTAAGTCTTGCAAGCCTATTATGGAGATTCACACCCAATGAAGGGTGTTAGTTCAACGGTGTGTGGGTTAGCTACCCCAGAAGGATGCACACTGGGGTCTGTCTTTGTGATTGACCATTTGTATGGAACCTTTGTCGTGTACCCCGGTACTATGGTCAGGCCACCGGGCGTAATGTATGGGAGTTTAATATACCAATACCTGCTTTATGCATGATGATGGGGTATAGCACATGGCATTGGTACACCAAAATTTACCCCAGTATTGTGGTCAGGCCACCGAGCGCAATGTATGGGAGTTTATTTATAGACTTCGGCCCAGTACATGTTTTATGCATGACGGTGGGGTAAAGTTCATGGTGTTGGTATGGAATGTAAAGTAGTAACGATGAACGTACGTAATGAACGGTAAGAAAGGTAACGAATGATAACAATGACGTATGATGATGCCCGAACGAAAGTTAATGAACGAATGATGAAGATAATAATGAGATTATCTATGTGTACGTATGGTGTGTGATCATGTACGAAAGTAAAGAATGGTTTTAAAAGGAAGAAAAGTATATTTTATCTTAAAACTAGAAGTCACTCAGCAACGCTGACTTTTATGTGTTTCAAGTTGGCAGGTAATGGTTGCTGAGGATGGCACGGGGCAGCTACTTGGCTCATTTTGGATGGCATTCATTTTGTATAACAAATTTGTGATGTAATGCAACGAGTTACTTTGTAATCCGCCAACGATGTATTATTTTACAAAAGCAATTATAATGAAATGAAATGGTTGTTTAAATGTTTCTGCTGTAATGTTTTATTAAAGTTAATATAAATATATGTTTTATGTGCGATGATTGACCAGCTGTGAGCGTCCCGGGAACGGGGCCTTACAAGTTGGTATCAGAGCCAAAGTTTAAGTGAAACGGGTAAATTTTCAAAAGAAACCTAAACTTAAAATGAGAATGGGACTAAGGGAAGGGATGCCAGTCCAAGGAGCCGCGTGCCATCAGGTATTTTCTTAATGTTAACAGGTATTATGTGCGCATGTTATGTGATTTATGTGCCTTAGTAGATTTAGATATTGATGTAGTCAGGATAGGAAATGCTTGGGGTATGAAGAGTAAAGTAAGTGGCTAATCACAACTGGCCACTGTAATTAGGGACTTACTATACTTGACATAAACTGAGCTATTCCCTTGAATGACCGTGTTAGTGTTTGAATCTTATAGTGTGTTTAGAGGATGGCTGGTGGTAGATCGTCAAAGGCTTCACGTGGTGGAGGTCGTGGTGGACGTGGTGCTGGACCACGGGCCACGAGAGGAAGACCCAGAGCTGAAGAGGTGGTTCATAAAGAGCCTGAGACCCCACATCTGGAGGCTGCGGACGAGAGTGCTAACTTTAGAGCCTCAGTGAAGGAGGCTGTTGTGGAGGAGGTACATCACGTCATGCAGACGATCTTGCCGTTTGTGGTGACCGAAGTGATCAAGGCGGTAAGGGACGGATAAAGGATAGAAAGAAATAGGCATACGGGTGAAAGGGGACAACGCGAGACTGAGACGCTTGTCTCTACTGATGAAGAGGAAGAGGAAGAGCCTGTGCCTGAGGCAGCACAAGGCTGTAACTACGGGGCATTCCAGAGATGCAAGCCCCCGACTTTTGACGGAAATGGCACTGCTGCTGCTGCTCACCGATGGGTGAGAGAATGGAGGCTATTCTGGATATCAGCGAGGGTTGGGAAGATCAGAAGGTCAAGTTTGCCACTCACTCATTTGTGGACTCGGCTCTGTGCTGGTGGGACAATATTGTCCAAGCCGAGGGTAGCAGGGTTATCGGGAGAATAAGGTGGCCAGAGTTGAAGAAACTGGTGATCGAAGAGTTTTGTCCACACCGAGAGATGGACAAGGTTGAAAGGGAGTTCCTGCAGCTGGAGGCGGGAACCATGACACATCAGCAATACAGCACGAAATTCAAGGAAATGGCACGGCTGGTGCCGGATCAGGTGGCACCCCTGTCACGGAAGATCAAGAGATACATTCAAGCCTTGCCGGCGGACATCCGAAGGCACATGATCGCCACCTGACCAAGCACGTTCAGGTCGACGGTTGATCTGGCGGGGAGACTATATGACGAGCGGGAGGTGGTGGTGGCTGAAGTTAGCAAGAAGAATGGGGGTGACTGGAATTGGAATGGGAAGGGGGTTGGACGTGGCGGGGCCACTCTAAGCAACAAAAGTGCACGGGTGGATGACCGACGTGTGGTCACATCTGGTGCAGGGATGAAGAGGTGTGGCAAGTGTGGAAAGGAGCACATCGGAGAATGTAGGTTGGGATCAAATTTATGCTTCAAGTGTGAGAGGACGGGGCATATAACAAAGGATTGTTGTGTGGCTAGATGTTTTAACTATGGTGGAGAGGGTCACATGAGCAGGGATTGCAAGAAGCCGAGGGCTGAAAGTTCCGATACAGGGAAGAAGAACGCGACCGGGACTGAGGGACAGAGGGCGAGCACCAGAGCGTTCACAATGACTCAGGAGGAGGCTAGGACAGACCCCGATGTTGTGTTAGGTACGTTTCTAGTAAACCAAACTCTTGCTTCTGTGTTATTTGATTCTAGTGCTAGTAAAAGTTTTATATCTGCTGCTTTCTGGGCTAAATTGCCTGTTAGTAGTAGGAGTATAAATAAACCCTTTGATGTAGAAACTGCCATAGGTAAGTCTACCAAGATTTCTGAGATGATAGAAGGTTGTGACGTAGAATTAAAAGGTCACAAGTTTCTTGTTAGACCATTCGTGACGACCTTATGCGGGTTCGATGTAGTCTTAGGAATGGATTGGTTGGCGGACTACGAGGCGAGCATTGTGTGTTGCAAGAAGATGATTCGATTGATAGCGCCTGACGGGATTTCGGTGACGGTTTACGATGATCGATCACTTCCGAAAGTGATTTCGATGGCGGTGGCGGGAAAGTGCATGAGGCGTGGATGTAGCGCCTACTTAACCTACGTGAAGGATGTGGATACGCCAACACCACAACTAGCCGATGTACTGGTTGTGTGTGACTTTCCAGACGTGTTTCTAGAGGACTTACCAGGAGTGCCACTGGACTGCGAGATCGAGTTTCAGATCGACTTGATACTGGGTGCCCAACCAGTAGCTAAGGCACCGTACCGATTGGCTCCGACCGAGATGAAGGAATTGATGGAGCAACTACAGAAGTTGCTTGGTAAGGGGTTCATTAGACCGAGTATCTCTCCATGGGGTGCTCCGGTCCTGTTTGTGAAGAAAAAAGACGGTAGCATGAGAATGTGCATAGACTACCGTGAATTGAACAAGTTGACAGTAAAGAATAGATACCCCTTACCGCGAATTGATGATTTGTTTTATCAGCTCCAAGGTGCCAGTTGGTTCTCGAGGATAGACCTTCGATCTGGTTACCATCAGCTGAAAGTGAAGGAGCAAGATATTCCTAAAACAGCTTTTCGTACGCGTTATGGACATTATGAGTTCCTCGTTATGTCTTTTGGTTTAACCAACGCGCCAGCTGCTTTTATGGACTTGATGAATCGAGTGTGTCGGCCGATGTTAGATAAATCAGTGATTGTGTTTATTGATGATATCCTGATTTATTCGAAGAGCGAGGAGGAGCATGCCGGTCACATTCGAGAAGTGTTGGAGACATTGAGAAAGGAGAAGTTGTATGCTAAATTCTCCAAATGCGCGTTTTGGTTGCGCGAGGTTCAGTTCTTGGGTCATGTAGTGAATCCCGAGGGGATTATGGTAGACCCGGTGAAGGTGGAAGTGGTGATGCAATGGAAGTCTCCAAAGACGCCATCCGAGATCCGTAGTTTCTTGGGTTTGGCGGGCTATTACCGGAGATTCATTCAAGACTTCTCCAAGATAGCTTCTCCGTTGACTAAGTTGACCCGTAAGGATGTAAAGTTTGTATGGGGTCAAGCGCAAGAGAAGGCATTTGAGGAGTTAAAGGCGAGGTTGACTCAAGCTCCTGTTTTGTCGTTACCCGGAAGTGAAGATTTGGTGGTTTATTCAGATGCTTCATACTCGGGGTTGGGATGTGTGTTGATGCAGAGAGGAAAAGTTATAGCCTACACATCTCGACAGTTAAAAGTTCATGAACTTAATGATCCTACTCATGACTTGGAGCTAGCAGCTGTGGTCTTTGCGTTAAAGATTTGGAGGCACTACCTATACGGGACAAATTGCACCATTTCACTGACCACAAGAGCTTGAAGTTCTTCCTCGAGCAGAAGGATTTTAACATGAGGCAAAGGATATGGTTAGAGCTGATAAAGGACTACGATTGCGAGATCCATTACCATCCTGGCAAAGCCAACGTAGTGGCAGATACCCTTAGTCGAAAGGAGAGACTCGAGCTGATTCAGGTGAATGCTTATCAGTTGATCATGACCTCTGATGTGATGACGCAAGTAAAGGAGTTTCAAGATGAGGCATTGAAAGAAGATCATCTCAACTCTGAAAGAATGAGAGGTCTGGTCGCGGAGTTGGGCGAAAACACACTTGGTGTTAGAATCCGATTCGGACAAATGTGGATTCCTCATTTTGGGGATCTACGTGGGAATATTATGGATGAAACTCATAAGACTCGATACTCCATTCATCCTGGTGCTACAAAGATGTATCAAGATATGAAGAAAGATTATTGGTGGCCTGGTATGAAACACGATGTGACGGAGTATGTGAGTAAGTGCCTTACTTGCTTACAGGTGAAGGCCGAGCATCAGAAGCCGTACGGGAAGATCCAACCTTTGGATTTACCCGAGTGGAAGTGGGAGCATATCACCATGGACTTTATCACGAAGTTACCGCGTTCCGTGAAAGGGTATGATGCCATATGGGTGATAGTTGATCGTCTGACGAAGAGTGCTCACTTCCTGCCGATCCGTGAGACATATTCCTCTGAGAGACTCGCGGACCTATTCATCAAGGAGATTGTGACTCGTCATGGTGTGCCGGTGTCTATTTTGTCTGACCGTGACACCCGGTTTACATCTAAGTTTTGGAAGAAGTTCCATGATGCTATAGGGACGAGGTTGCATATTAGGACGACTTATCATCCACAGGCGGATGGTCAGTCAGAGAGGATGATTCAGACGCTAGAAGATATGCTTCGGGCATGCGTCATTGACTTTGGAGGAAGTTGGGATGACCACTTACCGTTAGCTAAGTTCTCATACAATAACAGTTACCATGCCAGCATTGGTATACCCCTTTATGAGATGCTATACGGTAGGAGATGTAGAACCCCTGTTTGTTGGGGTGATATTGGTCAGAAGGAGTTGGGGAGTGTTGAGGTGATCGAGGCTACTACTGAGAAACTTGAAAAGATCAAAGTCTTTATGAAGGCAGCCAAAGACAGGCAGAAGTCGTATGCCGATAAGGGACGTCGACAGATTGAGTTCCAAGTGGGCGATATAGTTATGTTGAAAGTTTCACCTTGGAAAGGTATCATTCGGTTTAGAAAGCGGGGCAAGTTGAGTCCGAGGTATAAAGGGCCTTTCCGAATCATTGCTCGAGTAGGAGAAGTGGCCAATAGATTGGAGCTACCAGATGAGTTAAGTGGAATTCACCCGGCGTTCCATGTATATCATCTGAGAAAGTGTTTAGCAGACGAGGATATGGTTGTACCAGTGGAAGATATCGAGGTAGATGAATGGCTCAATTATGTGGAGCAACCAGTGGCGATCATTGACCGTAAGGAGAAACGGTTAAGGAATAAAGTAGTTCCTCTTGTGCGTGTACAATGGAAGCACAGGAAGGGATCTGAGTCTACGTGGGAGATTGAAGAGGAGATAAGGCAGCACTACCCACGATTGTTTGAGGAATAACAGGTTTCAGGGACGAAACCTATATAAGGGGGGTAGACTTGTAACACCCGGTTATTTTTAAAGTAACAAAAGAAAGAATTAAAGTGAAGAAAAAGAAAAAAAGCTATAAAACCCAAGTTGAGGGGTAAAAAGTGTCCAAAAGGACAAAAAGTTTCAAAAGTTGGTGTAAAAGTGGGCATGGCCGCCCATGTTGTCTACACATCAACTCACATTCGGATTTTTAGAGAGAGAGAGCAGAGAGTTTGGGTTTGAGAAGAAGAACAAGAAGAATTTGGATTTCAAGGTAAGAATTTATCATTTTGAGTTGTTCTTGGCCAGCTTATGTCTCGGTTGTATGTATATGTGTGTTTATGTGTTTGGGTGTGTGTTCTTGGGGGGTTTTAGGTGTTGAACTTGTGGCAAACGGGTTTTGAAGGAAGTCATACCCAAAGAGCTGCTAAGGTGAGTTCTAGAACCCCCTTTTTACTTGTTTTAAACTGACTTGGGGCTGGAAATGCATGTATGAACGTTTTTATAAAAATGGGTTTTCTACCCGTATGTTTATGTGTGTGTGATGCGGGTGGGTTTTGATTTGGGTGATATATGATGTTATGATGTGGCCATGTTCTTGTTTTAATGCTTAGAATGTAAGATTTAAGCTTAGAACATGTTAGATGATGATTGGGAACTGAATTATGTTGTTTAAGGATGATTTAGACTGCCCATGCGCCTAACGGTATAAACTGCCTAAGTGTTCCCATGCGCCCAAAATCCCATGCGCCCAAATAGTACCCATGCGCCTGGAAAATGCTAAATTTGACTAAGTGTCCAGACGCCTAGAAGTCCATGCGCCTAGGCACTCATGCGCCTGCATAGTGCCCATGCGCCTATAATTTGCCCAGAATGACTATGTGTTGCCCATGCGCCCCAATAGTGCCCATGCGCCTGAAAGTCCCCCATGCGCCTAAGTGTTCCCCATGCGCCTAAAGGCCATGCGCCTGCATAGTGCCCATGCGCCTAAGACTTAGTTTTATTTTCTGATTTTTGGGAAAAAAGTGAAATGTAGGCTTTGACTTAAGATGTTCCCGGGGGTGAAGTAAGTTGACTTTTGATGATGTATGGGGTATGTTATGGCATGTATGATGATTGTTATGTCTTGTAGGATGGTGCCTTGTAAGGTTATGTTTATGTTCCTTGTTGTGTATGTTTATTTTCCCGTGGCTTTACGTTGAATGTTAATGAATGAAATGAAAGTATTATGTAACGTAAAGTGGAAGATAATGAAAAGAGGAACGTAATGAAAGAATGCATGCATTAATGAATGAATGAATGTAAGAAAGTCTTGCAATCCTTGTATGGAGATTCTGTTGGAGCATATATTGTCATATATAACGTGTCCGTCGCTTGACGAATAGTCCAGGCTTAATGTAATACACATGAGATGTTGAAAACACATGAAACTGAGTCATTCGAAGGAGCATATGCGAATGAGACTCAGTCGTACGATTGAGCCATGCTAATGGACCAGTCGTGCGACTAAGAGACGCTATTGGGCCATTCGTAAGACTGAACCAAGTATGGTCCAGTCGTACGATTGAACCATACGCATGGTCCAATCGTAAGAATGGGCCCAGTTGCATATGATATGGGCTGAGGCCTATAAATACCATGTTCATTGTGTAGAGAGGTAAGGTTTTGAGAGTATGCCTGGGGTCTAGGTGCTGCCGGATGAGAGGGGAGATCACGCTCGATCTCCCCTTGCCAAAATTCGTGATTCTTTTGTTTAACGAGCTTCTAATCATTAGGTTTTATCAATGAAACCATTCAATTATTGTTTGTTCTCTTGTTTTTCTCTTGTTTTTTTCCTTCCGTCAAGAACACGCTCGGATGTCAACCGATCCAGCGACTTCACAATTGGTATCAGAGCTTTGGCTCTTGATTTTGCGTTTGATTCAATTAGGTTTGGTGTCAAAAACCTACGTTTTAATCAAAAGAGTGACCACTTTACTTCTAAAGGTATTTTCGACGTTTTCTGGCATTAAAGATTCGGTTTTTCACTATACGGTAGATTAGGGTTCCTAGAAAAATCGTATTTTGTGTCAAAGTGTCAAAATCTTCGATTTTGCAAAAACAGCAGCCTTCAGTCGCACGATTAGCTCATTCGTACGACTGAACTCAGTCGTATTCCTCATTCACACGACTGAACAACTCCAGTCGTTTGATTCCAATCGTCCTGTTCATACGCACGACTAAATCCAATCGCACGATTGAATTCATTCGCACCTTTCATTCGCACGAGTGATCCATACTCATTGTCCATTCGCTCGATTGAAACTGTCCTGTTCTCCAAGTACCAAGTTTATAGAAATGGAAGATCAATTTGCTGCGTTTACTGCTAGAAAGGACTCACGCATCCAGAACCTACTACTTCTGGAGAATGAGATTGGTAATCATAATAAACGGCCAAAGCTGTTAACGTTAGATGAATATCCTTAGTGGAAACAATAGTTTGAGATTTACTTAAATGAAGTCGATCCCAATCTTTAGACATCCATTGAGACTGGTTACACAATACCAGTCAGTGCTAATGGAGTCAAGTTAACCTTGGGAGGAATGAGTGAAGCTCAGAAGATTCTTTTCAATGCTGAGAAGAAAGTTTATGCCTTGTTGACTCAGTCGATACCGAAGGAAATTTTTCATCGGTTCTCTGAGAACAAGCAGGCTAAAAAGCTATGGGAGGCATTGGAGAAGAGATATGATGGAAATGCAACTTTAAAGGCACTAAAGGCTAAAGCTCTCAAGAAGGAATTAGATAATTTCTCTTCGATAGGGAAAGAGAGCTTAGATGATATTATTGACAGATTCTAGCATCTAATGAGTGAGCTGCACACTCATGGCGTAACCACATGAATGGAAGATAAAGTTTCAAGCTTTGCTGATGGTTTTCCTAAGAAATGGGATTCATTTGTGTCTAATCTAAGACAGAACGACATTCTTGCGACATTAGACATAAATGATTTCATCTTGAAGTTAAGAGAGGAAGAATTGAGAATGAAATACAAGTCGAAGAAAGGATCCTATGTTCAGAATCCTTCACTTTACAACTCAGTTCTGACTCCAGCTGTTTCAGGAGCACCGTTACTGTTGGACCAAAAGAACCAATGAGCCTGATCAGAAAAACCTCTAAGTCCCACAGACATTACAACTGCTGAAGATAATCACATCAGCTGAAGACATCAGCTGATTACAAAGGTCTGAAGACAAAGTCTGAAAGCAAAGAACTGAAGACAAAGTCTGAAAGCAAAGAACTGAAGACAAAGTCTGAAGAAGAAGTGCTGAAGACAAAGACTGAAGACCAGAGTGATCAGCAGTTGTCACAACAGCTGAAGTTGTTAACTTCAGTAGTTGTGATGGTTTTACTTTTCAGTACTTGTAACTTTATATTTCAGTATTTTATTGTTTCAGTAGTTATTAGTCAGTAGTTTTATGTAATTGTACTTAGCATTCACTGAGATGTAATCAGTTGTTGAGAACATCGTAGTAGTTTGCTTATTTCAGTTGTTTTTTTGTAATTCTGTTAGATGTCACTGTCAAGTGACATCAGCAGACATCACATTCCTCTATATAAGGGATGTTGACCTTGCTGTATTTTTAACCGAAGCATTACGCGTGAATGAAAACATTCCTTTAACAGAAATATTCTCTCTATAATTGTGATTGATTGTCTTGCATATTCATTACCTTTCTTGCTTGAATTCGATCTTAATTCGTGATATTCCGCTGCATAATTCAAACCTAATTGATCCGATCCTATCAAATGGTATCAGAGCAGGTTAATCATTGATCGATCTAACAATTGATCATTGAAACTGTTCTTTTGATAGCAAAGGTTGATCGAATTAGTAGTTTTGCAAGAATTGATTATAGAGATTAATGTTCTGTGCTTCCGGTTCATTAATTGTGATTCTAATTGTGTTTTCTAAGTGTGTTGTTGAGTTTTCAAACTAGACCGATTTTAATCTCCTTGACTTCAATTGAATTAGTGAAAATGACTACTTCAATGAATGATCCTCACAATACTGGCTCCTCAACTAAGCCTCCTATGCTTGTTAGGAGTGAGTATAACATATGGCAACGCCGAATGCTCCATCACCTGTCTGTTAACAGTTCAGGTTGTTGGAAGTCTATGGTTCATGGACCATACAAGCCTATGGTGAGTAATCCTGAAACCAAGGAGATGGTTCCTAAAAAGAAGGAACAATATTATGATGAGGATTTAAAATGTTTGAGATTGATGCTAAAGCCCATGGAATTCTGGCCATGGCACTGCCTAATGAAATCTATTCTGGGCTCATGCATCATGAAACTGCTTATGATCTCTGGGTTGCTCTAAGGAACAATTTGGAGGAACTGATGAGGTCTTAGCAAACAACAGAGAAATCCTTGCCCAGCAATATGAGACATTCTCTCATAGGAAGGGTGAGACACTGACTCAACAGTTTGAGCGGTTTTCATGTTTAATCTCTGAGCTTAAAATGGTTCAACATGAATACACAAACAGCCAGATGAATAATAGATTCCTCAGATCCCTGCCTGAGAGATGGGACACTTACACCATTGTCCTACGCTCCAGTGCAAATCTGGATACTCTATCTCTCACCCAACTTCATGGGAAACTCTTAACATTTGAGAGAGAGATAGAACAGAAAAGGAAACTATCTTCATCTGGAAAGCTCACTGATGACTTTGTACCAGGTAATACTGCTCTGGTTGGTCATGAGTCTGAATATGCTTCATCTGAAAGTTCATATGATGAGCATATTGATTTCTCTTCAAACAGTGGAAATCATGCTTTTGTTGGAGTTGAGGGAAACTCAAGTTTTAATGCTGATAATTTGTGTTTTATGATGGATGATTTGAAAGGAATTGCTGATGATGATCTTGAAGAGATGGATATTTTGAGCCAAATGGCATTGATTAATATCAGATCTCAAAAGTTTTATAAGAAGAACAGGTAGGAAATTTCCTGGTCTCTCTGGCAAAACCAAGGTTGGTTTTGACAAGAGTAAGTTGAGATGTCACAAGTGTCACAGACTTGGACATTTTGCTAGAGAGTGTAGATCATCTGGATCTAACTCATCTGCACCCTTTGTGACTTTTCCAAGTAATAATTCACAATCCAAAGGGCAACATCCTACCAGTTCTGATCATCATTCACAACATCAATCATCTCCTGCATACTTTGTCCCTCAAAGCCCCATGCCATATCCTTATCCATGTTTTTACATGCCTCAGTCTGGTCAAGTTTCAGTACCAATGGCTCAACAACCACATGCTCTACCTGATCCTCAGCCTTCTCAATCAAATCAGCAATCTCAACCTCAATCTCATCAGAGCTTTTTCACCCCTGAGGTTGTTGACTGGAGCAGCCTACCAGATGATGTCTCTGGTTATTCTGAGCAATTTGCTGGTGCTGGTCAACATGGTGGTGACAATCCTTTTGGAAACCTTGCTTTAATGGCCCTGGAATCTACTGATGACAATCCTTCATCATCACAGGTACCACAGGTATCTTCTGAGGCTAAGGCCAAGATTTGTTCTGAATCATGCATAGCTGCTTTTGTTTCTATTAGGGAAGCAAATGTAGCTTTAATTAATCAAAATCTTGACCTAGAAAAGGCAATTTCCAAAAGAAAATCTGAGTTTGAGTCTGTTTTAAAAGAAAAGGATGAAGAGATTTATAAGCTTAAATGTCAAATTACTGATGAAAAGGCTAAGGTAGAGGTCATTCTAGAAAATCACAAGAATCTCAAGGAAACACTTGCAGCTACCCAAGTTGATTGTGAACGATGGGTAACATCCTGCAAGGGGTTTGAAATGCTTCTCAGTAAGCAAACTGCTTCCAATGTGAAGTTTGGGATTGGGTATAATCATACCATACCTCCCACAGATTTTACTCCTAAGTCAGAAGTACAATCTGAGGTTGAGAGTCATTCCCAAACCACATCATCAGGTGTTTCATCCTCTATTGAAAATTCAAAATCTGAGGATGAAGATAGTGTGAGTATCTCAGTTAATCAAATAACTGATGATCCCACTACTTCGAAACACTTGATCAAGAAGAGGCTGAGAAATTCAGGTGTTGTTCCACAAGGTACTCAAAGTACTGAAGGGCAAAACACAACACCTGAAGAGCATTTTAAATCAGAAGAAAATAAGCAATCCTTGACAACTGCTGAAGAATCTATCAGGATTCTAAAAAATACTGATAGCAAACCACTGAAGAAGAAATCTTCAGTTGTTGAAAATCCTTCAGTACTTCCCAAAAGTACTGAAAGGAAGAAAGTACTGAAGAACAAATCTTCAGTAGTTTCCTCAACTTCAGCAGTTGATCAAGAAAAGATGAAAAGAAAACCATGTGAAATATGTGGTTTGTTCAATCATCTGACTGATGAATGCTGGTATAGCAAGGGTTTAAAATTCAATAAAAAGAAAATCATTAAGCAGGAAATGCAGAAAATGAAAAACGAATTTCAAACCAAGTTTGTACCTCAATCATCTCATTCTGATAAACCTAAGCTTTCTCAAAATGTCACTAAGAAAGAAGGGGTTTTTCAAACAACAGCTGCAAATATTCCTCAGGGAATATTGAAAACTCAGACTAAGTCTGTGTCTTTTCAAAAGAAGGGTGTAGAGAATAACAAGAACAAATCATCCACAAGTACTGATGTGTCAACTGAGTTGAAAACTCTGTCAACAAATCAGACACAACTTGTGATGATGGTTCAACATCTATTGGGGAGATTAACCAATTAGATGTTTCTGTGACTAAACCACTGAAAAGGATACCCAAGCAAAAATCCAAGGAATCCTTTTCAGCATCATCTACATCTTCAAAAGCTGTTAATCATGCACAACCTGTTAGTTTAACATCTGTTGATGAAAACAGACCCAAAACCAAAAAGGTTTGGGTCTCAAAGGCTAACTAATGTTTGTGTTAAATGCAGGGTTCTTCATCATGCCAAAGAAGCATCTGGTATGTGGACAGTGGAGGATCCATGCATATGACAGGGAGCAGCTCTCTTCTTCATGACTATTCCCAAAGGAAGAAGGGATTTGTTTCTTTTGGAAATGATGCCAAAGGTTACATCATTGGGAAGGGTTTTGTCTCAAATGGGGAGATAAGATTTGATGATGTCAACCATGTGGAGAACCTCAAATACAATCTTTTGAGTGTCAGTCAAATGTGTGATAAAGGGCATGTTGCACTTTTCACAAGTCAAAACTGTCGGATTCTGTCTTCCACAGTTTTGCACAAGATTGACAAAATATTGGATGAGTATACTCTCCTGAAGGCCAACAGGATTGGAAGAGTATATGCTTTAGATCTATCAAAGAAAATAGATCTAAAAGCCATCCATGTTTGTTCTCCAAAGCCTCTCCTCAAGAATCTGAACTATGGCATAGAAGGCTGGGTCATGTGAATTTCAAGAACATGAATCAGCTCATTCATCATGGATTAGTGAGAGGCTTGCCATTGAAGGAGTTCAAGTGTGATGATACCTGCCCAGCTTGCTTAAAAGGAAAGCAACACAAAGCTTCATTCCCTTCTATAATAGAAGAACCTAAGTCCACAGCCTGCTTGCAATTACTGCACATGGATCTTTTTGGTCTGTGAGAGTAATGAGCATGGCAAAGAAAAAGTACTGTCTGGTAATTGTGGATGATTACTCAAGATATGTATGGACTTTCTTCTTGCACTCCAAGGATGAGGCAGCTCAAAGTATATCTATTTTGTGTTACATGTGGAAAAGCAGCATTCACTTCCAGTTAAGTGTGTGAGAAGTGATAATGGGACAGAGTTTAGGAATCACACTCTTGATGAATTCTATTTGTCTAAGGGAATCAAAAGACAATATAGTATTCAAAGAACTCCAGAGCAAAATGGAGTGGTGGAGAGAAAGAACAGGACCCTGATTGAAGCTGCAAACACAATGTTGGCTGACTCTGGTTGCCACTAACCTTTTGGGCTGAAGCTGTCAATACAGCTTGCTATGTTCAGAATAGAGTATTAGTGAATCAAGGTTGATGAAGACTCCTTATGAGCTCTTACATCATTTGGCTCCTTTGATTTCATTCTTTAGAGCTTTTGGGTGTCCTTGTTATATTCTTAACACAAAAAGTATCCTTCAGAAGTTTGATTCCAAGGTGGATGCAGGGTATTTTGTTGGGTATTCATCTACTTGCAAGGCATACAGAGTGTTCAACTGCAGAACAAAGATTGTTGAAGAGACTTTGCATGTCAAGTTCAATGAATCCCAAAAAGACAAGATTCCTCAAAACCCTGTTGAGATGTTTGACTTGGACATACTGCAATATGTTCCATATCAGCCTCCACCTGTTATGGTCTCTGAAGTTCCATCATCTCCAACTGAAGATACAAATGCAAGTTGTAGTGATCATCTGCCTGGTTCTACTACACTTGATGTTCCTGTAGCCTCAGCAGCTCCATCCACAACAAATGCTGATGAAATCTCTGAATCCTCTACTTCATTTGAACTGCCATCTCAGTCTAGGTTTCAAGAGTCTACATCAACATCTGCTGCTGCTGAATCTTCTACAACACTTGCACAGATATTATTGCATATCAAGAATTGAAGAATCATCCTGTGTCCCAGATCATTGGTGACATAACTGCTGGTGTTTCAACAAGAAGTCAATTGTCCAATTTCTGTCTCTATGCTCTTTCATCAGTCAGCAAGAGCCAAAGAATTATCATGTTGCTTTAAGGGACAATGGATGGGTTGAAGCCATGCAGCTTGAGCTTCTTCAATTTCAAAAACAGCAAGTGTGGGAACTGGTTCCTCTACCCCCAGGTAAGTGTGCAATAGGCACTAAATGGGTGTTTAGGAATAAAACTGATGAAAAAGGCCAAATTGTCAAGAACAAGGCCAGACTGGTTGTACAGGGGTTTTCACAAGAAGAAGGTATTGATTATGATGAAACCTTTGCCCCTGTAGCCAGACTGGAGGCAATTCGTTTGTTTTTAGCTTATGCTGCTTTTCATAACCTTAAAGTTTTTCAAATGGATGTCAAAAGTGCATTTTTATATGGTAAAATAAAAGAAGAAGTTTATGTGTGTCAACCACCAGGTTTTGAAGATCATAAACACCCTGATTGGGTGTATAAGCTTGATAAGGCTCTTTATGGGTTGAAACAAGCACCCAGAGCCTGGTATGAAACATTATCTAATTTTCTTCTTCAAAATAATTTCACTAGAGGCTCCATAGATAAAACTTTGTTCATAAGAAAGCTGGCATGCATAAGCTCCTTGTTCAAATTTATGTTGATGATATTATTTTTGCATCATCTGATCCCAGTTGTGTGATGCATTCACAAAATTGATGCAACAAAAGTTTGAAATGAGTGCTATGGGAGAATTACAGTTCTTTCTGGGTTTACAAATCAAACAACTGACTGATGGAACTTTCATTCATCAGTCAAAATACACAAAAGATTTGTTAACCAAGTTTGATTTACAAAACTGTAAATCCTGTTCTACTCCCATGTGCAGCAACACACAACTGGATGCTGATCAAAAAGGTAAAGCAGTTGATGAAACTCTTTACAGATGTATGATTGGTTCCTTGATGTACCTAACAGCTTCTAGACCAGATATTATGTTTGCAACTTGTGTCTGTGCTAGATTTCAGGCTGCTCCTAAGGATTCCCATATGATTGCAGTCAAGAGGATCTTTAGATATTTGCAGGGAACTAAATCACTAGGACTATGGTATTCCACTGGGCACTCTTGTAAATTGGTTGCTTTTTCTGATAGTGACTATGCAGGGTGTAAGTTAACCAGAAAATCAACTTCTGGTGGATGCCAATTTCTAGGCAACTGTTTGGTCTCTTGGCAGAGTAAGAAACAAACATCAGTTGCTACATCAACAGCTGAAGCAGAGTACATTGCAGCTGCAAGCTGTACATCTCAGGTACTTTGGCTTCAAAATCAGTTATTGGATTATGACATTACAGAGACTAAGACTCCATTATTAATGGATAGTTCTTCAGCTCTTTGTATTGTTAAGAATCCTGTCCAGCATTCTAGGACCAAACATATTGAGATCAGACATCATTTCATTAGGGATTGCTATGAAAAAGGTCTGATTGATCCAAAGTTTGTGCCTAGTGCTGATGAGCTTGCAGATATATTTACTAAGCCTTTGGATAGTGCAACTTTCATAATCTTGTACTCAGGCTTGGTATGCTGCAGCTAGAATAATTTGACAACTACTGATGCTCTTAGTTCATAAATACTGATGAGCATTAGTACTCTTTTGTCAAAAATAAGTGCTGATAAGTCATTTTATCTTCAGTAGTTTTACAACTACTGAAGACTAATTACTTAAAAGTACTGAAGTACCTTTTTGTTCGAAAATACTGATGTAGTTCAAACTACTGATGTCTTTTGTAATAAATAAGTACTGATGACCAATGAAACATCTGAAAATCAGATGATCTGATGAGTAAGTGTCAAGGTCATTGAAACAGCTGAACTTTGTGAATTGACGACAACTACTGTTTCATTTCCAAACAACTGAAGCCAAAACCAAGTCTTCAGTAGTTTTACAACTACTGATGACCAACACCAAGTCTTCAGTTGTTTACAACATCTGAAAGTTAAAACCATGTCTTCAGTTGTTTTCTAACATCTGATGACCAACACCAACACTTTCAGTTGTTTTCCCTCAGCCGTTTCATAACCTATATATACCTAACCCTAACTTCAACCTTTTCATAACCCACTTTCAAACGTTCATCTTCCATTAATGGCGACCATGCAAATCAAACCTCGACACAACTGTGTTGCTCATCTTACCAAATCACCTTTCTGGAACAAGTTTGATGCTGCTATCGACTTGATGATGATTCCCAATACCGCACAGCCTTTCTCCTCAATCCAACCATCTACCCTGATACCCTGTGCCAGTTCTGGACGAACGTTACCGTTCATACTGATGAGAATGATGCCACCATCACTCTCCAGTCTTTTGTTAACCAGAAACGGGTGATCATCACTCCTGAGATCATTCGTCAAACCCTAGACCTAAATGATGCCACCTATCCCACCAAGTACCCAAAAGGCACCATTGATCTTTCTTTTGCCAATCATGGTTATGAAGGTGACCTAAGTGCTACTACCATCTGAAGAAGCACTTCCATGATGCTGAGCGACTCATATTTCACATGATCAATGTCTGCCTGGCTCCCAAAACATCCTCTTGGGATCAAATGTCATCCAGATGGCAACAGGTATTATATTCTATCCTTGAGCATCAAAATCTAAATTTTTCTGATATTATCTTTTTGGAACTAAAGATTTGGCATTGAAACCTGTGGCAAATAGATGGATATTATATCCAAGGTTTCTTATGGCAATCATTTTAAACCAATTAAAATCTGATGGCCTTGTTGGCCTTGGAGTCCCTGCTCTGTTGGTTTTACCAGAGGTATACTCCAGGCACAACTCAAACCCACAACTCAAAGGCTGCCAAACTGCTCAAACCCAAGCAGGGGAACCCACAGCCTCCACCTCCAAATCTAAAGTCCCCTCCAAACCCAAACCAAAGAAAACCAAAAGGCTACTCAGGGAGTTGAGTCCCCTGATGATGCCCCTGCAGCACAAACGCAGGATGAGACTACAAGCCTTAATCCCCTTGTAGTTTCAATGACTCCACCAGCTGAAACCGCTCAGGTATCCTCTCAACAGGATCCTGATGCAACCAATATTGGGGAAACCACATTGCTGGAATCTATCTCACTTGAGAAGATTACCATTGAAGAGCACCA
This sequence comes from Flaveria ramosissima, assembly GCA_025215565.1. Taxonomy (NCBI): domain Eukaryota; kingdom Viridiplantae; phylum Streptophyta; class Magnoliopsida; order Asterales; family Asteraceae; genus Flaveria; species Flaveria ramosissima. Next base: position 7,903,405 of record CM046042.1, on the reverse strand, counting down.
CTCTCCCCAGGTGCAAACCTTTTCACCACCATCTCCCACTGATACCACCCCTACAAGCCCAACTGCAGTCATTGCACAAGTGCTGACTCAGCTACATTCCTCTACCCCTCCCCAGAAACCTGTTACTACTGGGAAAACCTCAACAGCTGAGGGAGAGGATCAAAATGTAGTTGATATCCAACAGCATAGGGATTATCAAGTTCAGTCTCCTAGTGTAAATGTGGAGACTAGAACATCTGGTGAGGCTACCTCTTCCCCTGTTTCAGCACATGAACAGGATGAAGCTGGTATCATCTCTAAGACCTCACCAGAGGCAACTGTCAATGAAGGACATGCTCCTGAGACAGGAAGTCCCCAGTTCCAAGACAAAGGGGCACATGTGATTACTGATTTACACTCAGCACATGTTCATCCTGATTCACTCAGAGGTCAGGTGATTCAGTTTATACTGATGATGACCTGGGCTTTTTCTTTGAAGTCTTAGCCCAAATACTATTCTTGAGGCTGAGGTTTGTAGATTGAAAGATCTGCTTCCCATCATGCCTCAGGAATCAAGACCATCTGCCCCAATAAACCCACAGATGGCAGCTTCTGTTGAAGCTTCCCTAAACACTGAGCCACTCAAATCAACCAAACCACCAGCCTCTGGCTCAGGCACCATTTCTCAGGGAGAGAACCCCTCTGAGCAAATGGTTGCTGCATTCAAATCTTCCTTACCTCTCATCACACCCATCATCACATCTATTGTTCATAAAACCATTGATGAGAGGCTCTCCTCAGATATTACCTCCTTGTGACTGATGCTGTGTCCAAGCACCTTTCTGACATTCAAACCCCTGAACCCAATGCAACCAAAAAGGGGGAGTCTAAGTCAGCAAAGGATGATAAAAGGAAAGAGCTGAAGAGGAAGAAGATAAGGAAAGATAAAGGCAAAGAGATCATCACCTACAAAGAAAGAAAAGTATTGGTGATCAAACTGAAGATGAGAAGAGGTTAGATGAGATGATCAAAGAAGCTGATGACCAACATAGCAGATCCATGGACAGGATCATTGATCAGCTCTTTAGGCAAGGATTTGACACTGCTAAACTTGACTCAGAGATCAGGAGACTTGAGATTCAAGAAATTGAGGATCGATGGGCAAGTTGTAATGAAGAAGAAGGGAGAGACTAGAGGCTATGATTAGATTTCTTTCTAAACATCTGGGAAGACCTATCATTGAGATTAAGTCATGGTCCAGAGATAGCATCTTGGAGATAACTACCAAGATATGCTCATCTGAAAGCTTCAACAAAGGCTTAATCATTGAAGCTCTGGATGAAGCTGGTGCTGGGAAGAGAACTGATATGGCCAAGTTATCCAAAGCCACCCTCACCAACAAATGATAGAGCAGCCCTTCAAATCTCCCTTACCAAACAATCCTCCAAGCCAACCTCACAATCAAAACAGCCTATATCAAAACCTTCAAAACAACCAACCTCTCAACCTCCAAAACAATCAACCTCACAACCATCTAAACCAATCCCTTCACCCAAGAAACCCATCCAAGAGTCCACCAGTGAAGCACCAAAAAGAAAAGAAGGTTGCTGAGGATGGAAGAAAAAAGAAGAAGAGATGAAGAAGACAATCTGCCAATATCTGCTGTTCTTGAAAGAAGAAACTGAAGCCTAGGAGTCAATCACACCAAGCAATCTCTGAAACTCAAAGGCTGACAGTTCAAAGTCAAAAGAAGAAGAAGAACAGCAGAAGCAGCATGATGAGCAGTTTCTTAGATGGTTGACAAGGACTTCCCTCAGTCCTCATCCATTCAAGCTATGAAGATTCAAGCTCAAGGCTGTACACTCTCAGGCATACTTTTCAACATCAAAAAGAGAGAGTGAGGATTTGGCCAGATCCCAGGGTAAGTTCTAGAATTCACAAGAAAAATTTACCAAGTAGATATCATGGCCAAGTAAGAAAGACTTTGAATGCTGCAATCATGTTGGCCATGGTAGTCTCACCCTGGGAAATCATTGAAGAATTCAAGAGAGCTCACACATCCAAATCAACCCCTATGTCTATTCTTGAGAAAAAATGATCAAGAAGGGGTTGCTGTACAAAGACTTGAAGATCTTCAGAAGAGTGAACTCCAGTTGTTACTTGAAGGCTCTCATCCAGATGAATTCGCATAGAGAGATAACAACTGTTGAGCTAAGAATGGGAAGACAGTGAGGTACCTGTCTGAGTACTATGGGCCTGAGTTCTTCTTTGAGGGAGAAGCAGAAGAACTCACTAAGGAGGAACAAGTTGTTCTCCTTGAGGCCTATGCAAGGGAGTCTTTCAGACTCATAAATGGGAAATAGGTTTCATGGTTGGGACAAGACTCTGTGTCCAATTTCCCCAAGACAGAGTTCCCTTCCATACTTAGCCAATCAAATGATTAGAAACCTTTTCCTGGCCTGTGCTTATTTGTTTACCTCTGAAGCTGATCAAGAGAGTACTTTTGCCAAAGAATAAGTGGGATCTTCAATAAAGTTAGAGGTTTTGGCTGCATTGGTTCAGGGGGAGTTTGTTGGACCAAAAGAACCAATGAGCCTGATCAGAAAACCTCTAAGTCCCACAGACATTACAACTGCTGAAGATAATCACATCAGCTGAAGACATCAGCTGATTACAAAGGTCTGAAGACAAAGTCTGAAAGCAAAGAACTGAAGACAAAGTCTGAAGATGAAGTGCTGAAGACAAAGACTGAAGACCAGAGTGATCAGCAGTTGTCACAACAGCTGAAGTTGTTAACTTCAGTAGTTGTGATGGTTTTACTTTTCAGTACTTGTAATTTTATATTTCAGTAGTTTATTGTTTCAGTAGTTTTATTAGTCAGTAGTTTTATGTAATTGTACTTAGCATTTACTGAGATGTAATCAGTTGTTGAGAACATCTCAGTAGTTTGCATATTTCAGTTGTTTTTTGTAAATTCTGTTAGATGTCACTGTCAAGTGACATCAGCAGACGTCACATTCCTCTATATAAGGGATGTTGACCTAGCTGTATTTTAACCGAAGCATTACGCGTGAATGAAAACATTCCTTTAACAGAAATATTCTCTCTATAATTGTGATTGATTGTCTTGCATATTCATTACCTTTTCTTGCTTGAATTCGATCTCAATTGTGATATTCCGCTGCATAATTCAAACTAATTGATCCGATCCTATCACATGTAATACTCTAAGGAGTCTAAGTTTGCAAGTAAATTAGTATAAACAAATTGTGAATACCTGAACTTGACCCCCTGAACCATTCCATGAATTAAAGGAAGATCCTCAGAATCTGGTCCCATCCCCATGCTTGTTTGATAAGCTGTGGATAATCACTTGGAGCAGGAATTTCATTGGATGAGACCTTCCCTTTCTGAAGGTCTTTACAGAGAAATCTCCCCATAGCCCATCTGCTCAATGAATGATTATACAGCTTCCTTTGGGAAGGACACCTCACCTTCTTCATCATCCAGCTGCAAATGTTGGTTAATGATGGCCGGAGTGATGAAGATTGTCCTCCCTTGCACTGTGGCAGACAGTGCCTTCTCCCATCCATAATGACCTCTTGGCAGGTCTTCCAGAATTCAAGCAAGTGATCCTCATATAGAGTAGGATCAATGGTCAGGGAGGTGAAATAGTTTGACAGAGTCAAGAATTGGCAAATCTCTGAGAAACTTGCATCTTTCTCAGAGCTTAACAGAGCAACTTGATTATGTTGCCTGTGAAGTTGCATGGAGAAATCTGGGTTGTTTCTGCGGTTAAGGTTGGCCATTTCAGAAGCTTAAGGGTGAAGAAAGGTAGAAAGCAAAGGCGGTTTAGAGAATTAGGTTAGAGGAATAGTAGAATTGAGAAGATAGTGGGAAAGAGGGGGAACCGTTGGGTATTTATGTGAAAAGGGATTTGAACCAAAGTTAATGAAAGAGGATAAACTTTGAAATCCGGAAGTCGGTCCCACCTCTGAAAAGGTTTACTTTTGCTCAAAAAGTAGTTTTCTTGGAATTCGAAAAGCTTCCGAAGGTAATTTGTCTTCGGAAGTTTTGATTGAAAAAGCTTCCGAAGCTAAAATGGCTTCGGAAGATTTTCCTGAGAGTCTTGAAAATTTATGCTTCGGAAGAGAAATAAACCCTGGATGCTTTGTATAGGATAAACAAAGCTTCCGAAAGTTAATTTTGCTTCGGAAGGAAAAAGTCCTTAAAAATGAATAAGTGTCTGAGATAAGAATTTTAAGCTTCGGAAGATGAATTTGACTTCTTCCGAAGGTAAAATCTCTTAGACAGTTATTTATTTTGAAGACATGTTTTTCTTCCGAAGATAAAACTTTATCTTCCGAAGTATCAGAAATTTTCAAGAATCTAAGGAAAGTCTTCAAAAAGAATTTTACATCCAAAGAAAACATGAGCTTATGAAAGTGATGAACTAGACAACTTAGGACACACATATTTTAAGAAGAAATAATTAGAATTAGTTTTAAGAAAAGTCTACTCAAAGTTAATCATCCCAATAGCTGATATTAGATACTTAAATCTCTGTTCATCAAAAGCTTTTGTGAACAGATCAGCATATTGTTCATCTGTATGAACTTTGACTAGTTTAATTAATCCCTTTTCATAGTTATCTCTTATTAAATGATACCTGATGTTGATGTGTTTGGTCCTTGAGTGCTGCACAGGGTTCTCAGTGATAGAGATAGCACTATTGTTGTCTATGTGGATAGGAGTCTCTTTGAAGTTAAATCCATAGTCCAGCATCTGATTTTGAATCCAAAGCACTTGAGCACAGCAGCTTGCAGCAGCAATGTATTCAGCCTCAGCAGTTGATGCAGACACACAGGATTGTTTCTTGCATTGCCATGAGACAACCCTTCCACCAAGGAATTGACATCCCCCAGATGTAGACTTTGCAGTCATGTTGCAACCACCATAATCACTATCTGTATAGGCATACAGATTGAAATTAGGATTCTTTGGATACCATAGACCAAGTGTTGAAGCACCTTTGAGGTATCTTAAATCCTTTTCACAGTGATTAAGTGAGACATCTTAGGGTTGGCTTGATATCTTGCACAAATACATGTAGCAAACATGATATCAGGCCTGCTAGCTGTAAGATACATAAGAGACCCAATCATAGCCCTGTATAAGTGTTCATCTACACACTCCCCCTCAAGATCTGGACCAAGGGAGTGGTTTCTGGCTATGGGTGTCTTAGCAATCTTACAATCAGTCATGTTGAACCTCTTGAGTATGTCTTGAACATACTTTGACTGACTTATGAAGATGCCATCTTCAACCTGCTTCACTTGAATTCCCAGAAAGAAATTGAGTTCTCCCATTGAACTCATTTCAAATCTGTCTTTCATCAGCTTCTCAAAGTCTTTGCAGAGCTTTGGATTAGTTGAACCAAAGATGATGTCATCTACATATACTTGAACCAAATAAGTCATTTCCCTGTCCTTTGATGAAGAGAGTTCCATCTATAGTACCTCTCCTGTATCCATGTTTACAAGATACTCAGATAATGTCTCATACCACTTCCTGGGTGCCTGATGCAGCCCATAAAGAGCTTTGTCAAGCTTGCAGACATAATCAGGATGATCAGGGTCTACAAAACCAGGTGGCTGTTTGACATAACCTCTTCATCAATCACTCCATATAAAAAGCACACTTTACATCAAGTTGAAAGACCTTGAAGTTCTTGGATGCAGCAAATGCCAGGAATATCCTAACAGCTTCTAGTCTTGCTACAGGAGCAAAGACATCAGTGTAGTCAATCCCTTCTTCTTGTGTGTATCCTTGAACAACTAGTCTTGCCTTGTTCTTGATGATGATTCCTCTATCATCCTTCTTATTCCTAAAAACCCATTTGGTTCCAATGGTAGTCTTCCCATGAGGAAGAGGACAAAGGTTCCAAACTTTCTGCCTTTTGAATTGAAGCAGCTCTTGTTGCATAGCTTCAACCCAACTTCCATCCTTTAGAGCTTCATCAACTTTCTTGGGCTCTATCTGAGATAAGAAACAAGAGTGAAGACAAACATTTGCTTCATGGGTTTGTCCTCTTGTTCTTACCCCTGTGACAACATCTCCAATGATGTTTGTGGTGGGGTGAGACTTGTGGATCCTTAGCTGAGGGATCACAGCAAGTTGCTGAGAAAGATCCAAATTTGAGAAATTTAGATCTGGTCTGGAAGATTCACCCTCCACATTATCACACTTATCAAGATTAACTTGATCCAATGAGTGTGTGACATCATTGATGTTGTCATCTATGGTGTGGTTATTAGCATCAAGAAATTCCTGATCACTATCACCATCACCATTGTTGTCTTCTACAATTGAGGTGTCTTTATCTGGTTGAGAGCCTCTGAGCTGGAATTTGAAGGCATACCAGATGTATCAGCTGAATTTGTCATTGTTGTGCTGATAGAAACCTCATTTGCTGAAGTAGTTCCAACTGGAGCTGAAGATGTATGAGTTGAAGGTCTTCCTAGCTCAAATCTTGGATCAGGATCACCTGTATTTAATTTTCTGCAGATCCTGAAACATGCTCACAAGATTTGTTAAAACAGTTGGTAACTAAATCAAGATCAAACAGCCAATCCGGACCAGAACCAGCCACACAGGGTGTGTGCTCATTGAAAGTCACATTGGCTGACTCCTCAACAATTCTAGTTCTGAGATTGTATACTCTATAAGCTTTAGCTTGAGAAGAGTATCCAATGAAATGTCCATCATCTGATTTCTCAGCAAACTTGGCAATTTGATCTTTGGTATTCAAGATGGTGCAGGGACATCCAAATGACCTGAGAAAACCAATGAAAGGTTTCCTCTTGTGCCAAAGTTCATAAGGAGTCTTACCATGTGTCTTAACTACTAAAACTCTGTTTTGCACATAGCAAGCAGTATTAACTGCCTCTGCCCAGAAGGTGATAGGCAGTTTAGAGTCAGACAACATAGTTCTTGCAGCTTCAATAAGTGTCCTGTTTCTCCTCTCAGCAACTCCGTTTTGCTGAGGAGTCCTGGGAGCACTATATTGTCTTGTAATACCTTTTTCATCACAAAATGTATCAAGGATTTGGTTCTTGAATTCAGTTCCTTGATCACATCTTATGGTTTTGACCTTGTGATCACATTGATTCTCAACTTTTAAGATGAAATTCTTCAGAATCTCAGGGGTTTCATCCTTAGTTCTAAGAAAGAAGACCCAAGTGAATCTTGTAAAATCATCTGTGATCACCAAACAGTAAGAGGTCCTTCCTAACTCATTACACTGGTGGGGCCAAAGAGATCCATATGTAACAAGTGTAGGGGAGTAGTGATGGAGTTCTTTTCCTTAGGCTTGTGAGATACCTTGTGTTGCTTCCCTTTCAGGCATGCAACACAATGATCATCACTTGTAAACTCTTTCTTTGGCATTCCAGTTACCAGATCATGTTTAATTATTATTTATTCATGTTCTTAAAGTTTACATGGCACATTCTTTTATGCCATAGGAAAGACTCATCACTATTTGCTTTAGATAGAAAGCATGAAACTTCTCCAGAGGGAGATGTTTCTTGCAAATCCATCTTGTACATGTTCCCTTTCCTGGGGGCTCTGAGCAGGATATGCTCATGAGGAATGACCACTCCAGGCTTGAGAACAATGCACTCATGCTCAGTAAAGAGCATGTTATGACTCTGATCACAAAATTGGGATACACTCAGAAGATTGTACCCAAGCTCCTTAACAAAGTTTACCTTCTCAATGCTGAGCTTACCATTTGTGACCTTGCCCCTTCCAGAAATGTAACCACCTTCATCTCCTCCAAAAGCAACTGGTCCTCCATCAATTCTCTCAAAATTATGGAGTAGAGACCTATTGCCTGTCATGTGCCTGGAACAGCCACTGTCAATTATCCAGACATTCCTGTTTGTCTTGAGCTGTTCCTGCACAAAGAAAATGATTAGTTACATTTGGAAACCCAAGCCTTACTTGTCTTGGGCTCATTAAGTGTAATAGAAGGTAATGCAACAGTAATAGATCCTATGGTTGTACTATGGGGATCTTCAGCTGTTGTTGATGGAGAAACTTCAGTCATTGGTCTTTCTTAGACTTCCACACCACCTTGGAGTCTTGGACTTGACCTTCAAAACCTTAGAAGCTTTTGGAACTTCACAAGTTTTGATGACTGAACCTTCGGAGATTCTACAGTCACTGCACAGTCACTGCAGCAGACTTCAGTGCTTCGGAAGAACTCCTTTCTTCCGAGACCACTTTGCTTCCGAAGGTAATTTTCCATTTACCTTCTTCTTTGATTTGGAGCTTCCGAAGGAAACAGACTTTCCTTCCGAAGCTTGAGACTTCTTGAGACTCTTTGAAGTCTTTGTATTGGTCATGTGGATAGTACTTTTAGGATTGTATGGGCAATCCTTAGCAATGTGAGAAGTACTTTCACACATGACACATAACATTTTCTTCTTCAAAGAAGTCTCCTTTTGAGAGCAAGACTGGCTTTGGTCACATCCCTTCTCCACCTTCATCTTGGTAGATGCTGAGACAGTTCTTTTGGGCTGTGAACTGTTCTTGGAGTTTGATGGTCCAGGCTGTGCAGCAGTGGTACACAGCAGCTCAGTCTTCTTCTTTGCACTGAGATGATTTGAACAAGAACCAGAACTCTTAGCTGAGGAGTCTTGGTTGATGTCTTCAGTCCTTACTACTTGAAACCTGCAGAGATAAAAACTTGTTTCTGCTTAGCATCAAAAGTAGCCTTGATTTCTTGAGCCTTCTTTGCTTTTCTTTTGCTCTTCCTGATCAAGTTCTTTCTCTTGGACTTGGTCATCACAGTTGATTTCTTCTCTCCTCAGAAGGATAGTGGCCCTTGGAAGAATCCTCTTCTTCACTCTTCTCAGAGGAATTCTTCACTATCACTTCTTCATCATCCTCACTTATAGGATCTATGAGAGGAAGCTCATCTTCACAAGTTCCACACCTAGGAGATCTTACAGACAAGATTGTGTGTGGAGGAGCTATCTCATTTGATCCCAGTCCCTGTCTATTTTGATAACACACTTTGTTGTGCAGGGATGAGGATATCATGTTCTTGAAGGTCTCTTCTTCAAGAACACTCTTCTCTGCCTTGGCTTTGCTGATCACAAGCTCAGCCTGGCACTCAGTCAACTTAGTTATGAGATCTTGGATCTGAGTTCTAAAATCTGTATGTTCATGTTTTAGTACTGAAATGGTTTTCTCCAAGTCCTCTATCTTTAACTTGTAATCATTTTCAGACTTTCTAAAATCAGATTTTAATATGTTTAATGACTCAAGATCAGATCTCATCTCTAATTGTAGGACCTGTATCTATTTACTTTAGCAATGCATTCAGAGTACAGAGATGTTCCAATACCTTGGCTTCATCATGGTCAGCCATCAGTGCTTGGTTTGGAGAAGCATCTTCCACCTGAAAGCTCCAGTCAAAGCCTCCCTCTTCAACAGCAACACAGCATGTTGCTTTGTCTTCTCAGTCTGAGGGCTTTGTCAGTGTAGTTTGGTCTGGGTTGTGTTTGGCCCCCATTTGCTTTAGGTGCCTTACACTCCCTAGCAAAGTGACCCATAAGGTTACAGTTGTAACACTTAACTTTGCTTTATCCAGCCCAAACTTTCCACTGGTAGCATTGCTTGGAAATCTTCTTCCTGTTCTCTTGTAGAACTTCTTGGCTCTGTGAGTGAGGAGAGCCATCTGCTGAACTATCTCCATGTATTCCAGGTCATCTGGATGGATACAGTCCAGGTCTTCAAGAGTGAAGAGATAATTCCCACAGCTTTCATCAGTAGACACAAAGGCTTGAGAAGAACTTGTCTCTTGGAATGGGCTTCCTTGAGTAAGTTCTCCCTTGGTGTCTCCGGGAAGGTGATGAAAGGACCCTTTTGTGAGTTGTCAGGGTAGCATATGAGATGATGTGGGGTTCTATGCTGTCCCTTTCAACCACATGAAGGGCTGAACCCATTTGATTGTTGGAGTTGCCAGATGAACCTTGCATGTTCATCTCCATCTGGTATCCACTGAGAATCCCATACAACTCTGTAAGAGTAAGAGTTTTAAGGTTCTCAGTCCTCTTGATCACCACACAATAGTGTGTCCATTGCCTAGGAAGTGAGGACATGAACTTCCTTACAATGTCCCTGTTCTCAAGAGGAACTCCTCCATCCACTAGGGTATCCACAATCTCAACATACCTGAAGTATTGTTGGGTCATGGTTCACCTGCTTTGAAGGTGAAATTTTCAAACTGCTGCTTCAGAAGATCTTTCTTGTTCTCCTTGGCTTCAGAGGAGCCTTCATACATCAGCTTCAGTGCATCCCACAGCTGTTTAGCTGTTTTGCACTTCTTAAAACCTCTGTATACAGAGTTTGGGAGAGCAGTCTGAAGAGCAGTCATGGCCTTCCTATCAATCTCTACTCTTTTTCTATCTTCATCTGAGTAGTTGGCCACATCTTTAGGAATCATACCAGCACCAGTAGCAGAGGGGGTGCTGGTATGAAAGGTCCATTCTCAACAGATTCCCACAGTCTTGAATCAAGAGACCTGATAAGCCTTCCATCCTCATGCACCAGGTGTCAAAATCATCAAGAGTGATCAGTGGGGATTTGTTCATGGTTCCAGTCTCCATATCAGTCTTTGAGATGGAAGCCATTTGAAGAGTTTAGTTTTTGTGTGTGTGAGGGATCTTAAGATGGTTAGATCTTATATCAAGAGCCTGGAAAGCTCTGATACCAATTGCAGGACCGTTTAAGGGCTTTAACACAATTACAACACAACAACACAATGAGGAGATTAACTAAACTTTAATCAAACAGTGAACTGGGTTAACCAAAGTGATACAAAGAACACAAGTAAAGCAAGAGACAGAACAAGAGAGTATGGGTTTCAAGGAGGCAGTATATTGCTTTCTCAAGTTCTTTTACAAGTGTTACAAAGCATAAAGAAAGATACAAGAACTTGAAATACTTATACTACAACCTACAGCCGGCTATACTTTGAAAGCCAGCTGGATACAATTGACTAGACACTAACAAAATCAATTGTAGGATCAAAAGGCATATCTGCCTTTTGACCTTGTGACTATGACATGCCATAGCTCACATCCTTATACATTACAAAAAGGATAAAGTACATAAAGTGGAAAGTTACAGACTCAAGACCTCAATGTACAGTTACCAAAAGCATGGACCTTTTCACCAACTCATGTAAGTTGGTGACTTTACAGAGATGCAGCGGAAAAGGTGCTTTATGGAACAGTACATCAGATAAAGCATGTGTACTAAAAGTCTTTGGAAGAAATCTGTCTTCATAGGATGAAGCTTCGGAAGACTTTGTCTCTGAAGCTTCGGAATGTTTGGCTTCGGAAGATATTGGTCTTGGCTTCGGAAGATTTTACACTTAGAGTATTTTCTAATGCATTGTGTAAAACTTCCGAAGCATTCTTCACTTCAGTACTTAGTGCATGTTGCTGAGACACTTTGGATATTTTGGGTTGCATCAGACTTAAGGAATCCTTACACTCACCCACATGTGATTTGGTCTTAGCTAATATTTCGGCTTAAGGCACCCATATGTGATTTTACTCTCCTACGTCTAGTACTTTTTCAACAAAGGTGAACTATTACCCTCATGTAACCCTACTTAGCTAATATTTTAAATTAAGTCACCATGTTTGAGGATGTTAGTCACTCTTATTTAAAAATTTTCATCTGTAGGTTAAATGTTCACTTGTACTTGACCATACTTATCTTTTTGGCCATGTTGAAAAGAGTTACTCAACCGCATAAATTTGTTCAGCCATATATAAATGGTCATCTGCATCTTTTTATGTTCTCATATCTAAGGGTACTGAGAATAATTCCCTTATGTTTTTCCATCTTGTCAACTAAGAACTTTATATATAATAATGTTTAATACATGTTGCTAATAATCCAGTCAATGTGTTATGTGCTTTCCATGATATGAAGGTTACCTTAGTGGTCTACCTGTAACTCGAGTCTTCCTTTGTGCAAGCATTTAATTGCCTTGCTATGTGCATTGCATGGTCACGAAAGTCTAGCAAGCATTTGATTACTTTGCTTAATGTGTTACATGGTCATTAGAGTCTTGCCTAGTGCAAAGCATTTGATTACCTTGCTATATGCATTACATAGTCATTAGTGTCTTGCAAGCATCTGATTGCTTCGCTTAGTGCATTGCATGGTCACTGGAGTCTTGTCTTGTATAAGCACGTGAGTCTTGCTTAGTGCAAGCATTTGATTATATTGCTTAGTGCATTGCATGGTTGCTAAAGTCTTGCCTTTTGCAAGCATATCACTGAAGTCTTGCTTTAGGCCAGTATTTGATTGCTTTACTTAGTACGTTGCATGGTCACTAGAGTCTAGCTTAGTGCAAACATTTGATTGATTTGCTTGGTGCATTGCATGGTCACGGAAGCCTTGCTTTGTACAAACATATCACTAGAGCTTTATACTCACATACAAGCATGTTATCGTAATGATGTTATTATATGGTGCCATATCTTATGCATGTAAAGTTACTATTTTCACTATTATAAAGTACCACCAATGAGTATAACCTCTCAGTGTTCACTAATAAAAGGTATTTAAGAACATTTAATAAATGAATGTTATGTATCAAATAAGAAAAGAACTCACTCATCAAGTTAAATGCTGAACATGGTTTCACGAGGAGGCTCCTTAAAATTAAAACAGCATCTCGTTTATGATATATGAAACCAACTAAGAGGACTCCCAGGAACGGGGCCTTACATGTTTGGCTCTTAGCCTTACATTTTCAGCTCTTGGGGCGCTAATTAGATACATGTTTGAGTTTTAATTTTGAATTAACTAACGTTTTTAACACTTCTTCATTAAAAACAAATATAATTTGACAAAAAATAATATATTTAAAAGTTAAAACTAGTACATAATACCCAACAACAAAAACCTAAATGAAACTTATTATTGCCACCACGTATCGGGATTAATGGGTTTGTCACATCATATTCTTAGTGTGATGAAAACAAATGGTTGCAGCAGGTTATTTCAAGGATTCAATGGAGTAGGATTTTATTGGCCTACAAAAAAGATTAGAGCACCCATCAATGGTTCATCACTAGAATTAATTGCTTTCATAACAATCAGGTTCATCATTCTTACTCATAAATGCTTTTCCTTCTAGTTGTGTTATGAAAGACTTAAATCAATTTCACAAAAGCAAAGCCCAAATGGAGGATTAAAGTTTTTCTTAACTTTTAATGATGGGCTGCATAAGGTGGGACGAAGTGTGGTGGTTTGGAGACGGTGTGATAGTGATTAAATGATAAGATAGAATAAAATCTGTCTAAAGTTAACGATGTATTTGTAATTTGTTTAATTTACTTATGATCATGACTAGGTCTCACTTTCATGCATTTTAATTTAATTTATTTTGTAAGTATGAAAAGGTAATATAAGTTTTGACCTGAGTTGTTGAAAAGGATCTAACATGTTACAAGCTCCTTACTGTATGTAAAGATATCTAATATAACTAGTAAATATTTATGAAATAACATGAAATTTAATATTACCATAAATGACATTTTACGAATATTTTAATTAGTTAATTTCAATTTTGCTCCTTAACGTTTGATTAAAGTAACCATTTTCCTTCAAAAGATTAAAAATATCAATTTACATCCAAAGTTTCATATGTTGTTTTAATTTTACTCCAAAAGTTTTATTATTTTGGATAAAGTTGAAACATCTAATGAAATTTTTGGATTAAAATTGAAACAAATTGTGAAATTTTTGAAGCTATATTGATGTTTTTAATATTTTGAAAGAAAATGATTATTTTTAACAAAACTCAAGGTGTAAAATCAAACTTAACTCTATTTTAATTATTATAAAACGTTAAATGGATAGTCCATGGGCCATAAACAAATTTAACATTTAGTCCCTGTAAGGATTCCTATAAGTCTGATGCAGCCAAAACATCCAAAGTCTCTCTGCATGCATGCACTGAAGAACAGAAGTAGAAATGCTTCGGAAGTTTTACACCATGCACTAGAAATATTCTAAGTGTAAAATCTTCCGAAGCCAAGACCAACATCTTCCGAAGCCAAAAGTGAAGTCTTCCGAAGCTTTAAAGACAAAGTCTTCCGAAGCCAAAGAGTGAAGACAGATTTCTTCCGAAGACTTTTAGAGACATGATTTTGTCTGATGTACTTTACCAAAAAGTTGGACCACCTTTCCGCTGCAACTTTGTAAAGTCACCAACTTACATGAGTTGGTGAAAAGGTCTATGCTTTTGGTAACTGTACATTAAGGTCTTGAGTCTGTGCTTTCTACTTTATGTACTTTTATTTTTTTGTAATATATTAGGATGTGAGCTATGGCATGTCATAGTCACTAGTCAAAAGGCAAATCTGTCTTTTGACTCTACATTTGATTTTGTAGTTGTCTAGTCTTATGTATCCAGCTGGCCTTCAAAGTATGGCTGGCTGTAGGATGTAGTATATGTATCTCAAGTACTTGTAACTTTCCTTTATGCTTTGTAACATTTGTAATAGAACTTGAGAAGCAATATACAGCATTCTTGAAAACCAATTACTTGTGTTGTTTGCCATCTTGTTCTGTCTTATTCTTACTTGTGTTCTTAGCATCTTTCACTAAAGTTAACTAGTTCCCTATTTGATCTATTAAGTGTTCTAAGTAACTCTCCTCATTGTGTTGTTGTGTTGTAAGTGCATACCCTTCAACGGTCCTGCATTTGGTATCAGAGCTTTTCAGGCTCTTGATATAAGATCTCACCATCTTAAGATCCCTCACACACACAAAATACTTATCAACTCAAATGGCAGCTATTACCACAGCTGATATGGAAACTGGAATAATGACAAAGTCTCCACTGATCACTCCTGAAGACTTTGATACTTGGTGTCAAAGAATGTAAGACTTCATCAAGTCTCAAGACTCCAGGATGTGGGACTCTGTTGTTGAAGGACCTTACATACCAAGCACCACTTCTGCTAGTAGCGGTGGTATGATTCCAAAGGTTGTGGCTGATTACTCTGAAGAAGACAGGAAGAGAATAGAGATTGATCAGAAAGCCATGACAGCCCTTCAAACTGCTCTTCCAAACTCCATCTAGAGAGGCTTCAAGAAGTACAAAACTGCCAAACAAATATGGGAAGCACTGAAGCTGATGTATGAGGGGTCTATTGAAGCAAAGGAGAACAAGAAGGATCTCTTGAAGCAGTAGTTTGAAAACTTTACCTTTAAGGTAGGTGAAATCATGACTCAACAATACTTCAGGTATGTTGAGTTGTGGATACTCTAATGAATGTTGGAGTAACTCTTGAGAACAGGGACATTGTAAGGAAGTTTATGTCCTCTCTTCCTAGACAATGGACACATTACTGTGTTGTTATCAAGAAGACTGAGAACCTTAAGACTCTTACTCTTACAAAGTTGTATGGTATTCTTAGTTGCTACCAGATGGAGATGAACATGCAAAACTCATCTGGTAACTCCAGCAATCAACTGAGTTCAGCCCTCCATGTGGTTGAAAGGGAAAGCATTGAGCCACAACATCATCTTATATGCTACCCTGACAGCTCACAAAAGAGCCCTTTCATCACCTTCCCAGAGACTCCAAGGGAAAGCTACACTCAAGGAAGTCCTTTCCAAGAGACAAGTTCTTCTCATACTTTTGTCTCTACTGATGAAATCTCGGGCAACTTTCTCTTCACCCTTGAATATTTGGATTGTATCCATCCCAATGATCTGAAGTACATGGAGATAGTCCAGTAGATGGCTCTTCTCACTCACAGAGCTAAGAAGTTCTACAAAAGGACGGGGAGGAAGTTTCGAAGCAATGCATCCAGTGGAAAGTTTGGGCTGGATAAAAGCAAAGTAAGGTGTTACAATTGTAACCAGATGGGACACTTCGCAAGGGAGTGTAAGGCACCAAGGACAAATGGTGGCCAAGCATAAACCAGACCAAACTACACTGAGAAAGCCCCCCAGAATGAGAAGCCAAAGCAGCAAGCTGCAGTTGCTGTTGAAGAAGGAGGCTTTGACTGGAGCTTTCAGATAGAAGATGCATCTCCAAACCAAGCACTCATGGCAGACCATGATGAAGCCAAGGTATTGGAACATCTTTGTACTCCTGAATGCATTGCTAAAGTCAATAGATACAGGTCCTATAACTTAGAAATGACTTCTGATCTTGAGTCCTTAAATATCTTAGAAGCTGATTTTAAAAGAGCTGAAAATGATTATAAACTAAATATAGAGGACTTAGAGAAAACCATTTCAACTCTTAAACATGAGCATACAAACTACAGGATCAGATCAAAGACTTCATTACTAAGCTAACTGAATGCCAGGCTGAGCTTGTGATCAGCAAAGCCAAGGCAGAAAAATGTGTTCTTGAAGAAGAGACCTTCAAGAACATAATATCCTTATCCTTGCATGCAAAAGTTTGTTATCAAAATAAACAGGTACTGGGATCTTGTGAGATAGCTCCTCCACACACAATCTTGTCTGTAAGATCTCCTAGGTGTGGAACTTGTGAAGATGAGCTTCCCCTCATAGATCCTGTGATTGAAGAGGATGAAGAGGAGATGGTGGAGAATGGCTCTAAGAAGAGTGAAGAAGAGCATTCTAAGAAGGGTCACCGTCCCTCTAAGGAGAGCAAAGCTATTGGGATGACCAAGTCAAGGAGAAAGAACTTGATCAGGAAGGCCAAAAGAAAGTCCAAAAAGGCTCAGGAGATCAAGGCCACCTTTAATTCTGCACAGAAACAAGTCTTCATCTCTACGGGATTTGAAGTGGTGAAGGCTGAAGACACCAACTTGAACTCCATTAACAAGAGTTCTGGTTCATGTCCAAATCATCCCATCATCAAGAAGAAGGCTGATCAGTTGTGCACCACTGCTGTACAACCTGAACCATCCAGCTCCAAAGGTAGTTCTATCCCCACAAGAATTGCCACAGTATCTGCAAAGATGAAGATGGAGAAGGAAAGTGATCAAGTTCAGCCTTGTTCACAAGAGAAAACTCCTAGAAGGAAGAAAATGGGTTGTGTTATGTGTGGGAGTACTTCTCATCTTGCTAAGGATTGTGTTTACAATCCAAAAAGTACTCTTCACATGACCAAGAAAGAAACTTCTAAGAGTTTGAAGAAGAAGAAGCAAGCTTCGGAAGGAAAATCTGTTTCCTTTGGAAGCTCCAAAATGAAGAAGAAGACAAGTGGAAACTTGCCTTTGGAAGAAAATTTGGTCTCGGAAGAAAGGAATACTTCCGAAGCACTGAAGCCTGCTGCAGTGAAAGCAAGATCTTCCGAAGGTCCAGTCATCAAAACTTCTGAAGTCAACAAAACTTCCAAAGTATTGAAGGTCAGGTCTAAGCTTCCAAAGGTGGTATGGAAGTCAAAGAAAGGCCAAGTGGCTGAAAGTTCTTCATCAACATCAGCAAATGATCCTTCTAGCATGACTATAGGATCAATTATTGTTGCATTGTATTCAACTTCTTTTGATGAGCCCAAGACCAATGAAGCTTGGGTTTCCAAATGTAACTAACCATCTCTTTTGTGCAGGAACAGCTCAAGACAAACAGAAATGTATGGAACATTGACAGTGGCTGTTCCAGCCACATGACAGGCAATAGGTCACTACTCTAAAAGTTTGAAAGAATTGATGGAGGACCAGTTGCTTTTGGAGGAGATGCAGGAGGTTACATTACAGGAAGGGGCAAGGTCACAAATGGTAAGCTCAGCATTGATAAGGTAAACTTTGTCAAGGAGCTTGGGTATAATCTTCTAATTGTATCCTAATTTTATGATCAAGTCATAACATGCTCTTCACGGAGCATGAGTTCATTGTTCTCAGGCCCGGGTTGGTCATTCCTCATTAGCGAATCCTGCTCAGTGCCCCCAGGAAAGGAAACATGTACAAGATGGACTTGCAAGAAACATCTCCCTCAGGAGAAGTTTCATGCTTTCTGTCTAAAGCAAATAATGATGAATCTTTCCTCTGGCATAAAAGAATATGCCATGTAAACTTTAAAAACATGAATAAATTAATTAAGAATGCTTTGGTAACTGGAATACCAAAGAAAGAGTTTACAAGTGATGACCATTGTGTTGCATGCCTGAAGGGGAAGCAACACAAGGTATCTCACAAGCCAAAGGAAAGTAATTCCATCATTAATCCCCTACACTTATTACATATGGATCTCTTTGGCCCCACCGGTGTAATGAGTCTAGAAAGGACCTCTTATTGTTTGGTGATCACAGATGACTTTACAAGATTCACTTGGGTCTTCTTTCTTAGAACTAAGGATAAGACTCCTGAGATTCTGAAGAATTTCATCTTAAAGATTGAGAATCAATGTGATCACAAGGTCAAAACCATAAGATGTGATCAAGGAACTAAATTCAAGAATCAAATCCTTGATACGTTTTGTGAAGAAAAAGGTATTACAAGACAATATAGTGCTCCCACGACTCCTCAGCAAAATGGTGTTGCTGAGAGGAGAAACAGGATACTAACTGAAGTTGCAAGAACTATGTTGTCTGACTCTAAACTGCCCATCACCTTTTTGGCAGAGGCAGTGAACACTGCTTCTATGTGCAAAACAGAGTTTTAGTGGTTAAGACACATGGTAAGACTCCTTATGAACTTTGGCACAAGAGAAAACCTTTCACTGGTTTTGTCAGGTCATTTGGATGTCCTTGCACCATCTTGAATACCAAAGATCAAATTGCCAAGTTTGCTGAGAAATCAGATGATGGACACTTTATTGGATACTCTTCTCAAGCTAAAGCTTATAGAGTATACAATCTCATAATTAGAATAGCTGAGGAGTCAGGCAATGTGACTTTCAATGAGCACACTCCTAGTGTGACAGGTTATGGTCCGGATTGGCTATTTGATCTTGATTTAGTTACCAACTGTTTTAACAAATCTTGTGAGAATGTTTCAGGATCTACAGGTATACTACCTACAGGTGATCCTAACCCAAGATTTGAGCTAAGAAGACCTTCAAGTTACACATCTTCAGCTCCAATGGTAACTAATCCTGCAAATGAAGCTTCTACCAGCACATCAATGACAAATCCTGCTGATACTTCTGGGGTGCCTTCAAATTCCAGCTTAGAGGCACAAAACTCAGAGGAAGGAACTTCAAATGTTGGAGAAAATGGTGGTGGTGAAAGTGATCAAGAATTTCTTGATGTTGATAACCACTGCATTGAAGACAACATCAATGATGTCACACACTCATTGGATCAAGTCAATCTTGATAAGTGTGTTGATGTGGAGGGTGAATCTTCCTTGCCAGATCAGAATATCTCAAATTTAGATCTGTCTAAGCAACTTGCTGTGATCCCTCAGCTAAGGATTCACAAGTCACATCCTACCACAAACATCATTGGAGATGTTGATTCAGGGGTAAGAACAAGAGGACAAACCTATGAAGTAAATGTTTGTCTTCACTCTTGTTTCTTGTCCCAGATAGAGCCAAAGAAAATTGATGAGGATCTAAAGGATGGAAGTTGGGTTGAAGCTATGCAAGAAGAGCTGCTTCAATTCAAAAGGCAAAAGGTTTGGAACCTATGTCCTCTTCCTCAAGGGAAGACTACCATAGGAACCAAATGGGTTTTTAGGAATAAGAAGGATGATAGAGGACTTGTCATCAAGAACAAGGCAAGACTAGTTGTTCAAGGGTATACTCAAGAAGAAGGAATTGACTACACAGATGTTTTTGCTCTTGTAGCAAGACTTGAAGCTGTTAGGATATTCCTAGCTTTTGCTGTATCCAAGAACTTCAAGGTCTACCAACTTGATGTCAAGTGTGCTTTTCTTTATGGGGTGATTGATGAAGAGATGTATGTCAAACAACCACCTGGGTTTGCAGATCCTGATCATCCTGATTATGTCTGCAAGCTTGATAAAGCACTTTATGGGCTGCACCAAGCACCAAGGAAGTGGTATGAGACTCTATCTCAGTATCTCTATCAACATGGCTACAAAAAGGGTACTATAGATGGAACTCTCTTCATCAAAGGAAAAGAAAATGACATAATGTTAGTTCAAGTATATGTAGATGACATAATCTTTGGGTCAACTAATCTAAAGCTCTGCAAAGACTTTGAGAAGCTGATGAAAGACAGGTTTGAAATGAGTGCCATGGGGGAACTCAATTTCTATCTAGGAATTCAAGTGAAACAAGTTGACAATGGCATCTTCATAAGTCAGTCAAAGTATGTACAAGACATCCTTAAAAGGTTCAACATGACTGATTGTAAGGTTGCTAAGACACCCATAGCCAGAAATAACTCCCTTGGACCTGATCTTGAGGGGGAGGGTGTTGATGAGCATCTCTATAGGGCAATGATTGGGTCTCTTATGTACCTCACAGCTAGCAGGCCAGATATCATGTTTGCTACATGCATTTGTGCAAGATATCAAGCCAACCCCAAGATGTCACACCTAGTCACTGTCAAAAGAATTTTAAGATATCTCAAAGGTGCTCCATCACTTGGCCTTTGGTATCCAAAGAATTCTGACTTTAATCTGTATGCTTATACATATAGTGACTATGGTGGTTGCAACATGACTACAAAGTCTACATTAGGGGGATGTCAATTTCTTGGTGGAAGAGTAATCTCTTGGCAATGTAAGAAACAATCTTGTGTGTCTGCATCAACTACTGAGGCTGAATACATTGCTGCTGCAAGCTGTTTTGCTCAAGTGCTTTGGATTCAAAATAAGATGTTGGACTATGGATTCAACTTCAAGGAGACTCCCATCCACATAGACAACAACAGTGCTATCTCAATCACAGAAAATCCTGTGCAGCACTCAAGGACAAAGCATATCAATATCAGGTATCATTTGATTAGAGATAACTTTGAAAAGGGATTAATCAAACTACTCAAAGTTAACACGGATGAATAATATGCTGATTAGTTCACCAAAGATTTTGATGAGCAGAGGTTTAAATATCTTGTATCAGCTATTGGGATGATTAACTTTGAATAGCTTTTCTTTAAAACTTAATCATATTATTTCTAAAACCTGTGTGTCCTAAGTTGTCTATTTTATCACCTTCATAAGCCTTTGTTTTCTTTGGAAGAAAAATCTTTTCAAAAGACATTTCTTAGATTTTGAAAATTTTGATCTCTTTTCTTTTCGGAAGATTTAAAATTACCTTCGGAAGAAATTTAGGTCTTAGTAAACAAATAACTACTTCAGTAATTTTACCTTTGGAAGAAATTTCTAAAATATCTTCCGAAGCTTAAAATCAACTTAAGTACTTTTATGTTTTAAAAATAACAAGTTTCTTCAGAAAGCAATTTACCTTCGGAAGTTTTTATTCTCTTTAGAATAAAAACTCTGAGTGTTAATTCTCTTCCGAAGCAAAATTCTGAAAAACCTTTGAAATATCTTCCGAAGCCAATTTGCCTTCGGAAGTTTTTTCTTCAAAACTTCCGAAGCAAAAAACCTTCGGAAGATTTCTCGACTTCCAAGAAAACTACTTTTTGGGCAAAAATAAACCAATTTTCAGAGGTGGGACCGACATCCGGATTTCAAAGTTTATCCTCTTTCATTAACTTTGTCTCAAATCCTTTTCACATAAATATCTAACGGTTCCGCCCTCTTTCACTATCTTCTTCAATTACAATATTCCTTAAACGTAAATTCTCTCAAACCGCCTTTGTTCTTCATCTTCCTTCATCCTTAAGCTTCTCAAAATGGCCAACCTAAACTGTAGAAACAACCCTGATTTCTCCATGCAACTTCACAGGCAACACAACCAGGTTGCTCTGTTAAGCTCTGAGAAAGATGAAAGTTTCTCAGAGATTTGCCGTTTTCTGGCTCTATCCAACTACTTCACCTCCCTAACCATTGATCCTACTCTTTATGAGGATCATCTGCTTGAATTCTTGAAAACCTACCAAGAAGTCATTATAGATGGGGAGAAGGCACTATTTTCCACAGTGCAGGGGAGGACAATCTTCAGCACTCCGGCCATGATCAACACTCACTTGCAGCTGGATGATGAAGAAGGTGAGTTGTCTTTCTCAAAGGAAGTTGTAAATCATTCCTTTGAGCAGATGGGCTATGAGGGAGATTTCTATGTAAAGACCTTCAGGAAAGGGAAGGTCTCATCCCAGCGGAAATACCTGCTTCATGTGGTTATCCACAGCTTGTCAAACAGGCATGGAGGGTGGGACCAGATTCCTGAGGATCTCTCCTTCATAGTGCATAGAATGGTTCAAGGGGTCAAGTTCAGGTACTCTCAGTTTGTTTATACAAATTTGCTTGCTAACTTGGACTCCTTAGAGTATTATATATTTCCTAGATATGTTCAACACATTCTCAACTGTGAACTGGGCTCACAGTTGAGGGAAACAGATAATATTCTTAAATTGGGACAGATGAAGCCCGACATCTTTAAAATTATGAAGAAGCCAACTGTAGACTTCTTAGGGGTAGAAACAACCCTTGTCCAAAAAATGTTAGAGCTCATTGCTAAACCTAGCAACACAAGCTAGTGTTGAACCCACACCTTCTACCTCCCAACCACAAAAAAGACCACAAAACCCTCACCTACCAAAGAAAATCCAAACGAACCCCTGCTCAAGCTATTGAGTTTGTACAGGCCCTTACACACTCACCCTTACAGGAGGAAGTGGACACTAGAGCTCCCACTTCCCCAGAGGAGCAAACCACTCCCATCTCTTCAAGAATCAGTGGTGAGGTTCCTCATGCTATACCCTGATGAGCTCACAAGCCCAACTGCCTTAAACCTTCACTCTGAGTCTCAACACTCAAGTGAACAACCTTCAGGGGACAGTTACCATCCCCAGCCTTTAGACTTAAATCAACCCATTCTAAACATCTCATTCTATACTGATGAAGATTTTGGTTTCAGTGAGTACTATGAGTCTCTCTACTCTTCCCCTACTCAAAGAGAGATGAGTACTCCTAAGTCTCCTTTGTCTAGCCCACATCAGTCACCTATCACTGAGGTGGATCTCCCTAAACCTGTTCAGGAGGTCCATATGGAAGAGGCTCTCACTTCTACAAGTGATTACATCATTAAGACCTCAACCATGGCAACTCAGCCCATTGACACTTCAACTGAGGCTGTCAATGTGCTGAGAAAATCTAGCAGCCAAGAACCTGAAGTTGGTGGTGAGAGAGAGGACTTTGGTCCAATCATCTCATCCCCAACGATTCTTCTGATGAAGATGAGAGGAATTTGAGACTAAAGGTGCAAAAACTGTCAAAAACATGCTCCTATTTAGTCTCTAAGGTTAGTCACCTTGAATCTCAGGTGACTACCCTGCACAATAGGGTCAATGATCAGCAACTTGAGATATCTTATCTCAGGGAAAAACTTGCTGGAAGACCTTTAAGGAGAGCTCAACCAGGAACATAAGAACCTGTGAATGTGATTAACCTAACTCCTAGCTCACCTATACAAGAGGGTGATGCTACCAAAAAGGGGGAGAAAGTCATTATAGTCACAAACCTGGGAGTTCTTTAGGGAGTATGGACATTGAGGACTTACCATCCTCACTTGCAATTGTGCATACTTAGCAACTTCCTCAAGTTCACATTGATGTGGACACTATAGACTCTTTCATTAGGAGTCTCTTTGAGGAAGGCATTCCAAGGGCTATATCATCCCCACCCCAGGGAACTTCAAACTACATTATTAGGTGGAGGTATGATGCTGATAGAAGAGCCCTCATTCTTCAAAGAGTTCAAGGGCAGCAAGAGGTGTTCAATTTTCAGACCATGAACTACTATGAAGGTCTTGACCTGATCAACATGCCACTTGTCAACCCAAGTCAATCTAGACAAGCTGACATGTTAGCACTCAGGATTCAAGACAGAATTACTGAAGAGTTCAGTCTTAGAAGGAGACAAAGGCAATCAGGTAATGTCATTGGTCAACTGGATGTTAAGGCAGACCCTGAGATTAGCTTCAAAGGGAAAACCGTGGCTGAAGGCCCAGTGATAGAGCCTGAGAGCCCTGTCACACCAACAACTACTTCAGAAATTAATCCCCTCAGTGAAACACCTGCTGGTGAAGGTGTCTCACAACCTGTCTCTGGCTAGAGCTTGGATGCTACACCAAGCAATGAAGGTCAAAGCTCTCTCCACCATGTGTCACAAAGGTCTATGGGTGACAAAGGGAAAATGATTCTAACTCCTGAGGAGATCGAGGAGGAGGAGAGAGAGAGGAAGATGAAGCTAAAGGGAGAAAGTTCCTCTGGGTCTTCAGGCTTTATGCAAGCTGCGATCAGGGTTGCCCCCAGACCAAACACTCAAAATGATAAGCTGAGGTCAGGATTACTTATCTGCAGACCAAGAACTATGACATAGATGAGATTATATCTCTCCCCTTAGAGGAACTAAATAAACTGGCTGACATGGAAGTGTCAAGAGAGATGAAGGAAGTAGAGGATGCAAGGCTACTTCTCCAATTCAAAGAGGAGAAGAGATAGAAAAGATTATACAAGCATGTTCCTACTCTCTCCCCAGTTCAAGAAAGCCATGTGCAAGAGGTTGTGGCAGCTACACAAGAACCTCAGGTAGACAAGGAAACAGATAGGCAAAACATGATCAACTACCTGAGTACCACAGGTCTTTACCAGGCATCTGCACTTCTTCCCTTGTCCTTTGAGTACATTGAGTTTGAGTATCTCAAACAGCTTGAACTTCAAGTGCTCAAAGAAAAAAAGGCAACAAAAAGAAAGATGAGGGAAGAAGCTGCAAAGTCAAGAGCCATCATCCAAAAGAGTATGACGAATTCTGCTGATAGACAAAGGATGATGAGCTTCTTGAAGCTGTATGGATTCTCCGGAAGGAGACTTGGCCCTATGTCTCTATCCACAATGGATGAGCATATCAGGGTAATCAAGCAAAAGATCAAGAGTGGAGAGCTAATTGACTTACACTCCCCTCCAAGTCAAGCCCCACCTGAAGTGGAAGTTAAGGTTGAACAATTTGAGACAACACAACCTGGACCTCCTGCTGAGCCTCAGCAAGCTTCATCTTCTGATCCATAGCAGGGTCAAACTCCCTCTCCTTCTGAACCTGTGAGGGAGGAACACCCAACTGAGCAAGACAAGACTGATCAACAAGGTGCTGCAGACCAGTCTTCTCAGTTAAAGTCTTCAAAGAGGAAGAAGAGGATGGCTTCCAAACCAAAGTCAAAAAAAAAGCCTGAATCATCCACCTCTACACCTCAGGCTGAGTCAAATCAACCTGAGAAAGTGCATGAAGAGGCAGCCCAATCAACTCTAATTCACGTGGCTCCTCTTACAGCTGAGAGACCCATCTTATCTTGGACCTTCACAACTAATCCAGAGAGATGGCATGTGATCAGATATCAAGATGGTGAAATTGTCTACACATGGCAAGACTTATTCAACTTACCTCTGCATGATCTCTTTGAGATGAGAAAATATTATGAAAGTCTGAGTGATTCTGACCATCTAATGAAGAAGGGCATGGTCATCATCATTATGAGGAAAGTTAACAGCTGAAGATCTTCAAATGTTTTGGTAGCATCAGCCTAGGGGGAGTTTGTAAGGATTCCTATAAGTCTAATACAGCGAAAACATCCAAAGTCTCTCTGCATGCATGCACTGAAGAACAGAAGTAGAAATGCTTCGGAAGTTTTACACCGTGCACTAAAAATATTCTAAGTGTAAAATCTTCTGAAGCCAAAAGTAAAGTCTTCCGAATCTTTAAAGTCAAAGTCTTCTGAAGCCAAAGAGTGAAGACAGATTTCTTCCGAAGACTTTTAGAGACATGCTTTTGTCTGATGTACTTACCATAAAGCTGGACCATCTTTCCGCTGCAACTCTGTAAAGTCACCAACTTACATGAGTTGGTGAAAAGGTCCATGCTTTTGGTAACTGTACATTGAGGTCTTGAGTCTGTGCTTTCTACTTTATGTACTTTTATCCTTTTTGTAATATATTAGGATGTGAGCTATGGCATGTCATAGTCACTAGTCAAAAGGCAAATCTGCATTTTGACTCTACATTTGATTTTGTAGTTGTCTAGTCTTATGTATCCAGCTGGCCTTCAAAGTATGGCCGGCTGTAGGATGTAGTATATGTATCTCAAGTACTTGTAACTTTCTTTTATGCTTTGTAACATTTGTAATAGAACTTGAGAAGCAATATACAGCATTTTTGAAAACCAATTACTTGTGTTGTTTGCCATCTTGTTCTGTCTCATTCTTACTTGTGTTCTTAGCATCTCTCACTATAGTTAACTAGTTCCTTATTTGATCTGTTAAGTGTTCTAAGTAACTCTCCTCATTGTGTTGTTGTGTTGTAAGTGCATACCCTTCAACGGTCCTGCAGTCCCTACTTTTGAGAAACTACAAAAGAGGGCTTGAACTCTACATGTATCACACAATGTTGTACACACAATATTTGTACCTAACACTAACAAATTTTATATTTTTCTATTAAGCGTATATAAAATGAAAAATATTATAATTAGAAGATAAAAAATCTTAATTTAAATTATACAACATTCATTTAATCAAATGATAATTATATTATATTTAGCAGTGGGCACACCAACCACCTACTAAATCCTTTCCCCCACTTATTTTCTTCTATATTTCACCATCATCATTCAAGAACCTCCCAAAACCATCTTCGGCGACTACCAATCTCCAACCAACATTGGCATCACTGTCCCTTTAATCCAAATCTAATCAACGTAGCCTCAATCGTCTCCTCTATTTCTTTTTTTTCGAACCCTAGCCTCCTTCATATTTATACACAAAAGCCGTCACAATCTAGATTTAAAACCAAATGTGAAACCATCCCTTCCCAATCGTATATATTGTGGCATTTTTGGACCAAGTTCTCCATTGTAAGGTTTACGTTAAGTCTTATAATATATCGTTCTTTTGCTCTATCATTTATGCAGATAATTATTATGGCACTAGAAGATGTTTATGGAATAACTTGGAGATGCACAAAGGGATTGTCATGTGTGAGCCGTGGGTGCTTATGGGTGATTTCAATGCATCACTCAACTTAGAAGAACAAAGCATTGGGTCATCAAGAATTACTATTGGTATGCGATAATTTAAAGAATGTTTAAATGCAATTGAAGTCTCGGATGTTAATAGCTCCGGCATGTTCTATACGTGGAATCAAAAACCGAAGACGGGTGTGGGGATCCTCAAAAAGCTAGATAGAGTTCTTGCCAATGCAGCCTTTATTGACCTATTTCCTTATGCTAATGCTACATTTCGGCCATATAGGTTGTCGGATCATTGCCCGTGTGTTCTCTATTTGATGAATGAAATGAACAAGAAGCCGAAACCGTTTAAATTTCCTAATTTCATTACTCATAAGCCTGAATTTATGAAGGTGGTAAAAGAAGGCTGGAATATGGAGGTTCAAGGAGTTGCTCAGTTTCGAGTTGTAAAAAAAATAAGGGGTCTAAAAAGAAATTTCAGATTGTTGATGCTCAAGCAAGGTAAACTTCAAGAGAAGGTTAAAAGTTTAAGGGCTGCATTGGATAATTGTCAAGAGTTGATCGATCTGAATTCATTTGATTCTCAAATCCGAGAGAAGGAGAGCAAGTGTTTAAAAAGCTACCAAGAAGCGTGTTTGGATGAGGAGAGGTTCTTGAAGCAAAAGTCTAAGGTGTTTTGGCTAGCCGAGGGTGATGCTAATACAAAATTCTTTCATAACATGCTAAAAACAAGAATCACAAGTCCAGGATTCATTCGGTTATTAATGGAGCTGGAAATGAAGTTAAGGGTGACCAGCTTCCAAATGCTTTCGTCATGCATTATGAGCAATTCTTGGGAGGTAATCATGATACTTCGGGTTCATTACCGGACGGGTTATTCACTCAGAAGCTGGAGTCGAATATTGCGTCTAAGATGGTTGAACCGGTGGCTGCCGATGAGATCAAAAGTGTCATTTTTTCAATGAATGATGACAAAGCGCCGGGTCCGGATGGGTATACGTCGGCTTTTTTAAAGAGAGCTTGGGATGTTGTGGGTGATGAGGTTGTTCAAGCCATTCAGGATTTTTTCTCTACGGGCATACTTCTAAAGGAGTTAAATCATACCATCATAGCTCTAATTCCCAAAATAGCTACTCCAAATTCTATATTGGATTACCGGCCGATTTCTTGTTGTAATGTGCTTTACAAGTGTATTAGTAAGATTCTTGCAAATCGGGTGAAGCAGGGTTTGGATGGCATTGTTAGTGTGAATCAATCGGCTTTTGTTCCTGGTAGGCGAATCACGGATAACATTTTATTAACTCAGGAATTGATGCACAATTATCATCGTAATATGGGAGCCCCGAGGTGTGCGTTTAAAGTCGATATTCAGAAAGCATATGATACGGTGGACTGGAAGTTCTTGGAGCAGGTCTTATTGGGGTTTGGTTTCCACGCGACTATGGTTCAATGGATTATGGTGTGTGTCACAACCACTTCTTATTCTATCGCAATTAATGGAGACCTTCATGGGTTTTTTAAAGGTACTAGAGGATTGCGGCAGGGAGATCCATTGTCTCCATATTTATTCACACTTGTTATGGAGGTGCTAACGTTACTTTTCAACAAAATGGCTCTTAATGGGTTTCAATTCCATCACAAATGTGAGAAGCTTCGTATTGTTAATCTGTGCTTTGCGGATGACCTATTTATCTTTTCCAGAGGTGATACGGACTCAGTGAGGAAAATTCTTCAAGTGTTACAGAATTTTGCGGCTTTATCGGGTTTAATTCCGAGTAACCACAAGAGTACTGTTTATTTTTGCCATGTTCCTCCTACGGTTAAAGATTGTATTCTTAGAATCATGACGTTTGTTGAAGGCTCGCTTCCGGTTCGTTACTTGGGAGTCCCCTTAATTTCTACTCGGCTTCAATACCGTGATTGCCAAGTGTTGGTCGAAAGAATGGAGGCTCGAATATCATTATGGATGAACAAGTTCCTCTCGTATGCAGGTAGATTGCAGCTCATTAGATCGGTTCTTTCAGCTATGCACATATTCTGGTCGTCGGCATTCATTATTCCTAAACGCATCATTAGAGAATTAGAAGCTAAAATGAGAGGTTTTCTTTGGAGTCAAGGAGAGTCTAATGTGGGTTTTGCTAAAGTAGCGTGGAAAAAAGTGTGTTTGCCAAAGGTTGAGGGAGGGCTCGGTATACGTCGTATAGAAGATATGAACAACGCATTAATGGTTACTCACATTTGTCGGCTTATTTCTCACGCTCAATCGCTTTGGGTTAAATGGATTCATTCTTATAGGTTGGCGTCCTCAAACTTCTGGATTGTTAGAACTCCAAGTGTATGTAGTTGGAGCTGGCGTAACATCTTGTCGGTTAGAGATATTGTGAAAGGAGTTATTTGGCACAAGCTCGGTAACGGGAAATTAACAAATGCGTGGAATGATTATTGGTGTAATTGCAGCCCGTTGTCGTCTTTTATTTCTAATAGAGAGGTCAGAGATGCAGGCCATTCCTTGAATGATACGGTGGACAAGTTTTTTATTAATGGTTCGTGGGTGTGGCCGATGGGGTGGATAAACAAGTTCCCGGTATTATCAACCATTGACATTCAATGTCAAGAAGGTGTGAAGGACAAGATTATGTGGAAGGAGGGGGATGTTTGGCGTCATGTTTCATCTACAAATGCATGGAATTTAATCCGATACAAGGAGCCGGAGGTGAATTGGGCCAAATCGATTTGGTTTGCTCAATGTATCCCGAAGCACGCTTTCATAATGTGGCTTGTTTGTAGGGAGAAGCTTATGAATCAAGACCGTATTCTTCAATGGAGAGGTTCAACAAGGAATATGAATCTGATGTGCTGCTCATTGTGTACCTCTAATGTAGATTCACATCCACATTTGTTTTTTGAATGTTTGTATGCAGCTAAGGTGTGGAGAACCGTCCAAGATCGAGCTAATCTTTGTAATGTTCCCCCGGTTTGGCAGCAAGTGTTACAAGCCTTGGGTGCGAGTTCTAAATCAAGTTCTATTGATTCTATAGTGAGCCGGCTAGTCGTTGCTGCAACAGTGTACTTTATTTGGCAAGAGCGTAACCGGAGACTATTTAATGACAAGCCGCGGCCGCCGGAGATTCTTTCCAAGATTATTTGTCAAGAAGTTCGCTATAAAATCATGGGGATACAGCCCAAGAGGGATGCTCGGTTTGTTAGTATGTTGCATCGATGGGGTATTCATGATCAACAAGAAGGAGAATGATGGAGTTTGATAGATAGGATTTCGTTTTTGGTTGTTTCCTTGGTTGATAGGTTGTTTGTTTTCTTGTTTAGCTTGGTTGTTTCACAGTCTCTGGGTATGTCCAGACTGAATTAGAGTGGGCTTTCCACTCTACTTGTTTTATAGTTTATTTATAAAATCACCAGGGTAAATCCCTTTACCTAAAAAAAATAAAATACAATAATAATAAAAATTAATAACAATAAGCATAATATAAGTAAATATATATTTACTGTAATCAACCTCCACTAATATTAAAAAAACCAACAAATCAGCTAATCACGTGACATAATGTAAGTTCGTTAATTTAATTCAAACGAAATTAAATGCAGATTTTTGTACAACGTAAGACGACTCGATCTTGTTTAGATTTGCTTTGCTAACTAAGGTACGGATTCTTGGTTCTTTCTATCTTAGTATAAATCTTATTTTCCGTTACTTTGTAGTATGGATTTTTGATACCTTGGTTCCGTTGATATGATTCGTTTGGCCTTCGGACATTTACTAGTCGCCTAGCATTATTTATCTAGTTCTGCTCGGACTCGTTTGATTTATTAGTTTTACTTATTGAGACTTGTAGCATGCAATAGATATTTTATATAATTTGTGCTCATTATTGCATGTTCCTGTAAATAATAAGATGGAATTTATTGATACGTTATATGTTGGTGGATATACTACCATTTGTTTTAGCACTCTGTTACCCGAGCTTGTCCGACATGTCATTGTGGCGTCAATGACATGACACTTTTTATGACAGTGTTTATAAAAAGTTCAAGGCGTCTCCATTAACACGATTGTACTCAAGTAGTACTTTGGCCACACTTATATGGGAGGCGGATGGATCGATCCTAGTTCAGTTCAGATCAGTTCAGTTCCGGGGGATGGAATCATGTGTGTACGCCCACACACCATCTCATTGGTGCATAGTCTAGCTAGCTATGTACTTATTAGTTCAGTTTCGGCTCTGGGTACTTCTTATGTTACACGACTGATTTTGTTCGTATATACTCGTCGTGTAGATCAGTTCAGTTTCAGTATTACATGTTCAGTTCTGTATCAGTATTATATGCTTAGAATCAGATTTAAGTTTTAGTATCATATGACCAGTTCAGTATCAAATATTAGTATTATATGCTTAAAGTCACTACTATTGTTCTTTTCGTCACTAAGCAACTTTTGGCTCAGCCGTATTTTCTTTTATGGTGTTTTCTTATATATTTGTAGGTGATCAGGGTAATCTCGGAAATCAGTAAAGAGTGAATTGAAGATCAAGATTATCTTTTTCTTTAATTGATGTAATAAACACCTTAATTAGGTTCATTCAGATTATTTGGTTTGTTTGAATTTATTACTTCTGACCGCCTATTTAATATCATGGATTGGTTTTTGATTTAATATATGTAATAGTAACACGTCAGACTTTCAAGGTTGGGGTGTTACACGTATCCCCCTCTTTTTGTTCTCACCACTATAGCGTCACAACCTAGAAGCCAACCATCGTCTTCAAAATCGTCTATTACCACCATCTTCACCTAATCTTTCTCCCTCACTTAAAAACCATTTTCACCCTGGTTCTCCTTATAGGCAACTCCACCCCTTTAGTGGGTTCAATCGATTTATTGTATAATCACCAAGTAAAAACTAATGTTATAAAGAAAGAAAGAAAGATAACATTAATTAAAGAAAGTAAATGGGCCTAACGTACAGAAAGTCTTGCAAGCACTGATAGGAGTTTGTATTCGTTGCATTCTCACCCTGAAAAAAGTTTTTTCTTATGCACTACTCATCTTATAGGACTCGTATCTTTTATGCACTCACCTGATAGTGGTTGTGTCTTTTACACACTCGCTTGATAGTAATTATACTTTATGTATGCTCACCATGATATGAGCTTAGTACTTATTAGTACAGTGTAATGCATGAAAGATGATAAAAATACTATATTATAATGTAGTGATGATTTAAAGTTAAAGGTTTTTAAAAATGACTAATATGCTAAAGATTTCTATAAAGTTTTAATACTAAAATTCACTTAGTGACGCTTACTTTTGTATGCATATTAGTTTGATAGCTAATTGAAAGATGGAATAAAAAATGATAGCTCGGCATAGATGAGATGTTACCTGCCCGTGTTTAAGACTGACACTTGATAGGTGGATGTAACAAGTTTGTTTAGACAATGTTCTATGTAATGATGCTTTTTAATTTCCGTTGCGATGATGATGAATGTTTAAAGTATAAGAACTGTGCGTTTCTAATGTTTAAAATCCAACTGTAAAGATGCATAAGAAAAACTTTACATTCCTTAAATATACAGATGTACAGTAATACTTTTTATTTTTTTTTCACTTACTATCACTTAGAATTATTTTTTATAATACAAAGAACATACTTACATATTTATAGAAAATCAACCGTAAGTCCTCCTATCGTATAAATATCATACCCTCTACCATATTGTTATGGTTATAATAAGGAAATCGAGTGTATGTGAACTCTCTTAAAGGAACAGGAACATGGGCGCGTTATCGTCATCTTCCCCTCTTATCCTCCGATGTATTTTCCGGCGACCACCACCGGCTACCGCCACCGCCACCGCCACCCATATCTCCTCTATGGCCCCTTCTTTTCTCAAACTCTTCAAGCACACACCTGCTATATCCACTCTGACCCCTCTCATACCCATTTCTCACACCACACTCTCCTCACTAACTTCTCGATCTCTCTCCACCTCTACCTCCCCCTCAGTCGTATCCACCGGAGAACAAACGGAACCTGACGTCCCATCAGAACTCGAAGTCGACGATAGAGAAGAAAGACTTGAAAAAGAAGAAATTGTTGTCCAAACTGAAATTGAGCACCCTGTAGACGCTAGAATTACGAGTGCGCATAAGGAATTGTTGTCGAAATTGAAGTCTATGAGTGTGAAAGAGAAGAAAGAGCTGGGTTCTTATGCCAATAGTTTGGGGAAAAAGCTTAAGTCTCAACAGGTGGGGAAGTCGGGCGTTACGGATTCTGTCGCCACTGCGTTGGTTGAAACCCTAGAAGCCAATGAGCTTCTCAAGGTATGATTTCTTTAATTTCAAGTTCGTTTTGAGCAGTTAGGCTTTGTATGATCATACATTGGATATTACTATTTGGAATTTAGGGTTTATGTTATCTATTGAAGTTCAGCATAATGATGGGCTTTGGAATGTGCATTCTGTTGCTGGCAACTTACTTGTGCATATAAGTATGTGTTAGATAGGCTGCAACCAGACTAAATATTACTAGGTGGAGTAGAATTACTAATGCGAAACCTTCCCGTCTTTAGATGAATGGATATTTTTAAACAATCAGAATCCTATAAAAGTGATATTACAACTTCAAGCAAGAGAACAGTGTTCTAACTGACTCTCACACTTGACTAGAGATAATTCATAATATAGGCATGGAATCCGTATAATTAACTTCAAAATGGATATCCAAAGATCCTCTGAATTTTGAGATTTCCATCTAACAGGGTAATGTGTGTGTGTGTGTTAGGGATGAGGGGTTCTATAACGTAATCTGATTTTGAATCTGGAAGTTAACATGATGACCTTGGACTAGGCTTATTGATCTTCAAGAATCCTTAATGTCTTAATGTGACATGAATTTACAGTTTAGCGTCTTTTAGGCTTATGCCCCTCTGAAAACTGTAGTTAACTTGCAAGGTGTAATGTACATTTGCTGTTTATGCAGGCAGTATCAGTAGTTGTACATAGGACATCATATAGGGTTGAAGTTATAAACAGTTGCCAGAAGTTATTAATTATAATTAAACAATTCCATTTAAATTATATCCAAGTAGGGTTTTCATGAAAATGTGTTGTAGACTGATCTAGATTGATCAGTAACAAATCCAGGATCGGGTAAAGTACAGGTATGAAATGCTATGACTGTATCATGATACAGACAATACCACATGAGATGGTAAATGTAAGGCAACCTAGAATTAATACTAGATATAGAGATCACCACTAGCATCAAGTATAGGATTACCATCTACCTTGCCATAGATAGACTAGCAATGGAGGAAATGTTTAGAGAATGCAAACTGAATTTAGTGTAATCTCCCTGTGTCTATTTTTCTCTCATTCAACCCATTACATAGAGAATTACATCATGGAATAACAGCTACTAAACTTGGGGTTCACTACCTTTAACCACTACTAGACTACTAGTTACCCAACAGAAAATATGCTGAAACAAAACAAAAAAATGCAGCATAATTGTGAGGATAAGAACTGCCATCTTGGACCCACTGTTACGTGTGCATGGGTGGCGGGTTCTGCATGCTCGTTCCAATTTATGGGGCAGGACAAATCAGGTTGACCGATAGGAGATGGGTCGACTAGGTGGTCATCATAGCTGTTGAGTTGTTACGGCTACTAGCTCAGCCAACAAAATGTATATCAAATTTGCCCAGCTTTATACCATCTTATAGCTGTGAATAAGAGATGGTTGGCAGTGATTCCAGATTTTACTTTTCGCTTATGCTGAATATACATTTGCTCTTATTTAGGTTTTTACTTTTAATATTTGAGTGAGCTTAACAGCCCCTTAATTTGAAACGTGACACGAGTTTTTGGTTTAAGTTCCTTTAGATTCAATGAGTTCTTTTGAGGGCTGCACTTTATCAGTCATAGGACCTAAAATTCTGTACGGATCATGTGGAGGAGCTTGGTTATAAGAAGTGTGTGGCGCTCTAAGGCGTGAGGCAAGACCCTCGCGTATGTGAAGCGTTGCTCTATGTACAACCAAAAGATGCATATACATATTGGCATTTTTATATCATGTGTACTATAGATGATCTTTTCACCCCTTTACTTGTTTCTACACATTGCCCTCCTACAACCCCCAATGTTGATTAATTTTGATCTAGATAAGTATGAGGCGCCGCCTCAAGGCTCTAAGGCATTTTCCTGATCGCCTCGAGCCTCGAGTGCTATTTTCAAAACAAGTGGAGGGGCACTTTTCATGACCCCAAAACCCATGAGGTCAAATATGTTCACTACCAAAAAAAGTTACCTCCTATTTGCTATTGCTGTTTATTACCCATGTAAAATTATAACGAATTAGTTGACTATTATGCCCTTGTTTCACTTAAAACTCCTATATATCTTTATATGCATCATGTTTAGAGCTTGTGTTTTCAATATTATTTTCGCTTTTTAGTATAGTTATACATTCATTTGAAGATTATTGAGAAGAGGTGTCTATCTATTTATCTATCTTGATTTATATCTATCTTTTTTACTCTAATAATGTGTACAGCTAAAAATTCACAACAACTGCCCGGGAGAGCTAGATGAGGTGGTGAGTCAGTTAGAGGAAGCCACTGGTTCAGTTGTTGTTGGCCGAATCGGTCGAACTGTAATCATTTACAGGCCTAGCCTAACAAAACTGAAGGCTGAAGAGAAAAAGAAACAGGCTATGAAGGTTTTTCTCAAAAGAAGAGCAGCATTTAAATCATCTTATCAGGTTTAAACAGCTTTCCATATCATATTTCTCTTGAGCTTACAAAAATGAAAGTGTGGTTTGTGATATGCAGGGTAGACCACAGAGTAGAGGACCGTCAGCTAATAACCGAAGTCGAGAATATAGAAGGTCTTGAACTTTCTTTGTCTATCAGGTGTACAACTTGAGCTTGCATCGTCTATAAGTCTATTTGGGTCGGGTCAATACCTCCAACCAGAAAGCTATCATGATGTTTAAAAATAATGCATCCTCCAAAAATGGGATTTGGTTGTATTACACTACCCTGATTGAGAAAACGGTTAGCTACTGACACTTGAGCACCACACAGTCCTAATGATATGTGAGTTTGAAAACATTTGGACATACATAATGTGATCTTCAACTCAATTGACGTGTCTTCAAAGTTTAAGAACTTATCTAAAAAACAAATTGTTTTGTCTGCAAGTTAAGAACAAGACATGCTCAACCTAGTCTGGTGTTTTTTTTGGTTTTTTTTTTTTTTAATTTTTATTTTATTTTATTTATTTGTATATTTATTTTGAATTAGTTCTTTTGGCATATTTGGCTTATTGTTGCAACAAACTAAAGAAGACAAAAAAGAAGTCTGGGTGATCTTAAACTAAAAGCAGAAGCCATTTGATTTATTTCTAAACATATGTATTTTATTAAAATTCATTAATGATTGCTGATATATATTGCGAGGGCTAAGATTTACACCAGATATCACCTTCGTAACACCTGTGATATCCTCCGTTGAACGGTTTCAAGCACACCGAACCATAAATTAAGGGTTGAAGGTTTTTAAACAAGTAATGAAATGGGTTCTAAACAAGTCAAATCACTGATCCGGTGGAGGGAGACCCATTCGCAGCTTCGCAACCTATTCATGGATCTAAGCTCTTTCTTCATAGCTCTCACAACCTGAAAGAGTGCTTGAATTCTCGATCCATCGAGTAAGAAAATTTGCTTCGACAACACCTAACCTATGACTATTGGTTTATCTTCTTTGTTGTTTGGGTTAAATGCATATTTCCCCCTCTAAAACTCTTTAATTGTATATATATCCAAGTAAAAATTTTAAATGCATATATCCCCTTACAAAACCTCATAATTAGCAAATTTACCCATTTTCATTAAAAGTAGTTTATATAATGACTAATTTGCCCTTACTTTTTACTAAAACTTTATAATTAACAAATTTTCCCTTACCAACCTTATAAATGGCAAATAGATTAAAAGCATATTTCCTCCTATAAAACTATTTAATAGCATATATACCCATATGTAAGTTTTTAATAATTTTTTTGGAAGGGTAATATTGTCATTAAAATAAATTGGGTATATATACAATTAAAGTTTTTACTTGGGTATATATGCATTTAAGGGATGTTTACAAGGGTATATATGCAATTGATCCTTGTTGGTTTTGGTGATTTATCTTCGGTGGTGTATTAACAGTTTCCTATGAAAAAGAAGGGGCTAGGATGGGAGGAAAGGGGTTCTTTTTCTATTTGTTTATTTAATTTTTTAACTTGTACCATAAGCATATATATATATAAGATTTAAAAAAAAACTAAAATACCTTTAAGAGAAGAATTTGATAGTGCTAGCATAAAGGACTGTAATAACGAAAAATGAAAATAAAATATACTGAAACCAAGACCGTGATTTTCTTGAACGATAGTGAAATATATAATTAGAAACAATTTTAACATGGCACAATTAAGATAAAAACTAAAATACGTTAGATAGGGGTAGATTAGTCAATTGGTAGGATGATGAAAAGAAGATATCCTTGATAGAAGGATAGGGGATGGGTAAAAGCAAAACACATTGATTAGTTAGCAATAAAGAAGTCAAAAGAACATTTTATCTTTTTTGACTTTTCAGTGCTCCGAAGCAGTGGCAGTAACGTAATAAACGATGGAAAACAGAATATGAACGAAACACAATATCCCTCCATAAGACAGGAAATGATGATGCGACAGCCCACAAGAAGCATTAGATTTGTAATTTGCTTTCGTCCCCATCACCAGCAGACCCAATCCAACCGCTGCAATTACCCTGACATTCAAATCATCAAATATATAAGAGCATCACCCACAAAATACTTAAAAAACACCTGAAAACGTGACTAGTCTATCAGAAAAACATATATTCTTCAAAACTTCTAAAAACCTCCCCATTAAAAAAAGTAAAAAACACCTTAAAATATTATCACATCATCATCACATTTTACATTGTAAATATTAATATAAAACTTATATGCTTCTTTTTTGTAAAAAGTCCCAACCCTTTACCCCACCCACCTGCAAAAACTATCAATCCAGTGGTTTTTTCAAGTTTATACGTATGAACTTTTGATTAAAAACAAAATCACTCCAATATGAGCAAAGCAATATACAGCCACATGGATGTGAAAAAAACACTCAAAAACTTACTATTGGAGATAGGTCTAAGATTTACATCTTGTCAAAACAATTCCATTTACGACATAAATGACAGTTATTTGGAAGTATGTTTATGTTCAAACAGAAAGAAAAAACACACTTTCTAGTTTGATGTTTATTTATATATACGAACATGAATACATATCTCATTTACTCATTTATATGGATGAACATTAGTTTATATTAAGGTTCATTCATGTTTATTTATGTAAGAACAAAATGTTGATAGTGTATAATGGGTTCCTAGAGTACCATGTAAAGAAGAGAGATAACAACGACAGTTGTCTTCCAAGAGAAGCTTTGTGGGTGTCGTCGTCATGACTACGACAAGCGATGCAAGCACTTAGCAAGTTAGCCAACACATGAGCTAGAATCAACAGCAAAATTGCAGCAAAACCTAGCCTGTATGCTTCTTGGCTTGGTTCTTTGCACTCAAACAACCACAACCTCAAATGTTTCTCCTATTCATCCATCACACAGTTATAAACACACTTAACATATATTAGATCATAACTAATAAACTAACTATATTATGTCTATATATGAATTGTTTGGTTTAGTGAAATCAAAGTAAATGACATGTAGATATGGAACCTGATTCTGTGCTGCTTCCGCTCTTATACCAAGAATACCAGCAATAATATCTAATGCTACAATGACAAGACAGACAAACACGCCGACGCCTCTGTTAACCATTGTCATACAGATTTAAACAAGAAAATTCTACCTAGCTACGCTTTGTTGCAAGTGTTGAATGCATACATTTATATATGGAGAGAGGGGGAGAGAGATAAAAAGAAGGTCTTTAATTTATGAAACTATGGAGGCAAAAGACTTGATTTTTGAATGGGTTTTTGCATGCTTTTTTCTGATTTTTTTTAAAGAAAATTTTATCAGCTGCTTTTATATATGAAAGAAATCTTAAAACTCTTGTTCAATCGGTACATATGATCAATTTTTTTATATTTCAAATATATCTTGTAAAGCACTTTTACCCAATAATAAACAGAATCTTTAATTTTTTAAAACAAATATATTCGACTTTTATGTGAGAGCATGCGCAAATTGCCAAATCTGATTCTTTTTTAAAATATGCATTACAACAAGTAATGAGATTACTTTTTAAAATAAACTAGTAAAACGCCTTGTGATTCGCGACGGACTTTTGTGATCGGAAATGGAACAAATTTTGGAGCTTATATTCGAAACATTACGTAAAAAACGAAGCCATATACTTGAACTTGATTTGACTTGTTTTTACCATACTAATACTTTTGTAAATAATTAATTCAGTTGTATTTTTTGATTCATTTAAACTTTAATACATAATGATTAGTAGTTTTTTCTATCACGTATAAACTGATTACTTGTCCTCTTGACTATCATTGTTAGTGATTGATTTCTTAAAAAAATATATCAACCTTGATACAAATTATAATATAAAGAAAATATAAATACAATTAGAATTATATGTTTCAATAACTGAAGAAACATGTGCACGAAAGTATTTTAAAAAAATGATAAATAAAGATAACTTCTTTAAAAACAATTGTCTAATGCAATGAATTACCAAGATATAAAACTCTAACATTAGCTCTATCATATTTGAAAAAGTAAATTATCATTTGTATCATTGACGTTTGTTCATTTCAACTGTTTAAATCCTTATAGGACCCATCATGAAGGATTCAAACGAGGAAGAAATTAAAAGTTCAAGGGCGATTCAAGGTTTTGAAATTATATGGATTCAAACAGTTGAAATGAACAAACGTTAAATATACAAATAGTAATTTACTCTATTTAAAATATGCGCAAGAAGAACAGATGATAAGCCCATAAAATTAGGAGAGATATATCATTGCAATATTCAAGAAACGTTGATCGGAATAAGGATGCACTATTAAGAGCATTCACATTAGGTTCCTCATTTTCGATGTGAGTGTGTGCCTTATATTATAAGGGATGGTTGTTAATGGTTGTGAGTGAATGAGAGGGAAAATTTATGAGAATTGTACCGTGATTCCCCATATTTGGGTAAATACGGTACAACGCTCATAAATTTTTTAATATTTTTAAAAGTGGTTGTGAGTGGAGGAGAGAAAAAAGGTTATGATAAACATATTAAAAACTATTATTTAATTGAAAGAGATGGTAAAAAAATAGTGTTTTAATATAAATATAGGAATGAGGATGGAAAATTTAATGTGAAAAAGAAATTATATTGATTTCAATTTAAACATAAAAGTTGATGTAATTACAACTTTGTCATGTAAGAGTTATACGTACACAAAGCTTTAGTGCTTTGCTCTATGCCTTGTATAGTATAATAAGTTTTTTTTTGTTGAGGGGAATAATACAAATTATATATATATATATATATATATATATATATATATATATATATATATATATATATATATATATATATATGCGATGAATAGTGTTTTTGAGCTTTTGATGCGTTATGTACAAGTGATTTATGCACGTACCATTATTTTTGCATCATGTACAACCCTTTGCGGTACCCGTTTAAATTAGGGTTTTCACGTTCATTTTCACGCACACAAGATTGGATTCGGTTTTCACCACCGCTGGCACCTCCACCGCCGTTGTCGTCGCCTGTGGCTATTGTCGCGACATGTGGTTGTTCACGCCCATCCGGCTAGGGACTTGTGCTTGTTGCCGTTGTTCGCGGTCGTTTCATTTGACGATCGTCTATGGCGACGACAACTGTACAGCTTCCATCGTCGTCTCCGCCGACTGTGGTCACTCTATGGAGTTACTCGTTGATGTTGTTTCAGCGATGGTGGTGTGATTGTGTATCCATTGTCGAAGCCTTCTCATTTGATGAACGTTTGTAGCAACGACCACCATGCAACATATTACTATTTGCCGAGCGTGGTATGGCCTAAACGTTATATGTGGCGTCGGCGGCTATACAACCGTTAAATGCGATGGCTTTGTCACGTCTCTCTCTTCGATTGCCTTTTTTGTTCTTGGTTTTATGACTTTACACTTTTGGGGTTTTTTCATTGATGGTTGCTTGAGGTTTTTTGATGTTTTCAACTGTTTAAAACCCTAATTTTTGATGGGTAAAACATGATGTGGTGTAACACCCGGAATTTTTAAAGAAAAGAGAATAAAAGAGTTGAGAGGTTAAAAGTTTACAAAGGACAAAATATTATAATATTTTATACAAAAGCAACATGGCCGCCCACTCCATGTTACATCAACTTTTCTTCGGATTCTAGAGAGAGAAAGAGTAGAATTCTCTCGGGTTCTAGAGAGAGGAAGAAGAAGAATTCGGATTTGAGGTTAGTTTAGTGTTTTGGCTTGTTCTTGGCTGATTTTCAGCCTCGGGTTTATGTTTATGTGTGTTTTGTGGGTTTGTTTGTATGTTTTGGTGGGTTTTTAGGTGTTCGAACTCATATGTATTCGGGTTTGAAGAAGTCATACACGAAGGCTGCAAGAGGTGAGTTTTGGATTCCCGTTTTTACATGTTTTAACTTGTTTTGGGGCTGGAAATACATGTTATAATGTTTTTATTTAGTTGGATGTGTGTACCCGTATGTATGTGTATGTTATTGTTGGGTGGATGTATGTTGGGAATGATTTTTGGGTTATGTTCATGTTTTATGCTTGGTTATGATGTTTTGTATGTTAGAACTAAACTAGAATATGTTAAAATGATGATTTGGGGACTGAATTATGATGCTAGTTGCAAGTTAGTTGCTCATGCGCCTGAACAGTAGTTCATGCGCCCAACTGCCTAAATGCCTGAGTGTTCCCAAACGCTTAAAGATCATGCGCCCCAATAGTGCCCGAACGCCCAAGTGCCCATGCGCCTAAGTCAGGCTCATGCGCCTACATAGTGCGCATGGGCACATAGTGCCCATGCGCTTGCATAGTGCCCATACGCCTAAGTTTGCCCAGATGCCTAAGTATTCCCATGAGGGCTCATGCGCCCATATAGTGCTCATGCGCCTAGAATTTCTCATGCGCCCGCATAGTGCCCATGCGCCTAAACACTTAGAATTTATTCTGAATTTTTGAGAAAAGAGGATTTTTAAGTTATGATTAGTGATGTCCCCGGGGATGATGCATGATGATGTGTAATGTTATATGTTGATGATATGTAGGTTATGTTATGTTTTTTTATGTTCCTTATTAATTATTATTTCCATGGCTTTACGTGGTATTTTAATGTTAATGAACGTAAAGTATTATGTAATGAAAGCGGAAATTAATGATGATGAGAAGTGGAACATAAGGAAGAATGAATGAAGGTATGACTGAACGAATGAAAAGTCTTGCAAGAAAATGTAAGGAGGTTCACACCCAATGAAGGGTGTTAGCTCAACTGTGTGCGGTTTAGCTAACCCAGAAGGATGCACACAGGGATCTAATCTTTGTGATTGACCAAATGTATGGGACCCTTGTCACTTGCCTTAGGTACTGGAGTCAGCTTCATGCATAAATGTTCGGGATCTATTGATAGACCTCAGGCCCAGTAACCAGCTTCGTGCACAATGTTCGGGGTATAGCACATGGCATTGGTTCGAAATGTAAGAAAGGATAGTGATGAATGTACGGAATGTACGGTATGGAAGAGAATGAATGAATGATAACGAATGACGTACGATGAAGAATGATGATGAAAGATAATAATAATAAATATTATCTATGTGTACGTATGATGTGTGATCACGTATAAAAGTAAATGAAAGGTTTTGAACGAAAGTAAAGTATTATATTTTTATAAAACTAGAACTCACTCAGCAACACTGACTTTTATGTATTTTCCAGTTATCAGGTAGGAGTTGATGAGGATGGCACAGGTGCAGCTACTTGGCAAGTTTTGGACGGCATCCATTTTATATTATAATGATGTTTTTTGCTTTGTAATACAACCAATTTATATTTTGTAATGATTAACAACGTTGTATTATTTGGCAAAAACAATTATTAATATATGTAATTATTTTTTAAGTTATTCCGCTGCAATATTTTAGTAAATGTAAATGTATGTTTTATATTTTATGTGCAATGAATGACCAACTGTAAGTGTCCCGGGAATGGGGCCTTACAAGTTGGTATCAGAGCCAAAAGTTTAAGAGAAATGGGTAAATATTTTCAAAGACCTAAACTTAAAATGAGAATGGGACAAATGGAAGGATGCCAGTCCAAGTAGCTACGTGCCATCAGGTATTTTCTTTAATGTTAACCGGTATTATGTGTGCATGTTATTTGATCTCTGTGCTTCTAGTAG
Organism: Flaveria ramosissima; assembly: GCA_025215565.1. Taxonomy (NCBI): domain Eukaryota; kingdom Viridiplantae; phylum Streptophyta; class Magnoliopsida; order Asterales; family Asteraceae; genus Flaveria; species Flaveria ramosissima. Next base: position 7,859,848 of record CM046042.1, on the reverse strand, counting down.
ATATAGATGCTGATGTAGTCAGGATAGGAAATGCTTGGGGTATGAAGAGTAAAGTAAGTGGCTAATCACAACTGGCCACTATAATTAGGGACTTACTATACTTGACATAAACTGAGCTATTACCTTGTATGACCATATTGGTGTTTGAATCTTATAACGTGTTTAGAGGATGGTTGGCGATAGATCTTCGAAGGCTTCACGAGGTGGAGGTCGTGGTGGATGTGGTGCTGGACCATGGGTCATGAGAGGTAGGGATAAGGCTGTTGAAACGGCTCATGAGGAGCCCGAGACTCATCACCAGGAAGATGATGATGAGAGTGCTAATCTGAGGGCCTAAGTGAATAAGGCTGTTGTCGAGGAGGTTCACCAGGTCATGCAGACGATCCTGTCGTCGGTGGTGACCGAAGTGATTAAAGCCGTGAGGGAAGGTGAGAGGAAGGAAAGGAATAAGCCTTCGGGAAAAGGGAGCAACCAGAGACTGAGACGGTTGTCTCCGATGATGAGGAGGAGGAGCCTGTGCAAGATACAGCACGTGGCTGTAACTATGGGGAATTCCAGAGATGCTAGCCCCTGACTTTCGATTGCAATGGCAACGCTGCTGCTGCTCACCGATGGGTGAGGGAGATGGAGGCAGTGTTGGATATCAACGAGTGTATGGAGGACCAGAAGATGAAGTTTGCTACCAACTCATTCGTGGACTCGGCCCTATGCTGGTAGGATAATATTGTCCAGGTTGAGGGTAGCAGGGCTATTGGGAGGATGAAGTGGGCAGGGCTGAAAAAGTTGGTGATCGAGGAATTCTGTCCTCATAGGGAACTTGATAAAGTTGAGTGGGAGTTCCACCAGCTGGAGGCGGGAACTATGACACACCAGCAGTACACCAGCAAATTCAACGAGATGGCAAGGCTGGTGCCAAATCAGGTGACCCCCATGTCACGAAAGATTAAGCGATACATCCACGGTTTACTGGCGGATATCCGCAGTGTAAGGCCGCGTTCCCGGGTCGCTTACAGCTGGTCATTCATCGCACTCAAAACATAATTTTCTTCATCTTACATAAAAATATCGCAGCGGAAACATTTAAAACAATATCTCATTTATATATATTAGCTTTTGCAAACAATACTTCATTATCAAATTACAAAATTCATGTTACATTTCATTACTAAAGCCTTATAATAATGCATGACATTCCAAAAGAACTGAGTAGTCGCCCCGTGCCATCCTCAGCAACATACCTGCCAACTGGAAACACATCAAAGTCAGCGTTGCTGAGTGAGTTCTAGTTTTATAATAAAACATACTTTTCTTTCGTAAAACCGTTCTTTACTTTCTTTCAAAATCATACAGTACCTTACATTCGTTCGTGATCATACATCATACGTACATACAGATAATATAATTATTATCTTCCATTACATTCGTTACAATCATCATTCATCGTACATTATTATCTTTCACTTCTTTCTAGATCATGTCAGACTTTACCCTCTTCATGACACTCAGCCACGATTACTGAGGTCGAATGACAAGGACCCGTTCATACCGTTCTAGATCCGGTCAGACTTTACCCTCTTCGTGGCACTCAGCCACGATTACTGAGGTCGAATGACAAGGATCCCATTTCGTACATTATTAGGATATTTTGTTAACGTTCATTTCGTACATTCGTTCTTTCCATCATTACCTTTCTCATTCATCAACTAACGCCATACTCCCGACTCATGTCCGAAGACTGGTACTGTGCCCGGGTCTGTACACAAACCCCCGACTCATGTCCGAAGACTGACACAACACCGGAGTACGCGATTCGTTTCTCTTTCATCTCATCTCAGTCTCACGCACTACTCCCGACTCATGTCCGAAGACTGATACTGTGCCGGGGCCTGTAACCAAACCCCCGACTCATGTCCGAAGACTGACACAGTACCGGAGTACGCGATCCTCTTCTCATTCATCCGGATCTTGTCTCATGCAACACCCCCGACTCATGTCCAAAGACTGATACTGTGCCGGGGCCTTTAACCAAACCCCCGACTCATGTCCGAAGACTGACACAGTACCGGAGTACGCGACAAGGACCTTTTTCGAGTCTGTTGCGACACAGAGTCGCTCACCTCATACATATGTGACAGGATCAACGATCACAAGTTTGAAGTATAAGATTGTAATGCAGCGGAATGAAGAGATGAATTAGTCAAATATAGCAAGAGAATGTTATTAGTAAACAAATGCGAGAGAATATTTTTCTGTGATTTGGAATGTTTCAATAATGCTCAATATTATTGCTAAATCATTCACAGTTACAATAAGGTTGGCACTCCTTATATAGAGTGCAATCACTGCTGTAATCACGGGATGGTGATTACTAGCAGATCTAGTACAAAAATAACTACTTCTTAACAAACTACTGAAATGTTCACAACTACTGAGAACATGTCAGAGTGCTAAGTATAAAACATGAAACAACTGAAAAAGAAACTACTGATACTACAACGACTGAAGAACAACCTCTTCAGTCGTTTTACAAAACTACTGAAAATAGAAAATATAAAACTACTTAAAGCAAACCGTCACAACTACTGAAGAAGTCCTCTTCAGCTGTTGTGACAACATCTTCAGACTTTGTCTTCAGCACTTGTGTCTTCAGACTTTGTCTTCAGCACTTGTGTCTTCAGACTTTGTCTTCAGCACTTGTGTCTTCAGACTTTGTCTTCAGCACTTGTGTCTTCAGACTTTGTCTTCAACACTTGTGTCTTCAGACTTTGTCTTCAGTTGTTGTCTTCAGCTGTTGTGGACTTCAGTAGTTGTTGTGACGTCTGTGGGACTTAAAGGTTTTCTGATCCGGCTCATTGGTTCTTTTGGTCCAACAAACTCCCCCTGAACCAATGCAGCCAAAACCTTTAACTTTATTGAGGTCCCACTTATTGTTGGCAAAATGGATGGTCTTTTTCCTTCTTGATCAGTTGAGAAGATGACCCATGTAAGCACCGGCCTGGAAGTAAGTCTCTGATAATTTGGTTGGCAAAGTGTAGATGGGAGCTCTGTATTGGGGAATTGGACACTGAGCTGTTCCCCCATCCATGAAACTCACTTCCCATGTATGAGCCTGTAGGATTCTCTGGTGTATGCTCTGAGAAACATGATTTGTTCTTCCATAGTGAGATTCTCTGGTTCACCATCGAATAATCCTTCACGCCCATACAGCTCTGAGATGTATTTGGCCTGTTTGCCATTTTTGAGCTCAACAGTTGTGATCTGTCTGTAGGCAAACTCATCAGGATGATTACCTTCAAGTAACAGACTGAGCTCATTCTGTTTGAAGTTCTCAAGCTTCTTGTAGACTAACCCCTTCTTGATCACTCTGTTTTCTAACATCTTTTGGGGAGGCTGTTTAGTCTCATAAGCTTTCTTGAAGTCTTCTACAATCTCCCAGGGTGATACTACAAGGACCACTGTGATCTCTTCATATACGATCCTCTTAATCTGGCCCTTGGATCGTGCAGGAATGTCCTTCTTCACAATTCTGTGAGCCACCCTAGGATCAGGCCACATCCTCACCTTTTTCTTCGATATTGAAATGTGTTGGCGAGGGTGTACAGTCTCAGAGCTTCTTTCTTCATACTTATTATTGATGAGGAGGCAGCATAAGTTTTATCTATACTTTTTAGCATCTCCTCATCATGAAGCCTTTGCAGTTCTCTTCTTCAATCTTTACTCTCACAGTTTCCATCTGTGAGGTGGGAGTGATGGGCATAGATTTGGCTTTAGGCAAAGTTAGGACTGCAGAAAGAGGCAGCCTATCTTCCCTCCTCATCATCCTCTTCTTCTTCTTCTTCTAGCCTCAACATCCTTCTCTTCTTCTTCTTGGATGCATCATCGGCTATTGGTTTTGAGGGTAAAGGAGTTGGTTTAATGGGTTGTGGTAGTGGTGATTTTGAAGTGGTGGGTTTTGCAGGTTGTTCTAGCATTTTTGTAATGAGTGAGGCTTTGGAGTATTTTGCTAGTTCGTTTCTTTGTCCAGCACCTGCTTCATTTAAAGCTTCAATCACTAATCCCTGTATATGCTTTCAGACGTACAGATCTTGGTGGTTATAGCCAAGATACTGTCCCTGGTCCATGACTTAATCTCTATCAATGATCTCCCAAGATATTTAGCAATAAATCTGATCATGATCTCCAGTCTTTCTCTTTCTAGCACATCATAGCTTGCCCATCTTGAGTTAATTTCTTCAACTTCAAGTCTTCTAATCTCTGAGTCAAGCTGTGCAGTATCGAAACCTTGTCTGTATAGTTGGTCAATAATGGAGTCCATAGATTTACTATGTGTAGCATCCGCAATTTTGACCATCTCATCAAGCTGGAGTTCTTTTTCTTTTCTTTCAGTCTTCCTCTTTTATATGTGATGTGAAAGTCTTTGTGACTTTCACTCACTTGATCAATTTCAGCTCCTTTCACATACTCTTCCTCCTCAGTCTCTTTCTCAACAACCTCTTCTTCCTCCTGTTCTCTCTCTATCAGTATGCGCTTCCCTTTGTCTTTCACTGACTGACTCTCCCCCTTTTTGGTTGCATTGGTTGCAAGGGTTGAGTAGTAGAAAGCCTTGTGCTCATAATCTCCTCCACCAGTGGCTGTAGGATTGAGGGAGTTTTGGGGAAGTTTGTCATCCAAGGTTTGGATCACAATATGGGGATCATTGGGTGATGAGAGGTAAAGAGATTTTTTGGAAATTAGTAGCAGGTGTTTGCTCAGAGGGGTTCTGTCCCTGAGAAACAGTGCCAGAAGTAGAGGCTGGTGGATTGAATGTTTGTAGTGGCTGAGTGTTTAGGAGACCTTCAGGTGAAGGTGCCATCTGTGGGTGTATTGTGGTATCAGATGGACTTGCTTCTTGAGAGAATTGGTCAAGTAGTCTTTGTAGTCTACTGACTTCTTCCTCAAGAATTGTGTTCTGGGCTAGAACATCATAAAAGAAGCCCAGGTCATCATCAGCAGATGCTGAATCACCTGACCTCTTGCTAGTAGCAAGATGTACATGCTCTGGGTGTAGACCAGATGTAGCATGTGCCCCTTTTTCTTGGAACTGGGGACTTCCAGCCTCAGGACGATGTCCTTCATCAGCTGTTGCCTCTGATGAGGTCTTAGCCATGTTACCAGCCTCAGTCTGATCATGTGCTGATGCAGAAGAGGTGGCAGCCTCACCAGATATTCTTGTCTCCGTATCTACACTAGGAGACTGAACATTTAAACCCCTGTGCTGTGGGTTGTCAGAAGCATGTTGATCCCACCTCAATATCTGTGGTTTTCCCTTTAGGTAGTTGTCGGGGAGGAGGAGAGGCATGCAGCTGAGTCAGCACATTTGCAATTATAAGTGTTGGACTTTGGGGGGCATTTTCATTTGGAGATAGGGTATTATGCACCTGGGGAGAATGGTGAGTTTCAATGGCAATCTCCTCAAATGAGGAAGATTCCAGATTTGTGGGTACCCCTTCTTTGGTTGCTTCAGGTTCCTTTTGAGAGGAATCCTGAGCGGCTGTGGCTGGGTGAGTCTCTGATACTACTGGGGGGTTTACACCAGTAAGTATATCCTGTCTTTGTGGTACAGGAGCATCTTCAGGGGACTCATCTTCCTGAATAGCTGTTTTGGTTCGTTTTGTTTTTGGTTTGGTGGGGACTTTGGATTTTGTGGTGGTGGCTGTGGGTTCCAGCTGCGTGGGTTTGCGCAGCTTGGCAGCCATTTTGAGTGATTGGTCAGAGTTGTGCCGGGAGTATACTTCAGGCAATACAGCCATAGCAGGGACTCCCAGGCCAACAAGTCCCTCAGCTTGAAGCTGGTTTTCAATTATGGCCATTATAAACCGAGGATATAGTATCCAACGGTTAGAAAGTTGTTTTTGGGCCATATCCTTGAGCTCTAAGAATAATATTTCAGAAAAATTTAAAGGTTGTTGCTCAAGGATAGAGTACAATACCTGTTGCCACCTTGTGGACATTTGATCCCATGATGAAGTCTTTGGAGCCAGGCAGACATTTACCATATGAAAGATAAGCCGTTCAGCATCCTGGAAATGTTTCTTCAATATGGTAGAGGCACTCAGATTGCCTTCGTATCCATGGTGGGCAAAGGATAGATCAGTGGTGCCTTTGGATAGCTAGTCGGGAAAGTGGCATCATCCAGATTGAGGGTTTGGCGAAGAATCTCTGGATTGATGACCACCTTTTGGCTATGGACAAACGAATGAAGTGACTCTGTGTCATTCTCCTCAGAGACAAGAGTGACGTTTGTCCAGAATTGGCTAAGGGATTCGGCATATATGGTGGGGTTTATCAGGAAGGCTGTTTGGTAAGGTGACTGGACCATTAAATCAATGGCGTTGTGAAACTTGGTCCAGAATGGTGATTTAGTAAGGTGAGCGACACAGTTGTGTCGAGGTTTTAGTTGCATGGTCGCCATGGATGAAGAGAGGGTACAGAGTTTTTGAACGTTAGGTTTGAGAGTGAAGGTGAGAAAAACTCTGGTGAGATAAGGGATTTATAGGGTAGGGTTATGAACCGACTGAAGGTTTTTGGTGAGTCATCATTTGTTGAAACTGATGACGTGGCATTAACTTTTAGAGGTTGAAATGACTGACCGTATTGGTGTGATCATCAGTTGTTATAAAACAACTGAAGACTTGGTTTTAACCGTCAGACATTGAAACAGCTGAAGTCTTTGATTTAGTCTTCAGTAGTTATAAAACTACTGAGGACAATTCCGACTTCAGGTGGTGAAACAACTGAGGACATGGTGTTTGTCATCAGTAGTTGTGTAACTACTGAAGACAGTGGTTTTGTCATCAGTTGATGTAAACAGCTGAAGACTTAGCGGTAGTCTTCAGTAGTTGTAAACTACTGAAGACATAGCTGTGGCTTCAGTTGTTTAGAAACAGCAGTTGGAAAAACAACTGAAGAGAAATTGCTCATCAGCTGTTGTCGTCAATTCTTAGCTTTTCAGCTGTTTCAGTCTGACCTCCACATTAAAATGTTTCATTGGTCATCAGTACTTATCTGCATTTCTGACGTCAGCATTTGTAGTTACATCAGCTGTTGTGATTTCATCAGCTGTTATAACTACATCAGCTGTTTTAACAAATGAAGTTATTTATGACATGGTTACCAATGATCATCAGTATTTATTACTGAGATTATTGGTAGTTGTCACTTATTCTAGCTGCAGCATACCAAGCCTTAACACCAGGTTGTGGAAAGTTGAACTATCCAAAGGCTTAGTAAAAATGTCTGCAAGCTCATCAGCACTAGGAACAAATTTTGGATCAATCAGACCTTTTTCAAAACAATCTCTAATAAAGTGATGTCTGATTTCAATATGTTTAGTCCTAGAGTGCTGGACAGGATTCTTGACAATACAAAGAGCTGAAGAACTGTCCATTAACAATGGAGTCTTAGTCTCAGTTATGCCATAATCCAATAATTGGTTTTGAAGCCATAATACCTGAGATGTACAACTTGCAGCAGCAATGTACTCGGCTTCAGCAGTTGATGTAGCAACTGAGGTTTGTTTCTTACTCTGCCAAGAAATCAAACAGTTGCCTAGGAATTGGCATCCACCAGAAGTTGATTTCCTGGTCAACTTACACCCTGCATAGTCACTGTCAGAAAAAGCAACTAATTTACCAGAATGTCTAGTAGAATACCATAAACCTAGAGATGGAGTGCCTTGCAAATATCTAAAGATCCTCTTGACTGCAATCAAATGAGACTCCTTAGGTGCAGCCTGAAATCTAGCACAAACACATGTAGCAAACATAATATCTGGTCTAGAAGCTGTTAGGTACATCAAGGACCCAATCATACATCTGTAAAGTGTTTCATCAACCACTTTACCTTTCTGATCTGTATCCAGTTGTGTGGTGTTGCACATGGGAGTAGAACAGGGTTTACAATTTTGCAAATCAAATTTTTCCAAAAGATTTTTTGTATATTTGGACTGATGAATGAAAATTCCATCAGCCTTTTGTTTGATTTGCAAACCCAGAAAGAATTGTAATTCCCCCATTGCACTCATTTCAAACTTTTGTTGCATCAGCTTTGTAAAGTCATCACACAACTGTGGATCAGAGGATGCAAAAATAATATCATCTACATAAATTTGAACAAGTAGATTATGCTGCCCTGCTTTCTTAATGAATAAAGTTTTATCTATGGTGCCTCTAGTAAAATTATTTTCAAGAAGAAAGTTTGATAATGTCTCATACCAGGCCCTAGGAGCTTGTTTCAACCCATAAAGAGCCTTATCAAGCTTATACACCCAATTAGGATGTTTGTTGTCCTCAAAACCTGGTGGTTGACATACATAAACCTCTTCTTTAATTTTCCCATACAGAAAAGCACTTTTGACATCCATTTGAAAAACTTTAAGATTTTGATAAGCAGCATAAGCTAAAAACAATCGAATTGCTTCCAGTCTGGCTACAGGAGCAAAGGTTTCATCATAATCAATACCTTCTTCTTGTGCAAACCCCTGAACCACCAGTCTGGCCTTGTTCTTAACAATAAGCCCATTTTCATCAGTCTTATTCCTAAACACCCATTTAGTGCCTATTGCACACTTACCTGGAGGTAGAGGAACAAGTTCCCACACTTGTTGTTTCTTGAACTGAAGAAGCTCAAGCTGCATGGCATCAACCCATCCATTGTCTTTTAATGCAATGTGATAATTCTTTGGCTCTTGCTGACTAATGAAGAGAGCATAGAAGCAGAAATTTGACAATTGACTTCTTGTTGATACACCAGCAGTGATATCACCAATGATTTGAGACATAGGGTGATTCTTCAGATCTTGATACACAATGAGATCAGTGCAAGTGTTTGTAGCAGGCTCAGCAGCAACAGATGGTGATGGTGAAGAATTTCCTTGAAACCAATCAGTTGATGGTAGTTCAAAGGAAGTTGAAGTTGTAGAAATCTCATCAGCATTTGTTGTGGATTGTGCTGCTGGAGCTGCAGGAACATCAGGTCTAGCTGAATCAGGCAGTTGATCAGTAAATCTGAAGAGGTGAGTACTGCTATCATCATCATCAGCACCAGCAGTACCACCAGGTGGAGAACTGTTGACATGAGCAACAGCAGGAGTTTGATGAGGAGCATATTGCAGTATGTCCAAATCAAATATCTCCACAGGATTTTGTGGAATCTTGTCCTTTGGAGATTCATTAAACTTAACATGTAGAGTCTCTTCAACCATCTTTGTTCTACAGTTGAAGACTCTGTATGCTTTGCAAGTTGATGAATAACCAACAAAATATCCTGCATCCACCTTAGAATCAAATTTCTGGAGTTGATCCCTTGTGTTGAGAATGAAACAAGGACATCCAAAAGCTCTAAAGAATGAAATTAGAGGGGCCAAATGATGAAGAACTTCATATGGAGTTTTCATCAACCTCTTATTCACTAGAGCTCTATTTTGGACATAACAAGCAGTATTGATAGCTTCAGCCCAAAAAGTCATTGGCAATCCAGAGTCAGCCAACATGGACCTTGCAGCTTCAATAAGGGTCCTGTTCTTTCTCTCCACTACTCCATTTTGTTCAGGAGTTCTTGGAATGCTAAAATGCCTCTTGATTCCCTTTGAGAGGAAGAACTCATCAAGTGTGTTGTTTCTAAATTCGGTTCCATTATCACTTCTAATACACTTGACTGAGAGGGAATACTGCTTCTCAACATACAACACAAAGTTGATAATCTTCTGAGGTGCTTCATCCTTTGAATGCAAGAAGAAAGTCCATACAAATCTGGAGTAATCATCCACAATTACTAGACAGTATTTCTTCTTAGCCATACTCATCACTCTCACAGGACCAAAGAGATCCATGTGAAGAAGTTGTAAGCAGGCTGTGGACTTAGGTTCTTCTATGGAAGGAAATGAAACTTTGTGCTGTTTTCCTTTTAGACAAGCAGTGCAGTCATCTTCACATTTGAACTCCTTCATGGGCAATCCCCTTACTAAACCATGGTTAATCAGCTGATTTATGTTTTTGAGATTAACATGACCCAGCCTTCTATGCCATAGTGTAGATTCTTGAGGGGAAGCCTTGGAAAATAGGCAAGGATGGCCTTTGAGATCTATTTTCTTAGAAAGATCTAAGGCATACACTCTTCCTGTCCTGTTGGCCTTAAGGAGAGTGTGTTTATCCAACACCTTGTCAATCAAACTCAGAACTTTGGATGACAGAATCCGGCAGTTCTGACTTGTGAAAAGAGCAACATGGCCTTTGTCACACATTTGACTGACACTCAAGAGGTTGTACTTGAGATTTTCCACATGGTTAACATCATCAAACTTTATTTCCCCATTGGAAACAAAGCCTTTGCCGATGATGTAACCCTTTGCATCATTGCCAAAAGATACAAATCCCTTCTTTCCTTGAGAGTAGTCATTAAGAAGTGATCTGTTTCCTGTCATATGCATGGATCCTCCACTGTCTACATACCAGATGCCTCTGTGGCATGTTGAAGAACCCTGCAGAACAAAGCAAATTAGTTAGATTTTGAGACCCAAACCTTTTTGGTTTTGGGCCTATTCACATCAACAGATGGTGGACTAACAAGTTTGCTAGAAATAACAGCTTGAGAGGAAGAAGATGGTGGAAAGAGGAATCCTTTGGCTTGGACCTCCTTTTCTGTGGATTCAACATAGGAGCATCTAATTGGTTGACTCTTCCCAATAGATGTTGAACCATCATAACCAGCTGTGTCTGATTTTGTGATAGAGCTTTCAGCTCTTCAGACACATTAGGACTGGAGTTTGATAAGTTCTTATGTTGCACCTTCTTCTTTTGAGCAACCTCAGCTGTTACCTGTTTAACCCCTTCCTTTTTGGATTTCTTTTTGGACTTAAGGATTACAGGATTTGATGTTGCTGGTACAAATGTGGCTTTAAACTCATTTTTCATTTTTACCATTTTCTCTTTAATTTCATCTTTATGTTTGAGTTTGGATCCTCTTTTGTACCAACAATCATCAGTGAGATGATTAAACAAACCACATACTTCACATGGTTTCTTTTTCATCTTTTGTTGATCATCAACTAAAGGGATGAAACTACTGAAGACTTGCTCTTCAGTACTTTGGAAGCATTATTTGCTTTCTTTGCTTCCTCTTTAGTAGTCTTCAAACTCTTTCTACTGACAGTTTTCTTCTTTTCAGTGCTGTCAGTAGTTGGAGCTTGAACTTCAGGAGTTAAATCTTGCTCTCCAGTCCTTTCAGGACTTTCAGACATAACTCCTGAGTTGACCAACTCTTTGATCATGTGAGTGTCAGCAATTGAACTATCAATATTAGCTGATAAGTTCTGAGAGGACTTATTGCTGACTTCAACTTTTGATGATGCTTTATCAGAAAGTGAATCACATGATGAGGTGGATTGGTTATTGCTTTCTCCATCAGATTTCACCTCTACTCTTGGAACAAAATCTGTAGGAGGAGCAGTGTGATTATAACCAATGCCAAACTTCACATTGGAAGCTGATTGCTTACTAAGAAGCATCTCAAAACCTTTGCATGATTTCACCCATCGATCACACTCTACTTGGGTGACTGCAAGGGTTTCTTTAAGACTTTTCTGGTCCTCCAGAATGACCTCTAGCTTAGCCTTTTCATCATTTAATTGGCATTTAAGCTTATAAATCTCATCATTTTTACTATTAAGAACAGACTCATACTCAGCTTGTCTTTTGGAAATAGTTTTCTCAAACTCAAGTTTTTCATTTATTAATGCTACATTTGCCTCTCTAATAGAGACAAAAGCAGCAATGCAAGATTCAGAACATAACTTGGCTTTGGCCTCTGAAGATACCTGAGTTACCTGTGAAGATGATGCAGTTGAGCAGGAACCCTCAGTTGATTCCAGAGCCATAAGTGCCAGATTTCCAAAAGGACTATCACCACCATGTTGATCAGCACTTGTGAACAGTTGTTCATGACCAGACATGTCATCTGGCAAGCTGCTCCAATCAACAACTTCTGGGGTGAAGAAGCTATGTTGTTGAGGTTGAGGAGGTTGATGAGATGGTTGAGGTTCTGGAAGTGCATGAGGTTGTGGTACCATAGGAGCTTGAACTTGACTGGTTTGTGGCATGTAATAACACGGGTAAGGATAAGGCATTTGACCCTGAGGAACAAAGTATGCAGGAGATTGTAGTTGAGACTGATGACTAGAATTGACAGGATGTTGCCCTTTGTTTTGTTGACTATTGCTAGGAAAAGTCACAAAAGGTGCAGAGGAATTAGATCCAGATGATCTACATTCTCTAGCAAAGTGTCCAAGCCTTTGGCATCTGTGACACCTCAACTTACTCTTGTCAAAACCAACTTTGGTTTTGCCAGAGAGTCCTGGGAACTTTCTTCCAGTTCTTTTATAGAACTTCTGAGATCTGATATTTATCAAGGCCATTTGGCTCAAAATATCCATCTCTTCTAAGTCATCATCAGCAATCCCCTTGAGATCATCCATGATGAAGCATAGATTGTCATTATTACACCCAGAAAATTGACTATCAACACTTACAAATGCTGAATCAGAAATATTTGAAGAGAAATCAATATGCTCATCATACTGGCATTCAGATGAAGCATATTCTGACTCATGACTAACCAGAGCAGTATTGCCTGGTACAAAGTCCTCAGTGAGCTTACCAGATGAAGACAGTTTTCTCTTTTGTTCTATCTCTCTCTCAAATGTGAGCAGTTTCCCATGAAGTTGGGTGAGAGATAGTTTGTCCAAATTTGCACTGGAGCGTAGGACAATGGTATATGTATCCCATCTCTCAGGCAGTGATCTGAGAAATCTGTTATTCATCTGAACATTAGTATACTCATGTTTGACCATTTTCAATTCAGAGATCAAACAAGAGAACCGCTCAAACTGTTGAGTCAGTGTCTCACCCTTCCTATGAGAGAATGTCTCATATTGTTGGGCAAGAATCTCTCTATTATTTGCCAAGACCTCATCTGTTCCTCCAAATTGTTCTTTCAAGGCATTCCAGAGGTCATGGGCAGATTCATAGTGCATTAACCCAGAATAAATTTCATTTGGTAGCGCCATGGCTAGAATTCCATGAGCTTTTGCATCTATCTCAAATAATTTCTTATCCTCATCTGAGTATTGATCCTTCCTCTTCGGAACCATTTGATTGGTTTCCGGATTATTCACCATAGGCTTGTGTGGACCATGTACCACTGATGTCCAACAACCTGAACTGTTAACAGACAGGTGATGGAGCATACGACGTTGCCATATGTTATACTCATTCCTAACCAGCATTGGAGGCTTGGTTGAGGAACCAGTATTGTGAGGATCATTCGAAGAAGTAGTCATTTTGAAACCAAAAATAATTTTATTCAAGCAAAAATTTAGACACACCACAACAAACTCAATGAAAACCGAGAATAAGTCTCAGGATGAATGATTAAAAACACAGAAAATTCAATCTCTATAACAGTTTCTTGCAAAAGGATACTAATTCTCTCAAACTTGGATCTTGAAGAGCAGTTTCAATGATCAATTATTAGATCGATCAATGATTAACCTGCTCTGATACCATTTGACAGGATCAACGATCACAAGTTTGAAGTATAAGATTGTAATGCAGCGGAATGAAGAGATGAATTAGTCAAATTATAGCAAGAGAATGTTATTAGTAAACAAATGCGAGAGAATATTTTTCTGTGATTTGGAATGTTTCAATAATGCTCAATATTATTGCTAAATCATTCACAGTTACAATAAGGTTGGCACTCCTTATATAGAGTGCAATCACTGCTGTAATCACGGGATGGTGATTACTAGCAGATCTAGTACAAAAATAACTACTTCTTAACAAACTACTGAAATGTTCACAACTACTGAGAACATGTCAGAGTGCTAAGTATAAAACATGAAACAACTGAAAAAGAAACTACTGATACTACAACGACTGAAGAACAAGCTCTTCAGTCGTTTTACAAAACTACTGAAAATAGAAAATATAAAACTACTGAAAGCAAACCGTCACAACTACTGAAGAAGTCCTCTTCAGCTGTTGTGACAACATCTTCAGACTTTGTCTTCAGCACTTGTGTCTTCAGACTTTGTCTTCAGCACTTGTGTCTTCAGACTTTGTCTTCAGCACTTGTGTCTTCAGACTTTGTCTTCAGCACTTGTGTCTTCAGACTTTGTCTTCAACACTTGTGTCTTCAGACTTTGTCTTCAGTTGTTGTCTTCAGCTGTTGTGGACTTCAGTAGTTGTTGTGACGTCTGTGGGACTTAAAGGTTTTTCTGATCCGGCTCATTGGTTCTTTTGGTCCAACAATATGCTTGCAAGCCTTTCATTCGTTCATTCATTCATTAATGCATGCATTCATTCATTACGTTCCTCTTTTCATTATCTTCCACTTTACGTTACATAATACTTTCATTTCATTCATTAACATACATCGCACAACCACGGGAAAATAATCATACATATTAAGGAACATAAACATAAACATACAGCATCACCATACAGGCATCATCATACATACATAACACACATCATACATACTATGCATCACACGCACCGCCAGGCATGACATCACACATAACATCATACATCTCATCATCATCAACATGCCCAACATAACGTCTACGACCTCGAAAGTCAACTTACACAAGCCTACGGGAACCTCTCGAGTCAAAACCCATAACTACACTTTCCCCCGAAGGTCATAAGATAAACCGTTGCTCTTCCGGGCGTATGAACCCTACTTGGGCGTATGGACACCCTCCAGTCGCATGGCCTTTCGGGCGACAGAACACTTAGGCGAATGGACATCATGCGAATGGACCCTATGCAAATGGACTATGGGCGAATGGACATCTATGCGTATGGACTCTCAGTCGCATAGCTTTCATGCGTATGGCCTTCAGTCGCATACCCTTCGTGCGAATGAACCTCAGCCGCACAATCCTTCAATCGCATGCCTCATAGACACATGAACTTCAGTCGCATGACCATCATGCCTATGGACCTCAGTCGCATGGCAATCGCGCGCATGGACCTCAGTCGCACACCAATCGGTCGTATGGCCTCCAATCGCACTCCAATCGGTCGCCTAGCCCTAGCTGATGCAGAATGCAGTTCATCCCGACTGCAGCCGACGGGTTTCGGCCTCCAACCTCTTCCAAACCTCTTTTAAGCTCAAATCAACCATCCTAAACCTTAGAGAAACATACCACGACCTCGTTCAAGCATAACCAAGCAAGAAATCAAGCTCCAAACGCATCAAACACATACACACATGCATAAAAACGGGTTTACACCCAAAAACTCGAAAAAGGGTTTTCAGATGTGTTCCAGCCCCAAAATCATTCAAAAACGTGTAAAAGAGGGGTCCTAGAACTCACCTTAACGATCCCGTCGAGTAGAGCTTCGATTTGACCCGCTACACGACGATTTCCACGCTCGAATCCACCCGAACCAAGCTTTTCTCCTCTTTTTCTCCTTCTCTTCTCCTCTCCTCTCTTGGCTGAAAATGAGAAGGATGGGGTGTCTTCCCCCTTTTATACTCCCATTCATCGAAGTTTCTCTCGCTGGCGAGTTTGGTCCCTTGACTTTGGACTTTATTTCTTTTTCTTCTTTCGTCGGCTTCAAAGAAAATTTTCGGGCGTTACAAGTCCACCCCCCTTAAATAGGTTTCGTCCCCGAAACCTGTTGTTCCTTGAACCATTGCGGGCAATATTGTCTCATCTCTTTTCCAGTCTCTCACCTGGAATTCAATCGCTCTACGTCGTTTATCAACATACGACGTTTGGTCTATCTTTGGCTACTTCCATCAGGGCTTTGATCCTTTCGAGCTTCTCAGTCGTAGCCTCAGTCACCTCAATATTTCCCATACGTCAGTTGGTGCTCGGCCTTCACTTGTAGACAAGTAAGGCATTTACTCACTTACTCCATCATATCACGCTTCATACCTGGCCACCAATAATCTTTACTCGCGTCTCGATACATCTGACGGTTGAGATATTAGTATATCCACATACCTTACATTGGCCAAGTAGGCGATACGTCCACGCCTCTTGGATTACTAACCCATTCACCTTATGGTGTACGCCTATCCACCCAAGTCTGTCCTGAACGGTCTAGCAGGAACAAACGCTTTCTCAATTCTATCCCGCAATCCTCTAGGGCATCTAGGTAACCTAGTGGATTCATTAATAGCAATCTCTACATCGAAAGGCTCATCGATGTTCCTTCTCCTAACATGCCACTTACAACAGAAAGCAGTAGGGACGAGACTACTACTAGCATCGCATTCAAATCATAGATGCACAAATATTAAATTACCAGAAACGTACATGTCGTCAAGTCGAAGTCCGCTCTAGCCTCCTCTCGGTCATGGAAAAAACTCTAGCCTTCACCCTCTGTTCCCTTTCTTCGCACCGGAGCTTCCTGCCTTCGACTTCTTACAATCCCTGCTCAGGTGTCCAGTCTCGCCACAGTCGTAGCACTTAGCCGTGCGGCAATCCCTCGCCCTGTGGCCTTCCTTCCCACACTGGAAACAGACGTTCAGTCCCCACTTGCATTCCCCCTCATGGTCTCTACCACACTTTTTGCATACTTCTCCTTTCCTTTCTACTCTCTTCCGATCATCGTCCCTCGACGCCGTACCTTCATACACAAATCCACCATCATTGTCTCGCCTTCCTTTCCGCTTCTTAACATAGGCTCGCTCCTCCCCTTCGTCTGTCATCGCCATCGCCCCTCGCTCGTCGTACAACCTTCCCGCCAGGTCAACTGCCGACCTAAACGTACTCGGTCGGGCAGTGATCATGTGCCTACGGATGTCCGCGGCAAGCCCTGAATATACCTCTTGATCTTTCGCGAAAGAGGTGTCACCTGATCCGGCACCAGCCGTGCCATTTCGTTGAACTTCGTGGTGTACTGTTGATGTGTCAGGGTTCCCGCCTCCAGCTGCAGGAACTCTTTTTCAACTTTATCCATCTCACGGTGAGGACAGAACTCCTCAATCACCAGCCTTTTAAACTCTGACCATCTCATCCTTCCAATAGCCCGACTACCCTCACCTTGGACCATGTTGTCCCACCAGCACAAAGCTGAGTCCACGAAAGAGTGGCTAGCAAATTTTACTTTCTGATCTTCTCGACACTCGCTGATATTTAAAACAGCTTCCATTTCCCTCACCCATTGGTGAGCGGCAGCAGCAGTGCCATTGCCATCCAAAGTAGAGGGCTTGCATCGTTGAAACTCCCCATAGTTACAGCCTCGTGCCACCTCCGGCGCAGGCTCTTCCTCTTCTTTTTCCTCTTCGTCATCAGAGAGAACTGTTTCAGTCTCGGGCCGTCTTCTTTCGCCCGAAGGTCTACCCCTTTCCTTTCTCTCCTCATCCCTAACAGTCTTTATCACCTCGGTCACTACAGACGGTAGGATCGTCTGCAAGACCTGATGCACTTCCTCCACGACCGCCTCTCTCATCGAGGCCCTCAGATTAGCATTCTCATCACCGCCCTCCGGATGAGGGGTCTCGGGTTCCTCATGAACCACTTCTTCGGCCCTAGGCCTTCCTCTTGTGACCCGTGGTTCAGCACCACGTCCACCACCACCTCCACCACGAGAAGCTTTCGAAGATCTACCACCGGCCATTCCCGAACACACTGAAAGATTCAAACACCAACACGGTCATTCAAGGAACAGCTCAGTTTATGTCAAGTATAGTAAGTCCCTAATTATAGTGGCCAGTTGTGATTAGCCACTTACTTTACTCTTCATACTCCGAGCATTACCTATCCTGACTACATCAGTATCTAAATCTACCAGCAACACATAAACCACATAACATGCGCACATAATACCGGTTTACATTACGAAAATACCTGATGGCACGCAGCTACTCAGATTGGCATCCCATTCCCCTTCCGTCCCATTCTCAGTTTAAGTTAAGGTTTAGTTTGAAAATTTACCCATTTCACTTAAACTTTGGCTCTGATACCAACTTGTAAGGCCCTGTTCCCGGGTCGCTTACAGCTGGTCATTCATCGCACTAAAACATAATTTTCTTCATCTTACATAAAAACGTCGTAGCAGAAACATTTAAAACAATATCTCATTTGAATATATTAGCTTTTGCAAACAATACTTCATTATCAAATTACAAAATTCATGTTACATTTCATTACAAAAGCCTTATAATAATGCATGACATTCCAAAAGAACTGAGTAGTCGCCCCGTGCCATCCTCAGCAACATACCTACCAACTGGAAACACATCAAAGTCAGCGTTGCTGAGTGAGTTCTAGTTTTATAATAAAACATACTTTTCTTTCGTAAAACCGTTCTTTACTTTCTTTCAAAATCATACAGTACCTTACATTCGTTCGTGATCATACATCATACGTACATACAGATAATATAATTATTATCTTCCATTACATTCGTTACAATCATCATTCATCGTACATTATTATCTTTCACTTCTTTCTAGATCCTGTCAGACTTTACCCTCTTCATGGCACTCAGCCACGATTACTGAGGTCGAATGACAAGGACCCGTTCATACCGTTCTAGATCCGGTCAGACTTTACCCTCTTCGTGGCACTCAGCCACGATTACTGAGGTCGAATGACAAGGATCCCATTTCGTACATTATTAGGATATTTCGTTAACGTTCATTTCATACATTCGTTCTTTCCATCATTACCTTTCTCATTCATCAACTCACGCCATACTCCCGACTCATGTCCGAAGACTGGTACTGTGCCGGGGTCTGTACACAAACCCCCGACTCATGTCTGAAGACTGACACAGCACCGGAGTACGCGATTCGTTTCTCTTTCATCTCATCTCAGTCTCACGCACTACTCCCGACTCATGTCCGAAGACTGATACTGTGCCGGGGACTGTAACCAAACTTCCGACTCATGTCCGAAGACTGACACAGTATCGTAGTACTCGATCCTCTTCTCATTCATCCGGATACTGTCTTATGCAACACTCCTGACTCATGTCCGAAGACTGATACTGTGCCGGGCCTGTAACCAAACCCCCGACTCATGTCCGAAGACTGACACAGTACCGGAGTACGCGACAAGGACCTCTTTCGAGTCTGTTGCGACACAGAGTCGCTCACCTCATACATATGCTTCCAAGCCTTTCATTCGTTCATTCATTCATTAATGCATGCATTCATTCATTACGTTCCTCTTTTCATTATCTTCCACTTTACGTTACATAATACTTTCATTTCATTCATTAACATACATCGCACAACCACGGGAAAATAATCATACATATTAAGGAACATAAACATAAACATAAAGCATCACCATACAGGCATCATCATATATACATAACACACATCATACATACTATGCATCACACGCACCGCCAGGCATGACATCACACATAACATCATACATCTCATCATCATCAACATGCCCAACATACCGTCTACGACCTCGAAAGTCAACTTACACAAGCCTACGGGAACCTCTCGAGTCAAAACCCATAACTGCACTTTCCCTCAAAGGTCATAAGATAAACTGTTGCTCTTCCGGGCGTATGAACCCTACTTGGGCGTATGACCACCCTCCAGTCGCATGGCCTTTCGGGCGACAGAACACTTAGGCGAATGGACATCATGCGAATGGACCCTATGCGAATGGACTATGGGCGAATGGACATCTATGCGTATGGACTCTCAGTCGCATAGCTTTTATGCGTATGGCCTTCAGTCGCATGACTTCAGGCGCATACCCTTCGTGATAATGAACCTCAGTCGCACAATCCTTCAATCGCATGCCTCATAGACACATGAACTTCAGTCACATGACCATCATGCGTATGGACCTCAATCGCATGGCAATCGTGCGCATGGACCTCAGTCGCACGCCAATCGGCCGTATGGCCTCCAATCGCACTCCAGTCGGTCGCCTAGCCCTAGCTGATGCAGAGTGCAGTTCATCCCGACTGCAGCCGACGGGTTTCGGCCTCCAACCTCTTCCAAACCTTTTTTAAGCTCAAATCAACCATCCTATACCTTAGGGAAACATACCACGACCTCGTTCAAGCATAACCAAGCAAGAAATCAAGCTCCAAACGCATCAAACACATACACACATGCATAAAAACGGGTTTACACCCAAAAACTCGAAAAAGGGTTTTCAGATGTGTTCCAGCCCCAAAATCATTCAAAAACGTGTAAAAGAGGGGTCCTAGAACTCACCTTAACGATCCCGTCGAGTAGAGCTTCGATTTGACCCGCTACACGATGATTTCCACGCTCGAATCCACCCGAACCAAGCTTTTCTCCTCTTTTTCTCCTTCTCTTCTCCTCTCCTCTCTTGGCTGAAAAATGAGAAGGATGGGGTGTCTTCCCCCTTTTATACTCCCATTCATCGAAGTTTCTCTCGTTGGCGAGTTTGGTCCCTCGACTTTGGACTTTATTTCTTTTTCTTCTTTCGTCAGCTTCAAAGAAAATTTCCGGGCGTTACACGCAGGCACATGATCGCCACCCGGTCGAGGACTTTTAGGTCGGTGGTTGATCTGGCGGGAAGGCTGTATGATGAACGAGAGGTAGCAGTGGTTGAGGTAAGCAGGAAAGGTGGTGGTGATCGAAACTGGAATGGAAAGCGGTTTGGACGTGGTGGTGTCACCCCAAACCACAAGGCGGCAAGGGTGGGTGATTGGCGTGTTGCCACATCTGGTGTGGAGTCGAAAAGGTGCGGTAAGTGCGGGAAGGAGCATACTGGAGAGTGTAGGTGGGGACCGAATGTATGCTTCAAGTGTGGGAAGACTGATCATATGGCGAGAGAGTGTAAAGTGGTAAGATGTTTCAATGGTGGCAGAGAGGGTCACATGAGCATGTATTGCAAGAAGCCGAGGGTAGAGAGTTCCGAGGCGAAGAAGACGACCGGAACTGAAGGGCAGAAGGCGAGCGCCAGAGTCTTCATGATGACCCGGGGGAGGCTAGGACGGACCTCGATGTTATGTCACGTACGTTTCTAGTAAACCAAACTCTTGCTTCTGTGTTTTTTGATTCTGGTGCTAGTAGAAGTTTCATTTATGCTGCCTTTAGTGCTAATTTGCCTGTTAGAAGTAGAAGCATTAATGAACCCTTCGATGTAGAAACTACCATAGGTAAGTTTACCAGGATTTCTAACCTGATTGAAAGTTGTGACATAGAGCTAGAAGGTCATAAGTTTTCTGCTAGACTGTTTGTGATGACCTTAGGCGGATTCGATGTAGTCCTAAGTATGGATTGGTTAGCAAACTATGAGGCGAATATTGTGCGTCACAAGAAGATGATCCGACTGACAACACCCGACGGGAGTTCGGTGACGATTTACGATGATCAAGTCACTATGATTCCGAAGGTGATTTCGATGGTGGTGGCGGGGAAGTGTATGAGGCGTGGATGTAGAAGGATGTGGACATGTCAACACCATAAATGTCCGACATACCGATTGTGTGTGACTTTCCCGACATGTTCCCAGAAGATTTACCAAGTGTGCCACTGGACCGTGAGATCGAGTTTCAGATTGATCTGATACCTGGTGCTCAGCCTGTCGCTAAGGCACTGTATCGTTTGGCTCCAACGAGATGAAGGAACTAATGGTTCAATTGCAAGAATTGTTGGATAAAGGGTTCATTAAACCGAGTATCTCCCCATGGGGTGCTCCGGTCTTATTCGTGAAGAAGAAGGACGGTAGTATGAGGATGGCATCGACTACTGTGAGTTAAACAAGTTGACGGTGAAGAACCGATATCCACTACCCCGAATCAATGATTTGTTTGAACAGCTCCAAGGTGCTAGTTGGTTTTCAAGAATAGATCTTCGATCAGGCTATCATCAGTTGAAGGTGAAGGAGCAGGACATTCCTAAAACAACTTTTCGCACGCGTTATGGACATTACGAGTTCCTTGTTATGTCTTTTGGTTCAACCAACGCGCCAGCTGCTTTTATGGATTTAATGAATCGAGTGTGTCGGCCGATGTTGGATAAATCAGTGATTGTGTTCATTGATGATATCCTGATTTATTCAAGAAGCGAGGAAGAGCATGCCAATCACACTCGGAAGTGTTGGAGACGCTTAGGAGGGAGAAGCTTTATGCCAAGTTCTCCAAGTGTGCGTTCTGGTTACGCGAAGTTCAGTTCTTGGGTCACGTGGTGAATCCTGAAGGGATTATGGTTGACCCGAATAAAGTGGAAGCGGTGATACAATGGAAGTCTCCAAAGACGCCATCCGAGATTCGTAGTTTCTTGGGGTTGGCGGGTTATTATAGGAGATTTATGCAGGACTTTTCCAAGATAGCTTCTCCGCTGACCAAGTTGACACGTAAGGATGTGAAGTTTGTATGGGGTCAAGAACAAGAGTAGGCTTTTGATGAGCTGCAGGCGAGGTTAACGCAAGCTCCAGTCTTATCATTACCCGAAGGAAGCGAAGGCTTGGTAGTCTACTCTGATGCTTCTTATTCAGGGTTGGGTTGTGTGTTAATGCAACGGGGGAATGTTATAGCCTATGCATCCCAACAATTGAAGGTTCATGAGGTTAATTACCCTACTCATGACTAGGAACTAGCGGCTGTGGTCTTTGCATTGAACATTTGGAGGCACTACTTGTATGGGACGAAGTGCACTATCTTCACCGATCACAAGAGCTTGAAGTACTTCTTCGAGCAAAAGGACCTGAACATGAGGCAAAGGAGATGGTTGGAGCTCATTAAGGATTATGATTGTGAGATCCATTACCATCCGGGCAAGGCCAACGTAGTGGCGTATGCCCTTAGCCGAAAGGAGAGACCCGAACTAATTCGGGTGAAAACTTATCAATTGGTTATGACCTCTGACGTGATGAAGCATGTCAAGGAATTTCAACACGATGCGTTGAAAGAAGATCGCCTTAACTCCGAAAGGATAAGAGGTTTAGTCACAGAGTTGGGAGAAAACACTCTCGGAGTTAAAACCCGATCTGGGCGGATATGGATTCCTCGTTATGGGGATCTACGTGGAAAGATCATGGATGAGGCTCATAAGACTCGATACTCTATCATCTTGGTGCTACTCAGGATGAAGAAAGATTATTGGTGGTCGGGTATGAAGAGTGACGTGGTGGAGTATGTGAGTAAGTGTCGTACTTGCTTGCAAGTGAAGGTAGAGCATCAGAAGCCGTACGCGAAGATCCAACCTTTGGATATACCTGAGTGGAAGTGGGAGCATATCACCATGGACTCCATCACAAAGCTGCCTCGTACAGCAAGAGGGTATGATGCTATATGGGTGTTTGTTGACCGTCTAACGAAGAGTGCTCACTTTCTGCCGATCCGTTAAACGTATTCCTCTGAGAGGTTAGCGGACCTGTTCATCAAGGAGATTGTAACTTCATGGTGTTCTGGTGTCTATTGTGTCTGACCGTGACACTCGGTTTACATCCAAGTTTTGGAAGAAATTCCACGATGCAATGGGGACGAGGTTACACATCAGCACGACTTATCATCCTCAAACGGATGGTCAATCAGAGAGAACCATTAAGACGCTTGAGGATATGCTCCGGGCATGCGTCATTGACTTTGGAGGAAGTTGGGAAGAACACTTACCGTTAGCTGAATTTTTATAAAATAACAGCTATCATGCCAGCATTGGTATGTCGCACTATGTGATGCTATACGGTAGGAGGTGTAGAACGCCCGTATGTTTGGGTGATATTGGTCAGAATGAGTTAGGGAGCATCGAAGTGATTGAGGCTACGATTGAGAAATTGGAGAAGATCAAGGCCTTTATGAAGGCATCCAAAGATAGGCAAAAGTCGTATGCTGATAAGAGACGAAGACCGATTGAATTCAAGGTAGGCGATAAGGTCATGCTGAAGGTCTCACCTTGGAAGGGTATCATTCAGTTTAGAAAGCAGGGCAAGCTGAGTCCAAGGTATATAGGGTCTTTCCGAATCATTGCTCGAGTAGGAGAGATGGCCTATAGGTTGGAACTACCAGATGAGTTAAGTGGAATTCATCCGATGTTCCATGTATCTCATTTGAGAAAGTGCTTAGTTGATGAAGATATGGTTGTACCACTGAAGGACATTAAGGTAGACGAGCGGCTCAATTATGTGGAGCAACCAGTGGCGATCATTGATCGGAAGGAGAAGAGATTACAGAATAAAGTGGTTCCCTTGGTGCAAGTTCAGTGGAAACATAGAAAGGGATCCGAGTCTACGTGGGAGACTGAAAAAGAGATGAGACAGCATTACCCACAACTATTCGAGGAGTAACAGGTTTCAGGGACGAAACCTATATAAGGGGGGGTGGACTTGTAACACCCGGAATTTAAAAAAAAGAGAATAAAAGAAAAAAAGCAAGAAAACCCAAGTTAAGGGGTTAAAAGTGTACAAAGGACAAAATTATTATAATATTTTGAACAAAAAGCAACATGTCCGCCTACTCCATGTTACATCAATTTTTCTTCGGATTCTAGAGAGAGAAAGAGCAGAATTCTCTCGGGTTCTAGAGAGAGGAAGAAGAAGAATTCGTATTTGAGGTTAGTTTTTAGTGTTTTGGCTTGTTCTTGGCTGATTTTCAGCCTCGGGTTTATGCTTATGTGTGTTTTGTGGGTTCGTATGTATGTTTTGGTGGGTTTTTAGGTGTTCGAACTCATTTGCATTCGGGTTTGAAGAAGTCATACACGAAGGCTGCAAGAGGTGAGTTCTAGATCCCCGTTTTTACATGTTTTAACTTGTTTTGGGGCTGGATATACATGTTATAACGTTTTTATTTAGTTGGGTGTGTGTACCCGTATGTATTTGTATGTACTTGTTGGGTGGATGTATGTTGGGAATGATTTTTGGGTTATATTTATGTTTTATGCTTGGTTATGATGTTTTGTACGTTAGAACTAGGCTAGAACATGTTAAAATAATGATTTGGGGACTGAATTATCATGTTAGTTGCAAGTTAGTTGCTCATGCGCCTGAACAGTAGTCCATGCGCCCAACTGACTAAATGCCTAAGTGTTCCCAAATGCCTAAAGATCATCCGCCCCAATAGTGCCCGAACGCCCAAGTGCTCATGCGCCTAAGTCAGGCTCATGCGCTTGCATAGTGCCCATGCGCCTAAGTTTGCCCAGACGCTTAAGTATTCCCATACGCCTAAGGGCTCATGCACCTGTATAGTGCTCATGCGCCTAGAATTTCCCATGCGCCTAAGTGTTCCATGCTCCTCAGAGGCCATGCACCCACATAGTGCGCATGCGCCTACATAGTGCCCATACGCCTAAACACTTAGAATTTATTTTGAATTTTTGAGAAAAGAGGATTTGTAGGTTATGATTAGTGATGCTCCCGGGGATGATATATGTGATGTGTAATGTTATATGTTGATGATATGTATGTTATGTTATGTTATGTTTTCTTTATGTTCCTTATTACGTATTATTTATGTGGCTTTACGTGGTATGTTAATGTTAATGAACGTAAAGTATTATGAAATGAAAGCGGAAATTAATGATGATGAGAAGTGGAACATAAGGAAGAATGAATGAAGGTATGAATGAACGAATGAAAATTCTTGCAAGCAAATGTAAGGAGGTTCACACCAAATGAAGGGTGTTAGCTCAACTGTGTGCGGTTTAGCTAACCCATAAGGATGCACACGGGGGTCTAATCTTTGTGATTGACCAAATGTATGGGACCTTTGTCGCTTGCCCTAGGTACTGGAGTCAGCTTCGTGCATAATGTTTAGGGTCTATTAATAGACCTCAGGCCCAGTAACTAGCTTCGTGCACAATGATCGGGGTATAGCACATGGCATTGGTCCGGAATGTAAGTAAGGATAATGATGAATGTACGGAAGTATGGTATGGAAAAGAATAAATGAATGATAACGAATGACGTACGATGAAGAATGATGATGAAAGATAATAATAAATATTATCTATGTGTACGTATGATGTGTGATCACGTATGAAAGTAAATGAAAGGTTTTGAACGAAACTAAAGTATTATATTTTTATACAACTAGAACTCACTCAGCAACGCTGACTTTTATGTATTTTCCAGTTAGCAGGCAGGAGTTGTTGAGGTTGGCACGAGTGTAGCTACTTGGCAAGTTTTGGATGTCATTCATTTTATATTATAATAATGTTTTTGCGTTGTAATGCAACCAAAGTAGATTTCTTAACGATTTACAATGTTGTATTATTTGGCAAAAGCAATTATTAATATATGAAATGATTTGTTAAGTTATTCCGCTGCAATATTTTAGTAAATGTAAATGTATGTTATATTTTATGTGCAATGAATGACCAACTGTAAGTGTCCCAGGAATGGGGCCTTACATGTGGAGTGGTGTTTCCTGTGTTTGACTCGATGACGACGAGCATTGGTTCATCCGAGAGATATGTCTATGCCCTAACATTGTTTCGATTTTATTCATGTTCATTGTGATTATGCGTTGGTTGTATATGAGCATGAGGGTTTTAGCTGAATCGCTTTTGTTGTGCGATACTGATGGTGGACAATCACAGTTGATGGTGTTGGGGTTATGAAGACAAGCATGTTTTGTTCTGTTGTTGCATATTGATGCCAAACTTTAATATGTTCAGGTATTGATGGCTATGATGATGAGTATTTACTCATCTAAGCCTCGATTTCGCTTGAAATCTGAGAGTTGGGTTTTATTTCTGTTGTTACATATCGATGTCAAAACTTAATATGTTTGGATATTGAGGGCTAGGGGTGAGCAACGGGTCGGAACCGAACCAGACCGACCCACCCTTGACCTGAAACTGATAAGTGGTTTATATAAAGAACCGAGAATCGGACCATTTACATACGGTTCGGGCTGGACCAAATCGAGTTAAACGAGTCGGTTCAGCATAATATTGTGGTTTGGACCGCAAATGTTTTTTAGACTCGTGCTTTTTGCCGAGAGAAAAATAAAACTTAAAAATATAAACGAAACCAATCAATGGATTTGTTTCTTAGACTCGTTATTGTAACATAGACAAAGTGGTACCATATTAAAATACAAAATGTATACTAGTAGTCGTCATGACCCCTTTATGAGCTAATTTAGGTGTAGCGTGCAATAGTATTAATCTATAACCGACTAAAAGGTTATTGATGTGAAAACTTCTATTTCAAAGGCAACTCATTTAACATCTAAAAAATAAAAATCAACTCTTTTTTTCCTAATTGTAATCGGGTCGGACCGAAACCGAGTTCATACCCGCGGGTTTGGACCGAAACCGACCCATAACCGTTTACAAAAGGAAAGCTGTCACACCCCCCGCTAAAAGCGGAAACACGGGGATGTAACAAGACCGGGATCGTCATAACACATGGTAACGATAGAGAGCAATATAATAAATGATGACAAGCGTGTCATGACGACACCCGACAACAAGGGGACTTGTGTCGTGTTTAGTCAGTGTTCACGACAACATAGCCATAAGCATAACATGATAATGATACATGTAATCACATAAAGATGAAATTGTAATGTAAATTCCCACAACCCGGGAACAAGTTTCAAAAGATTGTAATTGTTTACACATATCAACATTGTTCAAAAAGATTGTTTATCAAAATATGTTAAGTCCCAAAAATGCATCCTAGGGTCTCCACTAAGGCAGCACACCTAGATTCCTGGGCTTGCATGATCACCAGAAAAGATATGCTTAAAACGGTCAACATAATGTTGGTGAGCTCGCAGGTTTAAGTAATAAAATGTAAGTGATGCTGTAATAAGTAAGCGTAATGGAATACCGTGAATACAGTTATATACACAAGTAAAATCACATGACATGAGCTTTGCAACCAAACCTAGCGACGTACACAAAGAAATTGTTGGCATATATTCACCCAAGGGCCCGTTCCTGGGGCCACTGATGGTACCAACTAGTATACCATCGAACGAGGGTGGGGGTGTCAACCCAGTAGTACTACTAATACCTAACCGTCGGTTCCCACACTGGAATTAAATAGTTGCAAAGATAGAACCACACAACAGACTCAAGCATGTATCAAATAGTACTTGCAACACAGTATCACGTTGATTCCTTGTATGTAAAATGTAAGTAAGTTGTACAGCATTGAAAATGAGTAAGCATACTTTTCCCCCAAGTTGTAAATGATTGAAATATTGTATAAGCGTAAAAAGGGGCCACGAAACTCATTTGTTAAGTGGTAAGTATGTATGATCAATGTAATCCCAAATGTTGAATGCAATGAACAGTCAAACACCTATTGACAGTTATTGTTAAGCATTAATGATATGATATAAGCGCGTAATAACGTTCGGTCGGTTCGGGATGTATCGGCTGGGTCGCGTGTAACTCACACAAACAGACACACGTACTAAACCTTATGTAGATCCATGTACAAGACATTGTCGCCATTGATGGTGATGTTTGAGTAAAAGTCTCATTGTTATTGAAGAAGTATTGAATATGTGTCAATAGTTATAAGTCGGTTGATAATTGTAAAGCGTCAGTTTAATTTGTTTTGAATAGTATTTGTGCCGTTTTTAGCGTTGACTTTAATATTTGTGGCCGAACAATGGCTATTGTGTTAATGTTACCTCAACATCACACGTCATACTCACACCACGCACAAGAAGGAATCACACACAACAATTACAGTCGCACGACAAGACCAGACGCACGACTCAACCTCCATACGCACGAATCAACCCTCAATCGTGCGAATCAGCTTCATTCGTACGATTGAGCCTTCATTCGCATGTCTGGCATTCAGTCGTACCACACAACACCCAATCGCATGACTCAACCTCCATACGCACGAATCAACCTTCAATCGTGCGAATTAGCTACTTTCGTACGATTGAACCTTCATTCGTGCGATTGGACTCCAGTCGTGCGAATCACGCACAATCGCATACACTCAGTCGGTCACCTGACTCAATCGCACACAATCATTCATACGCAGGACTCAATCGCATACATTCATTCGCACGCATGACTCAATCGCATACAAACACACAGTCGCACGACTCAGTCGCACGACATGCCTAGTCGCACAAATCAGTTGCACGATTGACTCAGACGCATGGTTCAGTCGCACGACTCACTCAGTCGCACGGCTCAGTCACATGACAGACCCAGTCGCCTGAACAGCAGATTCGCGACTGTGGTCGGGCTGAGCAGCCCCCAAGCTGCTCTAAACGCGAGTTTTACACCACAAGGACTTCCAGAAACACTCAACAAACATACACAAACATGAAACACAAGCAGAAAGACCTCACACGCACCCATACGACCTTGTGTGTTCGGGTTGAACCCGAACACCCGAAACCCTAGATTTGGACAGCCGTGAAAAGGCAAGAAAAGAGACAACCAAAGTCGTCTACCTGCTAGAAATGAGTAGATGAGGCTGAAAATGAAGTCTAGACGACGAAAACGAGACCACACGGGTTGGATTTGGTGCTAGAATGAAGAAGATGTGTGTGTAGAGAGTGAAGAGATGAAGAAGATGGTGAAAATGGTGAGTTAGGGCTGGTATGTGGTTTATATACCCAGCCCAAGTTTGTAAAATTACAAGTTTAGTCCCTGCACTTAACCCCCGAGTTTCCCAAATTTGGTTCGGTTGAAAAACGACTTTATTAGATGTTTTATATTAATTGTAAAAGTGCATTTAATGATATTATGACTTAAGAAATGGTTTTGTTAATGACGTTTAATATATATAAAAATGATATATTTGGCGGTTTCGAAAATGAAAGTTTTAAAAGTTTTTAAGGTTAACATATAATTATAATGAATACACACGCACAACGATGATAAGGCACACATGATATCCACATAAAGAGTTAAATAAGGATGAGGAATGATCGATCAAAGAATAGTTAACGGATAATCACGTTAATTGACGGACCTTAAGGTGACGGATGTCACAGCATCCCCCAGTTGAGAGAATTTCGTCCTGAAATTCAGCTGGAGTTAGGTCCAAGAGTGTTATCCTCGAAAAGATGTGGATATTTGAGTTTCATCTGATCTTCTTGTTTCCATGTAAACTCTAGCCCTCGTTTTGAATTCCACCTTACGCGAACAATAGGTATCCTACTGTGCTTCAGTTGCTTGACCTTTCGATCCATGATCTCAATGGGTTCCTCAACAAAATGAAGCTTTTCGTCAATCTTGATTTCCTCAATTGGCACGTGAAGGGATTCATCGGCCAAACACTTCTTGAGGTTTGACACTTGAAAAGTATCATGCACACCGCTAAGTTCTTGTGCAACCTTAACCGGTAAGCCACTGGACCGATTCTTTCAGTGATCTCGAATGGTCCAACGTATCTTGGGGCGAACTTCCTTTCTTTCCAAATCGGAACGACTCCTTTCCAAGGGGAGACTATGAGTAATACACGATACCCAACGTTGAATTCTAGAGGCTTTCAACGGTTGTCGGCATAGCTCTTTTGGCGATCTCGCGCGGCTTTAAGTCGATCTTTGATTTGAAAACTCTTGTCAGTTGTTTCTCGAATGATCTCTGGGCCTGTTAGCTAACTTTCACCAATTTCGGCCCAACAAACGGGAGATCTGCATTTCCTTCCATACAACGCTTCAAATGGAGCACACCCAATGCTTGTATGGTAGCTGTTGTTGTAGGAGAACTCAATCAACGGTAGATGAGCATCCCAACTACCTCCAAAATTGATTACACACGCTCTCAACATGTCTTCTAGCGTATGTATAGTTCGTTCACTTTGGCCATCTGTCTGAGGATGATAGGCGGTACTCATGTCTAATCGAGTGCCCATCGCTTTCTGTAATGTCTGCCAAAATCATGAAGTGAATCGGCTATCACGGTCGGATATGATTGACACCGGCACCCCGTGCCGTGTCACGACCTCTTTGATGTACAATTTCGCCAACTTATCCATTTTGTAATCTTCTCGGATAGGCAAGAAATGTGCTGATTTCGTCATTCGATCTACAATGACCCATATCGAGTCATGACAGCTGCTTGTTCTAGGGAGTTTCGTAATGAAATCCATAGCTATGTTCTCCTATTTCCACTCGGGAATTTCAGGTTTCTGTAATAATCCCGATGGTTTCTGATGTTCAGCTTTAACTTTGGAACACGTCAAACATCTGCTGACGTATAAGGCAATGTCTTTCTTCATGCCTGGCCACCAGTACAGATCCTTGAGATCGTGATAGATCTTGTCTGCACCAGGATGAATAGAATATCATGTCTAGTGGGCTTCATCCATGACTAAGGTACGTACACCTCCCCATTTGGGTACCCATATATGATCCATGAAGTAGTGTATACCATCATCCTTGCGAATCATCTGTTTATCTAACCCTCGGAATTCTTCTCCCACAAGGTTTTCTTCTTTCAATGCCTCACTTTGTGCAATTTGGATCTGAGCTTTCAAGTTCGTTTGAATGGTCAATCCCAACGCTCGAGCACGTAGTGGTTTCACACGTTCTTTACGGCTTAAGGCATCAGCCACCATGTTAGCTTCCCCGAATGGTACCGGATTTCACAGTCGTAGTCACTAAGAAGCTCTACCCAACGTCGTTGGCGCATATTGAGTTCCTTCTGATCCAGAATATGTTGGAGGCTCTTATGATCAGTGAAGATGATGCATTTGGTTCCATACAAGTAATGCCTCCAAATCTTGAGTGCAAATACTACAGCGCCCAACTCAAGATCATGAGTGTGTGTAGTTCTTTTCGTGCACTTTAAGCTGTCACGAAGCGTAGGCAATCACCTTATCCTTCTGCATTAGTACTCATCCCAATCCTTGATGTGACGCATCGCAGTATACCACAAAATCATCAGTTCCGTCTGGGAGAGACAATATAGGTGCGTTGCACAGTTTCTCTTTCAACGTTTGAAACGCTTGTTCTTGTGCATATCCCCAATCAAACTTCTTGTCTTTCTGAGTAAGCAGGGTTAATGGTTGCGCGATCTTTGAGAAATTCGCGATGAAGCGACGATAGTAACCGGCCAATCCCAGAATTGCCGTATCTCTGATGGCGTCTGGGGCGTATCCCATTTCTTCATCGCTTCGATCTTGTCGGGATCTACATGAATCCCGTCCTCATTAACCACATGAACCGAAAACTTCACTTCCCGCAACCAAAACTCACACTTCGAGAACTTGGCGAAAAGTTTTTCTTCGCGTAGCAGCTCCAGAATTGCCCGAAGGTGTTCTTCATGATCCTCTTTCGATCGGGAGTAGATAAGTATATCGTCTATGAACACAATCACAAACTTATCCAAGTAAGGTTTGCACACCCGATTCATTAGATCCATAAACACAGCTGGTGCGTTAGTCAGCCCAAACGGCATGACCAAGAACTCATAGTGCCCATAACGAGTTCTGAACGCAGTCTTCGGTATGTCGTCCTCGAAAACCCTTAGCTGATGATAACCAGAACGAAGATCGATCTTTGAAAAATACGAAGCTCCTTGCAGCTGATCAAATAAATCGTCGATCCTGGGGAGAGGATATCGGTTCTTCACCGTCAACTTGTTCAGTTCACGGTAGTCGATGCACATGCGGAACGATCCATCCTTCTTTTTGACAAATAGTACCGGTGCTCCCCACGGCGAATGACTCGGCCGAGTAAAACCCTTCTCCAGTAGTTCCTGTAACTGACTAGACAACTCTTGCATTTCGGATGGCGCTAGTCGATATGGCGTCTTCGCTACCGGTGTAGCTCCAGGAACCAACTCTATACGGAATTCCACCTGTCGTGGAGGAGGCAAACCAGACAAGTCATCTGGAAATACATCTGGGAATCCCTGTACCACTGGAATATCTACCAGTTTCCTCTCTTCGTCTTTCTTTTCAACCACATGAGCCAGAAAAGCGTAGCACTGCTTTCGTAAACTCTGGCGTGCTTTCATGCAGGAAATAAGCTTTAAGTTCTTACCCGGTCGTTCTCCCTGAACCTTGAGTACTTCCCGTT
Organism: Flaveria ramosissima; assembly: GCA_025215565.1. Classification (NCBI taxonomy): domain Eukaryota; kingdom Viridiplantae; phylum Streptophyta; class Magnoliopsida; order Asterales; family Asteraceae; genus Flaveria; species Flaveria ramosissima. The sequence continues at coordinate 7,826,879 of CM046042.1, read as the reverse complement.
TGGCATAGGGATACGTACTACTTTGTCTCGACAGACAATCTCTGCTCCGTTTTGCGACAACCAATCCATGCCCACAATCACATCAAAACTTCCTAGCTCAAAGGGTATCAAGTCTATATCAAAGGCATGATCCTCCAATGTTAACGAGCACTTCCTAATAATCTCATCGGCCTGAACAACCCTACCATTGGCCATTTCTACTGAGTAGCTAGTTTCTAGCCTACTAGGACTCAAATCAAGCAATTGCACAAACTCAGAAGATATAAAGCTATTGTCTGCTCCAGTATCAAATAATATAGATGCGAAGTGATGATTGAGTAAGTGCGTACCCGTGACAACATTCGGGTCCTGACGAGCATCATTGGCTCCAATGACGAATGCACGTCCCCGAGCTGCATTCCCCTGATTGGTGGCGGGCCTTGATTTCTAGTGATAGCCATTACTTGCTGCTGGTTGTTTCCCTGTTGACCCGGTGCCCGATTCAGCCTGGGGCACATATTTCTGTAGTGATCAGGGCTTCCACACTCAAAACAAGCCCTTGCATTCCCGGCGGGGTTAACCGCGTTGACGGGTGCTACAAGATTCGGCGCAGTTCTACAGTCTCTCGCCAAATGCCCCGGGCGCCTACAGTTCGCGCACACCCGGCACTGCACTCCTGGGGGATGATGATAATTGCACCTGTCACATTTGGGGTGCGGCCCCACATACTCTCTCTTGGCCTGAGACACGGCCACAAAATTCCTGGTCGTCTTGACCCTCTTATCAAACTTTCCGGCACTCGACCGGCTCGATTCCCCAACATCCTTTCTCTTCTCTGCTCCCTGCCCAAAACCCCTATTCTTACCATCTCATCAGTCAAAGCGCCAGCTTTCAGAATTGCGCCTTGAATAGTAGGAGGAGCGGCTGCTGTAACCATCGCTCTAATTTGAGGTGCAAGTCCCCAAATGTACCTCTCAATCCTCTTTGATTCGGCGTGACCAGATGCGGAACCAACCTTGCCAGCTCATGAAAACGGTCGGTATAAGCTGCATGCCCTGCCCCCACCATAGCATGATTCCAGAACTCATGCTCTAATTTCTGCATCTCGTTGAGGGGGCAATATTCCTCGGTGATCAAAGCTCCCATGACATCTGCATCGCAGATTCTTTTCCTCTTGCTTGAACCTGGGTGTTCCACCAGGTTAGGGCCTTGCCCTGTAGTAAGCAAGTGGCATACTTGAATCTTTGGCTGTCGAGGCACTCACTGATGTCAATCACTGCCTCCATCTTTTCTAGCCACCTGGTTAGGGCTATCGCCCCACCTTTCCCATCGAATTCCCTCGGTTTACAAGCCACAAACTCTTTGTACGAACACCCCCGACGAGCATTAACAACCCCAGTTTCAATACCGGCTGTACCACCATTCCCGGTCTCCTGGTTGCTTTCGTTTCCGGTCGGGTTTCCGTTTCCCGTTTCAGTTTCGATCCCACCATGGGCTCTTTCTCCATTGTCTCCATCATCGTTGCCACCATCCCCGTGAGGGTGGTGTGTGGAGTGCGTCGCTCACTTGGGCCACGATAGTAGGAATCAGTGCGGCCAACTGTTGAGCGATCAGGGCTGCCATGTCGGCGTTCCCTGTTCCCTGATTATTACTGGCAGGAGCATCATTTGTTCTTGGTGCTCTGCCTCTGCCTCTGCCTCTGCCCCTTGGGGCTTCACTCCCGCCACTATTGCTGTGGGTAACTCTTCGAGGCGGCATGTTCTAATCATAGAAAAGTAAACACATAAGCTTAAATCAATTGAAAGTGTATATCCATAACACTCATCATGTCCAGTATTCCCAGTTAATATCACACTATTGTCATCACACATCGCATGCAATTCGTGCAGTTCTCACACCATGAATTGGTAATGTTTCATGATAATCCATCACAACAGTTGTAAGTCCATGTATACAATCACGTTTAGTCTAGCGGAGGTTGTCTATTCCTCCTCTTTTGAGGTTTCAGACATAGCCTCCTCAGGGTTAATCTCAATGTCCAAGGTCAAGCGCAATAGCATGATCTGTGAAGATCTCTTCGGGTTTAATACCCGGATCGGATTGATAAACTAACTCGGCCCGCAGAGGGAACGGAAGATCCAATAGAAGCATCCCATAAAGAGTGAGCACAAGAGCTCTCTCATAGGATGGAAAGATCACATAACAAATAGATGAAAAAATCAAGAAGCGAGGAACACATACACGAGATATAATATGCATACAGATTCCTAGCATGCAAATCTACATGAAGGTTCCTAGGTTATAGTCTAGGTCAAGCGTATTGCCTAATTCTCTATAACCAATGGCTCTGATGATACCAATCTGTCACACCCCCGCTAAAGCGGAAACACGGGGATGTAACGAGACCGGGATCGTCATAACACATGGTAACGATAGAGAGCAATATAATAAATGATGACAAGCATGTCATGACGACACCCGACAACAAGGGGACTTGTGTCGTGTTTAGTCAGTGTTCACGACAACATAGCCATAAGCATAACATGATAATGATACACGTAATCACATAAGATGAAATTGTAATGTAAAATTCCCACAACCCGGGAACAAGTTTCAAAAGATTGTAATTGTTTACACATATCAACATTGTTCAAAAAGATTGTTTATCAAAATATGTTAAGTCCCAAAAAAGCATCCTAGGGTCTCCACTAAGGCAGCACACCTAGATTCCTGGGCTTGCATGATCACCTGAAAGATATGCTTAAAACGGTCAACATAATTGTTGGTGAGCTCGCAGGTTTAAGTAATAAAAATGTAAGTGATGCTGTAATAAGTAAGCGTAATGGAATACCGTAAATACAGTTATATACACAAGTAAAATCACATGACATGAGCTTTGCAACCAAACCTAGCGACGTACACAAAGAAATTGTCGGCATATATTCACCCAAGGGCCCGTTCCTGGGGCCACTGATGGTACCAACTAGTATACCATCGAACGAGGGTGGGGGTGTCAACCCAGTAGTACTACCAATACCTAACCGTCGGTTCCCATACTGGAATTAAATAGTTGCAAAGATAGAACCACACAGCAGACTCAAGCATGTATCAAATAGTACTTGCAACACAGTATCACGTTGATTCCTTGTATGTAAAATGTAAGTAAGTTGTACAGCATTGAAAATGAGTAAGCATACTTTTTTCCCCAAGTTGTAAATGATTGAAATATTGTATAGCGTAAAAAGGGGGCCACGAAACTCACTTGTTAAGTGGTAGTATGTATGATCAATGTAATCCCAAATGTTGAATGCAATGAACAGTCAAACACCTATTGACAGTTATTGTAAGCATTAATGATATGATATAAGCGAGTAGTAATAACGTTCGGTCGGTTCGGGATGTATCGGCTGGGTCGCGTGTAACTCACACAAACAGGACACACGTACTAAACCTTATGTAGATCCATGTACAAGACATTGTCGCCATTGATGGTGATGTTGAGTAAAAGTTCATTGTTATTGAAGAAGTATTGAATATGTGTCAATAGTTATAAGTCGGTTGATAATTGTAAAGCGTCAGTTTAATTTGTTTTGAATAGTATTTGTGCCGTTTTTAGCGTTGACTTTAATATTTGTGGCCGAACAATGGCTATGTGTTAATGTTACCTCAACATCACACGTCATACTCACACCACGCACAAGAAGGAATCACACACAACAATTACAGTCGCACGACAAGACCAGACGCACGACTCAACCTCCATACGCACGAATCAACCCTTATCGTGCGAATCAGCTTCATTCGTACGATTGAGCCTTCATTCGCATGTCTGGCATTCAGTCGTACCACACAACACCCAATCGCATGACTCAACCTCCATACGCACGAATCAACCTTCAATCGTGCGAATTAGCTACTTTCGTACGATTGAACCTTCATTCGTGCGATTGGACTCCAGTCGTGCGAATCACGCACAATCGCATACACTCAGTCGGTCACCTGACTCAATCGCACACAATCATTCATACGCATGACTCAATCGCATACATTCATTCGCACGCATGACTCAATCGCATACAAACACACAGTCGCACGACTCAGTCGCACGACATGCCTAGTCGCACACTCAGTTGCACGATTGACTTAGACACATGGTTCAGTCGCACGACTCACTCAGTCGCACGGCTCAATCGCATGACAGACCCAGTCGCCTGAACAGCAGATTCGCGACTGTGGTCGGGCTGAGCAGCCCCGAGCTGCTCTAACGCGGAGTTTTACACCACAAGGACTCCAGAAAACACTCAACAAACATACACAAACATGAAAAAATACAAGCAGAAAGACCTCACACGCACCCATACGACCTTTGTGTGTTCGGGTTGAACCGAACACCCGAAACGTAGATTTGGACAGCCGTGAAAAGGCAAGAAAAGAGACAACCAAAGTCGTCTACCTGCTAGAAATGAGTAGATGAGCTGCTGAAAATGAAGTCTAGACGACGGAAACGAGACCACACGGGTTGGATTTGGTGCTAGAATGAAGAAGATGTGTGTGTAGAGAGTGAAGAGATAAGAAGATGGTGAAAATGGTGAGTTAGGGCTGGTATGTGGTTTATATACCCAGCCCAAGTTTGTAAAATTACAAGTTTAGTCCCTGCACTTAACCCCGACCGGTTTCCCAAATTTGGTTTCGGTTTGAAAAATGACTTTATTAGATGTTTTATATTAATTGTAAAAGTGCATTTAATGATATTATGACTAAGAAATGGTTTGTTAATGACGTTTAATATAATAAAATGATATATTGGCGGTTTCGAAAATGAAAGTTTTAAAAGTTTTTAAGGTTAACATATAATTATAATGAATACACACCACAACGATGATAAGGCACACATGATATCCACATAAAGAGTTAAATTACGGATGAGGAATGATCGATCAAAGATAGTTACCGGACAATCACGTTAATTGACGGACTTAAGGTGACGGATGTCACAAAAGCCGAACCATGGACCGAAACAGCTAACACTTACACAGGTCGGTCTCAGTTTTCACGGGTTGGTTCGCGAGTCTTAACCGGGTCAACCCGCGAAGTACACACCCCTATTGAGGCTATGATGATGAGCCTTCACTCATCTGAGCCTCGATTTCGCTTGAAATCTAAAAGCCGGGTTTTGTTCTGTTGTTTGGGTATTAAGGGCTATGGTGATGAGCTTCACTCATCTGAGCTTCAATTTCGCTTGAAATCTGAAAGTCGGGTTTTATTATGTTGGTGCATATTGATGCCAAACCTTTATGTGTTTGGGCGTTGAGGGCTATGATGTCGAGTCATCACTCATCAGTGCCTCTATTTCGCTTGAAATCTGAAGTTAAGTTTTGTTTTGTTGCTACATATCGATGTCAAACGTTAATATGTTTGGGTATTGAGGGATATGATGATGAGCCTTCACTCATCTAAGCCATCGTAAGGATCTATTGGGCTTATTTACTTGTATTACCTATTACCTATATATTAATAAATGAACGGGATGAACAGTGTTTTTAAACAGTTGATGCGTTACGTACAAGTGCTTTATACAAGTACCATTTTTTGGCACCCTGTAAAGGTGTCTTATGTTGCTGCCTTATTTTTTTCATCATGTATGATTGTGGGGCAATTGTGTTCATGTATGTTATGTGAAAAGACGATGAAAACAAAATTATTGTCTGTTGTTTGGCGTGATATCATTTTTGTATTGCAGCCACAACTGGTCAGCTGTTCTGAACCTTCGCTGTCTATCAATACAATCTACCTATATTGATTGTCGTGTATGCGATATATGTTACGGGTGTAAACGCGTAGTTAAGGTAAATTGTTCAAGTTTTATTCAAACCATACCATAGAAATACAATTTTCAGTTTTTAACAATTAATGGTTTGGTATTGTACTTCGGAGGCTGAAGCAAATAGTGTGACTAAAACACACATTCTCAATAACAATGCATATTCAAGAATTTGAATATCAAACATTCTTCGGAGTATTTGGATTTCACGTATTAGTTTCATAAAACAAAAGTATATAATAACAAAGGAACATATTGAATTTAGAAAGCAACAAACTGATATGAGTCAACTATAGTTTTTACCATCACAACAACAAAAACCATTTTTTCTTACTGGACCATCTGAAACATTAGATGAATATAACCTAAAGTATGACACCTAGGTTTCAGAGTATCTGGATTTCACGTATTAATTTTATAAAGATAGTTATACAATAACAATTAAGCACTCCCTTTAAAACATCATTGTTAAGAATTAAACCCCATTGCACATATAATTTCCACAAACAAATCCGTAAAAAAGGAGCAATAAAGAGTAAAGAAATAATTATAAAAAAGGAACAAACTCAACCAAACCAAAAGGCAAGCACGTGCAAAAACAATCGCAAGCTCAATCACGGCAAAACGGCAACAATCTCATGCTAAAACGGGGTAAACAACTGGAATTATCCTATATATGAAAAAAGTAAGGCGATGAACAGTATTTCAGGGGCGTTTTGGTCATTTACACCCTCCTCGACTGTTGTGTTGCCTTATTTAGTGTGTTTCTCAGCTGTTGTGTTGAGGCTTTTAATGCATGTGCTCTCCTTCCAACGCCATTGTTTCTCGGTGGTGCCGGAGACGGTCGGTCGGTTGCCGCTTAGGCTTGGTGGCCGAGTCGTCGCCGCCGTCGACGCCATCACATATTGATTTTATAATTAAAATCACAAACATTATATGTTGATCTATGAAAAGGATGAAGCTACCAAAAACTCAAGAGTTTAGCACTGGGTACCATCTGCCGAAATCTGCCAAGTGTTGAATCAACTGTTGAATCACATATGCTGAATGACTGTCGATTAGCATATGTTGAACAACTGCCGATCAGCATTCAATAGATGAGTTGAGCATTCAACATATGAGCTACTGATTAACTGTTGATGATCAACGCTGAACTCCATGAGCTGCTCATTACTGCTACAATGAACAAGATTGTTTCTACCGACGACTGCTGTGTTTCACATTTTGGAAACAACATAGTACTGAAGCTGCCTAACTCTGTGTTGGATCAAGTAAGGCTGGTGCAACCAAAACTAACACTTAGAATATTTTGGTGCAACTGATTAAGAACTTCCGAAGGCAAAAGCTAAGCTTCTGAAGGATAAGTCTGAAGGAGCTTCCGAAGAGAAACTCCAACTTCCGAAGACAAAGTCTCTCTTCCGAAGTTCAACACTTAGAAGAGTTCAAGACATTGACTTCCGAAGTATGAATACCTGAAGAATGTCTCAAGCCTTAGAAAGAAGTAGCCTCTTCCGAAGTATAAATGACTTCGGAAGAATTTGTTTTTCCGAAGCCAGGTAACCTTCGGAAGAACCTACTATGAACCAGTGGACATAAGTATGGTCCTTCTGACACTCTGCTGCAAATCTCTAAGATACTGCATGGTACTTTCCCACGCCCATGTAGTTGACCATACTTTATTCCACTGTTCATTCCTTATCAATTGGTACATTTACCAACTCTAGTTGGTGACAAAAGGTAAGTCATGAACATGTCATGACTACCATATCTTAGATAATATTTTATCTAAGATATCTTGTTTTTAGCATTGTAGTATTTGCTTTAGTCATAGGTTTTCAGTTGGTATCAAAGTATATCCGATTGTAGGATCTGGTATATATAGTTTCTCATTGTAACTCTTGTAATATGCTTGTAAGAGTCTTGTAATACTTTGAGTTGAGAAGTAATATATACAAGTACCTTGAAAATTATCCTCTTGTGTTCTTAGTTACTTGGTATATTATTATCAACTCTTAGAAGGGATTTTGCATCATCTAAACCGAGTGTGATTCAAGTGAGTTTGTAAGAAAAGAAAGTATTAAGTGACAAAAACCGATCCTGCAATTGGTATCAGAGCTTCTTAGGCTCTTGATTGCGAGATCTTACCATCCAAATCAACCATTTCTTCACTCATTCTTTCACCACACTCAAAAATGGCCCTCAAACAAAAGCCTGAAGTTGAGATGGGGACGATGACTAAAGCACCCATCATCACCTTTGAAAAGTTTAGATCATGGAGCAGACGCATTGAAGGCTTCATCAGATATCAAGATAGCAAACTGTGGCAATCTATCGTCAATGGCCCTTACAAACCGAAGGTGGCAGCATCAGGTGGAAATGGCGCCATGATAGAGAAGGCTGTAGAAGACTACTCCGATGAAGACCGCAAGAAGCTGGACATTGATAGCAATGCTATGACTGTTCTAATGACTGCTATACCCAACTCCATTATGGTGGGGTTTGAGCATTGCAAGTCAGCCAAAGAACTGTTTGATGCCTTGTCCCAGATGTACTCAAGCTCTAATGACTCCAAGAAAGATTCCTTGAAGCAACAATTTGAGAACTTCACTTATCTTGCTGGAGAGACCCTCAGTCAGCAATACTTCAGGTACATGGATCTTATTTTCTCCCTTCAATCTGTGGGAATTGCCCTTGAGTTGAGAGATCTCTCAAGAAAATTCATGAGTGCACTCCCAAATGAGTGGGCATTCTATTGTGTCTCTATCAAGAGGACAGAAAATCTGAACTCCCTCACCATGACTGAACTATATAGCATCCTTGATGGATACCGTCTAGAGATGGAGAACAAGAGAGGCAGCCAGATGAGCAGACCCTCAAGCCTTCCTGCTAGCAATGTTTAATGGTTGCTGAAGGCTTAGGACCCCCCAACCTCAGCAGTACCTGACATACACCCAGCAGCCATCCTGCTCCTCTGGGCCATACATTACATTCCCTAAGACTCCAAGGTCTCAACAGGCTCAGCAAAGTTCCTTCCAGGATAGATATGCCTTTGTCTCAGGAAATGGGCATTCTAGTGACTTTCAGTATTGCTTTGATGATCTAGAATGTTTCAGCCCAAATGATGTCGAGTATGTGGACATTGTCCAACAGATGGCTCTGTTAACTTATAGAGCGAAGAAGTTCTTCAAGAGAACTGAAAGGCAGTTTCCCCAGAACCCAACTAACAGCAAGTTTGGGTTTGACAAGACAAAGGCCAAATGTTATAACTGTAACCAACTTGGTCACTTGCCAGGGAATGCAAGGCTCCCAAATCAAATCCGAGAACCTCACAGGCTTCCACACATCCCTCTACACCTGAAGCTACTGGAAAGTCAACTGAAACAGCTATTGTGGCTCAAGAAGTTGACTGGAGCTTCATGGTACAGGATGTGACTCTTGCTCAAGCTTTGATGGCTGGAACTGAAGACAGCAAGGCATATGAACACCTCTGTACTCCAGCTTGCATTGCTAAAGTTAAACTATATCAGGACTACAATATGGAAATTAAATCTGATATTAAGTCTTTAAATATTTTAAATTTTGATTTTAAAAGGGTTGAATCTGACTATCAAAAGAAAATTGAAGAGTTAGAGAAAGTTGTGTCCTTGTTAAAACATGAACATACAAACTACAAGACTCAGATCAAAGATTTAATCTCCAAATTGTCTGAGGCTCAAGCCCAGCTTGTCACAGCTGAGGCTCAATCCAGGAAGTATGCTATTTCTGAGCAAAACTTCCAAGCCATTCTTGCATCATCCTCTCACTCAAAACTTTGTTATCAAAACAAAGATTGGTTAGGAACCAATGAAATTGCTCCACCACACTCTTATGAGTCTATTAGACAACCAAGGTGTGGGACTGAAGAGCAAGAGGTTCCATCTGCTGACCCACCTCCCTATGAGTCAAAGAGTGATGCAACTATGGAGACCATCACAGGGAAGGAACAGGTAAATCTACCCATTTCTACCAATGATGACCAACCCTAGACCATCAAAGCTAGAAGAAACCAAGCTAAGATAGCTAGAAAAACTGCCAAGAAAGTGGTTGAGTCCAAGTTGAAGATAGACCCAAAACAAAAGGGTGTGTTCATCTCAGCTGGATTCCAGGTAGTGGGAAACTCTGATTCAGGAAAGGAGTGTAGTACCAGCACTCATGTCCTACCAAAGGATCAGAAGTTAAAAGGAAAGACTGTTGATAAAAGCAAGAAAAGCAAGAAACAAAAGTCACCCATCCCTCAAAAGTTAGCATTGCATGCATAATGTGTGGTCTGCAAAACCACATGGCTAAAGATTGTTACTACAATCCTGCAAGCACACATTATGAAAATAATGTTAAGAAAGAAGGAGTCAAGGAGGGTTTCATATTTGGACCATACCACATGGCCCAAGTAATGAGGAAAGGCAAACTTGTCTCGGAAGGAAAGTTGCTTTCGGAAGAAACTCATTCTTCCGAAGGGAAAATTGCTTCGGAAGATAAAGCTAAGAAAATTCAAAAGAACAAGAGAGTTCCTTTGAAACTTCCGAAAAGAAGACTGCTTCGGAAGAAAAGGTGGTGAAGGATTCTTCCGAAAAGAAAGAAGCTTCGGAAGAATGCCATGCTGCACAAGCTTCAACAAGCTCATCTACTATGATCAACCAAGGGATGGACCGGAAGATCAAAGAAGATGTTGCAGCCCAAACCTCTTCTTCAAAGACATTCATTGAACCCCCATGCATAAATTTTGGTTTAATTATATCATCATCATTGGAAGAACCCAAGACCAACAAGGCTTGGGTGTAACCTTTCGTATTTTTGTTAAATGAAAAGTTAACCCTGTTATATTCTTGTAAGGACCATTGTTGTCATTTATGAAACTTGTGGGTTACTTATGCTTGTTTCTTGGTTCGACATTAATTCTTTAATATAAAAGTTAATCATTTAACTATTAAATTGAACAACAACAATAATTATAATAATAAAAATAATAATAATTATTATAATAATAATAACAATAATAATAGAAATAATAATAATAATAAAAGTACTAATAATAAAAATAATATTAATAATAATAATAATAGTAATTTATAAAAGTTATTAAACTTAAAATAAAGAAAAAAAATGTTTAAAACTTAAAGTTAATTAAGTTCAGGGGTTGTTTTGTCAATTTATAAACTTTAAAAGAAACTTATTTGCATAAAATAATAACAAATCAAGTTACAAGGGCCAATGTGTAAATTTTAAATTACAAATCCAACCCCCCGCCCACTTTTAATCCCCGCTTTTCGGGCTACAACTCCGGCGGAGCTCCGACCGAGCTCCGGCGGCCCCGAAACCACCAAAACTCTACAAATTTCGACCCCAAACCGTTCCAAATCATTTCGTATACATGTTTCAACCTTGAATGCATATATTAATTGTGTTTAAAACACCGGTTACAACCCAAACCATCGCATAACCGAAGCCCTTTACTCATATAGCCGTTCGGGCAAACACTAATAATAATTCGATTAATTAAACCTAAACGATCATCTATCTATTCCTAAACTTTTAATCAACAAAAATTCATCTGAAACACACTTGAACTTTCCACTCGATTCTCCCTTCATCGAGACTCTGCAACTTAATCGAAACCCACATCCCGAGCGATTTAAACCGAAGAACATCATCTAAAGCTATCCACGATGTTAATTTGATTATCTTCATTGATTTCTTATCCATCGACTCAACCTCGATCGTGACTGTTCTTCCTCTTGTTCACCTTCAATTCGACTTCAAACCGAGTAATTAAACACATCTACCTGCTCGATTCATATGGAAAACAAAACCCCTAACCTTAATTCGATTAATAACATCGATTTGGTGTTCAATTTGGATCAAATTGAAACTAGGGTTCATAAGAATTGGGATTCTGTTAAACTGTGTTCTTAAACTTTAGAACCCATCATCTACCACGGCCACGGCCCTGGTTCACTGGTTACTCACTCACACATACTAAGCTTGAGGTCCCGAGTTCGAACCCGGGCACCCTCAAACCATTTTTTTGGCTTTTCCAGCCTTTAAAAGATATATAAAGTTTCTGAAAAATTATTAAAAGCAATTTTGTAAACTTTAATTATTTTTAAAGTCATATAATCAATTTCTGTAAATTTATTTTTTTAATATTTTTATAAAACAAAGGTTATATTTATTTACTTTTATAAACATAGACTTTAAATAATAGTTTAAATTATTAAATTATTATTGGTCACTATGTTATCTTTAATTATGGATTAATCATGACAACTATAGAATGTATATACATTTTATAATTAAATTTCACAAATTATTATAAAGGATTTAATTCCTTTAAAATTGCATAAATGGTACTTTCCTTTTATTAGACTAAAATATATATAGGATTTCACTAACTAATCTTATTTATTTATTTATAAAAACCCCCAAATTCTTATCGAAACCCTAGCTCACGTTAAATTGTTAATCTTATTATTAAACTTAAATCTTGTAATATATACGTTTAGGTATCTTGTAAAGGAATTCGTTGGAACATCGTCTATTATTCTTATTAATCATCTTATATACATATACGTCATGTGAGTTTTCATACCCCTCTTTTATATTATTTCACACCTTTTTGGGGTGAAACATGTTAACTTATCAACTTACACCTGTAAACCTTTTGATACTTGTAAACGCACATGCAATTCGTCTTTACTTTTTGTCATGGTTATTTGTATTATTGTGAGTGTTATATGAGATACATTATATGTTGACAATCATTAACTATTACTAGCCTGGCGACGTCATAGATCTATGGGCCTGACAAGCCTATTTGGTACTAAAGCCGAGGTTATTACCGGCTCCTGATGACGTATGCTTGTTCATCATGGGAACCAAGTACACTTAGCTAATCGTTATATACTTGTAAACTTATTCTTGGTCAAGGTTTGATTGTAGTTATATGTATTCTATAAACTTGCATAATTCGTAACCATTGACATGAATTGCTACTTGTAAACTTTTATATATATATGTATGCTTAAACCATGGAAACTCACCAACTTTCATAGTTGACCCTTATTTTTAATATGTTTCAGGAAATGCACAAGGTTGATAATATCTTTGAAGCATGCTCACACCTAGGATTTGGACCTAGGAAAAATGAATAAATTATCTTGAATCTTTGATGTTGAACATTTGTTTACTTTATTTCTTTAAGACATTTGGTTGTAACGTTTATTTAAACTTACGATAATAATATTTATATTTAATGGTAGCGTTATGTGGCTGTGAACAATCTTAACCCTCACATCTCGACGATTCAGCCGTTAAGGTTGGGGTGTGACAGATTGGTATCAGAGCCCATCACTATAGGGATTTAGGTTTTTAGAAATGGTGACCTACATTATAGTTTATGCATGAACCTCATAAGATAAATCCTTATGATCTTGTAAATATATATTGTTGCATGCTACATGATGCCACCTATTTAGGAATGTCTCCTAATGTGCAACTTGATGGCTTTAGTTAGGTTGTCTTGTAATTTAGAAACCTTGTTGCCTTGTCTCTCCTAAAACTTATTTTTAATCCTTTATTCTCCCCGACGAATGAAATTTCTTAAACTTATTCTCGACGACACGTGGAATCGTACGCTTTATATCAAAGGTTTAAATCTTTAGACTTTATGTCTAATCTATGAAAATCTCATCAAGGTTTTAATTCCATGAGCCTAAAGAAATATTGTGTGACACATAGACACCTGTATTCTGGATTTCCTGGCAAAGAGCCTTCGGGCTAAGCTAACCATTTTGCATAAATCTCAAGGGATTAGTTATGCTTACCTGGGGATTTCTGGGATGAGTGATAAACTATGGTCAATATACACAAGTTTCTAAAGCAATTGGGTTAACTTACCTTGACGTGTCAACGTTTCCAAATGGTAATGCGTTACCAAATGGAATCGTTCCATGTGTGTTTTACAAGGCTTGAATAATCTTGGTTTGATTTATTATCTTTTACCTCCAAATTCCCATGACTAACTTACTTTGTATCCAACATGTCTTGTCACCATGGAAAGCGTGGAAGCTCCAACCATAAGTTAGCTACCATGATTGCTCGTTAAATGGCCGCTTTCATCCCGACTATGGTTGCCGAACTGAATAGCACCTTGATGATCAACTCTAGTAACAACAACAATGGTAATGGGCAAGGAGAGAATAGTGCGAACCAAGGGCGAAACAACCAAACCTGCACGTTCAAGCACTTTAGTTCATGCAAACCCACTAGCTATAATGGAAAGGAAGGAGCCACTGGACTTCTCGAGTGGTTCGAAAGTATGGAAAACACCTTCATCAATTATGAGTGTCCCGAGGCGCTCAAAGTTCGTTATGCCACTAGTATGCTCCAACAAAGGGCACTTACATGGTGGAATAGTGAGAAAACGAACCGTGGTGCTAATGCTGTGTTGGCACTAACTTGGGACGAGTTCAAGATCATTGCTATTCAAAAGTTCTGCCCGAGAAGTGAACTGCAAAAACTGGAAGGGAAGAATTCTAGAATCTTAGGCAAGATGGTGGAGACCATTTGGCCTATTCAACTAGGCATCACGAGTTGAGCATCCTGTTGCCCCATATGGTCGACACTGTTCCTCGTAACATCGAGAAATTCATCAAAGGGGTGCCACCCCAAATTCAAGATGCTGTGGTGGGTAGTCGACCCACAACCTTGGAGGATGCCATCACTATCACTGCTCAACTCACTGAAAATCATATTCGAGCGGACACCATGTCTGTCAAAGGTGATAAGAAGGTTGAGAAGACGGTCCCTGAAGCTGGTAAGGAGACTAAGAATGAACCGTCTTACAACAACAACAAGAAACACAAGTTCACACTGGCTCATAATTTTGTTGTGGCTGCACCCAAGGTACCTCAAAGACAACCTGTTCCTGTGGTACAAGCACATGTAGCTAGGGCCTATGTTGGTCCTCTACCTTTGTGCAATGTCTGTAGGTATCATCATCCGGGAAATGCCCCGTGCCGCATCTTTACTTTGTACGGTAAGTATGGACACTTGGTGGCTACTTGTCACCGCGCACCAAACAATGCCGCGATGGTTGCTAATCGTGTTTGCTACAATTGTGGGGAACCTGGTCACTTTCTCCCACAAAGCCCTCGTCTTGCGGGTAATGTTCCACAAGCCCGAGGACGTGCTTTCAACATAAATGCAAACCAAGCATAAGCCAACAATGATGTGGTGAACGGTATTTCAAATCCAACCCCAACTTTATGATCTAAGTCCTTTTGATGCTTTACCTATATCGTTAAATGTCTTTGAACCTGAACATGTACGTTCCTTATTAGTAATTCTTATGCCTACGTTCTGTTTAATTCTGGAGCCGATAAGAGTTTTGTCTTGTTAGAATTTGAGCCCATACTTGCTAAGCCACATACGAAATTAGAAAGACCTCTTACCGTTGAAGTTGCCGATGGAGAACCTATCACCGTTGATGTCGTTATTCATGATTGTATTTTGAGCCTACACGCGCATGATTTCTTTATCGATCTTATTCCTATGAAACTTGGACGCTTTGACGTTATCATTGGCATGGATTCGTTAGCCAAACATCATTCCAAAATTATTTGTTTCGAGAAGTGCATTCGTATTCCTTTGCCTTCGGGGGATACATTGAAAGTATTCGGTGAAAATACTCCAAAGGACTCAAACTCATGTCGTGTACTCAAGCTCGAAAATGTCTAAGCAAGAATTATATGGCTTTCTTGGCCTACGTGGTCAACACGAAAGTCAAAGAAAAAGATCCTAAGGATGTCCCGATTGTACGAGACTTTCCTGAAGTGTTTCCCGATGACCTTAGTGGCTTACCTCTCGTGCGTGAAGTCGAGGTTAAGATCGATTTGATTCCGGGAGCGAACCCCGTGGCTAAGTCACCGTATCGACTTGCACCATCAAAAATGCAAGAGCTAGCTAGTCAACTTCAGGAACTGTCCGACAAGGGGTTTATCCATCCTAGCTCTTCGCCTTGGGGTGCACCTGTTCTGTTTGTGAAGAACAAAAGATGGATCGTTTCGTATGTGCATCGATTATCTTGAGCTTAACAAACTTACCATCAAGAACGGCTACCCTCTTCCTCGCATCGATGATCTTTTTGACCAACTTCAGGGAGCTGCTATTTTTTCAACGATTGACCTACGTTCTGGTTATCATCAACTGCGAGTTCATGATGATGATATCCCAAAGACTGCGTTTCGTACTCGATATAGACACTATGAGTTCATGGTTATGCCTTTTGGTTTAACAAATGCTCCTGCTGTCTTCATGGATCTCATTAATCGAGTATGCAAGCCTTATCTGGACAAGTTTGTGATTGTTTTCATTGACGACATACTTATCTATTCCAAGTCCGAATCCGATCATGAACTTCACTTGCGACAAGTTCTTGAGCTGTTGAAGAAAGAACAACTGTACGCGAAGTTCTCAAAGTATGAATTATGGCTTGAGGAGGTCCGATTTCTAAGACACGTGGTGAATAGCCAAGGAATTCACGTTTGTAACATCATGTATTTTTGGTTAACTAAAAGTTAGCTTCGTTAAATTCTTGTAAGGACCATTGTTGCCAAATATGAAACTCATGGGTTACTTATGTCTTTAATTCTTTAAGTTGAAAGTTAATAATGTTACTTATTACTGAAGGGTTTGTTAGAACACAAAAACATAGTTTAACCTTTTAAACTTTTCAGAAAACGCAGCGGAGGTATAGGATTATAACAAGTTTATAATCTGAAATTTTCGTGTTCTAAGTGTGGTTTTAAGATGAAAACAAAACCCAAATCAATAGGATCTTAAATATATGAATGGAACAAGCTATGAACATACAAAATCGTACATAAAATCACAGCTAGAACAAGCTGTGACAACTACCTTGTTCCAGCAGCAAATGTCGACCAAAATGGGGTTTTGATGCTTGTTCTTTTGGCCAAGACTCCAATGGAGGACTCCTCAAGCTAGTATACCCCAAGCTTGATGGCAACACCCTTTCTTGTTAGGTAGAATCACCCAAAATAAGCTTCAAAAACTCTTCTTTTTCTTGCTTGAACCGTGAGGTTGAGAGAGAGAGAGATTGGAGCCTTTTGCATGTAATTTGTGTGGTTCTTTTTTTTGTGGAGTGTTCAAGACAAGAGTTAAATGTGTGTTGGTACCCAAAGCAAGTTTGGTCCAATGGGGATTAAAGGGGAGGGCGGCCGAAATTTGGGTTTCAAAACCCTTTCCCCTTCAATTTGTTTATCACACATTAATATGTCTTGTGAAATAGACATATAATAAATTGTATGTACAATATATATATATATATGTATTTACATACTTATACAATTAACCATTTAATTTATAAGTTGTAATTCCCACTATTATTTGATGTCATCTAACTAATTTAAACAACACTTCAAATAATATTGTTTGAACAAATTATCATAATAAGTTGTTCCCACTCACATGCAACTTATTTAGAAAACCCATTTTCTAAATCGGTGTAAATATTTAATTGCATGATCACATCATCAATTAAATATTTAATTGGTGTTTGCCAAACTTGTTATTGGGTATAACCCGACTTGGATCATAACGTACTAACCACATCAATATTCTAAGTGTCTTGGGCACACAGAATCCAACAATCTCCCACTTGCCCAAGATTCATAGAAGATTGATGTAAGCAGTAAATACCGCCTAACAACGGTTCACTACCCTTAATACGCATGACTTGTAGCCATTCAATAACATCATCCCTTTCAAGTACCCTACTTGAAATGATTTAGGTGAATCAATCATCTATCCTTTTGTTTCAGATGTCATGTTAAATCCAAGAACACAGAATGATTATTTCTTGTTGATTTAACTTATCAGGCCTTAGACATCTAACTCTCAACGAATAAGAGGAACAAATTCCATCTTGACTACATATGTTTCTCACAGACACCTCGTGTCATACCTGAATATACCCTTATGTACTGTCCACTATTTCAGGACAGTGAAGAAGAAGCTCAAGGTGTAACACTTGGTGAATATCAAAACCTAATATGTATCTCAGGTCGGAGGATACCAAATGATATTCGCCTTTACTCAAAATTACTTATGATCAATCAATAAGATTCCATGTAGTAAAATTTGAGATGCGGGTTAGTCCAATATTTGTATCCCACAAATATCTATGAACCTTGGTAGCAACCCATTGCTCTATATTCATCCTTATGAATATCAACCAATCCAAGTTCATAATAATCTTACTTTCACACTTGTTCCCACAAGTATGAGCGACTACGGACATTTTAGAGTAAACAATTTACTCATGGATTAAACATGCTAAATTGGAACATTAATTGAAACATTATAACCAAATAATTTTATTCAAATAATAAAGAGTTCCACATATCCAAATACAAAATGTACAGATCAAATCCAATCACTAGAATATCGAAGTCCCATGGCACAAGTATGACATTCATGCTTTGCCTTTTCAAGGAGCTTCGTGAGAAGATCCGCAATGTTTTGATCCGTGTGAACTTTGCGAATACATATCTTTCCCTTTTCAACTTCATCTCGTATGTAGTTGAATCTCCGCTCAATGTGCCTAGTCTTTTGATGAGCACGGGGTTCCTTGATTTGTGCAATCGCACCCTCGTTATCACAAAAGATCTCTAGGGGGTCCTGAATGGAAGGGACTACCCCTAGATCGGCAATGAATTTCTTCAACCATGCAGCTTCTTGAGCTGCCAATGAGGCGGCAACATATTCTGATTCTGTAGTCGATAGAGCCACCACATCCTGCTTGGAGCTCTTCCAAGAGACAGCTCCTCCATTTAGAATGAAAATGTATCCCGATTGTGACCGAGAATCATCACGATCGGTTTGGAAACTCGCATCCGTGTAACCTTTTACAACGAGTTCCTCGTCACCAGATCCATAGATTAGGAACATATCCCTTGTCCTCCTTAGGTACTTAAGTATGTTCTTAACAGCCATCCAATGACTGTTTCCAGGATTTTGCTGGTAACGGCTTGTCATGCTCAAAGCGCATGACACGTCCGGTCGAGTGCATATCATTGCATACATGATGGATCCAATAGCAGATGCATATGGGATTGCCTTCATTTTATCTTGCTCATCCTTTGAGCTTGGACATTGAGTCGTACTCAATATCGTTCCTCTTTGAATAGGTACGGTACCTTTCTTAGAGTTCTCCATCTTGAACCTTTTCAAGATCTTATCAATGTATGCACTTTGATTCAAACCAATCAACCGCCTTGATCTATCCCTATAGATCTTTATTCCTAGAATATAGGCGGCTTCACCAAGATCCTTGATGGAAAAACAACTTCCAAGCCAGGTTTTTACACCTTCCAAGGTTGGAATGTCATTTCCAAATAGTAGTATGTCATCAACATACAATACTAGGAAAGTTACTGTGCTCCCACTAGCCTTCTTATACACACAAGCCTCATCAGCGTTTTTGATGAAGCCAAATTTCTTTACTTCCTCATCAAAACGGTGATTCCAGCTTCTCGATGCTTGTTTCAATCCATAGATTGATTTCTTTAACTTGCATACTTTATTAGGATGTTTTGGATCGACAAAACCTTCAGGCTGAACCATATAGACATCTTCCTCAAGATATCCATTTAGGAAAGCAGTTTTGACATCCATTTGCCAAATCTCATAATCATAATGAGCAGCTATGGCAAACAATATCCTTATAGACTTTAGCATCGCTACAGGTGAGAAGGTTTCATCATAATCAACCCCTTGAGTTTGAGTGAAACCTTTGCTACAAGTCTAGCTTTATAAGTATCCAAGTTTCCATGCATATCGGTTTTCTTCTTGAAAACCCACTTACTTCCAACTACTTTGGAATTAAGAGGTGGTACAACAAGTTCCCAAACTTGGTTGTCATACATGGATTGCATCTCAACGTTCATGGCTTCTAGCCATTTGTCACAATCCGCATTGGACATTGCATTATGGTATGTGGTTGGTTCATCAGAATCTACCACATAGCATCCATCCATGAAAAATCCGTATCTTTCAGGTGGATTACTAGTTCTACCACTTCTGCGAACGTTTTGTGTGTATTGATCAACCATTTGATCATCTTCAACATCCTCATGTTGAGTGCTAGTTTCAACCAAACGTGCATCGGGTTGTGGTTCTTGATCTTCCTCAAGATCCACTGTTCTAATGCTAGCTCCTTCCATAAGGAACTTTGCTTCTAAGAACTCACCCTTTCTGGCAACAAACACCTTTTGTTCCAGTGGATCATAGAAATAATATCCCATAGAATCTCTAGGATATCCAATAAAGATACACTTGGTGGATCAGACTTCCAATTTGTTTGGGGTGGGAGTCTTAACATAAGCTTCACAACCCCAGACCCTTAAGTATGATAGGGATGGAACTCTTCCATGCCATATCTCAAAAGGTGTCCTTTCCACCTTTTTGGTTGGGGCCATATTTAAAATACGGGCCGCGGAGAGCAAAGCGAAACCCCAAAATGATAGAGGTAATGTGCTTCTAGCCATCATAGATCGGACCATATCCAATAAGGTTCGATTCCTCCTCTCAGACACACCATTGTGTTGTGGTGTTCCAGGTGGAGTGAGTTGTGAGACAATCCCACAACTCCTAAGATGATCTTGAAAAACATCACTTAGGTATTCACCTCCTCTATCGGTACGGAGAACTTTAATTGACTTGTTGAGTTGATTTTCAACTTCATTCTTGAAGATTTTGAACATTTCAAAAGCTTCATCTTTGTGCCTTAATAAGTACACATACCCATAGCGACTATAATCGTCGGTAAAGGTAATGAAGTATCTTTCACCATTCCTAGTCATTGGCTTAAAAGGACCACATACATCCGAATGTATGATTCCTAATAAATCTTTTGCCCTTTCGGTAGTTCCACTAAAGGGTGCCTTAGTCATCTTACCTTGTAAACAAGATTCACAAACATCAAATGAATCACATTCATTTGTTTTTAAAAGACCATTCTTTTGAAGTGTTTGTAAACGTTTCTTGTTTATATGACCAAGACGACAATGCCAAAGATAGGTATCACTCAAGTCCAACTTGAGTTTCTTGGTGTTTGTTTGGTACAATGAACTATTTAAAGTATTTTCATGAACCAATTCATAAATACCATTAATTGGTATAGCTTTAAAATAGAACATACCATTTAAAGAAACATGAATATCATTTTCAATAAAGGATAATACATAATCATAATGTCTTAATTGAGATACAGAAATAATGTTCCTAGTCAAACTAGGAGCATACAAAACATTCTTCAAAATAACTTCCAAACCACTTGGAAGTCTTAGGATGTAGTCCCCACGAGCTTCAACTAAGACTTTAGTTCCATTGCCCATGAAGAGGCTAACATCCCCTTTCTTGAAGTCCCTACTTCTTGTGAACCCCTGCAACAAATTGCAAATATGAGTTCCACATCCGGTATCCAATACCCATGTGTTTGAAGATGTAACATTAAGATCAATATGAATCATGTATATTGTACCTGAGGTCTGCCCGACATCCCTCTTGGCTTTCAACTCTTGGAGATGGACAGGACAATTCCTTGCCCAATGTCCTATCTCCCCACACTTGAAGCATGGGTCATTTGTAGCAACCTTTTGCTTCTTCTCTTGTGGTTTGGGTGGTACCCTTACCACCCCTTTCCCCTTTCCCCACGCATGTCCCTTACCTTGGCAACCTTTGCCTTGGGTGCGGGATGAGGCCTTTTGTTGTTCCCACCTTCATTGATGGTGAGAACGGGTAAAACCCTTTTACCCATGGCCGCCTCGGCCGTTTTGAGCATTGAGTGAAGTTCACCAATGCTTTTGTCCCATGCATTCATGTTGTAGTTCAACACGAATGTCTCGAACTTCTTGGTTAGGCCATTTAGGATCAAATCCGTGGCCAACTCCTTCGAGACGGGGCAGTTTAGCCTCTCGAGGCGGTCAATATGACTTTTCATCTTAAGTACATAAGATGAAACAGATTGGTTGTCGTCCATACGACATGCATGGAGCGCTCGAACCGTTTCGAACCGCTCAACCCTTGCTTGCTGTTGGAACGTCTCCTTCAGCTGGGTTATCATGTCGTAAGCTCCGTGATGTTCATACTCCTTTTGGAGATCCGGAGTCATGCTCGCTAGCATGAGACAAGACACTTGGACGGAGTCCTCAGTGTATTTCAGCCAATCATTAAAGGCCTCCTCATCATCCTCGTTAGGTTGATCGGGGATAGGGTCGTCTAAAACATATGATCTTCTCTCTTGCTTGAGAACAATTCTCAAGTTTCGATACCAATCAATAAAGTTGTTATGATTTAGACGTTCCTTTTGGAGGATCGCTCGTAGTGATTGGTTTGATGCGGACGAGTTATCGTGATTTTCATTATTGGTGGCCATCTACAAAATTTAACAAAGATCAATCTTAGTATTTTCGATATTGCTAATTTTAATATTTAATGCCTTTTAAGGTCAATTTTATATTAAAATCTAGAACCCAACATTACATTTAAATTGTGGTTAGGTGACCTTTATCCCACGATTTAAATTAATAAGGTGGTCAACGATTGACGATTGCAACCATTTGCAACTTCTAGAAATATGGGATCGACTTAAAACATCATATGTAAAGTCGGCATGTTAATCCCATCAACACCATTTGGAAACCACATCGTAGGTGATCCATTTGACATGATTTGCAAATCAAGACACCCTACTTACACCCACGTGTGAGTTTGCCAAAACAAGTGGTTAGGTGACCTTTATCCCACAAATAAGGCATTCTCACCTCAAGTCACAAGTTCCCTCAAAATGGTTAGGTGACCTTTATCCCACTAAGAGTTCCCAAGTGACTCAAGTGTTGTGTAAAAGGACGGTGTTGATCTTGTTTGGAAAAAAAGTTTTAGAGGTTTCAAAATACAAGTTTAGAAAACTCTATGTACTTGTATTTGCATGCTTTCAAATACAAGGTACCTTATGGTTCTTTGATTAAAACCTATTTTAATCCTTAAAATCATTAAATAATTTTAATAACCTTTTATTAACCTTTAAGAACCATCAATTTTCAGCTTGTTAAGTTTGTTAATTAGTTTGCTTTGAATATCCAAATATCAACCAAACAATCAAGACAACAAACAATCAACCAAGCATAAACATTAACAACCATATGAGCATATGTGCATAACCATAGCATCTAAAGTGGTCCACACTTGTTTGCCATCACAAGTGTGGTCCATAGGACATTCCTAAGGGTCACAAATATCATAAAGGTTCCAAGAACCTCCCACTAGAAACCGCATCCAAATGCTCCATGTTTCTTGTGTCTTTGTGTCCATCTTTGGGTCTTGATCTTGTACATCTTCCTTTTACAAAATTGTATCCTAATACATTTTTCTAGTAAAGGAAATGAACCTAATCTATTATTACATAACCAAATGAATGAATAATTACAACCCAAATGAATAAACACAAATATTACAACCAAATTGAATGAATAAAACAACCACTTGAATCATCCAAACAACACAAGGCCACAAGCTAGGTTATGCACTTTAACAACCAATGATTAAATCATCAAAATATATCATTAATCCCCACTTAAAACCTTCAAATTTCAGCCAACATAAACTGAAATTTTGGTTTTAAATATTGTCCAAACAATCAACATATCAACATACATATCTTTCAAGGTTTAATCACAAGCATGTGTGATGTAACCTTGAAAGTTGGGGATTTCAATAAGACATAATATTTCAGCCCAAAACCAGCCTATAACAAGTCTAATATCATCTTTTAAAACCAATTTCAAAAGATGAATCAAGCAAGCCATCCATATAACCGGCTCTGATACCATTGAAGGGTTTGTTAGAACACAAAAACATAGTTTAACCTTTTAAACTTTTCAGAAAACGCAGCGGAGGTATAGGATTATAACAAGTTTATAATCTGAAATTTTTGTGTTCTAAGTGTGGTTTTAAGATGAAAACAAAACCCAAATCAATAGGATCTTAAATATATGAATGGAACAAGCTATGAACATACAAAATCGTACATAAAATCACAGCTAGAACAAGCTGTGACAACTACCTTGTTCCAGCAGCAAATGTCGACCAAAATGGGGTTTTGATGCTTGTTCTTTTGGCCAAGACTCCAATGGAGGACTCCTCAAGCTAGTATACCCCAAGCTTGATGGCAACACCCTTTCTTGTTAGGTAGAATCACCCAAAATAAGCTTCAAAAACTCTTCTTTATCTTGCTTGAACCGTGAGGTTGAGAGAGAGAGAGATTGGAGCCTTTTGCATGTAATTTGTGTGGTTCTTTTTTTTGTGGAGTGTTCAAGACAAGAGTTAAATGTGTGTTGGTACCCAAAGCAAGTTTGGTCCAATGGGGATTAAAGGGGAGGGCGGCCGAAATTTGGGTTTCAAAACCCTTTCCCCTTCAATTTGTTTATCACACATTAATATGTCTTGTGAACTAGACATATAATAAATTGTATGTACAATATATATATATATGTATTTACATACTTATACAATTAACCATTTAATTTATAAGTTGTAATTCCCACTATTATTTGATGTCATCTAACTAATTTAAACAACACTTCAAATAATATTGTTTGAACAAATTATCCTAATAAGTTGTTCCCACTCACATGCAACTTATTTAGAAAACCCATTTTCTAAATCGGTGTAAATATTTAATTGCATGATCACATCATCAATTAAATATTTACTTGGTTTTTGCCAAACTTGTTATTGGGTATAACCCGACTTGGATCATAACGTACTAACCACATCAATATTCTAAGTGTCTTGGGCACACAGAATCCAACAATTACATAATAAATAATAATCATAATAACAATAATAATAAAACTAATAATAACAATGATAATAATATTGATAATAATATCGATAATAGTAATAATAATAATAAAATTATAACAATAATAATAATAACTAAGAATAATAGCAATAATAATAATATTGTTATCAATAATATCAATTTATAAGAGTTATTAAACTTAAAAATTATTTGTAACTTAAATTAAGAAAGTTAAGGGGGTTGATTTGTCAATTTAATAAACTTTAAATGGAAGTTTAAACATGAAATAATAGAATTTCAAAGTTGAGGGACCATTTGTGTAATTAACCGAAACTTCAACTGTTTCTCTCTCTTTGCCCCGCATTTCCGGCGGTCTCATCAACCACCTCCGGCGACCTTCCGGCGAGGCCCAAAACCCTCGAAAACTTCCCGAATTCCGACTTCAAATAATCCCAACTGGTTCACAAACATGTTCCGAACTCAATTATAGTCTTTAATTGAGATTATCTAACTGTTATGAACTTAAACACGTCGAGTAACCGTCGACTTCATCAAACGATCTGTTCAAGCATTAATCCATAATTATAACCTAATTAAACCAACGTACATCTAAAAAATATTAATCATTTGAAACTCTTAATTTCTCCTGAAAACACACAAACATTCCGTTTTCATTCTACAACATCCTTCGAAGCTTCACACGAAGTTAATTTGGATATCATCACCATTTACATATCAAACGGATTCAAGTTTGGGTCGCGACTATTATATCATCTTTCTTATCGTTCTCGAACAAATCAAGTAAGTTAATAACAGATTTATGATCGTCTAAACATGGGGAACAAAAGCCCCATGGTTAATTTGGTTAACAACATCAAATTGATGTTCAATTTGATTCAAGAACAATCTAAGGTTCACTGGTAACACACCCGCCCCTTAAACAGGAGGTCCCCGGTTCGAATCCGGGGAACCTCATGTTTTGGTTTTAAGGCTTTTTAGCCTCTAAATTAAATCCAGTTTTTTTTTTAAATTTATAAAAAAAATAAATCTATGAACTTATTAATTTTTAGAGATACTATATTATTTTCTGCAAATTTATTTTATAAAATATTTTAATATTTTAGACAAATAACATATTTAGTTTGTTTTTCTTATAAAATAGACTTTAAATAATTGTTTAAATCACTAAATAATTATTAGTTCAAGATTTACCTATATATATATATTAAATGAGGATTATGTTAAAAAGAAAAATTATTATAAAAATCATTTAAACTTAAAAATTACAAAAGATTTCTTTTGTATTTCTTTATACTAAAATGCTTAAATAATGTGCTTCATTATTATGAAATTAAAAACATAATCAATTATTTATTTCATTTAATTTGGTTAATAAAACCCCCAGACACCAAATTGAAACCTAGTCCTCAAAAATTAAATCGTTAAACTTATTATTAATACTTAAATCTTGTAATTATATAATTAGGTGTCTCGTGACGGTTTACGTTGGAACGACGCCTATTAATATTCCTATTAATCGTCATTTATATATTATTTGATCATGTGAGTATTTCTATACCCCTTTTGCTTATTTTTACACTTTGGGTGAAACATGTTACCTTATAAATACTGCACTTGTAAACTCGTTTGATTCTTGTAAACACTTGGGCAATTCACTCGTTTGTTGTGGTTAGTTAAACTTTAGAAATTACCATATATTGACTATTATATGTGCAATCATTAACTATTGCTAGCCTGGCGACGTCATAGATCTATGGGCCTGACAAGCCTGCTTGGTTAATCTAAGTAAACTTAGCTAATCGTATATCTTGTAAACGTGTAATCTTGTAAACTGTCAAGGTTTGATTGTTACATCTGTCATACATCCCTAGTTACTTTGCTCACTAACTTATGACATAAATTGCCATCTTTTATATATGTATGTATGAAAACTATAGAAATCTCACCAACGTTATGTTGACCTTTTTATTTTTAACATGTTTCAGGAAACGCGCAAGTTTGATTGTCATCTTTGAAGCTTATTCACATCTAGGAATGGACCTAGTTAAATAAATGAATTGTCTTGGATTATTTCATGTTACGTTATGTTGATTTCTTATTTGAGACTTATGGTTGTAATTTACCTTTGGAACTCATGATTATAATTTTTGGAATGAATAATAGTGTTATGTGGTTGTGAACAATATTAACCCTCACATCTCGACGATTCCGCCGTCAAGATTGGGGTGTGACAACGTTGACCCTGCAAAGGTGGAAGCTGTGAAAAATTGGTGTGTTCCTACAACTCCAACCGAAGTTCGTTCTTTCCTTGGTCTTGATGGTTATTATCGACGTTTCATTGCCAACTTTTTTAGAATCGCGAAGCCACTTACTTCCTTGACTCAAAAGAATAAACCATTTGAGTGGGGGTCCGAACAAGAGGAAGCCTTTGAAGCATTAAAACACAAGTTGTGTAATGCTCCTATCTTGACCCTACCCGATAGAAACGACGATTTAACCGTGTATTGTGATACATCTAAACAAGGCATTGGTTGTGTTCTCATGCAATGAGGAAAGGTCATAGCATATGCATCGAGACAATTGAAGGTTCATGAGGTGAATTACACGACACATGATCTTGAACTTGGTGTTGTGGTTTTTGCCTTAAAGATTTGGAGACATTACCTTTATGGTACGTAATGTATAGTCTACACCGATCACAAAAGTCTTCAACACGTTTTTAATCAAAAGGATCTCAATATGAGACAACGTCGTTGGGTGGAGTTGATTAGTGATTATGACTGTGACATTCATTACCACCCTGGAAAGGCAAATGTTGTAGCCGATGCACTAAGTCGTAAGATTCATAACAAGATGATCTTGTTTCAAGAAATTCGCGATCGACGACAATGGTTTGATACCTTGGGAGAATTCGATACTGAGATCCGTCTAGATGTTAACGAGACTACGGTGCTGCTGCAAAATTTGAGGATTGAGAATGACGTCGAGACTTGTATCTTGGAGGCTCAACAAGCGGTTCAAGAAGAAGGAAAAATGGGAGAGGAATTGGAGCATAATCTTCGAGCTCAACTAGAAACGAAACCCAATGGGTTGATGTATTTCGTGAATCGAATTTGGGTTCCAAATCGTGATAATCTTCGTACGTTTATCATGAACGAAGCTCATCAAACTCGTTATTCTATTCATCCTGGTTCTGATAAGATGTATATGGATCTGCGTGGTCAATATTGGTGTCCTGGAATGAAGAAAGACATAGAAACTTATGTAGCTAAGTGTCTTGCGTGTACGAAGGTTAAAGCCGAATATCAACGTCCAAGTGGATTACTTGAACAACCCGAGATTCCTATGTGGAAATGGAAACATATATCGATGGACTTCATAACCAAACTACCCCGTACCTCTCATGGTCATGATAGCATATGGGTGATCGTTGACCGATTGACCAAGTCGGCACATTTCATACCCATACATGACACTTACAAAACATCAAGGTTAGCTCGTATATACATTGATGAAATTGTGAGTCGTCATGGCGTACCTTTGCATATCATATCCGACCGAGACACTCGTTTCACTTCACACTTTTGGTCGTCTATGCAAGAACTCTTGGGTACTCGACTGGATTTAAGCACGGCTTACCATCCTCAAACGGACGGTCAAACCGAGCGAACCATCCAAACCCTAGAGGATATGTTACGTCTTTGTGTCCTTGACTTTGGTGGTGACTGGGATACGCATTTACCGCTCGCAGAATTTTCGTATAATAATAGTATCACTCGAGTATCAAGATGGCACCTTTCGAAGCGCTTTATGGTCGTAAATGTCGTTCCCCGATCTGCTGGACTGATATTGGTGAAAATTTCATCACTGGTCCCAACTTATACAAGAAACGACCGATAAAGTCTCCATAATTCGTAAGAACCTTGAAGTGGCTAGAAGTCGAAAAAGAGTTATGCCGATAAACGACGCAAGCCGTTGGAATTCCAAGTTGGGGATATGGTTCTTCTTAAGGTCTCACCATGGAAGGGAGTTGTTCGCTTTGGGAAGAAGGGTAAACTAGCTCCACGTTTTGTAGGACCTTTCAAGATTCTAAATAGGATTGGGAAAGTGGCTTACAAGCTGGAACTACCTCCCGACCTTAGTGGAGTTCATCCTGTTTTCCATGTCTCAAATTTGAGGAAGTGTTTGGCTGACGAAAGTCTGCATGTCCCGTTGGATGACATCCAGATCGACGAGTCATTACATTTTGTTGAGAAACCCGTTGAAGTCATGGATTGCATTATGAAGAAGACTAGAACCACTACCACCCCAATCGTCAAGGTTCGCTGGGAGAATAAGCGTGCACCTGAGTTTACTTGTGAGCGTGAGGAGCATATGAAGAAGAAATTCCCGTATTTGTTCGTCTAGTTTCATTCTTAATTTCGGGACGAAATTCTTATATGTTGGGGAAACTGTAACCTTTCGTATTTTTGATAAATGAAAAGTTAACCCCGTTATATTCTTGTAAGGACCATTGTTGTCATTTATGAAACTTTTGGGTTACTTATGTTTGTTTCTTGGTTCAACATTAATTCTTTAATATAAAAGTTAATCATTTAACTATTAAATTGAACAATAACAATAATTATAACAATAAAAATAATAATAATAAGTATAATAATAATAACAACAAAATAACAATGATAAAAATAGAAATAATAATAAAAATAAAAGTAATATTCATAACAATAATATTAATAATAATAATAGTAATTTATAAAAGTTATTAAACTAAAAATAAAGAAAAAAATATTTAAAACTTAAAGTTAATTAAGTTCAGGGGTTGTTTTGTCATTTTATAAACTTTAAAAGAAAGTTATTTGCATAAAATAATAACAATTCAAATTATAAGGGCCAATGTGTAAATTTTAAATTACAAATCCAACCCTCTGCCCACTTTTAATCCCCGCTTTTCCGGCTATTACTCCGGCGGAGCCCCGACCGAGCTCCAGCGGTCCCGAAACCACCGAAACTCTACAAATTTCGACCCCAAACCGTTCCAAATCGTTTCGTGTACATGTTTCGACCTTGAATGCATATATTAATTGTGTTTAAAACAACGGTTACAACCCAAACCATAGCATAATCGAAGCCCTTTACTTATATAGCCGTTCGGGCATTAAACACTAATAATAATTTGATTAATTAAACCTAATCGATCATCTATCTATTCCTAAACTTTTAATCAACAAAAATTCATCTGAAACACACTTGAACTTTCCACTCGATTCTCCATTCATCGCTAGTTTGCAACTTAATCGAAACCAATTTCCTGAGCGATTTAAACCGAAATTGACAAGGGGCTTTGCATCAAGAACATCATCTGAAGCTATCCACGAAGTTAATTTGATTATCTTCATCGATTTCTCATCTATCGACTCAACCTCGGTCGCGACTGTTCTTCATCTTGTTCACCTTCAATTCGACTTCAAACCGGGTAATTAAACACATCTACTGTAGATACATGTGTTCCTAGTTTATGTGCTTAAATGTAAAAGTCTTTCATGTCTTACAAATGTGTAATTTGACGAAGCAATGAAATATGATATATGATTTGATGTTTATTTATCTTTGATTCATATGGATGAACTTCTTATATAGGTTTGAGGTTGTTGTACACAATTCTAAGTCAATAATGATTAAGTATTATGTTCAACCTAGTCGGATGATTATTCATGCTAATGGACCATACTTATGGACCATACGCATGAATACATCATGCTTATGGACCAGTCGCACGACTGAACTAGGAGACTGGATCAGTCGTATGATTGAGTCACAAGATTGACTCAGTCGAACGACTGAACCTTCAGTCGTGCGTATGACTCAATCGCATGATTCAGTCGCACGACTTAACCATGCTAATGGTTCAGTCGTACGAATGAAAACCCCTAACCTATAAATACCACCTAATTCGTGGAAAAACAAAACACTTGAAGAGATATTGCGGATACACATAAACCCTAGCCGTCCAGAACGTCCCAAACAGCCTGTCCAAGTTCATAGTTCGTTCCTGATCGATTCCTACTCGTTCTTAACGTTTAGTTCAATCTTATATCGATCGGGTTATCGTTCTCACTGTTTGGATCGCTAATCAAATAGGATTCCGCACTATTTGATCCGGTATAAACGCAGAATCAGTTAGTACTCCGTCCGTACACGGTCCCTAACAAGTGGTATCAGAGCTTTGGCTCTTGATTTTGCGTTTGATTCAATTAGGTTTGGTGTCAAAAACCTACGTTTTAATCAAAAGAGTCACCACTTTGCTTCTAAAGGTGTTTTCGACGTTTTCTGGCATTAAAGTTTCGTTTTTTCACTATACGGCAGATTAGGGTTTCTAGAAAAATCGTATTTTGTGTCAAAGTGTCAAAATCTTTGACTTTGCGAAAACACCAGCCTTCAATCGCACGATTAGCTCATTCGTACGATTGAACTCATTCGTATACTCCATTCGCACGACTGAGTTCAGTCGCATTACTCATTCGCACGACTGAACAACTCCAGTCGCTTGAGTCCATTCGTCTTGTTCATACGCACGACTGAATCCAATCGCACGATTAAATTCATTCGCACCCTTCATTCGCACGAGTGATCCATACTCATAGTTCATTCGCACGATTGAAACTGCCCTGTTCTCCAAGTACCAAGTTCATAAAAATGGAAGATCAATTTGCTGCGTTTACTGCCGGGAAGGACTCACGCATCCAGAATCTACTACTTCTGGAGAATGAGATAGGAAATCACAATAAACCGCCAAAGCTGATAACGTTAGATGATTATCCTCAGTGGAAAGAGCGGTTTGAGATTTACTTAAATGGAGTTGATCCCAATCTTTGGACATCCATCGAGACTGGTTATACGGTGCCAGTTAGTGCTAATGGAGTCAAGTTAACCTTGGGAGGAATGAGTGAAGCTCAGAAGATACTCTTCAATGCTGAGAAGAAAGTTTATGCCTTGTTGACTCAGTCAATACCGAAAGACATCTTTCATCAGTTTTCTGAGAACAAGCAGGCCAAAAAGCTATGGGAGGCTTTAGAGAAGAGATATGATGGAAATGCAACGTTAAAGGCACTGAAGGCTAAGGCTCTCAAGAAGGAGTTTGATAATTTCTCTTCGATAGGGAATGAGAGCTTAGATGATATTATTGACAGATTCTATCATCTCATGAGTGAGCTGCACACTCATGGTGTAACCACATCAATGGAAGATAAAGTTTCAAGTTTTGCTGATGGGTTGCCTGAGAAATGGGATTCATTTGTGTCTAATCTGAGATAAAATGACATTCTTGCAACGTTATACATAAATGACTTCATCTTGAAGTTAACGGAGGAGGATTTGCGGATGAAGTACAAGTCAAAGAAAGGATCCTACGTTCAGAATCCTTCACTTTACATCTTAGTTCCGACTCCAGCTGTTTCAAGAGCACCGTTACAAACAGCATTCGTGTCTAGTTCATCTGCTCCTTCCCAAACCACTGCTTTAGGACCAGAAACGTCAGGGTCATCAAGGACCCAATACATAGTGCATGAAGCCAACACTACAAAGTTGAACACCGAGAATCTCGGTAATATCATAGTGGAAGTTGCAAAGGAGCACATGGATTTTCTAGCAGCTGTTGTCCAATCCTATGATGGTTTAGTTGCCGGAAAGATTGGAAATTGTCATCTTGCAGATGAAGATTACGAGCAAGTTGATGAGAATGAGCTAGAGAGAACGGACATCATGTGGGCCTTGGCAAGTGTAGTCAGAAGAGCTAAAAAGTTTGTCAACAAGACGGGACAGAACCTAGTAGCCACTAAGGATACAACGTTTGGTTTTGACAAAACCAAAGTCACATGCTTCTACTGTGGTGAAAAGGGCCCTTTAAATGTGAATGTGTAAAGCCCAAGAAAACTGGAAATGGAAACCCATTTCCCACATTCAACCGTCAAGACAAGGATGTGATTGGAACTGCTTCTTCAAGCAAAGAGACAAAGGCTCTAACTGCTCAAGGTGATGAAGGACAAGACTGGTCCTTTCGATTTGTTTCTCCTGGAGAATCAAATATTGCTTTTGTCGAAGCAGTAGATGATGGGTCTGCTAGTGAGGTGAGAGTGCAGCTGAGCAAGCGATGTCGGATACCAAAGAAGTTGTGAACGTGGTAAATCACTTGGTTGAGGAAGACCTCAGAGCAACAAGTTCAGAATCTCCAGCCTCCGAAGAGTCTAAATCTGCTTTGATGGCTGATTCAACCGATTCCTCACAGGTAAGTTTTAAAGACCAACTGCAAATTTAGAGAAAGCATTGATTTGAAATTTGCTAGGTTATTAGAACACAATGATAACTTAGTAAATAATTTACAACTATGCACTGAAGCTAATCGTACTTGCGGGCCATGGATTGAGGTCCGGATTTCGGGGTACCTTCTTAGGATGGTTATGGGCCTTAAAACAAAATAAGTGCAGTTTTAAAGAGAAGAAAGAACTTATGGGGAAACAACTAAGGGAAACCGAGGTTGTTGCCTTAAATCAATCAAATGATATAAAGTTCTATTTAAGTTCTTTAGAAGAAACCAAAAAGGAAAAAGCAGTTTTGGAAGTCGAGGTTAATTCTTTAAAACAAAAACTGCATAGTTGGTCTAGTTCTTCTCACATAGTTCAAAACTTAGTGAAAGAACGAAATAATGGGGAAGGTTTGGGTTACAAAGTAGTTCCACCACCACATGAGATTCTTTTGAATACTAAATGTAGACCTATCAACAATAACCCGGTAAAGAATCATGTGGTGTCCACTCCTCTGGTTAGTGATCCGGATTCTACAAGTAAACATGTGAACTCTATCACTAAACAGAAGGAGCCTACCTTAAAATCAAAAGGAAAAATGCCCGTTGAGAATTTGGATGATGAAATTAAAAGGGTTAATGTAAGGTCAGGTTCACAAACGTCGATTTCAGAACCCAAAATGACTAAACCAGTTAACCAAAAATGTGTTACTCATCAAAGTCCAAGTAAACGAATAGTTAAAGATGTTCAAAATGTCAAAACAATTAATTTTGTTAAAGAAGCTGAAACATCTAAAAGAGAAGTGACAAATCCCAACCAGACTCATCTCACACCTTTACCAAACTCAACACCACATAAAAGTTTTCTTCAATCTGTAGAAGTAAGATCTTGTTACAGTTGTGGAAAACAAGGACATATCTCTCCTAATTGTCCTTATTATCAGACGCCCAGAAAGAAAATTGAACTTTTTGATGAAAAACCAAGTTTTACTAAAATGAGATCTCATACTCCACCTAAGAGTTTTAGTGAACCTAAAGTTCAAATCATAAGCCAGTCATCTGTTTACCATAAACAGGCCCTACATAAAACTGGTTTATAGAAAGAAAAATCAAGTAATGTGTCTGAAAGTGAGGACAAGAAGAAGAAGGATGTACCCTCATCCTCTAAAGGTCAGTGGGTTGAATTTATGATGTATGATTCTTCTAGGTCACCCAAGCCAGTTAAGGCTTGGGTCCCAAATATGAACTAATAAGTTTCCTTGAACGTGCAGGGTGTTCGCTACAGTGCTATCACTAATACCTGGATTATTGATAGTGGGGCTTCTAGGCACATGACAGAGAATTCGTCTCTCCTTTTCAACGTCAGACAAATTAAAGGGGGACATGTTTCATTTGCTGGGAATAAAGGAGGTTACATCACCGCTCAAGGCGAAGTTGGAAACGAGAAAGTGAAGTTTGACAAGGTCAACTACGTTCAACAACTACAGAACAACTTACTTTCAGTCTCCCAGATCTATGATAAAGGATTTAAAGTTGTATTTGACAATAAGAAGTGCTACATGTTGAAGAAGGACTATGTGATTGAGGAGGATAAAGTTCTTATGTCAGCTTAAAGATATAACGACTTGTATGTCTTGGTCTATCAAAAGCCTCCACAACTGATCACACTGTTCAATGCTTCTTGTCAAAGGCAACTGAGAGGGATTCAATCTCCTGGCATAGGAGAATGGGACACATTAATCCAAGGAAAATGAATCATTTAGTTCAAAATGATTTAGTGAATGGAGTAACTGTCAAGAACTTCCAACTTCCAGATTTTTGTGTAGCATATAAGAAAGGGAAACAGACCAAGAAGTCTCACAAGACAAAGAAAGTTCATTCAATTAATCTTCCTCTTGAGCTTCTACACATGGATCTGTTTGGCCCTGTCAGTACAAAGAGCATTGCTGGAGATCTGTATTGCTTTGTAGTAACAGATGATTACTCAAGATTCTCTTGGGTGATGTTTCTGAAAGCCAAATTAGAAACTTTTGAATCATTCAAACATCTAGTTACTACTTTGGAATCACTCTACAAGCTGAAAGTAAGGCAGATTCGATCAGACAACGGCACAGAGTTCAAAAATCAGTGGATGGAGGCATACTGTAGAGAGAGAGGAATCGTACATCAATTTACCTCTACCTACACTCCACAGATGAATGGCGTTGCTGAAAGGAAAAATCGGAGCCTGATAGAGACTGCCAGGACAATGCTAGCTGACTCGAAACTGCCTATTCAATTCTGGAATGAGGCAGTGGCTAATGCTTGTTACACGCTCAATCGAGTCTTAGTGGTCAAACGACATGGAAAAACATGTTATGAACTCCTCCAGCGGCGTAAACCCAACCTGGAGTATCTAGAACCGTTTGGCGCACCGTGCATGCTGCTGAAGAAAACTCAGACAGGGAAATTTAGTGAGAAGGCAGAAGAAGGTATCTTTCTCGGATACAGCATACCAGACAAATTAGATTATTTCAACTCAACGGGTCAGGTAGAAGTGTGGTGCAACGTTGATGTTCAAAGATACACCAGACCCCTGCTGGAAAAGGAACCTCCTTCTTCTTCGACTATGAGGGATTCTTTAACTCCTTCAAACTACCGCCTTCTTCCACTGATGATGAGCTGTCTGCGAGGATGATGTATGATGTTCTGAACACTCCACAACCAGACTCGACATCAACGGCTCCATTAGATGATACTTCTAGCCCTTCAGGGGGAGAGCTTGAAGTAAGTGATTCATCTTCTGATGATAAAGGATGCCTCTAACACTTCGGAACCTCATACTCCAACAGCTTCAAATACTGAACCTGGGTTTCACAATCTGGATAATAAGGTAGTTGTTCCCACCACTCCTGGATCCCGGATTAATGTTTATCATCCCTTGGACAACGTCATTGGAGATGTTCGATTAGGAGTACAAACAAGAAATCAGCTATACTCGGCTGATTATGCCTCAGTCATGGAAAAAGGATATCTTCACGATGGTGCATATCGATGTTTTGTGTCTCAATTTGAGCCAAAATATGTGAGTGAAGCCCTAAACGATGAGGCATGGGTCAGTGCAATGCAAGAAGAACTCCTACAGTTCAAGAAGTTAGGAGTATGGACCCTTGTGGAAAGACCAAAAGGTGCTAAGGTGATTGGCACGAAATAGGTCTTGAAGTGTAAGAAAGATGACCAAGGAGTCATAATCAAAAACAAGGCTAGGCTTGTGGTTCAAAGGTTCAGACAAGTTGAAGGCATTGACTACAATGAAGTGTTTGCACCTGTGGCTCGGATGGAAGCAATCCGTATCTTTCTAGCCTATGCATCCTACATGAAGATTAAAGTTTATCAACCAGATGTAAAAAGTGAATTCCTTCATGTGGAAATCCGTGAGACAGTCTACGTCAGTCAACCCGAAGGATTCGAGGATCCTTATCATCGGGATAGAGTTTACAAACTGGACAAGGCTCTCTACGGGCTCCATCAAGCCCCTAGAGCCTGGTATGAGAAACTCTCAACTCATCTAGTGAAACATGGTTTTCGCAGAGGAGTTATTGACTGTACGTTATTCATCAAAGAAAAAGATGTTGATTTACTGCTGGTACAGATATATGTGGACGACATAATCTTCGGTTCCAAGAATGAAGAATTATGTAAAGAATTTGAATCTGTAATGAAAGCAGAGTTTGAGATGAGTGCTATGGGGGAGATGAAGTTCTTCCTTGGATTACAGGTGGATCAGACACCAAAAGGAATCTTCCAGCATCAGTCCAACTATGTAGGTGATATCCTCAGTCGGTTCGACATGGAGAATGCTTCAGTTGCTGGAACTCCACTTGCCACTAACCATGATGTGGCACCCGACGAAAATGGTGATCTGGTTGATGCTACAATGTACAGAGGAATGATCGGATCCCTAATGTACCTCACAGCCTCTCGTCCTGATATTATGTACGCAACGTGTCTTTGTTCCAGATATCAGGCAAAACCAAAAGTAAATCATCTCATCGGAGTTAAACGGATCTTTCGTTATATGAAGGGTACTCCAATACTCGGGTTGTGGTATCCTCATGATGATGACTTTGAGCTTACAGCGTATAGTGACTCGGACTATGGTGGCTGCAAGATGAATTACAAGTCAACATTAGCGGGATGTCAGTTCTTTGGTAGACGGTTAATCACCTGGCAGTGTAAGAAGCAGACATCAGTTGCTCTGTCAACATGTGCAGCTGAATACATTGCTGCTGCATGTTGTTGTTCACAAATCATTTGGATTCAACAGCAAATGCGCGACTACGGTTTGCAATTTTCTAACACCCCTATTTTTGTTGATAATTCTGCGGCAATTGCTGTCACCAAAAATCTGGTCCAACACCCTAAAACTAAACACATCGGTATTAAATATCACTTTATACGTGACTGTTTTGAAAAGCAATTAATCGATGTTGTTAAAATTAATACGGATTTTCAACGCGCCGACCTCTACATAAAAGCATTTGATAACCGTGGTTTTTATATCTTTTAGAGGTTAATGGCGTGAAAAAGAAAAGTGATGTGATTCTAGAAGAAGAAAGTGCGTAGTCCGACAAGTTTTTTTGTTTCTTTTTATTGTCTTTTATTTATTTTATTTTCCTGTCTATTAAAATCTAAAAACACAAAAAGATTTTCGGTTTTAGAATTTTAGGGGGAGAATAGTTTAGTTTAGTATTTAATTCGTGCAGTATTTAATTACCTAAAAAAACAAGGGAGGAGGGCAGCTTAGCTAAAAGAAATGAAATCAAATCTGTGATTCTGATTCAACGTTTATGGAAAATGATAGTACACAGGGAACAAATTGGTTGGGACTTCAAAACTAATTTGCTCAAAATGCGAAATTCAAAGTATAAGTATGAGAAGTCTAAGCACAACTAAAGAAAAATGATAGTTAAACTAGTCTGTTACTGAGGTAACATAGAGAAAGTAGACCTAGAGGTTGCTAGCTCATTATATGATGTGTTGGTAGATTCAACACAATAGACGAGTAGACTTCATTGGTGAATCAAATTCAAACTAAGTTGTTCAACTTGCTGTGGGTTCTCATCTTATCACGGGTTAACACAATCGACGCATTTCCAATAAGGGGTAACGAGCAAAATAAAAAATAAATGCCACAAATGTGTGCGGATGACCATAAAAATAAGCAAAGCACAAGAAAAAATGTTAAGCGCAATAAAGCTAATGACTAATGTTGTTGGTGCGTTACGTGCAAAAAGAAAAAAATGCTCTCACAAGAAGATAGGTTGTGTGCCTCTCCGCTGTGTGATGGCACTGACCTGAGGATAAGCATAACCTAAATATTCTAGAATTTATTGTTGTTTGCGCCTCTCTGCTGTGCGATGGCACTAACCTGAGGCTTGGCATCTCTTTGAAAGCTCTTAGAATAGTTTCTTCATGTTAAATACCCGTAGACCGCTTAAAAATCTCCT
Source organism: Flaveria ramosissima (assembly GCA_025215565.1). Lineage (NCBI taxonomy): Eukaryota > Viridiplantae > Streptophyta > Magnoliopsida > Asterales > Asteraceae > Flaveria > Flaveria ramosissima. The sequence continues at coordinate 7,788,351 of CM046042.1, read as the reverse complement.
GAGGAATGTTGATTACCATATAAGTGTGGGATCCACAAATGCTTGTTGAAATAATATAACCTAACTCATCACCAATGTGAGTCAAAAATCTGTGTATGGATTTAAGTGGACAAATATAGTGACAATCATTGTGACTGCAACTCTTGACAGTCAAAATCATTGTGTGCATCTTATAGCTCTAGTATGATTTCTTGAAAGTGCTATTGACTCTCAGACAAAACAAGAATCTAGCATCAAAGTGCATATTAAAAAGGTCCCAAATGATTATGATATACCTGTATGATTCCATAATGAATCTTTCCAGAAATGATTAAATTAACTTGAAGTTGTTCTGCTCAAACCCAAAACCACAAAAATATGTCGTGTTTTTCCTTTAAATTTCAAAGTTGTTTTCTATTTTCTAGTCTTTTGTAGTGTAGACGTCGGACTATACAACTAGATGAATTCTGTGAATCACTCACTAAAAGGGGTCACGTCTGAGGTGACCAATCAGTTTCAAATTAAAAGGCTCAATCGTGCGACTGAAGTTCATTAGTATGTCCATTCGCATCCTGCACTGTTGAGCACCCTAGATTTGAATCTTTGTCAAAACTTTATATTAGACTTCGTGTTTAGACTTATTTGGACCGCAGAGACTCTAAATAGCACTTAATATCCTTTAAATCAACTTTAATGTCCATTTAAGTGGTCTATTTTTAGGGTTTAGTCTCGGATCTAGGTTTTAGCCTAATCGGTCCTTAAAGATACGATTAAGATGTTCATGCGCATGGGTTCAGTCGCACGACTGATTCAACCGCACGTATGAATCATGCGCATGGGTTCAGTCGCACGACTGATTCAACCGCATGGCATAGCATACGACTAAGTTCAGTCGCAGACTCAATAGCACGACTGAACTCAGTCGCAGGCTCAATCGCACGACTGAACTCAGTCGTATGGTTCAATCGCACGATTGAACCAGTTTGATCAAAACCAGTTTAAGTGTCAACTATCATCTCCTACACACAACTCTAATGTATATGTTTCTTGTGTTACAGCAACATGGCTGATAGATGGTCCATGAGCCCCAAGCACAACATTTGTGCTCACTTAGATGCTACAACTCGGAATGCTTCCGAGTTTGCGGGGATCATTGCCTTTCTCAGGAGATCGAGGATCTTCAAGGCCATATCTACACCGTGCACTCCATACAGATCACTCCAGCAGACCTTCTGGGAAGGGGCTACTGTTGATAGGTCCACTGAGCCCTACAGCATCCGGAGCTCGATCTTCGGACAGGAGATCAGTATTACTGCAGCCGATCTTAGGCAAGTCCTGGATCTAGGTGAAGATGGTGACCACCCGACCAAGCTACACCATCTGATAGTTAGGGGCTGCTTTCTGCGGATGAAGTACACTGGGGACATCAACGCAGGTGTGCTCAATAAAAGCAACATGTGCCCCCAGTTTAAGTACTTAGCTCATGTCATCATCAAGTGCATTGCGTCGAGGAGAGGAGGATTTGACGAGATGTCAGATCAAATCCAGAATGCATATGTTGCTCTGGTACTGAACCACCCGTTTAGTTTCTCCCAGATGATATTCTCATACATGGTTGAGAACATAGAGGCAAAGGGGAAGGAGGGGTTCTGCATGTACCCAAGATTTCTACAGATGATCATTGATCAGAAGCTACCTTCACTGCCTAAAGAGAGGGAGGATGCGGTTGTTTTAGAGATTATGGATGATACGACACTGGGTCGGATGAAGGTCTACCGGGGAAAGCAAGTAAAGCCCCCGGTGAGAAGACTGTTTGGCCACTTGGCCAACGAGGAGTACGTGGCGCCATCTCGCGAGAAGTGGCGTCACGATGACAGTGACTCCGACATCAAGCCCATCATGGCACCCACAGACGAAGACGACGACGACGACGATGACGATGATCAAGGTCAAGGTGGTGAGGCACCTAGTGGAACTGAAAGGGTTGCCTTCCACCAAGACTTCTTGGTCGATGAGGATGAGGAGTCGGATGATGAGCCGTTAGTGAGGACTGTCGGGAGCCGAGTTGTGGCCACAGACAGAGGGATCGAGGCGATTGGCGGACGCCAGGCTGAGTCGAGGGGTGCTGCTGCTGATGATACTGATCCTACTTACACCCTTGACCAACAGCAGCCAAGGGGGAGCGCCTATTGCAAAGGGCTCCAGGAAGAAGAGAATGGCTCACCCTCATGGCAAAAAGGGTAAGAGGCCGAGGTTTACAGTGATTACATCTTCTGCCACAACCACCACCACTATCACAGCTACCACCACTACCACATCACCTACCACCACCACCACAGCTACTACTTCCACCACCACTCCTCCCACTACCACTATCACTCCTCCCACCACTACTACCACAGCCACTCCACCACTATCCACTCCCATTCCCCCTCCCATCTTCACCACATCCACCACCACAACCACCACTCAACAAGCCGATACATCCACCCAAGCCCCAATGACCCATGACTCCACTCTACCCACTGTTGGGTTAGAGGAACAACTGGCAAACCTCAACAGGTTGGTGATAAATCTGTTAGCTACAGATCACATGAGAGCAAATCAGATTAACCAGCTGATAGCGGTCAACAACGCCCAAGGCAAGCAGATCGTTCAGCTGGCAGAGAAGAATGCTCAGTATGAGAGAGCTTTAGGCCGAGCTCACCAAGCACTACAGAGTCAAAACGAGTTGGTGATGGCATCGGTGAAAAGGATTGAAGGATTGGAGAAGAATAACAAGAAGATAATGCTTAGGCTGAAGGGATCTAAGGGAGAGCCCCTAAAGATCAAAGATGATGGTGATGATGATGATGATGATGATGAGGATGAAGATGATTCTGAGGAAGATGTTGATGAAGGAGGACCGAGCGATAAAGATAAAGAGGATTATGATGATCAGGAAGGTGATGCATCTGCGTCAGCCTCAAATCCTCAAGCTCAGGAGAGGCGTACTAAAAAGAAACCAAGATCAAGGAGCCTCGTCCTCAGCTCCTCCAGCTGAAGAATCGACAGAGCAAGACAAAAGTAATTATTAGACGTCTTTGTATTTAAAAAACTTTTGTACTTGAATTATATATTACATTAATGTAATTAATGATCATTTATGTTTATTTATGTTTTAATGTGTTATATAATGACTCATGTGTGATGTGCTTAATGTTTAATCAAACAGATGAATCTCAACAGACAGACAAGTATGATGTCGAACCCCTTCAGCAAGTTAAGACTCAACTTACAATGATTCTTGACTTGCAAGGGATAGTCAGGAGATCTGTGAGCTACACTCCAGAAGAGGGAGAGATTATTCATGATCTGACGGACGAACAGCTCGCTGAAATGTTTAGACTAAATCCTGACGAGCTGGTCAAAGATGCTCCAGAAGTTGATGTCGCGAGTGATGATGAGCTGAACGATGTAGATGAGATTGAGATAAAAGATGTCACTGCAGAGCACTATCCACAGTACACTGATCTGGAAGGACATGTGTGAATCCAAGGATCGTCGACAGGAATTATCAGTGTGAATTGATGTCAAGTCAACGTTAGCGGAATTAACGTTGATTTGGTTTAATTGAATTTAAACAACTTTCAATGTCAATGAAATATCAAGAACACACGACACAAAACACAATTAAAGATTAAATAATGTTTTATTATAATGTGTTGAAGATTACAAAAGAATGAAACAATGAATGCTATAATGTTGTATATGTTTTGATGATCGAAAGACTTTTGATGATTGTTGTAATGCTATTGCTGTTCTCAATCAATCAATCGTCTGTTTTCAATCGTGCTTGAATCGAAACCTAGGATCCATATTTATAGACAGATGTTTCAGTTATAGGAAACATCGGATCTCTTGGGATTTGATTTGTTTCTGATAAGGAATCATCGGATTTCTCGGGATTCGTATAACCGCCTTGTTGACTTGTTGACTTGTTGACTTGTAACACTTGTATTATACAAGTGTTTGGACTCCGCAGAAATATTGTCTTCCGCAGATGTTTTGTTCTTCCGCAGATGTTTTGTTCTTCCGCAGCATTTCTTGAACACTTGGCAACTCCAGTTGATTTTGTTCATCCGTAGATGATCTTCGGATGTTTTGTTACTTGTAAGATATATATCTACGGAAGAATGATATGTTCATCCGTAGATGTTTCTTACACTTGGTCAATTTCAATAATTGATCAAGTATTATGTTTGTACCTGCAGCCATACATACATCAACACATATATAAATGGGTTAACCTATATATTTAATGCATACATAATAATGAAATACAAAAGTTCATTACAAATATTAATTCAAGTACTAAGCCTATACATAAAGACTAGATCTACTGATTCTAGACCTAACAATACTCCCCCTTAGGCTTAGCTACTTGTACTCAGTCCTTCAAAACTGCAAGATCTTTGATTCTAGCGATCATCTTCTTCTATACGCGCAGAATTCCAGAAATCACTGATATGTGATCGATAAATCGTTGGCTCTGCAGATAATGCATAGAAAACCCTTGATCTTCTCAAATATCTCATAATTTCTTGACATCCTTCTGACACAGGATCGTCAGGGTTCAAGAAAGCACATACATTATGCTCTTTTGCAAATCGTTGATCCATCTGTTCATAAGAAAAGACTTCATTAGAATCACGTTATTGATATAAGAATACGAACAGTTGTTAGATAAAACAAGAATCAACTTGTTCATTCTTGATGATTACGACATGTTTTACCTTAATATACGCTGATTAAGAACACAGATATATGATTGCTTAAGGTTTGATTTGATAAAATTTGAATGTTGAGAAAGTGGGAAAAATTTGTTGAGAGAGATTTTCTAGGTCTGAAAAAGTGAGCTGAAAAAGTGCATAATGCATTTGACAAGTCAAATCTCATTATTTATACCCTCAGACATATTAATTTTCTCGGATTTATTCAGTGGGTCCCACATTGTAATCTTCCGTAGAAGTAATATCACATTTATTGTAATCCACAACTTACTCTTCCGTAGTATATCTACGGATCAACAACTTCTACTGTTATTGATCTTTGTTTATCCGTATTTTACCAATCTACGGATAAACATTAATATACTAATATTGATTTACACACAGTTGTATGTATGGCCCAACTCCATTGGTTGAACCAATTATTGCTATAGGACCTCGTTGGCTTTGCATACATGACAATTTAGTACAAGGAACTTTAAAATAAATTTCATGTAACCAACGGCTAATGTGATGTTCAGGTTTCAATTTCTTCAACTTGATAAAGATATAGACATTGCTGCTGCTGATATAGATGCTTTTTCATGAATACTACTCCCCCTAAATTTTTGATTAATGATGAACTTAAGCATTTATCATAAATTTCTTTAAGAGGAATAACATAAACGCTAAATATATGATAATGATCAGATGCACTTAAGATGGGATCATACTATAATGCTAAGCCTCTTCCTTAGTAGTTATGTTGTATAGTTGATGCAGGAACAAGTTCTGATTGCAAGTATATTGTCCTTATAAATCCATACAAGAGCTCATGTATCAACTAGGCTTGCTGTTTATCATGTTTTATTGATTTAGAAATAACTGTCATGGACTTCACAGTTGATTCACAAAGGTGTTGTCCTCCCTTTGTAAGTCAAATCATCATTCTTTCACTCTTGAGACTATGTACTTTAAATTATAATAGCTATCTTGAGATGTGTTTGGCATCTCATTAATGCAATGTTGATAAAGCTCAGGATAATATACAGTTGATCACTTAGGATTCTTTTGAGAGCTTTAGATATGATCATCATCAGGTCACCAGGTCTTTACTCACGTAAAACAGAGGTGCCTTTAACCCAGGTCTTTGTTCACACAAAACAGAGGGATGATGATGAACATGATCTTTTCACCTTTGATACTGTGATTCAGTATGGTGATCATACACCCAGGTCTTTGTTCACACAAAACAGAGGGAGTATGATTTGCAAAGATAGATAGTATAAAGTGTTTTACATAGTGTGTGCAGATGAATGATTTGATCACATCAGGATAAGACTCACTTTGTTTTCTCAAAATGAAGTTTCCCACAAACAATTATGACAATATTATGTTATGCAAGCACTAAGATTTGTTTCCACTCAAGTTGAACCTACTCACATATCAAGAAACTTGTTGAGATATATTGATATTTGTTTGTGCAGAAATAGGCAAAGCTATAGTTTACTATCACTTCCCATGCATAAGGCATACTGATGCATTATTGCACACAGCATGTTGTTTGTTGAACTTTATTTAATCTAAGTTAATCATACCTAGAGACTCAATCAGAAAATTAAATCTGACTGAATCAAAGGCTTTAGTGAATAAATCAGCAAGCTGATTTGATGTATCCACTTTGACTAACTTGATCAATCCTTTTTCTGAGCAATCTCTCAGAAAATGATACCTAATCTCTATATGTTTAGTTTTACTATGTTGCACAGGATTAGCAGTTATAAACATAGCAGCAGAATTGTCTATATAGATTGAAGTTTGAAGAAAGTTGTAACCATAGTCAAGCAATTGGTTTTGTAACCAAAGCACTTGAGAACACCCGGCTGAAGCAGCAATGTACTCAGCCTCAGCTGTGGATACAGAAACATTTGTTTGTTTCTTGCACTGCCATGACACTAGCCTAGGTCCAATGAATTGACATCCACCGGTTGTTGATTTTCTATTGCTGTTACATCCACCATAGTCACTGTCTGAGTATGAGTAGAGTGTAAAGTCTCCATCCTTGGGATACCATAGACCAAGTCCTGGTTTTCCCTTGAGATATCTGAAAATTCTTTTGACAGCATTGAGATGTGACTCCTTTGGATCAGATTGGTACCTAGCACATACACACACAGCAAACATAATATCAGGTCTACTGGCAGTTAAGTACATAAGTGAACCTATCATGGATCTAAATAATTTTTGATCAATAGATTTTCCAGAGGGATCAGGGGCAATCTTATCAATTGTTGATGCTGGTGTTTTGCATGAGGAGACTTCAGCAAGATTGTATTTCTTCAGAATTTGATGTATGTATTTTTCTTGATTGATGAAAATTCCATCTGCTTTTTGATGAACTTGAAGGCCAAGGAAGAATGTTAATTCACCCATTGAGCTCATCTGAAATTCAGATTTCATCAGCTCTTCAAAATTCACACACAATCTCTTATTAGTTGATCCAAATATAATGTCATCAACATATACTTGAACTACTAAGAGATCTTGATGTTCTTGTTTGAGAAAGAGTGTCTGATCTATTGTTCCTCTTTTGTAGCCATGCTTGAGTAAGAAGGATGATAATGTTTCATACCATTTTCTTGATGCTTGATGAAGACCATACAAGGCTTTATCTAGTTTGTATACCCTGTGAGGATAATGAGGATCTTCAAATCCGGGGTTGAGACACATAAACTTCCTCATCTATTTTTCCATATAGGAAAGCACACTTGACATCCATTTGATACACAGTGAATTTCTTGTATGATGCATATGCCAAGAACACTCTTATTGCCTCAATTCTTGCAACTGGTGCAAAAACTTCATCATAATCTATGCCTTCTTCTTGAGTGTAACCTTGTGCTATTAACCTTGCTTTGTTTCGGACAATAATACCTCTATCATCCAGTTTGTTTTTGTATAGCCATCTAGTTCCAATAGGATGTTGACCTTCAGGTAGATCAACAAGACACCATACTTTTTGCTTTCTGAACTGTTGAAGCTCTTCTTGCATAGCTTCAATCCAGCTATTGTCTTTTAAAGCAGCTGTAATGTTTGGAGGCACCACTTGAGAAAGAAAACAGTTGAATAGACAAAGGTTGGCTGTACCACTTTGGCTCCTTGTAGTTCTCTTTTCAGGATTTCCAATGATATTGTTAAGTGGATGAGACTTATGAATTCTCATTGAGGGAGTTGACTCAACTGGAATGGATGATTCCAGATTAGTCATTTCCATTGCCTCTGACTGATGCATCTCAATTTGAGAATTCAAGAAATAATCAAATTGAGTCTCTGTTGATTGAGCTTCAGAAGTATCTGCAGTTGGATTTTGCTCTTCCGCAGGAACTTCTGCGGAAGTATTTTGGTCTTCCGTAGGAGCTGCTCCGGATACATTTTGGTCATCCGAAGGAAGTTCTCCGGATACATGATCTTCCAAAGGGGCTTCTCCTGATGCATGCTGTTCTTCTGAAGCAGCTTCTCCTGATGCATTTTGTTCTTCCGTAGGAGCTTCTCCTGATGCATTTTGTTCTTCCGTAGGAGCTTCTCCTGATGCATTTTGGTCAGTTCCACATGTAGTTTCTGCTTCTGTTGAAGTGTTGTCACTTGTAGAGGGATGTATCCTTGGGGGATCAGCAGATAAAGGTACTTCAGTCATAATTGGTGGAACAAATGGATAGCATACTTCATCAGAACCTGTATTTGTCAAATAATCATAGTTAAAAGATTTAGACAAGGCATCTATGTCAAATAACCATGATGATCCTTTAACTGACTTAGTGAATACATTTTCATCAAAAGATACATTAGGTGTCTCTTCCACAATGTTATGTTGTGGAATATACACTCTATATGATTTTGATGTTGAAGAATATCCAACAAAGAAACCATCATATGCTTTTTCTGAAAATTTTCCTAATGACTCTTTGATGTTCAAAACAGTTACTTGACACCCAAATACTCTTAGATATCCTATGTAAGGTTTTCTTTTAAATAGGAGCTCATAAGGAGTTTTGTTATGTTCTTTGACAATTAATGTTCTATTTTGAACATTGCATGCAGTATTCACAGCCTCTGCCCAAAAGGTAATAGGTAGTTGTGAATCAGCTAGCATTGTTCTTGCTGCTTCAATGAGAGTTCTGTTTCTTCGTTCAGCAACTCCATTTTGTTGTGGAGTCCTTGGTGCACTGAATTGTCTTGCAATTCCTTTGCTCCTGCAAAAAGAATCTAGTTCAAAGTTAACAAATTCAGTACCATTGTCACTCCTGAAAATTTTGACTTTTGTATCAAGTTGATTCTCAATCTTGATGACAAAGTCCATTAATGTTTCTGATGTTTCACTCTTTTGTTTTAAGAAAAAGACCCATGTAAATCTAGTGAAATCATCAACTATCACCAAACAATATTGCCTTTTTCCAATGCTCATTACATTGGTTGGACCAAAAAGATCCATGTGAAGCAATTTGAGTGGTGTAGTATTAGTATTGATTGTTTTTGGTTTATGTGACACTCTGTGTTGTTTTCCTTTGTAACAAGAAGAGCAATGAGTTGAGCAATGGAACTCTTTATTTGGTAAGCCAATGACCAGGTCATGTTTCACCAATTTATTCATATTTTTCATGTTAGAATGAACAAGTCTTCTATGCCATAATTGTGACAAATCTTCTGAAAGTTTAGATATAAGACAAGTTTCATGTTTTGTGAGAGAAGTGTTGTTCATATCCAACACATAAGTGTTTCCTTTTCTTGCTGCTTTGAGGAGAATCCAATCTTCTGGAACAATAAATCCTGGCTTAAGAATGTAACAGTTAGTGTCATCAAACAATGTAGTGTAGTTTTGATCACAGATTTGAGATACACTAAGTAAATTATACTGTAAGTTTTTACAGTAATTTACTTTATCAAATTTAAGTACACCATTGGTTATCATTCCTTCACCAACAATTTTACCTCCCTTTTTATCCCCACCAAATGCCACATAAGAAGCATTTTTATGTTTGAAATCATGGAGAAGAGAACAGTTTCCTGTCATATGCCTGGAACAACCACTGTCAACATACCACATGTTGTCAGCTCTCCAATATTGTTCCTGCAATCAGAAAAGAAAATCAGTTAGAAGTGACAACCCAAGCCTTAGTGATCTTGGGTTTGTCAACAGGATCTAAAACAGTTACTCTTTCAAGAATATTTTTTGAAGTTTCTGTTTCAGATTTGATTGATTCATTCTGAATTAATTTGGATGAGGATGATTCTGCTGAATGGGATGTTGATGAAGTAGAATCATGATTCATATTGTCTACTTTACTTAGATCAACTTCATTTGTTTGATTCTTTTGTTTTGATAGTGAACCTTTAAATGTTTCACTGTCTTTTGTTTTTGAAAGAGGGATATGAATGCCTTTTTCAAATTTATCAAAGAATGAATCATCATCCTTTGATTCCTTGTCAGACAAATCCACTCTTTTGTGTGGTGTTTTTGACTGCTGGAAAGATGATCTTTTCTTCAGTATCTTAACACTTGATGATGATTTGTCCTTTGGTTTTGCCTTTGATTTTTGTTCATGCTTCTTCAGTTTTGAACCCTTTGCAGAATCTGAGGATTGGGAATCTGATTCAGATTTGTCTGATTCTTTCTTCTTTGATCCTTTTAGCTTGTTCTTTTTGTTGAAATAACATTCCTGTGTGGAATGATTATTTTTGTTGCAAATAGAGCAATGTTTGTTGAAGTAACAATCAGCAGTCATATGATTGTTCATATTGCAAATAGAACAATAACTGCTGAAGTAACAATCTTCAGTGTTGTGATTTTTCATGTCACACCATTTGCAATATTTTTCTTCTGATTCTTTCTCAGAATCATTCCTTTTGTTTGCTGATTTTTGTTGTTGCTCTTTCTTCTTTAGCTTTGAATGTGCTTCACCTTTTTCATTGTTATGTACATTTTGTTCGTTTGGAGCTGAATTTCTCTTCCGTAGATCAGCAGCTGAAGTTTTCTTGTTCAGTTGATGATCTGCTGATGCCTTTTTCTTTCCTTTGAATTTTCCTCTTTCCTCAGTGATGACAGATTCATCAGTCAATTTCTTGGAGGATTCTTGCATACTTAGTTCTTGAAGACCTTCATTCAATTGAGCTATCCTCTTGCAGATGGTCTTCAGCATGTTTCTTTGTTTAGGAGGATATGGCAACTTTGTTTCTTCAAGCACTTTTGGAATATGGGCTTTCAGTTGAAAATTTTTACCAGTGCTTGTTTGATCAACATCATGTTCATCAGAATCATCCAAGTCATCACACTTATCATAATCAAATTCTGAATCATTTTGATCTAATGATTCTGATTCAGATGATTCAGTTTCACTCACCTCAGCTTTATCATTAATTTTAGTTTTAGATGAATCTTTTTCAAATTTAGTGCTAGGCACAAAATGATTTGACAGAGTGTTTGTCATTGTTGTAGGTAAGGATGTGTAATTATCATTTATAGGTGGTGCAACCGCATTATAACCCAACCCAGACCTTTTCTTTGATTCAATATGAGAAGTTAGTAATTTCTCATATTGCTGAGATGATAATTGAAACTTCTGAAGTTTCACTTCAGTTGATGCATGATCAGCCATGGATTTTGTTAAGGAAGTGGTCAAATGCTCAACTTGGGCTTTTAGGCTATAATTTTCAGAAACAAATTTTTCTAAATCCTTTTGTAAAGAATTAATTTTTATTTGATATAATTTATGTTCTCTAACATGAGATTCATTCAAAATCATTGTTTCTTTTACTTTATCAGCCAACTGTTGAGCATGGACTCTATATCGTTCAACTTCCTCAACACAAGTTGATGAACACAATCTTTCTTTTACCTCTTTTGCCATTGGTGGCACTGTTTGATCCATATGAGCCATCAATGCTTGATTTTCTTCCAAAACTTCCTTCTCATACAGACTCCAGTCACACGTTCCATCTTGAAGTATGATCAGCCCTGACTCCTTTGAGTTACTTGGTCCTGCTGATTCTTTGGTGGCTGGTGGGGAAGCATTGATCAGTTGAGACTGCTTGTGCAGAGGTCTTTGAGAAGATTGTTGATTTGCTTGAATCTGATGTTGTTGATGCTGCTGATGTTGTCTCATCTCTGGATATGACTGTTGATTGCATTCTCTTGAAAAATGTCCATAGAGATTGCATTTGTAGCATCTCACTTTTGATTTATCAACACCAATCTTTGATGTTCTGCTTGCTGAAGCCAAGTTCTTATTTCTCCTGAGATATTGCTTAGCTCTATAAGCAATCATGGCCATCTGCCATTGTAGATCCATCTCTTCCACTACATCTGGGGGTAGTTCTTCTAAGTCTTGTTGACAGATATTTGCTGATGTTAGAGAGCTTCCCAGGTATGCTTGAAAACTTGAGCTAAAAGCTGCAAAGGCTGCTCTTTGTTCTTCAGAGTCCAATATCACAGTTATTGGTTCTGACTGATTTGCTGAAAAGGAAGACTTAGTTGTTGTTGCAGATGTATCTTGTCTATCAGTAGTTCTTCCTTTATTCTTCTGTTGCTTGTCTTGAGATGATTTCTTTGAGGGTTTTGAAGCATAGAAGCTAACTTCCTCCTCATCATCACTCCTAACACAAGAGTTATCACTTTCATTGTTTGAAATAAATGCACTTCCTACATTATTTGTTTCTTTGAAGTGATAGGGTGAGACATGAGTTCTCACACTCTTGTTTCTTGATTTTTCATCCATTTCAAGAGCTTCCACTTTTGCAACCAGAGTATCTAAACCAGTTGCTTTCAGATCTATAGTATTCTTGAACATGGACACAGTATGCTTCCAACTTTCTGGCAAAGTGTGGAGCATTTTCTTGTTTAACTCCTCACTAGTATACTTCAACTCTAGAATATTCATCTCAGTGACTAACTGCATGAATCTATGAAGTTGCTGAGGAATTGATTCACCCTCAATATGATGAAAGGTTTCATATTGTGATCTGAGGGTGTCTCTCCTTATGCTTCTTATCTCATCACTCCCTTCGCAGAGAGTGTGAAGAATCTTCCATAAGGAGTGAGCTGTTTTATAGTTCTCACACCTGATCAATATCTCTTCAGGTAAAGCCATACTAAGCAGACTGTATGCTTTTATATCGACTTTAACCTTTTTGACATCATCAGGTGATAGATCTTTTGTGCTGATTGGTTGATTTTTGTCATTATAATCCGGCCCAAGAGTGGGTGGAATATAAGGACCTTCAGTGATGGAAATCCACAAGTCAGAATCAGTATAGTTTACATGATTCCTGAACTTGATTTTCCATGACTTATAATCTGCTTTTGTTTCCAACTTCGGGGGTTGGTAAGATGAACCACTGAAGTTGCTCATGATGTTAACAAGATCTACTATTCAATTGATTTGAATATAGAAACAAGTTAATTAAAAATTGCTGTAAAACGAAAACAAACACAATTAAACACAACTAACACTGATAGATCAATTGATCTAAATCAATGAGCACTTGGCTCTGATACCACCTGTGAATCCAAGGATCGTCGACAGGAATTATCAGTGTGAATTGATGTCAAGTCAACGTTAGCGGAATTAACGTTGATTTGGTTTAATTGAATTTAAACAACTTTCAATGTCAATGAAATATCAAGAACACACGACACAAAACACAATTAAAGATTAAATAATGTTTTATTATAATGTGTTGAAGATTACAAAAGAATGAAACAATGAATGCTATAATGTTGTATATGTTTTGATGATCGAAAGACTTTTGATGATTGTTGTAATGCTATTGCTGTTCTCAATCAATCAATCGTCTGTTTTCAATCGTGCTTGAATCGAAACCTAGGATCCATATTTATAGACAGATGTTTCAGTTATAGGAAACACCGGATCTCTTGGGATTTGATTTGTTTCTGATAAGGAATCATCGGATTTCTCGGGATTCGTATAACCGCCTTGTTGACTTGTTGACTTGTTGACTTGTAACACTTGTATTATACAAGTGTTTGGACTCCGCAGAAATATTGTCTTCCGCAGATGTTTTGTTCTTCCGCAGATGTTTTGTTCTTCCGCAGCATTTCTTGAACACTTGGCAACTCCAGTTGATTTTGTTCATCCGTAGATGATCTTCGGATGTTTTGTTACTTGTAAGATATATATCTACGGAAGAATGATATGTTCATCCGTAGATGTTTCTTACACTTGGTCAATTTCAATAATTGATCAAGTATTATGTTTGTACCTGCAGCCATACATACATCAACACATATATAAATGGGTTAACCTATATATTTAATGCATACATAATAATGAAATACAAAAGTTCATTACAAATATTAATTCAAGTACTAAGCCTATACATAAAGACTAGATCTACTGATTCTAGACCTAACAACATGTTATCCCCAACTTGGGTGAAACATTTGACAGTGGTACATTCGATAAGTTGGATGAAGTGGAGAAAGAAAAAGAGAAAGAAGATAGCACAACCCAAGCTTCGGACGCTAATGTCGACTTAAAGAAAGCTGAATGGGCAGCTTGTTTTGCAGAGATGAAAGCCCAACGCGTGCCGCCAAAGCAGAATGCCTAAACAAAGCTCTACAGAGTCAAAAGACATCAAAAAGTGTCAGGCAAGATTATAGCGTGGGCATATTTTGAAGATTTGGATGTTTATGCTATTAAGAGAGAGAAAGGAATCGAGTACGTCAGATATCCTCATGATCTGAAGACTCTTCCTGGTTTTGAGCTCAACCGTCTGGCATGTTTAGATCTTCTGTATGCTAATCCGAGAAAGATGTCAGGATGGTTCGAGGCTGCATTGAAGAAAGAATACCACACTAGGTGGATAAACTTCAGACCTAAACAACCTAAGAGGTTCATTCATAAGTCTGAAGTTGATCCTATTTCTGGAAGACCGAAGGTGGTGCTGAAGTGGAGTCCCCCGCGCACAATGTCCAAGATTCCCTTACGGGAAATGCCTCAGGACTTCACTCCCCACTTCAAATGGTGGTATTATGAGTAAAAACGGGGTGTTAAACCATAAATTAGTACGTTGGATATACAAATATAGTTAAATTTTATATATAACTATAAAATACATATATAAATTACTTATATTTAATTACACCAAACCAGTAAGGCGTCCGGTTCGACGTCCGATCTGGTTCTGAAAACATTGCTCTTTCTTGTGCGTCAACTGTGCTCTTAGGGCCGGGGGGTTACAACCATAGTACTGATTAATAACTAGTTTGGTTATCTAGGTCAGGTACGTGAACCAGTTTTTATGTGCAGCTCTATGTGTTATAAACAACTTACGTCCCATGAACAATAGTTTTGTAAAATCAGGTTTGGGCAGCTTTTGTTAATTTAGGTTCCGTAAATGGTAACCCACTACTACGTCATTTAAAGTAAGTTTTACTGTTTTAGGATCTTAGTTATCTATTACTATAAACCTGTTAATATATTTAATTAAATGGGATAATGAAATTACATGTTTTAACTTTAAAGAAAAAAACGCAACACACATGTAGTGTGTTTTTATAACTATAAGTCATATGTTTTTATAACTACAAGTTATGAAGGGTCGGCGTAACAATTGTTCAATTAGTGGTAAACTGAACAAAACCTAAAAAAATTAACTAATTGTTCAATCAGTTAATTAAAACAATTTAATTAACTGAAACAAAATCAATACAAAAAAGCAAATTAAATGATAAACAAGCAATGATATATTATATATATTACTAATTACCAACTTTGTAATGTTTAATGAGTTATATAATGTGCTAAATGGGTTGTATTTATTGTTGTCTTTTCTTTATTTTTAAGTTTTTTTTTTGTATTAATCCAATTATTTTACATTTTTCACAATTTAGCCCTAACATTTTCTTTTAATTTTGGTCCATACTTTTATATTTTATAATTTTTTTGTTTTACATTTCGTTAAATTTTACGAGTTAACTCACCGCAACATGGATGTGTGGTTCTAGATCAACTTATTTATTGTTTTATATGTTTTAAGTTCCGCCTAAATGGTTCAACGTTTTTAAGCATTCTTTTCGTTTGGTTTTGTTTTTTTCGTTTTTTATTTCTTTTTTAATACGAGTTTTTTCAGTGTTGGTAGTCATTGGCAGTGGTGTGTCATTGGTGTTACTTAACACGGTTTTACGCCCCCTGCTGCAACACAGGGGGCTTAAGACTAGATAAAGTAAAAAAGAAAAATCAATTGCAAATGTAGATTAAAATTAAAAGAGACAATATAATAGATTAAGGGGTTGTTTAGCAGCCTCTTAATGATTCAGATGTCTGAATGATTCAGCATTTAATGGTTCAAACTGTTTGTTTCGCGAGCAAATGTATGAATGGTTCAGACATTTACCTCTGAATGGTTAAGCATTATACTGATGCTGAATGGTTAAGAGGTCTAATGCTGAATGGTTAAGGCCTCTTACAGATATTTGCCTTTGAATAATTAAACGATATACTAGCTCTTAATGGTTCGGACCTCTTAATGGTTCAGACCTCTTATTGGTTCAGCACTTAATCATTCAGAAGTTGACAAACAACCCCTAAATTAACAAAAGACCACTAGTAGATCAAAATAATTGAGCATAAATCAAGATCAAATAATAATAGTAAGTAGAATTAGATTATTATTGCAAGAGAAAATTTAGAATTAATAAACCTAAATGAACTGTCAACAATAAACCAAGTTTCATAAGTCGACCTCGATAAACCGAGTTTCATAAGCCGATCTGGATTAACCTTCAATTCTTCTTTTTTTTTGTCTATTCTCATTTATATCCAAAAAGACATACTAATTGGATTTTCACATATATTTTCAGCTTAAAATATACATAAAAATAGTCTTTTCTATTTAATTTTGGGCCTTAAAATTTAAGAGTTTAAAGTGATTGCTCTAAATGTTTGGACTGAAGTAGTACTTTTTATTTTTTGTCAACATGAAGGAAATCAAAGAATACGCATATCCCCGTAGGAGAGTTTAAAGGTGCGTTTACCTTCCTTTTGGTTCGTTTCCCATGCCAATTATTTACTTGGTTTAGTAAAAAGAAAACAAAAGGAAATTTATCTTTAACTATCTAAAAATAGCACAAGATTGTATGAAAATATGTTCTTTTAAATATGAATCGATGTGTTTTTGTTATATAATCAAACTTCATCTTGTATAAAAAAAACTTAACTATCACAAATTCCTACCTTTAAATATGATAAAATGACCTAATTTATGACATTTTACAAATATTTGTACAAATTTTACATGATATTTACACAATTGACTATAACATCCAATAGACAAATCAGAACAAAGTAAGATAAGCTACCCAATTACAACATACCTAATAATCGTTAGGCATATGGTTGTCGTTCCACGCAGTAAAGGAGCCGCGGTGTCATAAGACCATCATCAGTATCAACCAGTGGTACTAGATGTTGACACCTCGGTGCTGCAAACAGGGCACACCTGCACATGAGGAGGTCATATCAGTCATTGTAAACCAACAAACAATTATTAAGGTTTCACCACCACCAGAAAGGGCAATAAGCATGTTAAAAGGTTCAAGCATGATAAGAACAAATGGTTTAAAAGTAGTCAATCGTAGATTGCTTAATTGTTTAAAAAAGGACCAAAAAATATTGGTTTAACCCAACCCACTACAAGCCCGTTTGGTTACTTCTAATAAATAAAAACAACCCTAAACTTTATTCAAGAAAACTTATTAATTTAATAGTATAGTTTTTCTATATGTTTAATACATTATTATTCAAAAGGACAAACAAGTGTTGGCGGGTCAAACCAACCCATATACTTGTGTCAGCCCAAAAAAATCCATCCATTTTGACCCAAACAAGCAAAAATTTCATGATAGTTAAAATGAGTACCTTGTTTATTTGCAACCAGTTGGTAATGCATGGAGAATGGTACGAGTGTTTGCATGAAAGCAAGGTCAACTTATCACCATCCTCGTAGTCTAAGCGACAGATAACACATCTGAGATATGCGAAGAAAATATTATCAGAAGAGAATTTAAGGTGAAGCATTTTTCCTACTTTGGGTCAAATTATTAAATAAATAATTATAATAAAAATAAGAGCAAAAGAGACTTGTTCTTACGTTTCACTGCTTCCACTTTGACTGTTTTGGGCCTTGTAGATGACTGAACTTAAAGATGCGATTGAATCAGCAGAAAGCCCTCTACTTTCGGTCCCAACTACTTCACCCAGTGCAATCAATTCCTAAAAGTTTTATGTGTAAGCAGCAACTCATACAAGATCAAAACTCAAAATGAACAATAAGTCACTGTCATGATTTTGTTAGAGAAGTTACCTCATATGATAGTTCATCTGGGTCCACATCATCATATGAATCCTGAAAGACACAATCACTAAACATCAACATAAATATATTTGTCGTCGAATATATTAATTATCCAGAAAGAGAACATAGGGTTAAGTAATCCTGGCCATAATTACAACACACTTGGCCAAGGTTAAGCAAGATGTGTAACGAACAAATATGTAATGTGTAACAGTGTTTAATGTGATCAGCAAACACACAAGTCAAGCATCTTTAGATATACACATACAACTTTTAAACTAATCATCCAACCATGCCATATCATCTCAAGCCACTCTGATTCCATGCTTCAGTTAATCAATAACATTCACTTCCTTTTAGGCATAAGTTGGCAGTTGGTACTTTGGTTCTTTCCCTTGTGAGAGTCATAGGTTTGTGGGCTGGGGTTCCCGAAAATCCCGGAATGAACTGTTTAACACTGACAATTTTTGTTTACTTTATTATAATTTGGGTTTATATGAACTATTCAGTGTCGCTTCCCCACGACTCAATTTCCTTAATATGATTATGAGCTGCAGAACCCTAATTTTGTTATCAGCAGTATTATTGAAGAGTGGTTTTCTTGTCACACCATACTACTATAAGAAGAATGGTTCCATCAACACCCTTACTGCTACGCAAGCGTGACAAAGTATATCGTATCAGGGATTAGAAATGCCTTGAAAAGCATATCCACACCCAATCTACACTAACAGATGGAACACAGCTAGTGGATCTATATTTGCAACATGTCTTTTGCCTTTTTGCAGCTTCTTCTTGTAATCCATCTTTTTGTATTTTAGGTTTTGGAATTTGGATATTTAGATATTTTTACAGGTGAACCTGAGAATGACGATACTTGTTCTAATAATCTCTCATATAGCATATCCACACCCATTAGTCCTATTTAGGGTAGGTGAAGGGTGAATTCCCTATTGATCACTTCGATATTCATGTACTCATAAGATAATTTTATATTAAATATAATGAGTCTTTTGGATTGGAACAATTGCCATTATCAAACTAGATTTTAATATTCATCATACTTCTAGCATCAAGATTAATAAAGTTAATGCTAGCACTCATAATGTACAATAACAATATGTAAACTGCACTATACAATAGTATATGTATATCAATGTTTGGCTCTTAAGCTGTATCTTTATATATCTAGGGATACCTCAAGCTTTCAATCTAACAGCCTTAAAGAGGTTTGTATGATATAATTATAAACATGGAAAAGAACCTTACATGCAACTGAAAAAGAGAAAGGGAAGAGAAACTCTTAAGATGCCTATTGGATCCAATGAGAAACACATACTACTATGACTTTGAAGAGTAGCTTTTGAGCTCATTTCTTCCATTTTCTTCAGGGATAATAAAACAGAGAGAACAATAACATATTTGAGGCAGCCAAGACAATAAAGCAGGAAGATGAAAATAGGAACTACTGAAACTGAATGCTTCCACTAATAACAAAATTACAATTTACAAGAGGATATTGTAAAATGTTAGATTGTGTTCAGGTCTTTAAAGTATCTAAATGCATTATTAGTAGTAAGTTTAGAAGTGCTAACTCATATTGCATACATATAGTTCAAATCACCAAATAAGAAGAATAGTATGTGTATATTTTTGGGAATGTGAATCACCAAAAACATATAGAAAGATCATCTTGTACATGTGTGTTTTTTTTCTGTTCCGTCACTTCAGACTCTTCTCAGTTCTCACTCCTTTCCAAATTTTAACCTTGGCTTTTTATCATTTTGTGAATTACCAAAAACATATAGAAAGTCATTTTGTTAGTTTGATACCTGACATACTCTTGGTTAGATTTTTGGAGAGCAAGTATGTGAAACACATCTAAAAAAAATACTATTGAGCCAAGGAAAAAACAAACAATCACCTGAGAATTGCCACCATGATCATCCATACTGTCCTCTTCCTCCTCCTCATCATCTTGTAACGCTCTTTCATACGCTTCATCATTTGGGAACGACGCCGCATCCATTTCAACATCTTGATTTCCCCTATCCTCCTCTCTAGGCCCAACATCAAAATGAGCATGGGCATCAAATGCATCTTCTTCTTCTTCTTCTTCTTCTTCTACAGCATCAGAACCATCATATTCGCTGTACTGTTGATCAAATTCATCATCATCATCATCCACATAACTTCCGGTTTCCCAACTTTCATGGTCACTCCCACCTCCATTCATCGTCAACATCATATACGCCCTTTCCTATTGCACACAACCTCAATTTAGTAAGGAACAAAAACAAGGTAACAGAAGAAAACAACAAACCATCACCAATCAACAACACATCTTTCATATCATGATCAAACTATAGATAGATAACCAAAGTAAACAGAATCATCAAAGGAAAGATCAGATATATACCTGGTGTTGCAATGTACGAGCGAGGGCAAGATCAGCATCGAGCTGACTGAGATTGGTGAATGGGGTTCTGGAATTAGTAACATTGCTAGGGTTTTCATCGTTCTTTCTGCTACTTTGATCCTTGGAGTTCTCCATGAAGAAATTACGAAGATGAATGAATTAAGAATTATGTTATGTTATTAGGGGTAAAGTGAATGAGGAGAAATGTCATATGTATGATGTATCGTATCTGTATGAGATTAGATAGAAAAGTGGAAAACACAACACAATACGCAAACGCAAACGCAATTCCACTACCGCCGCATTCTCTTGCACCCACCCTACGTTACGTTTTGGGATATTCTCGACTTTTTCAAAACCACAAAACCTTACATTTATCAAACACGTACGTTAACGTTCGTATACTTGTTTCACCCATTTTTAAAAGTTAATTGTCCTATAGACTTTTCTTATTATGTATATTCGAATCTTGTTAAAAAAACTATTTCAACCTAGATGGAGGCAACCATTGATTTGTCAACCGTTTGTATATAACACCAATGATACAATGTCATATGTACTCACACGGACTAATATGCTCGTATATGACGTAATGTTAGCGTAGCTACGGGTTTTTTTGTTGTTCTTGTCTCGGGCGCCGCCGTCTATCTTACATCCTTGTCACAGTCGGCCGTTTGTACTTTTTAGTTAAAAGAAGTTCAAAAAAAATTAAGAGTGAATTCGCCTATGTTTAAATGTAGGTCCCCGCTTGTATTACATAGGCGGTTGCCTCTCTTTTTTAAATAGACACATGCGTCTATCTTTTGTTATATAGGTTGTCGCTCCTATTTAATGTATTCCGGTGCAGGCGACTTGCTTCTATTATATGGGTGACCATTCCATTCAATTCAATAAAAAAAATATATGTTTAATTAGATTTTATGTATATAAAAAAAAGCAAACCTAAAATTCATAACACATGTAATAATTGAAAATATTTCATAATTATACTATATGTATTATAATATAAAACTGCAATCAAAATATAATACTTAATATTTGGAATGACTACATTTCTAATGGCTATTTTTTCAATCATATAAACACGACAATATTTATCTCTTTCTTCATCTTCAACTCTTTGAAAAACCATAATTGGCATATCGACGTGACTAATTTTTTATTTCGAAAGTGCCACTGGTAGACATACCAAAAAACCCTCCTGTAGAGGAACCGGTAAATCCTCTGATGCATCAACTAGAAAAAAACCATCCGGTGCATGCATCGGAAAAACCTCTCATGCACGAACCAAAATGTATTTGGTTAACGCACCAAAAAAAACCCTTCGGTTAACACACCGAATAACAACCCCGACAAAAGAAGATAACATTGCTGAGAATCGTGAAATATTTTGAACCAAGTCAATTTGAAAGTAAAAGATATTACATCGTAATAACTGATATTTGTATGTTATATATAACTAGTCTCATATAATCAAAAGTATTATTTATATATTTTCAATGTCCAATACTACATACATACCATAATATAACTTAAGTTTATTGTACAAAGGAGTAGAAACCTAATCAATCTATAACTCTAGCAATCATATGAGTAACATTATATGTATATGTATATGTATATGTATATGTATATGTGTATGTGTATGTGTATGTGTATGTGTATGTGTATGTGTATGTGTATGTGTATGTGTATGTGTATGCGTATGTGTATGCGTATGTGTATGCGTATGTGTATGCGTATGTGTATGCGTATGTGTATGCGTATGTGTATGCGTATGTGTATGCGTATGTGTATGCGTATGTGTATGCGCATGTGTATGCGCATGTGTATGTGCATGTGTATGTGCATGTGTATGTGTATGTGTATGTGTATGTGTATGTGTATGTGTATGTGTATGTGTATGTGTATGTGTATGTGTATGTGTATGTGTATGTGTATGTGTATGTGTATGTGTATGTGTATGTGTATGTGTATGTGTATGTGTATGTGTATGTGTATGTGTATGTGTATGTGTATGTGTATGTATATGTGTATGTATATGTATATGTATATGTATATGTATATGTATATGTATATGTATATGTATATGTATATGTATATGTATATGTATATGTATATGTATATGTATATGTATATGTATATGTATATGTATATGTATATGTATATGTATATGTATATGTATATTAGAAAGGCTTATGCAACCAAAGAGTTTCCAACATGCATGCACTTATGAACAAGGTAGAAGTTACTTTGTAAGTTTTACACTTTTCATAGAAAAATATTCTGAGTGTAAAATCTTCCGAAACCAAAGACCAAATCTTTCGAAGCCATAGATGAAGTCTTCCAAAGCTTCAAAGACAAAGTCTTTCGAAGCCAATGAAGTGAAGACTGATTTCTTCTGAATACAGAGAAGACATGCTTTCTCTGATAAACTTTTGCATAAATCTGACTCACTTTTCGCTGCAACTCTGAAGACTCACCAACTTGTATAAGTTGGTGAAAAGATCCATGCTTTTGCAACTGTAGATTAAGGTTAAGAGTTTGTAACTTTCTACTTTGTATTTTTTATCCTTTTTGTAATATATTAGGATGTGAGCTATGACATGTCATAGTCACAAGTCAAAATGCAATCTGTCTTTTGACTGTACATTGATCTTGTTGTCTAGATTAGTATTTCCAGCTAGCTTTCAAAGTATAGTCGGATGTAGGATGTAGTATAAAGTATCTCATATTCTAGTATGTCTTTTGATGCTTTGTAACACTTGTAAAGAAATTGAGGGCAATATACAACATTCTTGAAAATCATATTTATCTGTTCTTGTTCTTTTGTTGTGTCTCATTACTTGTTTATGTTCTTAGCATCCTCTATAAAAACTCGGTTTCCTATTTGATCAGTTAAGTGTTCTAAACACTCTACTTATTGTGAAACTGATTTTATTTGATCATCCTTAACCGGTCCTGTAATATATGTATTAAATACCAAACATGTGTATATGAGAGCAATTACTATAGCTAATTGTACAAGGGGCAGACCCAACCACAATGGTTGGGGTTCACTCAACCCCATGAAAAAGATAAATATTGCAGGATCGGGTTTTGTCACTTAAACACTTGTATTTATCTCAAACTCACTTATGGAAACACTCAAATCAGATGAAGTAATGTTTTTAATAAGAGTTGATAATAATATAATAAGTAGCAAAGGAACAAGCAGAAATAAATTTTCAAGGCACTTGTATATATTACTTCTCAACTCAAGATATTACAAGACTCTTACAAGCATGAAACAAGAGTTACAATGAGAAAGTATATATACTAGATCCTACAGCCGGATATACTTTGATACCAGCTGGAAACCTAAGACTAAAGCATATACTACAATGCTAAAGTTAAGGTATCTTAGATAAAGTATTATCTAAGATATGGTAGTCATGACATGTCCATGAATTACCTTTTGTCACCAACTAAAGATGGCAACTGTACTAACATAAAAAGGTAAACAGTGGATTAAGGTATGGTCAACTACATGGCTTTTGAGAAAACGCCATGCAGTATCTCAGAGATTTGCAGCGGAGTGTCAGAGAGACCATACTTATGTCCACTGGATAATAGAAGTGTCTTCTGAAGGTTAATTGGCTTCGGAAGAACAAGTTCTTCTGAAGCCACTTATACTTCGGAAGAGGCTTCTATGCTTCCGAGGCTTTGAGGACTTCTGTACTTCGGAGTTGACTTCAGATCTTTCTTTCTAAGTCTTGATCTTCGGAAGTAGGTTCTTTGTCTTCGGAAGTTGGAGTTTTCCTTCGGAAGTGAGTTTTACACTTTGTCTTCGGAAGAGCTCCTTCTTCCTTCGGAAGTTCCATACTTAGCTTCAGAAGTCCTTTGTTTGTTGTACCAAAATCTTCTAAGTGACTTAGTTTTGGTTGCACCAGCCTTTCTAGATCCAACAAACTCCCCCTAGGCTGATGCTACCAAAACCTCACTTATTTCTGCTTCTCAAAGCCTTCAGCACCAGGGACAAAAGGTATTTGTTTGTCTCTTTGTTCTTCCCTGAAGTAGTGCTGAGAAGCTTGTACAAGTCATTGGTGGATAGGAGATCCAGTCTATCACTCTGAATGACATGTACTCTCTGTTGTGTCCCCCTGAAGAGAGTTAGTTGATGGGAGTTATAGTCATACTCCCATCTAACTATGGACTCAAGTTCAGGATCTTCAAGCATTTGTAGAAAGCCTTTGCCTTTGGTTGCTGATCCCTTCCTTTCCTCCTCCTCTCTCAGTTTCAACTCCTCTTCAACCTTGCTTCTAGCAGTAAGCTCGGCCATATGAAGGCTGCCTAGATGATTTCTGATATGAGCAGCTACATCAGAGTTTGAAGGGTTGGAGAATGGCTTCTCTGCTAACTCAGCAATGTCAAACCTGCTCAAGTGTAGCAGAGATGAGACACTTAGCCTGTTGAGCTCTCCATTCTCTCTTTCAACAACAAAGTTGTGAGAAGAGTCTTCGAACCTCCACTGGATGATCTTCTTTCTGGGTGCAAGAGGTTGTCTTGCACCCTGTCTCCTTTCTTAGTGTCCAGTAGAGTCACCAGCCTTCTCCTTAGCTTCTTTTCTTCCTCATTCAAAGTGTCTGAATTGAGGCCAAGGAGGTTTGCAGCTTGGTCCAAAGTTCCTCTGGGCAGATCAAGAAATTGATCTCTTGTGAGGGAACTTGAGGATCCGTCAACATAGGTCAAACTGATTGAATCCTCCTCACAGGAGATATCGCTCAGTGTTGTGCAGTTTATGAGCTTTGTCTTGACTGCCTTGAATTCTTCCATGGAGAGATGTTTAAAAGGCTGAGGGGATGGTTTGATGGGTTGATTGGTAGGTTGAGGTGTTTGGGTTCTGGCTAAAGTTTTGGGTTGGAGGATAGGTAGTTTAGGTGGTTGAGGTGAAGAGGTTGGTAGGTGTGATGGTGTAGGTTCAGAGGTGTATGGTTCAGAGGTTGGTTCGGTTTTGATTGGGAAAGAAAAGGGTATAGGTTCAGGTTGAGGTTGGGTTTGGAGTTTGGGTTGAGTGGTTGCTTTGAAGGTCATCCCCTGTCCCCTTCTATACATCTCCTTCCTCTTCCCCGCGCGAATGTTAGCCTTAATGTCACTGACATGTCGCTGGAGAGTCTTTTCTGACATAGGACCCACCTGTCTGCCAGAGAAGCCATGAGCCTTGAGATAACTCTTCATCCAGGCCTTCTCACCTATCTTCTTGGCAGCAGTCAGTCCTGCTTCCTCTTCCTTCTTCTTCTTCTTCTGCAACAGCTTTTCCCTTGCAGCTCTCTTTCTCTCTTTCTCCATTTGATCTTGCTCTTTGTTGAAGAGCCATAAGATCGTATCATTGTTATGTGGAGACAATTCTTCTTGAGAGAAACCTCTGGAGAGTAGGAAGGTTATCCTTTCCCTCCTAAGCTGCAGATCAGCTTCTCTTTCCTTCCTCTCCCTTTCTTCTTCTAAGGCCAACCTTGCAGCTTCTTCTTTTTGCTGTTTTAGCAGCAAGGTTGCCTTTTCCAGCTCTATTAACTCCTCTAATGGTGGCAGGAGTACATCTTCAGTTGCAGCCCCTAGACCAACAAGTCTATCGATGATCTCTACTCTTTTTCGGTTGTTGACTGCCTCCTGGTTGGCTGCAGCTGCTTTGGAACTTGCAGCTAGCAGTTTCCCAGTTGGAAGCCTACCTTTTCTTTTAAGCTTCTCTAACCTTTCTTCTTCCTGAAGCTCTTCCGAAGTCATCTTCCTCTTTCCTTTGATGTCTTCGGAAGTACTAGACTTTGGGGGTTCTTGGATGGAAGATTCAGGTTGAGTAGTAGAGATGAGAGCTGGAGTTAATGCTGATGTCAGAGCTAAAGGTTGGGTGAGAAAATCCTCCCTATTAACCTCAGATGCAAGTTCCAGGATTGCATCTGTGACTATTAGATCATCGGATAATGAGAATAGTCCTTCCGCAGCAGCAATCTCAGCTTCGGAAGTTTGAGAATGTTCTTCCGAGGCTTTGAATTGTGCTTCGGAAGTCTGTGAAAATACACTTTCTGTCCCAACTGTTTCAGTTGCTGGGCCATCAGTCCTTGTTTCCCCTTCGAAGTTAATCTCAGGTTCCACTTGGACCTTAGGTTGACCAACTTCCTCGATAGTGGTAGAAGGTGCATTTAACCTCTGAAGTTCTTGAGCTCCGAAGTAGATCACAAACATATCAGGGCTTGGCTGTTCTATAAGAGATTCCAATAGGAACTTGTTAAAGAACCTATTGAGATCTTGGAGCATCCTTTGATCCACTTGAAAAACAACTGGAGGAGGCTCAGGGAAAATTGCAGCTTGTTGCACAGGATACTTTGAGCTCAAGGAAGTGAGAGCTTGACTTTGGGTTTCCTCCTGTCTTTGACTTTGTCTCTGAACACTCTCCCCCTTTTTGGTAGCATCATCCTGAGAGCTTGATGAGCTAGAGGAAGAGGTCAAGGAGACCTGAATTGGTACATGCCTAACAGACCTCTCAATCTGTTTCTCAGCTAGTTTGGCCTTGAGAGTTTCAATCTCAAGTTGTTGAGTGGCAGACCTATCCTCTAAAGTCCTAACTTTAGATTCAAGATTTGAGACTTTAGAAAGTAGGTCTTGAATGGTGAGTTGCATTCTTCCCTCATCTTTTTTTGAAGAATCATGGGGAGATGAGGTAACATACCTGGTATGTTCATCCTCACCACCAGATGTGGTTTCTTGGCGCCCTGGTTTCCCTTGCACAATGATGTCTCTTTCAGAGTCATCAAAGGGCATGGTTGCCGTAGATTCAGTCTCAGTTCTGTTACCACTGTCCTGAGGATCCATTGAGGCTCCTTCAGTAGTGGCAGCTGAATCTACATGAGTCCCCTCCACATCAGTGGGACTCACCTCAGTAAAGCTTTGCTGATGGGGGCTAGAGATAAGAGGTCTCTCTAGGCTCTGTTGTGTGACATCTCTTAATTTCGTTAAAATTAAAAGTAAACTTTGTTAAGTTTTTAAAGGACCTCTTATGTCAATTTTGAAACTTTGAGGATTTATTATGCTTAATAATTAATCTGGTGATTAATAAATTAATATAAAAATAACAACATTAAAAGTGTTATAATGTTTACTTATTATTATAACATTTAAGGTGTTAATAACCTTAAATAAAATAATGACTAATTATTATTATTATTATAATAGTGACACTAATAACAATATTATTATTAATATTAATGACAATAATAATCATAATAATAAGATTAATAATAATAATCATATTAAAAGTAATCTTGTTAAAAAAAATAGAAACAATATAAGTGTTAATATTTTAAAACTTGTATTTAATTAGTTTTTACATAAAATAATAACATTTTAAATTTTAGGGTCTATATTGTAATTTAATTTAAAGTAAAACAAAACTTTAAAACTAAAATGATAAGGTAATAAAACCTGAGGGACCATTTGTGTAAATAACAAATTACCCAAACCAAAACCCCCCATCCCCGTCGTTCTTTTCCACCGTCACCGGTCACCGTCTCCGGTGACCACCAGTTCAACCAAAACGCCAAATTAAATCGCGATTAAATCGATCATTAACCAAGGCTTATCAGTTTCGAACTCGAACACGAAATTAATTGGATTAAATTGGTCGTTTAAGCTGTGCACGAAACCGAAACACCAAGTTCAAAACTTTAACTCGTTCTTGGTGTAACCGATCAAATCATTGCTAATTAACATGGGGCTAATGCACTTATCGATCTTTCTAAGCTTCCTGTAACATCAATTTCAATCTAAACAAACCCACACACCACCGTTGATCACCATCACCATTCGAGACCTGCAACTCAATGGGGATCCATGTTCGAAGCTTTAATAAACCAAATTGGAGGAGGGCATTCACTTATCAACATCATCCAAAACTTCCTGCAAAGTTAATTTGATTAAGAACCTCGTTTGCACCTTGAATCAACCATCACCTCTTGCGGCTCGATCTTAAACTTGAGATCACCAAATCGAACTCAATAATGTAAGTTTCATACATATTTGAACTCGGTTTTACATGGGCAATCAAAGCCCTAACTTTAATTTCATTAACAACTTCGAATTGAGGTTCAATTTGGAACCATTCGATTCTAGGGTTCTTTAGAAAATGGGGTTTCCTTTAATTATTGTTTTTATTAATTAGTTTTCAATTATAAACAGATTCTGGGCTTTAGCCCAACCGGTTACCATCTCACATTAGTATGCAAGAGGTCACGGGTTCGAACCCGGCCTCCTGCAATTATTTTTTTAAAGGCTTTTTAGCCCCCAAATTAAGTGTAGAAAATTTTTAATAACTTTAATAATGGATTTTGTAAACTTCTAATATTTTTAAAATCATCAAATCATTTTTATATTTTTTCTGAATTTAAATAATTAAATATTCTTTTTAATAAAATACTTTTCCTGGTTATTTTAAATAGTAATTAATAAATTAATGGTCCAAACGTTTCCTTTGAATATTCATCGTTTACATCACGTTATTTTAAATGGATATTATTTTCAAAACATTATAAATTTATATGATAAATATTAAATTATTCGTTTAATCTTTTAGCTATGTTATATCATAATTAGTAAATAAAGTTATTCGTTAACTTTTATTTTTATATCTAGAAAGTTATGAAACAATATAATTTTCAATGATTCTTTATTCTTATTTTAACAGTTTCAATATTATAAAGATCATTTAAAGGCATAAAAACTTAATAAAATGATTTAAGTAATTATAAATTATCCTACAAGCCATTTAAAAAGGTATTCAATTATCTTTACCAAAAATTAAATAATTAAATATCGAATTAATTATTCCTTTTCACACATTGTTTTATTCTTTATGAAATTAATAAATTCAATCATTGAATCTTTCATTATCATTCTTAATCTTAAATATTATATATATATATATATATATATATATATATATATATATATATATATATATATATATATATATATATATATATATATATATATATATATATATATATATATTAAATCAAAACGTAAACGATTGTATTATAATATATCTATAAAATGTAATTATTAAAACCCCTCAAATTTCAATCGAAACCCTGATCATTATTTGAATGTTAATCATATTATTAATCTTCATCTTGTAATACATATTTAGGTGCCTTGTAATGAATACTTGGGAATACTTTGGGTCACCCTTTAATCTTTAATTATCATCTTGTAATGCTTATAGCAATGTGAGTATTTCCATACCCCTTTTTCTTATTTTCACACTTTGGGGTGAAACATGTTAACTTATACTATTGCACTTGTAAACTTATTTGAGACTTGTAAACCTATGGCAATTCATCTTGTAAAGTTGTGGTTAGTTGAACTTTCGTGGTTACCATGTTATGGCGTTATATGTACAATCATTAACTATTGCTAGCCCAGCGAAGTCATAGATCTATGGGTAAGACAAGCCTGCTTGGTTGATCCAAGTACACTTAGCTGATCGTATATACTTTTAACGTTTGAGACTTGTAAAACTATTGTCAAGGTTTGATTGTTGCATTGTTCATAACATCCCTAATCACTTTATTCACTAACTTATGACTTGAATTGCCATCTTTTATATACTTATGTATTAAAAACTATGGAATGCTCACCAACATTTTTTTGTTGACCTTTTATTTTTAACATGTTTCAGGAATACCCCAAGTTTGATTTCTACACTTTGAAGCTTGCACATCTAGGAATGGACCTAGATAAATAAATAAAATGGAATGACTTGTTACATTCTATGTTATGCTTTTATTTTCATTGAGACTTATGTTTGTAATGTAACAATTGAAACTTATGTTTAAATTATGATTGAAATATTAATAGCGTTATGTGGCTGTGAACGATCTTAACTCTCACTCCTCGACGTTTCCGCCGTCAAGGTTGGGGTGTGACATGTTGATCCTTGAGAGGGTGTTGTGGATCAACTCCATTTCCTTTAAGAGGCATAATCTCTTCACCAGCTCCAGTCAAAAGGTCAGTAAAGGATATGGAATTGAAACCTAATGACCCGGGACTTTGATCAATGTCTAGAGGCATTGAGCCTGTGATAGGGTTGTCCCTTTTTGGCTGCTCAGGGGAGTATAGAGACTCTCCCTGAGGGCTATCAGCTTGAGTTTCGGGCTCATGGCTCTGAGACTAAGGAGACTTAAGACCCATATTGAGGTCAATTGTGAAGGATGGTTGGACCTCAGGCTGAGTGGGAGCCCTTTGTTCCACTCTAGCCTTTTTGGGTAGAACATGAGGAGCTTGTTCAATCAGAGTAGATTGAACAAGGGTTCGTTTGTGACGTCTCTGTAAGGATTCCTGAAGTCTGATGCAACCCAAAACAGCTTAAGTGTCTCAGCAAACATGCACTAAGTACTGAAGTGAAGAATGCTTCGGAAGTTTTACACAAAGCATTAGAAAATACTCTAAGTGTAAAATCTTCCGAAGCCAAGACCAATATCTTCCGAAGCCAAAAATGAAGTCTTCCGAAGCTTCAGAGACAAAGTCTTCCGAAGCCTCATCCTATGAAGACAGATTTCTTCCGAAGACTTTTAGTACACATGCTTTATCTGATGTACTGTTCCATAAAGCACCTTTTCCGCTGCATCTCTGTAAAGTCACCAACTTACATGAGTTGGTGAAAAGGGTCATGCTTTTGGTAACTGTACATTGAGGTCTTGAGTCTGTAACTTTCCACTTTATGTACTTTATCCTTTTTGTAATGTATAAGGATGTGAGCTATGGCATGTCATAGTCACAAGGTCAAAAGGCAGATATGCCTTTTGATCCTACAATTGATTTTGTTAGTGTCTAGTCAATTGTATCCAGCTGGCCTTCAAAGTATGGCCGGCTGTAGGTTGTAGTATAAGTATTTCAAGTTCTTGTATCTTTTCTTAATGCTTTGTAACACTTGTAAAAGAACTTGAGAAAGCAATATACTGCCTCCTTGAAACCCAACTCTCTTGTTCTGTCTCACTACTTTACTTGTGTTCTTAGCTTCACCTTGGTTATCCAGTTCACTGTTTGATTAGAGATTAGTTATTCTCCTCATTGTGTTGTTGTGTTGTAATTGTGGTTAAGCCCTTAAACGGTCCTGCAATTGGTATCAGAGCATTCCAGGCTCTTGATATAAGATCTAACCATCTTAAGATCCCTCACACACACAAAAGCTAAACTCTTCAAATGGCTGCCATCTCTAAGACTGATATGGAGACTGGAACCATGAACAAATCCCCACTGATCACTCTTGATGATTTTGACACCTGGTGCATGAGGATGGAAGGCTTCATCAGGTCTCTTGATTCAAGAATGTGGGAATCTGTTGAGAATGGACCTTTCATACCCAGCACCCCCTCTGCTACTGGTGCTGGTATGATTCCTAAAGATGTGGCCAACTACTCAGATGAAGATAGAAAAAGAGTAGAGATTGATAGGAAGGCCATGACTGCTCTTCAGACTGCTCTCCCAAACTCTGTATACAGAGGCTTCAAGAAGTGCAAGACAGCCAAACAGCTGTGGGATGCACTGAAGCTGATGTATGAAGGCTCCTCTGAAGCCAAGGAGAACAAGAAAGATCTTCTGAAGCAGCAGTTTGAAAATTTCACCTTCAAGGCAGGTGAGACCATGACTCAACAATACTTCAGGTATGTTGAGATTGTGGATACCCTAGTGGATGGAGGAGTTCCTCTTGAGAACAGGGACATTGTAAGGAAGTTCATGTCCTCACTTCCTAGGCAATGGACACACTATTGTGTGGTGATCAAGAGGACTGAGAACCTTAAGACTCTTACTCTTACAGAGTTGTATGGGATTCTCAGTGGATACCAGATGGAGATGAACATGCAAGGTTCATCTGGCAACTCCAACAATCAAATGGGTTCAGCCCTTCATGTGGTTGAAAGGGACAGCATAGAACCTCAGCATCATCTCTTATGCTACCCTGACAACTCACAAAAGGGTCCTTTCATCACCTTCCCGGAGACACCAAGGGAGAACTTTACTCAAGGAAGCCCATTCCAAGAGACAAGTTCTTCTCAAGCCTTTGTGTCTGCAGATGAAAGCTGTGGAATTATCTCTTCACTCTTGAAGACCTGGACTGTATCCATCCAGATGACCTGGAATACATGGAGATAGTTCAGCAGATGGCTCTCCTCACTCACAGAGCCAAGAAGTTCTACAAGAGGACAGGAAGAAGATTTCCAAGCAATGCTACCAGCAGCAAGTTTGGGCTGGATAAAAGCAAAGTTAAGTGTTACAACTGTAACCTTATGGGTCACTTTGCCAGGGAGTGTAAGGCACCTAAAACAAATGGGGGCCAAACACAACCCAGACCAAACTTTGCTGACAAAGCTCCTCAAGCTGAGAAGATAAAGCAACATGCTGCTGTTGCTGTTGAAGAAGGAGGCTTTGACTGGAGTTTTCAGGTGGAGGATGCTTCTCCAAACCAAGCACTGATGGCTGACCATGATGAAGCCAAGGTATTGGAACATCTTTGCTCCCCTGAATGCATTGCTAAAGTAAATAGATACAGGTCCTATAACCTAGAGATGAGATCTGATCTTGAGTCATTAAACATATTAAAATCTGATTTTAGAAAGTCTGAAAATGATTACAAGTTAAAGATAGAAGACTTGGAGAAAACCATTTCAGTACTAAAACATGAACATACAGATTTCAGAACTCAGATCCAAGATCTCATCACTAAGTTAACTGAGTGCCAGGCTGAGCTTGTGATCAGCAAAGCCAAGGCAGAGAAAAGTGTTCTTGAAGAAGAGACCTTCAAGAACATGATATCCTCATCCCTGCACAACAAAGTTTGTTATCAAAATAGACAGGGACTAGGATCAAATGAGATAGCTCCTCCACACACAATCTTGTCTGTAAGATCTCCTAGGTGTGGAACTTGTGAAGATGAGCTTCCTCTCATAGATCCTGTAAGTGAGGATGATGAAGAAGTGATAGTGAAGAATTCCTCTGAGAAGAGTGAAGAAGAGGATTCTCCCAAGGGCCACTATCCTTCTGAGGAGAAGAAATCAACTGTGATGACCAAGTCCAAAAGAAAGAACTTGATCAGAAAGAGCAAAAGAAAGGCAAAGAAGGCTCAAGAAATCAAGGCTACTTTTGATGCTAAGCAGAAACAAGTTTTTATCTCTGCAGGTTTCAAAGTAGTAAGGACTGAAGACATCAACCAAGACTCCTTAGCTAAGAGTCATGGTTCTTGTTCAAATCATCTCAGTGCCAAGAAGAAGACTGATTTGCTGTGTACCACTGCTGCACAGCCTGGACCATCAAACTCCAAGAACAGTTCACAGCCCAAAGGAACTGTCTCAGCATCTACCAAGATGAAGATGGAGAGGGGATGTGACCAAAGTCAGTCTTTTCTCAAAGGGAGACTTCTTTGAAGAAGATAATGTTATGTGTTATGTGTGAAAGTACTTCTCACATTGCTAAGGATTGCCCATACAATCCTAAAAGTACTGTCCACATGACTAAAACAAAGACTTCAAAGAGTCTCAAGAAATCTCAAGCTTCGGAAGGAAAGTCTGTTTCCTTCGGAAGCTCCAAATCAAAGAAGGAGGTAAGCGGAAAATTACCTTCGGAAGCAAAGTTGGTCTCGGAAGAAAGGAATTCTTCCGAAGCACTAAAGTCTGCTGCAGTGACTGTAGACTCTTCCGAAGGATCAGTCATCAAAACTTATGAAGTTCCAAAAGCTTCTAAGGTTTTGAAGGTCAAGTCCAAGACTCCAAAGGTGGTGTGGAAGTCTAAGAAAGACCAAATGACTGAGGTTTCTCCATCAACAACAGCTGAAGATCCCTATAGTACAACCATAGGATCTATTACTGTTGCATTACCTTTTTACTGTTAATGAGCCCAAGACAAGTAAGGCTTGGGTTTCCAAATGTAACTAATCATCTTCTCTGTGCAGGAACAGCTCAAGACCAACAGGAATGTCTGGATAATTGACAGTGGCTGTTCCAGGCACATGACTGGCAATAGGTCTCTACTCCATAATTTTGAGAGGATTGATGGAGGACCAGTTGCTTTTGGAGGAGATGAAGGTGGTTACATTTCTGGAAGGGGCAAGGTCACAAATGGTAAGCTCAGCATTGAGAAGGTAAACTTTGTTAAGGAGCTTGGGTACAATCTTCTGAGTGTATCCCAATTTTGTGATCAGAGTCATAACATGCTCTTTACTGAGCATGATGTATTGTTCTCAAACCTGGTGTGGTCATTCCTCATGAGCATATCCTGCTCAGAGCCCCCAGGAAAGGGAACATGTACAAGATGGATTTGCAAGAAACATCTCCCTCAGGAGAAGTTTCATGCTTTCTATCTAAAGCAAATAGTGATGAGTCTTTCCTATGGCATAAAAGAATGTGCCATGTAAACTTTAAGAACATGAATAAATTAATTAAACATGATTGGTAACTGGAATGCCAAAGAAAGAGTTTACTAGTGATGATCATTGTGTGGCATGCCTGAAAGGAAAGCAACACAAAGTATCTCACAAGCCTAAGGAAAAGAACTCCATCACTACTCCCCTACACTTGTTACATATGGATCTCTTTGGCCCCACCAGTGTAATGAGTTTAGGAAGGACCTCTTACTGTCTGCTGATCACAGATGATTTTACAAGATTCACTTGGGTCTTCTTCCTTAGAACTAAGGATGAAACCCCTGAGATTCTGAAGAATTTCATCTTAAAAGTTGAGAATCAATGTGATCACAAGGTCAAAACCATAAGATGTGATCAAGGAACTGAATTCAAGAACCAAATCCTTGATGCATTTTGTGATGAAAAAGGTATTACAAGACAATATAGTGCTCCCAGGACTCCTCAGCAAAATGGAGTTGCTGAAGGAGAAACAGGACACTTATTGAAGCTGCAAGAACTATGT
This sequence comes from Flaveria ramosissima, assembly GCA_025215565.1. Lineage (NCBI taxonomy): Eukaryota > Viridiplantae > Streptophyta > Magnoliopsida > Asterales > Asteraceae > Flaveria > Flaveria ramosissima. The sequence continues at coordinate 7,752,892 of CM046042.1, read as the reverse complement.
TGTCTGACTCTAAACTGCCTATCACCTTCTGGGCAGAGGCAGTCAATACTGCTTGCTATGTGCAAAACAGAGTTTTAGTAGTTAAGACACATGGTAAGACTCCTTATGAACTTTGGCACAAGAGGAAACCTTTCATTGGTTTTCTCAGGTCATTTGGATGTCCCTGCACCATCTTGAATACCAAAGATCAAATTGCCAAGTTTGCTGAGAAATCAGATGATGGACATTTCATTGGATACTCTTCTCAAGCTAAAGCTTATAGAGTATACAATCTCAGAACTAGAATTGTTGAGGAGTCAGCCAATGTGACTTTCAATGAGCACACTCCCTGTGTGGCTGGTTCTGGTCCGGATTGGCTGTTTGATCTTGATTTAGTTACCAACTGTTTTAACAAATCTTGTGAGCATGTTTCAGGATCTGCAGAAAATCTAAATACAGGTGATCCTGATCCAAGATTTGAGCTAGGAAGATCTTCAACTCATACATCTTCAGCTCCAGTTGGAACTACTTCAGCAAATGAGGTTCTATCAGCACAACAATGACAAATTCAGCTGATACATCTGGCATGCCTTCAAATTCCAGCTCAGAGGCCTCTCAACCAGATAAAGATACCTCACTTGTAGAAGACAACAATGGTGATGGTGATAGTGATCAGGAATTCCTTGATGCTAATAACCACACCATAGATGACAACATCAATGATGTCTCACACTCATTGGATCAAGTCAATCTTGATAAGTGTGATAATGTGGAGGGTGAATCTTCAGGACCAGATTTAAATTTTCAAATTTAGATCTTTCCCAGCAACTTGCTGTGATCCCTCAGCTAAGGATCCACAAGTCTCACCCCACCACAAACATCATTGGAGATGTTGTCACAGGGGTAAGAACAAGAGGACAAACCCATGAAGCAAATGTTTGTCTTCACTCTTGTTTCTTATCCCAGATAGAGCCCAAGAAAGTTGATGAAGCTCTAAAGGATGGAAGTTGGGTTGAAGCTATGCAACAAGAGCTGCTTCAATTCAAAAGGCAGAAAGTTTGGAACCTTTGTCCTCTTCCTCATGGAAAGACTACCATTGGAACCAAATGGGTTTTTAGAAACAAGAAGGATGATAGGGGAATCATCATCAAGAACAAGGCAAGACTAGTTGTTCAAGGATACACACAAGAAGAAGGGATTGACTACACTGATGTCTTTGCTCCTGTAGCAAGACTAGAAGCTGTTAGGATATTCCTGGCATTTGCTGCATCCAAGAACTTCAAGGTCTACCAACTTGATGTAAAGTGTGCTTTCTTATATGGAGTGATTGATGAGGAGGTTTATGTCAAACAGCCACCTGGTTTTGTAGACCCTGATCATCCTGATTATGTCTGCAAGCTTGACAAAGCTCTTTATGGGCTGCATCAGGCACCCAGGAAGTGGTATGAGACACTATCTAAGTATCTCTGCAAGCATGGATACAGAAGAGGTACTATAGATGGAACCCTCTTTATCAAAGGACAGGGAAATGACTTGTTGCTAGTTCAAGTATATGTTGATGACATCATCTTTGGTTCAACTAATCCAAAGCTCTGCAAAGACTTTGAGAAGCTGATGAAAGACAGATTTGAGATGAGTTCAATGGGAGAACTCAACTTCTTTCTGGGAATTCAAGTGAAGCAAGTTGAAGATGGCATCTTCATAAGTCAGTCAAAGTATGTTCAAGACATACTCAAAAGGTTCAATATGACTGATTGTAAGATTGCTAAGACACCCATAGCCAGAAACCACTCCCTTGGTCCAGATCTTGAGGGGGAGTGTGTAGATGAGCACTTATACAGGGCTATGATTGGGTCTCTTATGTATCTTACAGCTAACAGGCCTGATATCATGTTTGCTACATGTATTTGTGCAAGATATCAAGCCAACCCTAAGATGTCTCACTTAATCACTGTGAAAAGGATTTTAAGATACCTCAAAGGTGCTTCAACACTTGGTCTATGGTATCCAAAGAATCCAAATTTCAATCTGTATGCCTATACAGACAGTGATTATGGTGGTTGCAATATGACTGCAAAGTCTACATCTGGGGGATGTCAATTCCTTGGTGGAAGGGTGGTCTCATGGCAATGCAAGAAACAATCCTGTGTGTCTGCATCAACTGCTGAGGCTGAATACATTGCTGCTGCAAGCTGCTGTGCTCAAGTGCTTTGGATTCAAAATCAGATGCTGGACTATGGATTTAACTTCAAGGAGACTCCTATCCACATAGACAACAATAGTGCTATCTCTATCACTGAGAACCCTGTGCAGCACTCAAGGACCAAACACATCAACATCAGGTATCATTTAATAAGAGATAACTATGAAAAAGGATTAATCAAACTAGTCAAAGTTCATACAGATGAACAATATGCTGATCTGTTCACCAGAGTTTTGATGAACAGAATTTAAGTATCTGATATCAGCTATTGGGATGATTAACTTTGAGTAGACTTTTTATTAAAACTAATTCTAATTATTTCTTCTTAAAATATGTGTGTCCTAAGTTGTCTAGTTCATCACTTTCATAAGCTCATGTTTTCTTTGGATGTAAAATTCTTTTTGAAGACTTTCCTTAGATTCTTGAAAATTTCTGATACTTCGGAAGATAAAGATTTTATCTTCGGAAGAAAAACATGTCTTTAAAATAAATAACTGTCTAAGAGATTTTACCTTCGGAAGAAGTAAAGTTCATCTTCCGAAGCTTAAAATTCTTATCTCAGACACTTATCTATTTTCAAGAACCTTTTCCTTCCGAAGCAAAATTAACCTTCGGAAGCTTTGTTTATTTTCATACAAAGCATTCAAGGCTTATTTCTCTTCCGAAGCATAAATTATCAAGACTCTCAGGAAAATCTTCCGAAGCCATTTTAGCTTCGGAAGCTTTTTAAACCAAAACTTCCGAAGACAAATAAACTTCGGAAGCTTTTCGAATTCCAAGAAAACTACTTTTTGAGCAAAAGTAAACTACTTTTTCAGAGGTGGGACCGACTTTCGGATTTCAAAGTTTATCCTCTTTCATTAACTTTGGTTCAAATCCCTTTTCATATAAATACCCAACGGTTCCCCCTCTTTCCCACTATCTTCCTCAATTCTACTGTTTCTCTAACCTAATTCTCTAAACCGCCTTTGCTTTCTACCTTTCTTCACCCTTAAGCTTCTAAAATGGCCAACCTTAACCGCAGAAACAACCCTGATTTCTCCATGCAACTACACAGGCAACATAATCAAGTTGCTCTGTTAAGCTCTGAGAAAGATGCAAGTTTCTCAGAGATTTGCCAATTCTTGACTCTATCTAACTACTTCACCTCCCTGACCATTGATCCTCCTCTATATGAGGATCAGTTGCTTGAATTCTGGAAGACCTGCCAAGAGGTCATTATGGATGGGGAGAAGGCACTGTCTGCCACAGTGCAAGGGAGGACAGTCTTCATCACTCCGGCCATCATTAACCAACATCTACAGCTGGATGATGAAGAAGGTGAGGTGTCCTTCCCAAAAGAAGCTGTAAATCATTCTTTTGAGCAGATGGGCTATGAAGGAGATTTCTCTGTAAAGACCTTCAGGAAAGGGAAGGTCTCATCCCAATGGAAATTCCTGCTCCATGTGGTTATCCACAGCTTGTCAAACAAGCATGGTGGATGGGACCAGATTCCTGAGGATCTCTCCTTCATTGTTCATGGAATGGTTCAAGGGGTCAAGTTCAGGTATTCACAATTTGTATATACTAATTTACTTGCAAACTTAGACTCCTTAGAGTATTACATGTTTCCTAGATATGTTCAACACATTCTCAACTGTGAACTGGGCTCACAGTTGAGGGAAACAGGTAATATTCTTAAACTGGGACAGATGAAGCCCGGCATCTTTAAAATAATGAAGAAGCCAACTGTAGGCTTCTCTGGGGTAGAAACAGCCCTAGTCCCAAAAATGTTAGAGCTCATTGCTCAAGGTGACAACCTAGCAACACAAGCTAGTGTTGAACCCACACCTCTTTTGTCCCTACCATTAAAAAGACCAGAAATCACCCTCACCTACCAAAGAAAATCCAAACGAACCCCTGCTCAGACTATTGAGTCTGTGCAGGCCCCCAAATACTCAACCTTACAGGAGGAAGTGGACACTAGAGCTCCCACTTCTCCTGAGGAGCAAACCACTCCCATTACTTCACCTATCAGGGCTGAGGTTCCTCAAGCTCACCCTGATGAGCTCAATAGCCCAACAACCTTAAGCCTTCACTCTGAGTCTCAACACTCAAGTGGACAACCTTCAGGGGACAGCTACCATCCCCAGCCTTTGGATCTCAACCAACCAATTCCCAACCTATCCTTTTACACTGATGAAGACTTAGGATTCAGTGAGTACCATGAGTCTCTCTTCTCCTCCCCTACTCAAAGAGAGATGAGTACCTCTGACTCTCCTCAGTCTATCCCCCATCAGTCACCTGTCACTGAGGTGGACACTTCTGAACCTGTTCAGGATGTCCATATGGAAGAGGCTCTCACTTTTGAAAGTGATTACATTATTAAGACCTCAACCATGGCAACTCAGCCCATTGGCATCTCAACTGAGGCTGCCAGTGAGCAGAGGAAAACCAGCAGCCAAGAAACTCAAGCTGGTGGTGAGAGAGAGGACTTTGGTCCAATCATCTCATCCCCCAATGAATCTTCTGATGAAGATGAGGGGAATTTGAGGCTAAAGGTGCAAAAACTGTCAAAAACATGCACCTATTTAGTCTCTAAGGTTAGTCACTTGGAATCTCAGGTGACTACCTTACAAAACAGGGTCAATGATCAGCAACTCCAGATTTCATATCTGCAGGAAAAACTAGCTGGGAGACCTTTAAGGAGAGCTCAACCAGGAACACAAGAACCTGTGGAAGTGATTGACTTATCCTCCAGCTCACCTATGCAAGTGGGTGATGCTACCAAAAAGGGGGAGAAAGTTGTTCACAACCACAGAACCTGGGAGTTCTTCAGAGAGAATGGACATAGAGGACTCACCATCCTCACTTGCTGTTGTGCATTCTCAGCAACTTCCTCAAGTTCACATTAATGTGGACTCTATAGACTCTCTCATCAGGAGTCTATTTGAGGAAGGCATACCAAGGGCTGTCTCATCTCCACCACTGGGAACTAGCAATCAAATCATAAGGTGGAGGTATGATGATGACAGAAGAGCCCTCATACTTCAAAGAGTTCAAGGCCAACAAGAAGTTTTTCAATTCCAAAGCCTGAGCTTCTATGAAAGACTGGATTTAGTCAACCTACCACTTGTCAATCCAAGCAATTCAAGACAAGCTGATAGGCTGGCTCAAAGAATCCAAGACAGGATCATGGCAGAGTTTTCTCTAAGAAGGAGACTTAGGGAATCAGGCAATGTCATCGGTCAACTGGATGTTGAGGTGGACCCTAAGATTAGTTTCATAGGGGAAACCTTGACTGAAGGCCCAGTGACAGAACCTGAGACCCCTGTCTCATCATCAACAACTGCTGCTGAGGTCCAAACTCCATCTGAGACACCTGCTGGTGAAGGTGTTTCTCAGCCTCTCTCTGGCCAGAGCATGGAAGCTACTCCAAGCAATGAAGGCCAAGCTTCAATCCTCCCTGAGTCACAAAGGTCTGTTGGTGACAAAGGGAAAAGGATAATGACTCCTGAGGAAATTGAGGAGGAAGAGAGAGAGAGGAAAAGGAGACTAAGGGGAGAAAGTTCCACTGGGTCATCTAGCTTCATGCAAGCTGCAATCAGGGCTGCCCCCAGACCAAATACTCAGGATGATGAGTTAAGGGCAGTCAGGATTACTTACTTACAGACCAGGAACTATGATATTGATGAGATCATCTCCCTCCCCTTAGAAGAACTGAATGAACTGGCTGACAGAGAAGTGTCAAGAGAGTTGAAGGAGAAAGAGGATGCAATGATACTTCTCCAACTCAAAGAGGAGAAGAGACAGAAAGACTTTACAAGCATGCTCCTACTCTCTCACCAGTTCAAGAAAGTCCTGCACAGGAAGATGTGGCTCCACAAGAACCTCAGGTAGATAAAGAGGAAGATAGGATCAAAATGATCAACTACCTGAGTGCCACAGGCTTCTATCAGGCAGATGCACTTCTCCCTTTGTCCTATGACTTCATTGAGTTCGAGTATCTAAAGCAACTTGAACTTGAGCTAGTCAAGGAAAGAAAGACAACCAAAAGGAAACTAAGGGAAGAAGCTGCAAAGTCAAGGGCCACCATTCAAAAGAATGCAAAGAAGTCTGCTGACAGACAAAGAATGGTGAGCTTCTTGAAGCTGTATGGATTCTCCGGAAGGAGACTTGGCCCCATGGCTCTATCCACTATGGATGAGCATATTAGGGTGATCAAGCAGAAGATTAAGAGTGGAGAACTTATTGACTTGCACTCTCTTCCAAGTCAAGTCCCACCTGAAGTGGAGGTCAAGTTTGAACAACCAGAGACACCTCAAACAGCACCTCCAGCTGAGCCTCAGCAAGCTTCATCTTCTGATCCTAGGCAGGGTCAAACTCCCTCTCCTTCTGAACCTGTGAGGGAGGAACACCCAACTGAGAAAGACACTGATGATCAACATGGTGCTGCAGACCAGTCTTCTCAGTTAAAGACAACCAAGAGGAAGAAGAGGATGGCTTCTAAACCAAAGACAAAGAAGAAGAAGCCAAAGTCATCTACCTCTGCACCTCAGGCTGAATCAGATCAACCTGAGGAAGTGCATGATGAGGCAGCCCAATCAACTCCTATTCAAGTGGCTCCTCTAACTAGTGAGACACCCATCTTGTCCTGGACATACTCTACTAATCCAGAGAGATGGACTGTTATAAGAGATCAAGGTGTTGAAAATGTCTACTCATGGCAAGACATAATCAACTTACCTCTGCATGATCTCTTTGAGATGAGAAGATATTATGAAAGTCTTGATGATCCTGACCATCTCATGAAGAAAGGAATGGTCCTGATTGTACTGAAGACTACCAACATTTGAAGATCTTCCAAGTGTTTTGGTAGCATCAGCCTAGGGGGAGTTTGTAAGGATTCCTGAAGTCTGATGCAACCCAAAACAGCTTAAGTGTCTCAGCAAACATGCACTAAGTACTGAAGTGAAGAATGCTTCGGAAGTTTTACACAAAGCATTAGAAAATACTCTAAGTGTAAAATCTTCCGAAGCCAAGACCAATATCTTCCGAAGCCAAACATGAAGTCTTCCGAAGCTTCAGAGACAAAGTCTTCCGAAGCCTCATCCTATGAAGACAGATTTCTTCCGAAGACTTTTAGTACACATGCTTTATCTGATGTACTGTTCCATAAAGCACCTTTTCCGCTGCATCTCTGTAAAGTCACCAACTTACATGAGTTGGTGAAAAGGGTCATGCTTTTGGTAACTGTACATTGAGGTCTTGAGTCTGTAACTTTCCACTTTATGTACTTTATCCTTTTTGTATTGTAAAAGGATGTGAGCTATGGCATGTCATAGTCACAAGGTCAAAAGGCAGATATGCCTTTTGATCCTACAATTGATTTTGTTAGTGTCTAGTCAATTGTATCCAGCTGGCCTTCAAAGTATGGCCGGCTGTAGGTTGTAGTATAAGTATTTCAAGTTCTTGTATCTTTTCTTAATGCTTTGTAACACTTGTAAAAGAACTTGAGAAAGCAATATACTGCCTCCTTGAAACCCATACTCTCTTGTTCTGTCTCTTTACTTTACTTGTGTTCTTAGCTTCACCTTGGTTATCCAGTTCACTGTTTGATTAGAGCTTAGTTATTCTCCTCATTGTGTTGTTGTGTTGTAATTGTGGTCAAGCCCTTAAACGGTCCTGCAAAGGCGTTCATGAAAGCTGCAAAGGACCGCCAGAAGTCTTATGCTGATAACAGGCGTAGGCCGATAGAATTTGAGGTTGGTTACAAGCTTATGCTCAAGGTATCGCCCTGGAAAGGGATCATCAGGTTTCGAAAAAGGGGAAAGTTAAGCCCAAGATTCATAGGGTCATTCCGTATTATCGCAAGGGTAGGAGAAGTGGCCTATAGATTAGAACTACCTGATGAGTTGAGTGGAATTCACCCTACGTTCCATGTATCTCATCTGAGGAAATGTCTGGCGGATAATGATGCAGTTATACCATTAGAAGACATTGAAGTTGATAAACGGCTGAATTATGTAGAGCAGCCGGTGGCCATCCTTGATTGGAAAGAGAAGCACTTACGGAATAAAGTGGTTCCACTAGTACGAGTACAGTGGAGACACGGAAAAGGATCAGAATCTACGTGGGAGACCGAGGAGGAGATGAGGAAATTTTACCCTTAATTGTTTGATGATTGACAGGTTTCAAGGACAAAACCTAAATAAGTCGGGGAGACTTGTAACACCCCGAAAATTCAAAACGAGTCATTAAGGATAATAGGCTTAATTAATGGGTATTTAATAAAAGATGGAAATGGGTTATGGGCCAAATTGGGTTTATTGGCAAGAGCCTAAGTGATTAAGGCCCATAATAAGCCCTTAACCTACCAAAATCAGCCTCCATCTCCATCATTTGAACCCTAGCTCCAAAAATTCATAGAGATAGAAAGTAGAGAGAGAAAGTGAAGGAAACTCAAGATTTGAAGCTTCCTAGGTTAAGAGATGGAAGATCTGGGTGTTGGAGCATCAAGACCTAAGAAAGAAGCAACAAATCCAGGTAAGAATCGACCTCTAAATCCTTCTGTAGATCAAACCCGGATTCTAGGGTTTTGGGTTTTGAAAAGTTGCAAAGAATCGCATAAAGGTCATATTTTTACGTATGAAAACATGTATAAAGCTTAGATTTAGCCTCATGGATGATAAACTAAGAGATTGGACGTAAAAAGTTATGATTTTGGGTTAAAAACGGTCTGGTTCGTAATTTTTATGCGATCTGCGAAACTACATATGCATCCAGCGAAATTGCATATTCAATCAGCGAAACTATGAGGACTTCCTGCGAAACTATAGTTTCGCAGGTAGTTTCGCAGACATGGTTTTCCAACGAAAGTTGGGCGAAACTGGCAGCGAAGATGCCAGCGAAACTGCCAGCGAAGTTGCCAGCGAAACTAGCAGCGAAACTGCTGGTGAAACTAGCAGCGAAGCTGTTGGCGAATCTAGCTGCGAAATTGCTGATCTTGCAGCGAAATTAGCAGCGAATTTAGGCAGAAATTAACCCCTTTAAGTGTCAGCTTATCTGCAGGCTATATAGAGTGATCCTAGCCTTGTAAGCTTAGTTTTGAAGTTGGTCTTGGTATCTAGGTGAGTTCTAGATCCCCTATTTATAAGTTTTCCATGTTTTGGGGCTATTATGCATACTAAATATACGTTTTTAAATGACCAAGATTTTAAGGGGTTTTAACAGGAAGAACGATTTTTCTATAAGTAAATGTTCTATATAAATCTTTAAATATTGTTGGACCAAAAGAACCAATGAGCCAGATCAGAAAAACCTTTAAGTCCCACAGACATCATAACAACTAAAGTGGTCTACAACAGCTAAAGACAAAGTCTGAAGACAACAGCTGAAGACAGAGTATGAAGACAAAGTCTGAAGACAAAGTCTGAAGACAACAGCTGAAGACAAAATCTGAAGATAAAGTCTGAAGACAACTGCTGAAGACAAAGTCTAAAGACCAAGTTCTCAGAAGTCGCACAACAACTGAAGTAGTTCCTTTCAGTAGTTGTGATGGTTTACTTTTCAGTAGTTTGTAATTAGTAGTTTTATTTTATGTAAAACATCTGAACTTCTTACACTTCAGATGTTATAACTTCAGTAGTTGTAATTTTAGCTTGTACTTAGCTTTTTGTGAAGGTGTCCTCAGTTGTTGTGGACATCTTCAGTAGTTTAGTCTACTTTCAGTTGTTTGTATAAATTAGTTAGATGTCACTATCAAGTGACATCAGCTGATGTCACATTCCTTTATAAAAGGAATGTTGACCTAATTGCTTTTGGTGGAGAAGCTAGTGCGTGAATGAAAATATTCTCTTTGCAGAAAACTGTCTCTCTCTATAATCGTCACTGTTTGATTGAATATTCATATTATTCTTGCTTAAATTTCATCTAATTCTTGTTCTATTCCGCTGCAAATCTTAATCTAATTGATCAAACTAGATCCCGATCTTTTCAAATGGTATCAGAGCAAGGTTAATCATTGGTCGATTTAACAATTGATCATTGAAACTGCTCTTTTGATATCTAAGTTTGATCGAATTAGCAAATTTGCAAGAATTGGTTATAGAGTTTGATTTTTAGTTTCTTCCGGTGAATTAATTTGAGATTCGTCTTGTTTCAAACTGAGTTGTTGAGTTTTTAAGCTAGATCTGTTAAAATTTCATTGAACCTGTTTGAATCGGTGAAAATGGCTACATCAATCAATGATCCTCACAATACTGGCTCCTCAACAAAGCCTCCGATGCTTGTTAGGAGTGAGTATAACATATGGCAACGCCGAATGCTCCATCACCTGTCTGTCAACAGTTCAGGTTGTTGGAAATCTGTGGTTCATGGACCATATAAGCCTATGGTGAGTAATCCGGAAACCAATGAGATGGTTCCGAAGAAGAAAGAGCAATACTCAGATGAAGATCTGAAACTGTTTGAAATTGATGCTAAAGCCCATGGAATTCTTGCAATGGCACTGCCTAATGAAATCTATTCTGGAGTTATGCATCATGAAACTGCTCATGATCTCTGGGTTGCTCTGAAAGAACAATTTGGAGGAACTGATGAGGTCTTGGCAAACAATAGAGAGATCCTTGCCCAGCAATATGAGACATTCTCTCATAGAAAGGGTGAGTCATTGACTCAACAGTTTGAGCGATTTTCCTGTTTGATATCTGAGCTGAAAATGGTTAAACATGAATATTCAAATAGCCAGATGAACAAAAGATTCCTCAGATCCCTGCCTAACAGATGGGACACATATACTATTGTCCTACGCTCCAGTGCAAATCTGGACAATCTATCTCTCACCCGGAAATTGTTAACATTTGAAAGAGAGATAGAACAGAAAAGGAAACTGGCTTCATCTGGGAAGCTCACTGATGATTTTGTACTAGGGAATACTGCTCTGGTTGGTCATGAGTCAGAATATGCTGCATCAGAAAGTTCTTATGATGAGCATATAGATTTCTCTTCAAATAGTGGAGATCCTGCTTTTGTTGGTGTTGATAGTAATTCAGGGTGTAGTAGTGATAATTTGTGCTTTTTGATGGATGATTTGAAAGGAATTGCTGATGATGATCTGGAAGAGATGGATATTTTGAGCCAAATGGCATTAATCAATATCAGATCTCAAAAATTTTACAAAAGGACAGGTAGAAAATTTCCTGGTCTCTCTAGAAAAACCAAAGTTGGTTTTGACAAGAGCAAGTTGAGGTGTCACAAGTGCCATAGACTTGGACATTTTGCAAGAGAGTGTAGATCATCTGGATCTAACTCTTCTGCACCCTTTGTGACCTTTCCATGCAATAGCTCACAAAGCAAAGGGCAACATTCTACCAGTTCTGATCATCATTCACAAATTCAATCATCTCCTGCATATTTTGTCCCTCAAGGTCCAATGCCATATCCTTATCCCTGTTTTTACATGCCTCAGTCCAGTCAGGTTCCAGTACCCATAGCTCAACAACCACATGCCCTACCTGAGCCTCAACCATCTCAATCAAATCAACAATCTCAATCTCAATCACATCAAAGCTTTTTCACACCTGGAGTTGTTGACTGGAGTAGCTTACCAGATGATCTTTCTGGTTATCCTGAACAATTGTTTTCTGGTGCTGGTCAACATGGTGGTGAAAATCCTTTTGGAAATCTTGCTCTTATGGCCCTGGAGTCTACTGATGGTTCATGCTCAAATGCTTCATCATCACAGGTACCACAGGTATCTTCTGAGGTAAGGCCAAGTTGTGTTCTGAGTCATGCATAGCTGCTTTTGTCTCAATTAGAGAAGCAAATGTAGCTTTAATTAATCAAAATCTTGACCTAGAGAAAGTGATTTCCAAAAGAAAAGCTGAGTTTGAGTCTGTCTTAAATGAAAAAGATGATGAGATTTACAAATTAAAATGCCAAATCACTGATGAAAAGGCAAAGGTAGAGGTCATTTTAGAGAATCATAAGAATCTCAAAGAAACACTTGCAGCTACTCAAGTAGAGTGTGAACGCTGGGTAACATCCTGCAAGGGGTTTGAAATGCTTCTCAGCAAGCAAACAGCTTCAAATGTGAAGTTTGGGATTGGGTATAATCACACTGTACCTCCTACAGATTTTACTCCCAAGATAGAAGTAAAATCTGAAGGTGAAAGCAATTCCCAAACCACATCATCATGTGTCTCATCCTCAAGTGATAATCCAAAATCAGAGGATGAAGTCAGTATTAGTACCTCAGCTAATCAATCTGCTGATGGTCTCACTGCTGATAAACACATGATCAAAAAAAACTGAGCACTTCAGGTGTTGTCCCACAAAGTATTCAAAGTACTGAAGGGCAAGTAACAACACCTGAAGAGCATTTCAAACTAAATGAAAACAAACATGGTTTGACAACTGCTGAAGAGTCTATCAGGAAATCCAAAAGTACTGATAGAAAACTTCTGAAGAACAAATCTTCAGTTGTTACAAATCCTTTAGTACTTAACATAAGTACTGAGAGGAAGAAAGTACTGAAGAACACACCTTCAGTAGTTTCATCTTCTTAGCAGTTGAACAACAGAAGATGAAGAAAAAGCCATGTGAAATATGTGGTCTATTCAATCATCTCACTGATGAATGTTGGTACAAAAAGGGTTCCAAATTCAACAAAGATAAAATCATTAAAAAGAAAATTAATAAAATGAAAGATGAATTTGAAACCAAGTTTGTACCACAAACATCTCAATCTGATAACCCAAAGTTCTTACAAAAATCTAAAAAGAAGGAAGGGGTTTATCATAAAACAGCTGAAAGTATTCCTCATGGAATATCAAAACACCAGACTAAGTCTGTGTCTTTCAAAAAGGAGGACATGGTGAGTCACAGGAACAAATCAAAAACAAGTACTGATGTGTCTGCCGAACTGAAGGCTTTAACAACCAATCAACACAACTTGTTATGATGGTTCAACATCTGTTGGGGAGAGTTAACCAAATAGATGTACCTGTGATTAAACCACTGAAAAGGAAAACTAAGCCAAAATCAAAGGAATCCTTTTCAGCACCATCTCCACCTTCAAAGGCTGTTAATCATGACAAATCAATTAGTATAGAATCTGTTGATAAGAACAAACCCAAAACCAAAATGGTTTGGGTCTCAAAAGCTAACTAGTTTCTTGTGACAAATACAGGGTTCTTCAGCATGCCATAGAAGCATCTGGTATGTGGACAGTGGAGGATCTATGCATATGACAGGGAGCAGTTCTCTTCTTCATGACTACTCTCAAGGAAAGAAGGGATTTGTATCTTTTTGTAATGATGCTAAGGGTTACATCATCGGCAAAGGCTTTGTGTCAAATGGTGAGATAAGATTTGATGATGTTAACCATGTGGAGAATCTCAAGTACAACTTGTTGAGTGTCAATCAAATGTGTGATAAAGGGCATGTTGCACTTTTCACCAGCCAGAACTGTCGGATTCTGTCTTCCAATGTTTTGAGAATGATTGACAAGATATTGGATGAATATACTCTCCTGAAGGCCAACAGGATTGGAAGAGTATATGCCTTAGACTTATCAAAGAAAATTGATCTACAAGGCCATCCATGTCTGTTCTCCAAGGGCTCTCCTTAGAAATCTGAACTCTGACACAGAAGGCTTGGTCATGTGAATCTAAAAAACATGAACCAGCTTATCCATCATGGTTTAGTGAGAGGTTTGCCATTAAAGAGTTCAAATGTGATGAAACTTTTGCTTGTTTAAAAGGAAAGCAACACAAAGTATCATTCCCTCCAATAGAAGAACCAAAGTCCACTGCCTGCTTGCAATTACTGCATATGGATCTTTTTGGTCCAGTAAGAGTGATGAGCATGGCAAAGAAAAAATACTGTCTGGTAATTGTGGATGATTATTCCAGATTTGTATGGACCTTCTTTTACATTCAAAAGATGAGGCTGTTCAAATCATCATCTACTTTGTGTTGTATGTGGAAAAGCAGTACTCCCTTCAGTCAAGTGTGTGAGGAGTGATAATGGCACAGAATTTAGAAACCACACACTTGATGAATTCTATTTATCTAAGGGAATCAAGAGGCAGTATAGCATTCCAAGAACTCCTGAACAAAATGGAGTGGTGGAGAGAAAGAACAGGACCCTTATTGAAGCCGCAAGGACAATGTTGGCTGATTCTGGTTTGCCACTAACCTTTTGGGTTGAAGCTGTCAACACAGCTTGCTTTGTGCAAAATACAGTGTTAGTAAATCAGAGGTTGATGAAGACTCCTTATGAGATGTTACATCATTTGGCCCCTCTGATTTCCTTTTTTAGAGCATTTGGGTGTCCCTGTTACATTCTTAAACAAAGAATCCACTTCAGAAGTTTGAATCAAAGGTGGATGCAGGGTACTTTGTTGGGTATTCATCTACTTGCAAGGCATACAGAGTTTTTAATTGCAGAACAAAGATAGTTGAAGAAACCTTGCATGTAAAGTTTAATGAATCTCCAAAGTACAAAATCTCACAAAACCCTGTGGAGTTATTTGATTTGGACATACTGCAATATGTTCCTTATCAGTCTCCAGTTGTTGTAGATTCTGAGAATCCATCATCTCCTGCAACTAGTCATCCATCTGGTAGTATAAATGCAAGGTTTAGTGATCACCTGCCTCTGTCTACTAAACTTGATGTTCCTGTAGCTTCAGCAGTTCCATCCACAACAAATGCTGATGAGATCTCTGAACCCTCTACTTCATTTGAATTGCCATCTCATTCTAGATTTCAAGAGTCTGAATCAACATCTGTTGCTGCTGAATCTCCTACAAACACTTGCACAGATCTTATTGAGTACCAAGAACTAAACCCATGTCTCAGATCATTGGTGACATCAATGCTGGTGTTTCAACTAGACGTCAATTGTCCAATTTCTGCTTTTATGCTCTCTTCATCAGTCAGCAAGAGCCAAAGAACTATCATATTGCATTAAGAGACAATGGATGGGTTGAAGCCATGCAACTTGAGCTTCTTCAGTTTCAAAAGCAGCAAGTGTGGGAACTGGTTCCTCTACCCCAAGGTAAGTGTGCAATAGGCACTAAATGGGTGTTTAGGAATAAAACTGATGAAAAAGGTCAAATTGTCAAGAACAAGGCCAGACTGGTTGTACAGGGGTTTTCACAAGAAGAAGGTATTGATTATGATGAAACCTTTGCCCCTGTAGCCAGACTGGAGGCAATCAGATTGTTCTTAGCTTATGCTGCTTTCCATAATCTTAAAGTTTTTCAAATGGATGTCAAAAGTGCATTTTTATATGGTAAAATAAAAGAAGTTTATGTGTGTCAACCACCAGGTTTTGAAGATCATAAACATCCAGATTGGGTGTATAAGCTTGATAAGGCTCTTTATGGTTAAAACAAGCTCCCAGAGCCTGGTATGATACACTGTCTAACTTTCTTCTTCAAAACAATTTCACTAGAGGATCCATAGATAAAACTTTGTTCATTAAGAAAGTAGGCATGCATAAGCTCCTTGTTCAAATTTATGTAGATGATATTATTTTTGCATCTTCTGATCCACAGTTGTGTGATGCCTTTACTAAGTTGATGCAACAAAAGTTTGAAATGAGTGCCATGGGAGAATTATAGTTCTTTCTGGGTTTGCAAATCAAACAAATGGCTGATGGAACTTTCATTCATCAGTCAAAATATACAAAGGATCTGTTGAAAAAGTTTGATTTACAAAATTGTAAGCCCTGTTCTACTCCAATGTGCAGCACCACACAACTGGATGCTGATCAGAAACGTAAAGCAGTTGATGAAACTCTTTAGAGATGTATGATTGGTTCCTTGATGTACCTTACAGCTTCTAGACCAGACATTATGTTTGCAACTTGTGTCTGTGCTAGATTTCAGGCTGCACCTAAAGTATCCCATATGATTGCAGTCAAAAGGATCTTTAGATACATGGAAGGAACTCAATCTCTAGGACTTTGGTATTCCACTGGGCACTCTTGCAAATTAGTTGCTTTCTCTGATAGTGACTATGCAGGGTGTAAATTAACCAGAAAATCAACCTCTGGTGGATGCCATTTTTAGGCAATTGTTTAGTTTCTTGGCAGAGTAAGAAACAAAATTCAGTTGCTACATCCACTGCTAAAGCAGAGTACATTGCTGCTGCAAGTTGTACATCTCAGGTACTCTGGCTTCAGAATCAATTACTGGATCATGACTTTACAGAGACTAAGACTCCTTTACTGATGGACAGTGCTTCAGCTCTTTGTATTGTTAAGAATCCTGTCCAGCATTCTAGGACCAAACATATTGAGATCAGACATCATTTTATCAGGGATTGTTATGAAAAAGGTCTGATTGATCCAAAGTTTTTTCCTAGTGCTGATGAGCTTGCAGATATATTTACTAAGCCTTTGGGCAGTGCAACTTTCCAAAATCTAGTGCTAAGGCTTGGTATGCTGCAGCTAGAATGATTTGACAACTACTGATGATCTCAGTTCACAAGTACTGATGAACATTAGTATACAACTGTCAAAAATAAGTACTGATAAGTTATTTTATCTTCAACAGTTTTCATAACTACTGAAGACTAAATTACTTAAAAGTACTGAAGTACTTTATTTGTTGAAAAGTACTGATGTAGTTACAACTACTGATATGGTTATAACTACTGATGTCTGTTCTAACAGATAAGTACTGATGACCAATGAAACATCTGAAAATCAGATAGTCTGCTGAGTAAGTGTTAAGGTCAATGAAACAACTGAGATCTGTGAATTGACGACAACAGCTGATGAGAAATTTTACTCTTCAATTGTTTCAAACAACTGATGTTTCATTTCAAAACAATTGAAGCCAAAACCAAGTCTTTAGTAGTTTCAAACTACTGATGACTAACACCAAGTCTTCAGTTGTTTACAACATCTGAAAGTTAAAACCATGTCTTCAGTCGTTTTCTAACAACTGATGACTAACACCAAAACTTTCAGTTGTTTTCTTTCAGCCGTTTCATAACCTATAAATACCTAAACCTAACTTCATAACCTATAAATACCTAAAGCTAACTTCAAACTTTTCATAAGTCGTTTTTTGAACTTTCATCTTCCATTAATGGCAACCATGCAAATCAAAACACGACACAACTGTGTTGCCTACTTCATAAAATCGGCCTTTTGGACTAAGTTTGATGTTGCCATTGAACTGATGGTTGATTCCCCGTATCAAACTACTTTTCTTCTGAATCCAACCATCTATCCCGATACCCTTCGCCAATTCTGGACAAATGTCACTATCCATACTGGTGAGAATGATGTCGCGATCACTCTCCAGACGTTTGTAAACCAGAAGAAGGTGGTCATCACTCCTGCTATCATTCGCCAAACCCTAGATTTGAATGATGCAACCTTTGTCACCAAATACCTGAAAGGCACCACTGATCTATCATTCATCAACCATGGGTATGAGGGCGACCTAAGTGCTACCACCATTCCGAAGAAGCACTTCCATGATGCTGAACGCCTAATCTTTCATATGATCAATGTCTGCCTTGCCCCCAAAACCTCTTCATGGGATCAAATGTCATCCAGGTGGCAGCAGGTATTGTATTCTATCCTTGAACGCCAAAGCTTAAATTTTTCTGAATTATATTTTTGGAATTAAAAGATCTGGCAATGAAACCTGTGGCTAACAGATGGATATTATATCCAAGGTTTCTTATGGCCATAATCATCAATCAATTAAAATCTGATGGCCCTGTTGGCCTTGGAGTCCCTACTATGGTAGTTTTGCTTGAGGTATACTCCAGGCACAATTCTGACCCACAACTCAAAGAGGCTGCCAAAGTGCTAAAACCCAAGCAGAGGGAACCCACAGCCTCATCCTCCGATCCAAAGTCCCTTCCAAACCACAATCCAAACAAACCAAAAAGGCTACTCAGGGAGTTGAGTCCCCTATTGATGCCCCTGCAACACAAAGACAGAATGAAACTACTGGTAGTAATCCCCCTGTAGTTTCCAAGACTCTACCAGCTGAAACCGCTCAGGTATCCTCTCAACAGGATCCTGATGTAACCAAAAATGGGGAAACCACATTACTGGAATCTCTCTCACTTGAGAAGATTGCCATTGAAGAGCACCATTCACCCAGGTGCAATCTTCTTCACACTTATCTCCCACTAAAACCACCCCTACAAGCCCAACTGTGGTTTTTGCACAAGTGCTGACTCAACTACATTCCTCTACCCCTCCTTAGAAACCTATTACCACTGGGAAAACCTCAACAGTTGAGGGAGAGGATTATAATGTGGCTGATAACCCACAGCACAGGGATTACAGAGTTCAATCTCCCTGTGTAGGGGAGGAGATTCGAACATCTGGTGAGGCTGCCTCTTCTCCTGTTTCAGCACATGAACAGGATGACGGTGGTATCATCTCTAAGATCTCACCAGAGGCAACTGCCAATGAAGGACATAATCATGAGGGAGGAAGTCCCCAGTTCCAAGAAATAGGGGCACATGTGAATACTGATCTACACTCAGCACATGTTCATCCTGATTTAATCAGGAGGTCAGATTATTCAACAAAGACTGATGATGACCTGGGCTTTTTCTTTGATGTTCTAGCCCACAACACCATTCTTGAGGCTGAGGTATGCAGACTACAAGAACTGCTTGCCAAATTGTCTCAAGAATCAAGTCCATCTCCCCAAATTCACCCATAGATGGAAGCTTCTTCTGAAGCTCTCCCAAACACTGAGCCACTCCCAACAACTGTGCCACCAGCCTCTGATTCAGGCACCATTTCTCAGGGACAGAACCCCTCTGAGCAAATGGTTGCTACCTTTCAATCCTCCTTACCTCTCATCACTTCCATCATCACTAACATTGTGCATCAAGCTATTGATGAGAGGCTTTCCTCAAATTTTCAAACCTTAGTTGATGATGCTGTTTCTAAGAGACTTTCTGACATTCAAACCCCTGAACCTAATGCAACCAAAAAAAGGGAGTCTAAGTCAGTGAAAGCAGACAAAAGAAAGAGAGTTCAAAGAGGAAGAAGAAAAAGAGAAGAAAGAAAAGGAGATGATCACATACAAGAGAAAGAAGAGTGCTGAACAGACTAAAGATGAGAAAAAGTTAGAAGAACTGATCAAAGAAGCTGATGAGCAACATAGAAGATCTATGGATAAGATCATTGATCAACTCTTCAGACAAGGTTTTGACACAGCCAAACTTGACTCTGAAATTAGAAGGCTAGAGATTCAAGAGAATGAGCATAGATGGGCAAGTTGTAATGAGAAAGAAAGGGAAAGGCTGGAAGCTATGATAAGATTCATATCAAAACATTTGGGAAGACCAATCATTGAAGTGAAGTCATGGTCCAGAGACAGTATTTTGGAGATAACTACCAGAATCTGTTCTTCTGAAGTATTCAACAAAGGATTGATCATAGAAGCTCTTGATGAAGCTGGTTCCGGGAAAAGGTCTGATATGGCAAAGTTATCCAAAGCCTCACTCACAACCAAGATGCTAGAGCAGCCTGTACAATCTCCCAAACCAAAACAACCAACTTCACAACCCTCAAAACCAACTCCTTTACCCAAGAAACCTACTAAAAAAACTACCAATGATGCACCCAAGAGGAAGAGAATGGTGTTGAGGATGGAAGAAGAAAAAGAAGATGATGAGGATGATAGTCTGCCAATCTCTGCTATTCTTAAAACAAAGATGCCTGAGCCCAGGAGTCACCCAACAACAATCACACCTGACATCCAAAGGCAAATGGTAAAAGTGAAACTTGAAGAAGAAGAAAAGCACAAACAACATGATGAGCAGCTGTTAAGGATGGTTGATAAAGAGTTTCCTAAGTCTTCATCCATACAAACTATGAAAAAACATGCTCAGAGGTTGTATGCTCTCAGATTCACATTTCAATATCAGAAAGAGAGAGTGAGAATTTGGCCTGACCCCAGAGTAAGTGACAGAATTCATAAAAAGAATATTCCAAGTCGATACAATGTCCAAGTAAAGAAGACTGTAGATGTTGTGATAATGCTGGCCATTGTAGTGTCACCCAGGGGAAATCCTTGAAGACTTCAAGAGAGCTTACAAGTCTAAGATGACTCCACAAACTTTACTAGAAAACAAAATGGTGAAGAAGGGGTTGATCTACAAGAAGCTTGAAGAAATAAGAAGAAATAAGCTCCAGTTGTTACTTGAAGGTACTCATCCTGATGAGTTTGCATACAGAGAAATAACTACTGTGGAGCTAAAGAATGGAAAGAATGTTAAATACTTATCAGAGTACTATGGGCCTGAGTTCTTCTTTGAAAGTGAAGCTGAAGAACTCACAATGGAAGAACAAGTTGTATTACTTGAGGCCTATGTTAGAGAGTCTTACAGACTCATCATTGGGAAGTAGGTCTCATGAATGGGGTAACAGCTCTGTGTTCAATTCCCTAAGACAGAGTTCCCATTCATCCTTTGCCAATCAAACTTTCTGAAACCTCTTCCCTGGCCTGAGCTTAATTTGGTGATTTCTGAGCTGATCCAGAAAATGTTTCTGCCAATAAGTGGGACTTTAATAATTTTTTAAGGTTTTGGCTGCATTGGTTCAGGGGGAGTTTGTTGGACCAAAAGAACCAATGAGCCAGATCAGAAAAACCTTTAAGTCCCACAGACATCATAACAACTGAAGTGGTCTACAACAACTGAAGACAAAGTCTGAAGACAAAGTCTGAAGACAAAGTCTGAAGACAACAGCTGAAGACAAAGTATGAAGACAAAGTCTAAAGACAAAGTCTGAAGACAACAGCTGAAGACAAAGTTTGAAGACAAAGTCTGAAGACAACTGTTGAAGACAAAGTCTGAAGACCAAGTTCTCAGAAGTTGTCACAACAGCTGTAGTAGTTTCTTTCGGTAGTTGTGATGGTTTACTTTTCAGTAGTTTGTAATTAGTAGTTGTATTTTATGTAAAACATCTGAATTTCTTACACTTCAGATGTTATAACTTCAGTAGTTATAATTTTAGCTTGTACTTAGCTTTTTGTAAAGTTGTCCTCAGTTGTTGTGGACATCTTCAGTAGTTTAGTCTACTTTCAGTTGTTTGTATAAATCAGTTAAATGTCACTATCAACTGACATCAGCTGATGTCACATTTCTTTATAAAAGGAACGTTGACCTAATTGCTTTTGGTGGAGAAGCTAGTGCGTGAATGAAGATATTCTCTTTGCAGAAAACTGTCTCTCTCTATAATCGTCACTGTTTGATTGAATATTCATATTATTCTTGCTTAAATTTCGTCTAATTCTTGTTCTATTCCGCTGCAAATCTTAATCTAATTGATCAAACTACATCCCGATCTTTTCAAATATAAAAATTTTTCGCGCTGAGCTGGCCCCAACCAGCCCGCCCCAGCCTGGGGCGTTGCCCCTTGGACCCCACTAGGGGCTGCTGCCCCTAGGACCCCGCTATCAGGGGCTGCCGCCCCCGAACCCCCGCTGTCCCGCGGAGGGTCGGTTATATTTATGATGATTAGTACTTGGTATGTTGTGTACTTATTAAGTTAAGTATTATATATTAAAGTGGAAGATGATATTAATGAAAAGTGAAACTTAATGAATGTTACCCCCGGGCCCGTTTGATGATGTAAAGTCATGCAAGCACTATGATAGACTTCACTTATGTGAGTCTGATGTATGATGATGGATCTGTATTCATGAGCGGGCTATGTGCCTTGCAGTGTGGATCAACTGTTGGGGGTTAGCTACCGTATTCATGTGTACCGACAGGGATTGACATTTGTTGTCGATCAACATGGAGCTCTTGCTTTGTGCAATCTCATTTACGATGAAAGTGAAAGATAATGAAAGATAATGAATATGCTTATTATGATGCAAGTTATGTTATGTACTAAGATGTATGCATGATCATTATATGAAGGTTAAAGTTTTTATTTTCTTATATTATTTAAAACTAGAACTCACTCAGCGAAGCTGACTTTTATGCATAATAGTTAGCAGGTAAGTGCTGATGCTGAGGATGGCACACGGAGCTACTTGGGGAGCTATGGATGGCATTCCTATTTATGAAATCTTTATTATAATTTAAGAACAAGTAATATGTTTTGTTTGCAATTAAAGGACAAATGTATGAGTAAATGAATGTCTAATTATTTCCGCTGCAATGTTTTGTTATTAAACTGATTTTATGATATGATTAACCAACTGTGAGGCTTTCCGGGAACGAGGCTTTACATGTTCAGTTGGCTTGGCAGCAGCTTTTGGAGTGGCAGGATGTTGGGTAGCTTGAATGGCTCCACGAATGGACTTTGGAGCCTTGCATTCCCTTGCAAAGTGACCAAGTTGGTTGTAGTTGTAGCACTTGGCCTTTGATTTGTCAAACCTAAATTTGCTATTGGTTAGGTTCTGAGGGAACTGCCTTCCACTTATTTTAAGGAACTTCTTTGCATTGTAGGTTAAAAAAGCCATTGGCTAGACAATGTCCATATATTCCATATCGTCTAGGATGAAACACTCAAGATCATCAAAACAGAATTGAAAATCTCCATAGTGCCTATTTCCTGAAACAAAGGCACAACTATCCTGGAAGGGACTTCGTTGAGCCCGTTGAGACTTGGTGTCTCAGGAAATGTGATGTAAGGCCAGATGAAGATGGTGGCTGTTGGAAGTAGTTCATGTACAACTAAGGCTGGGGAGTACTTGATCCTTCAGCAACATGTAGAGCATCACTGACAGAGAGATTAGAAGTTTTGCTCATCTGATGGTCTTTCAGAGTTTCCATCTCGATACGGTATCCATTGGGATGCCATATAGTTCAGTCATGGTAAGAGTGTTGAGGTTCTCGGTTCTCTTGATTGAGACATATAAAAAGTCCATTCATTAGGAAGTGCACTCATGAACTTCTTTACAATGTCTCTCTTTCAAGAGTCACTCCCACAGACTGAAGTAAGGAGATTAAGTCCATGTACCTGAAGTAAAGCTGACTAAGGGTCTCTCAGCAATATGAGTGAAGTTTCTAAATTACTGCTTCAGTGTAACTCTCTTGGACTCTATGAGATCAGTGGAACCGGAGTACATCAATGTCAAAGCATCAAAGAGTTCTTTGGCATTCTGACAGGGCTCAAACCCTACCAATATGGAGTTTTGTATGGCTGTAAGCAGCACTGTCATGGCTTTACAATCGATGTCCATCTTCTTGAAGTCTTCATCGGAGTAGTCTTCAACAGCTTTCTCTATCATGGCGCCATTACCCGCCGAGGATTCCACCTTTGGTTTGTATGGACCATGAGTGACTGGCCTCCACATACGGTTGTTTTGATACTTGATGAAACCTTCAATATGTTTACACCAGGCTCTGAAATTATCAGGAGTGATAATTGGAGCCTTGGTCATTAGGAGTGAGCATAATAAGGGCCGACCCGAAAAACCGGACCAAAAAACCAAAGACCGGACCGGCCCAAACCATTATACATACACATAGTCTGGTCCGAGGTCCTAAATTTTTAGTTATTTCGGTCCTTGGTTCGGGCTGGTTCGGGCCCGATAAAAGCTCGTA
The DNA here is from genome assembly GCA_025215565.1 of Flaveria ramosissima. Taxonomy (NCBI): domain Eukaryota; kingdom Viridiplantae; phylum Streptophyta; class Magnoliopsida; order Asterales; family Asteraceae; genus Flaveria; species Flaveria ramosissima. The sequence goes on along the minus strand of CM046042.1, from coordinate 7,729,162 downwards.
TTACCCAAAAAGACCGATTTAATAAATATAAAAAAACACGATTGAGACCGACTAACCAACCCTATTAGCCGATTATCTACCTAATATAAAAATATCTACGTTTAAAAATCAACTTGGTCCACATTATACCCTAAAGAAAACATTGAACAATGTAAGTAGATGCATTAATTATAGTCTCTTGTGGTGATCCGTCAATATAACAATATATGTGTTGAAACTATTATAATATTGTGGATGTGTTAGATGATAAAGAAATATAATTACATTTTACTTTATACAAGTCATAATTTAGGTAAAATTGTTTATTTAGATGGATTTACTCAAATCATTCAATAGGTCGATCAGTTTTGATTATTTAAATCATCCCCAAAGGCTAATTATTGAATTACACTCAATTCAAATTATATATGTTAATTTGGGTAACTGATATTAAACTTGCTAACACAAAATAGACCCATATGACCAACTAGGAACCATTTAACCTAGAAAAACTAGGAAGTTTACAATCCAACTATATAATCCTAATTATTATATCATGCATTCATAATTATGACCTAGAAAAACTAGGAACCCTTTGACCTTCCATGACGGCAGATGCAAATCCAAGTTTATAATCCAACTATATAATCCTAACAATTATATCATGGATGCATAATTAATAAATCAAATCAAGAAGCAAGTGGTGTCATTCAAGAATTAAGATAATTTTACTCGGGGTGATCTATTAGTGTGATTCAATCAAAGGTTAGCCTACACAATTTTTTTTCATGTCAACATTTGTACATTCATGTCTTTCGATCTATTGTTTGTTAACTTTATGCAACACATCTCTCTAGTTTTAGTATTGTTAGTTAATGTTAATTGTTATGTAAATTGTTAACTTTTTTATTATTACTTGTTCTTTGTATGTTATTCTATTATTTATGTTAATTGTTCGTTTATGTTTGTATGTGTTCGTTTATGTTTGTTTAATAATGGTTGAGAATATTTCGTGACTGATACTATTTTCTTACATATGTTTATTGTAGATGGATTCACAAAAACATGATGAGATTCTATCAAGTGACGAAGAACAAACCATTAATGAAAAGGAAGCCCGTAATCAACAAGTGAATAAAAAAGAAGAGAAAGTCAACTACTAGTTCTCATGTTTGGGACCATTTCGAGAAGATCTTTGTGGAGGGTGAAAGAAAAGGACGATGCAAATATTGTAATTTAAATATTTGTGCAAGTGATGGAACATCTACAATGAGTCGACATTTAAAGAGGTGTAAGTCAAATCCTTCTAATCTTGTAGATCAAAATCTATTGTTTATGAAAAAAAGATGATGGTGAGGGGATTAGTAGTGGTACTTTGAAAACATGGAAGTTCGATCCTTTTATAGGTCGAAAAGCTTTAGTTAAGATGATAACTGAGGACGAACTTCCATTTTCTTTAGTTGAACATGAGGGATTTAGGGAATTTATGGAGGCAGTTTGTCCGAATTTTAATATTCCCTCACGTTGGACGATTGCTCGAGACATTAGTAGGTATTACTTGGCGGAAAAGAAGAAACTAATAGACTTTTTCACTAAAACTAAAGTAAGAGTTTGTCTTACCACTGATACATGGACTTCAAACCAAACCATCAACTACATTGTATTAACTTCACATTTTATCGATGGTAATTGGAAATTTCACAAAAGAATCATCAATTTTAAGCCAATTTCAAGTCATACGGGTGATGTTATTGCAAGGGCTATAGAGGAATGCTTGGATGAGTGGGGTATAGAACATGTAATGACTATCACCATGGATAATGCATCCGCAAACAATGTTGCAATTAGGCTATTAAAGGGAGGTTACCTAATCTGTTACGTAAAAGTATGTATCTTCATGTTAGGTGCTTAGCCCATATTATCAATCTAATGGTTAAGGATGGTTTGAAATCACACAATAAAACTATTGAGCGTATTCGAACCACAGTTAAATACATCAGACATTCAGCGGTATGCTCGACAAGTTCAAAACATGTGCTAGTGATAAAAAGATAGATTCACAAGCCTTGTTATCTCTTGATGTCTCCACTAGATGGAATAGCACACATGACATGCAAGAAAGTGCCGTTAAGATTGAAAAAGCTTTTGAACTATATGACCGGAAACATACCAATTTTCGGAATGATTCAGGCGCGAGCCGACTGGTTATATGCAACGAAAATGGTTTAGTTTTTGGGAATCTTTAAACGAAAAACTGTAAAGATTTCAGGCTCAAACTATGTTATAGCACATCAGTTTGTTTATGAAATTATGGATATTGGTGATAACTTGGATAGATTTTTAAACCAAACGGGTCAACTTTATGATTTTATGGAGATGATAGTGTTGATGCATGTATGTCCCTAGATCATGATTTGTAATGTAATAGATCTTGTCTGTCTGATTATGATGTAATGTGTATTGATTAATGAAATGACATAGATTGTTTGTTATTTGTAATGTTTAATATTTCATTAATGAGTCGTGATTGAATTGATTGGGTTTATGATTGTTTGAATGGTTACCCATTATGTTATATTAATTAAAACATTCAAACTTAACTTTCTGAAGTTCTCATGCGAATGGCCCATGCGAATGGACCACACGCATGAATAACTTCATACGATTGAATCAATCGCACGACTGAACCAGGAGACTGAATCAGTCGTATGATTGACACATAAGATTGGCTCAGTCGCACGACTGAACACTCAGTCGTGCGGATGAATCAACCGCATGGTTCAATCGCACGACTGAACCATACTTATGGCCCAGTCGCACGATTGAACAATACTAACCTATAAATGGACCCAATTCGTGGAAAAACGTAAGCATTCATACCATTACGATTCCAGACGTACCCTAGCCGTCCAAAAGCCTCCCAAATCATTCTCCAAGTTTACAGAACACATTAGATCGATTCCTAATCGACTTCTAACGTTAGATTCAATTCTTGGTTGATTCTTCGTGTGTTCTCACTGATTGGATCGCCAATCAAATAGGATTCCGCACTATTTGAGTTGGTTTAACACGCTAATCACTAGGTATTTCGTTCAAATACCAGGTCCTAACAGATAGCACTTATGAAAAATAAGTTTTATGAATATTTTGGAGATGAAGATCGAAAAAATATGTTGTTTGAATTTGCTGTTATATTAGATCCTCGCATGAAGCTTCGAATTATTCAATTTTCTTCTGAAAGATGTTGTATGCTAATTAGGGAAGAAAGGGACAAATATAAAGATGAAAAAGGGAAAATGACAGACGAAGATTTTAAGAAGATGGTAGAATGTTGGTTGATGATGTAAAAAGAGAAATGGAATTATTGGTTAAAGAGTATCAGGTCATAGTTCCTATCTCAGATTCAGAAGATTTCTGGTTAAGAGCCATTTTTGAGTGTAGTTAGTGAGTGAGTGATGAAATAAGGTGATTTAGGATGGTTAGATTTCACAATCAAGAGCCTAAAAAGCTCTGATACCAATTATAGGATTGGTGTTGGTCTCCTCAACACAAGATTTGTCTCTCAAACTCACTTAAACACACTCTAAGGATGAAGCAGAATCTCTTACTTATGTTGATGATTATATACTAAGTTAATGAATACAAGAATGGTTTTCAAGATACTTGTATATATTACTTCTCAACTCAAAGTTACAAGACTCTTACAAGCATATATGAATGAGTTACATTGATAAATTATATATACTACTATCTACAACCAGTTATACTTAGATAACTTGCTAGAACTTACAACTAGACAAATAATACAAAGCTAGAAGTAAGGTATCTAAGACAAAAGACTATCCTACATTAGGTAGTCATGACAGGTCCATGACTTACCTTTTGTGACCAATAAAAGTTGGTAACTATACTAGTTGATAAAAGGTGAATAGTGGATAGAGTATGGTCAACTACATAGGCGTGGGAAAATGCCATGCAGTATATCAGAGTTTGACAGCATGTGTCAGTCAGACCATACTATTATTGCAGGACCGTTGAAGGGTATGCACTTACAACACAACAACACAATGAGGAGAGTTACTTAGAACACTTAACAGATCAAATAGGGGATTAACTTTAGTGAGAGATGCTAAGAACACAAGTAAGAATGAGACAGAACAAGATAGCAAACAACACAAGGATTTGGTTTTCAAGAATGTTGTATATTGCTTCTCAAGTTCTATTACAAATGTTACAAAGCATACTTAGAAAGTTACAAGTACTTGAGATACATATACTACATCCTACATCCGGCCATACTTTGAAGGCCAGCTAGATACATAAGACTAGACAACTACAAAATCAAATGTAGAGTCAAAAGGCAGATTGCCTTTTGACTAGTGACTATGATATGCCATAGCTCACATCCTAATATATTACAAAAAAGATAAAAGTACAAAAAGTAGAAAGCACATAATCAAGACCTCAATATACAGTTACCAAAAGCATGGACCTTTTCACCAACTCATGTAAGTTGCTGACTTTATAGAGTTGCAGCGGAAAGGTGGTCCAACTTTATGGTAAAGTACATCAGATAAAAAAATGTCTCTAAAGTCTTCGGAAGAAATCTGTCTTCATGCTTTGGCTTCAGAAGACTTTGTCTTTGAAGCTTCTGAAGACTTCACTTTTGGCTTCAGAAGATGTTGGTCTTGGCTTCGGAAGATTTTACACTTAGAATATTTCTAGTAAAAGGTGTAAAAATTCCGAAGCATTTCTACTTTTGTTCTTCAGTGCATACATGCAGAGAGACTTTGGATGTTTTGGCCGCATCAGACTTATAGGAATCCTTAGAAACTTCCCCTAGGCTGATGCTACCAAAACATTTGAAGATCTTTAGTTGTTGACAGTCCTCATAATGATGATGCCCATGCCTTTCTTCATTAGATGGTCAGGATCACTCAGACTTTCATAATATCTTCTCATCTCAAAGAGATCATGCAGAGGTAGGTTAAATAAGTCTTGCCATGTGTAGACATCTTCACCACCTTGATCTCTGATCACATGCCATCTCTCTGCATTAGTTGTGATGGTCGAGGATAAGATGGGTCTCTCAGCTGCAAGAGGAGCCACTTGAATTGGAGTTGATTGGGTTGCCTCTTCATGCACTTCCTCTGGTTGATCTGACTGAGCCTAAGGTGTATAGATGGATGATTCAGGCTTCTTCTTCTTCTTTGACTTTGGTTTGGAAGCCATCCTTTTCTTCCTCTTTGAAGACTTTAACTGAGAAGACTGGTCTGCAGCACCTTGTTGATCAGTTTCGTCTTGCTCAGTTGGGTGTTCCTCCCTCACAGGTTTAGAAGGAGGGGGAGTTTGACCCTGCTGTGGATCAGAAGATGAAGCTTGCTGAGGCTCAGCAGGAGGTCCAGATTGTGTTGTCTCAGGTTGTTCAACCTTAACCTCCACTTCAGGTGGAGCTTGACTTGGAGGGGAGTATAAGTCAATTAACTCGCCACTCTTGATCTTCTGCTTGATTACCCTGATGTACTCATCCATTGTAGATAGAGACATAGGGCCAAGTCTCCTTCCGGAGAATCCATACAGCTTCAAGAAGCTCATCATCCTTTGTCTGTCAGCAGATTCTTCATACTCTTTTGGATGATGGCTCTTGACTTTGCAGCCTCTTCCCTCATCTTTCTCTTTGTTGCATTTTGTTCTTTGAGCACTTGAAGTTCAAGCTGTTTCAGATAATCAACTCAATGTACTCAAAGGACAAGGGAAGAAGTGCATATGGCTGATACAGACCTATGGCACTCAGGTAGTTGATCATGTTTTGCCTATCTATTTCCTTGTCTACCCGAGGTTATTGTGTAGCTGCCACAGCCTCTTCCATAGGGCTTTCTTGAACTGGGGAGAGAATAGGAACATGCTTGTATAATCTTTTCTGTTTCTTCTCCTCTTTGAATTGGAGAAGTAGCATTGCATCCTCTGCTTCTTTCATCTCTCTTGACACTTCCATGTCAGCCAGTTCATTGAGTTCCTCTAAGGGGAGAGATATAATTTCATCTATGTCATAGTTCCTGGTCTACAGGTAAGTAATCCTGACTACCCTCAACTCATCATTTTATGTGTTTGGTCTAGAGGCAGCCCTGATTGCAGCTTGCATGAAGCCTGAAGACCTAGAGGAACTTTCTCCCCTTAACTTCCTCTTCCTCTCTCTCTCTCTCCTCCTCAATCTCCTCAGGAGTTAGAATCCTTTTCCCTTTGTCACCCACAGACCTTTGTGACACAGGGTGGAGAGAGCTTCGGCCTTCATTGATTGGTGTAGCATCCAAGCTCTGGCCAGAGAGAGGTTGTGAGACACCTTCACCAGCAGGTGTTTCACTGAGGGGATGAATTGCTGAAGTAGTTGTTGGTGTGACAGGGCTCTCAGGCTCTATCACTGGGCCTTCAGCCAAGCTTTTCCCTTTGAAGCTAATCTCAGGGTCTGCCTCAACATCCAGTTGACCAATGACATTACAAGATTGCCTTTGTCTCCTTCTTAGACTGAATGCTTTAGTAATTCTGTCTTGAATCCTTTGTGCCAACTTGTCAGCTTACCTAGATTGACTTGGGTTGACAAGTGGCATTTTGACTAGATCATGACCTTCATAGTAGTTCAAGGTCTGAAAATTGAACACCTCTTGCTGACCTTGAACTCTTTGAAGAACAAGGTCTCTTCTATCAGCATCATACCTCCACCCAATAATGTAGATTGAAGTTCCTTAAGGTGGGGATGTTATAACCCTTGGAATGCCTTCCTCAAAGAGACTCCTGATGAAAGAGTCTATAGTGTCCACATCAATGTGAACTTGAGGAAGTTGCTGAGTATGCATAATTGCAAGTGAGGATGGTGACTCTTCAATGTCCATACTCCCTAAATAACTCCCAGGTTCTGTGATGTAATGACTTTCTCCCCTTTTTTGGTAGCATCACCCTGTTGTATAGGTGAGCTAGAAGTTAGGTCAATCACATTCACAGGTTCTTATGTTCCTGGTTAAGCTCTCCTTAAAGGTCTCCCAGCTAGTTTTTCCCTAAGATAAGATATTTCAAGTTGTTGATCATTGACCCGGCTGTGTAGGTTAGTCACCTGAGATTCAAAGTGACTAACCTTAGAGACTAAATATGAGCATGTTTTTGACAGTTTTTGCACCTTTAGTCTCAAATTCCCCTCATCTTCATCAGTAGAATCATTGGGGGATGAGATGATTGGACCAAAGTCCTCTCTCTCCCCATCAGCTTCAGGTTCTTGGCTACTGGATTTCCTCTGCACATTGACAACCTTAGTTGAAGTGTCAATGGGTTGAGTTGTCATGGTTGAGGTCTTAATGATGTAATCACTTGCAAAAGTGAGAGCCTCTTCCATATGTACTTCAGGAACAGGTTCAGGGAGATCCACCTCAGTGATAGGTGATTGATGTGGGCTAGACAAAGGAGACTCAGTAGTACTCATCTCTCTTTGAGTAGGGGAAGAGTAGAGAGACTCATGGTACTCACTAAAACCTAAGTCTTCATTAGTATATAATGAGAGGTTGGGAATGGGTTGATTTAAGTCTAAAGGCTGGGGATGGGAACTGTCCCCTGAAGGTTGTTCACTTGAGTGTTGAGACTCAGAATAAAGGCTTAAGGCAGTTGGGCTTGTGAGCTCATCAGGGTGAGCATGAGGAATCTCACCACTGATTCTTGAAGAGATGGGAGTGGTTTGCTCCTCAGGGGAAGTGGGAGCTCTAGTATCCACTTCCTCCTGTAAGGGTGAGTGTATAGGGGTCTGCACAAGCTCAATAACTAGAGTTGGGGTTTGTTTGGATTTTCTTTGGTAGTTGAGGGTGATTTTGGGTCTTTTTGGTTGTTGGGAGGTAGAAGGTGTGGGTTCAACACTAGCTTGTGTTGCTAGCTTGTCACCTTGAGCAATGAGCTCTAACATTTTTGGGACAAGGGCTGTTTCTACCCCTGAGAAGCCTACAGTGGCTTTTTCATAATTTTAAAGATGTCGGGCTTCATCTGTCCCAATTTAAGAACATTATCTATTTCCCTCAACTGTGAGCCCAGTTCACAGTTGAGAATGTGTTGAACATATCTAGGAAACATATAATACTCTAAGGAGTCCAAGTTATCAAGAAAATTTGTATAAACAAATTGAGAGTACCTGAACTTGACCCCTTGAACCATTCCATGCACTATGAAGGAGAGATCCTCAGGAATCTGGTCCCACCCTCCATGCTTGTTTGACAAGTTGTGGATAATTACATGAAGCAGATATTTCCACTGGGATGAGACCTTCCCTTTCCTGAAGGTCTTTACAAAGAAATCTCCCTCATAGCCCATCTGCTCAAAGCAATGATTTACAGCTTCCTTTGGAAAGGACAACTCACCTTCTTCATCATCCAGCTGCAAGTGAGTGTTGATGATGGCCGGAGTGATGAAGATTGTCCTCCCCTGCAGTGTGGCAGACAGTACCTTCTCCCCATCCATAATGACCTCTTGGCAGGTCTTCCAAAATTCAAGAAGATGATCCTCATAGAGAGTAGGATCAGTTATTAAAGAGGTGAAGTAGTTGGATAGAGCTAGGAAATGGCAAACCTCTAAGAAACTTTCATCTTACTCAGAGTTCAACAGAGCAACCTGGTTATGTTGCCTGTGAAGTTGCATGGAGAAATATGGGTTGCTTCTGCGGTTTAGGTTGGCCATTTGAGAAGCTTAAGGGTGAAGGAAGATGAAGAACAAAGGCGGTTTGGGAGAATTTAGGTTTAAGGAATAGTGTAATTGAAGTAGATAGTGAAAGAGGGGGGAACCGTTGGGTATTTATGTGAAAAGGATATGAGACAAAGTTAATGAAAGAGGATAAACTTTGAAATCCGAATGTCGGTCCAACCTCTGAAAAGTAGTTTACTTTTGCCCAAAAAGTAGTTTTCTTAGAAGTCGAGAAATCTTCCAAATGTTATTTGCTGCGGAAGTTCTGAAGGAAAAAGCTTCCGAAGGCAAATTGGCATCGGAAGATATTTCAAAGGTTTTTGAGAATTTTGCTTCGAAAGAGAATTAACACTCAGAGTTTTTATTCTAAAGAGAATGAAAACTTCCGAAGGTAAATTGCTTTCGGAAGAAACTTGTTCTTTTAAAACATAAAAGTACCTAAGTTGATTTTAAGTTTTAGAAGACATTTCAGAAATTTCTTCTGAAGGTAAAATTATTGAAGTAGTTATTTGTTTACTAAGACATAAATTTCTTCTGAATGTAATTTTAAATCTTCCAAAAAGAAAAGAGATCAAAATTTTCAAAAAATCTAAGAAATGTCTTTTGAAAAGATTTTCTTCCAAAGAAAACAAGGGCTTATGAAGGTGATGAAATAAACAACTTAGGACACACAGGTTTTAGAAATAATATGATTGAGTATTAAGAAAAGCTATTCAAAGTTAATCATCCTAATAGCTGATACAAGATCTTTAAATCACTGCTCATCAAAAGCTTTGGTGAACAGATCAGAATATTGTTTATTTGTGTTAACTTTAACTAGTTTGATTAATCCATTTTCAAAGTTATCTCTAATCAAATGATACATGATATTGATATGCTTTGTCCTTGAGTGCTGCACAGGATTTTCTGTGATTGAGATAGCACTGTTGTTGTCTATGTGGGTGGGAGTCTCCTTGAAATTGAATCCATAGTCCAACATCTTATTTTGAATCCAAAGCACTTGAGCACAGCAGCATGCAGCAGCAATGTATTCAGCCTTAGCAGTTGATGCAGACACACAAGATTGTTTCTTACATTGCCAAGAGACTACTCTTCCACCAAGAAATTGACATCCCCCTGATGTAGACTTTACAGTCATGTTGCAAACACCAGATGTCACTATCTATTTAAGCATACAGATTAAAGTCAGAATTCTTTGGATACCAAAGGCCAAGTGATGGAGCACCTTTGAGAAATCTTAAAATTCTTTTGACAGTGACCAGGTGGGACATCTTGGGGTTGGCTTGATATCTTGCACAAATGCATGTGGCAAATAAGATATAAGGCCTGCTAGCTGTGAGGTACATAAGAGACCCAATCATTGCCCTGTAGAGATGTTCATCAACACACTCCCCCTCAAGATCAGGTCCACGTGAGTGATTTCTGGCTATGGGTGTCTTAGAAACCTTACAATCAGTCATGTTGAACCTTTTAAGTATGTCTTGTACATGCTTTGATTGACTTATGAAGATGCCATTGTCAACTTGCTTCACTTGAATTCCTAGAAAGAACTTGAGTTCCCCCATGGCACTCATTTCAATCATGTCCTTCATCAGCTTCTCAAAGTCTTTGCAGAGCTTTGGATTAGTTGACCCAAAGATAATGTCATCTACATATACTTGAACTAGCATTATGTCATTTCATATTCCTTTGATTAAGAGAGTTCCGTCAATAGTACCCCTTTTATAGCCATGTTGATAGAGATACTGAGATAGAGTCTCATACCAGTTCCTTGTTGCTTGGTGCAACCCATAAAGAGCTTTATCAAGCCTGCAGACATAATCAGGATGATCAGGATCTGCGAACCCAGGTGGTTGTCTGACATACACCTCTTCATCAATCACCCTATAGAGAAAAGCACACTTGACATCAAGTTGGTAGACCTTGAAGTTCTTGGATCAGCAAAAGCTAGGAATATCCTAACAGCTTCAAGTCTTGCTACAGGAGCAAAAACATCTGTGTAGTCAATTTCTTCTTCTTGAGTATACCCTTGAACAACTAGTCTTGCCTTGTTCTTAATGACAAGTCCTCTATCATCTTCTTATTCCTGAAAACCCATTTGGTTCCTATGGTAGTCTTCCCTTGAGGAAGAGGACATAGGTTCCAAACCTTTTGCCTTTTGAATTGAAGAAGCTCCTCTTGCATAGCTTCAACCCAACTTCCATCCTTTAGAGCGTCATCAATTTTCTTTGGCTCTATCTGGGACAAGAAAAAGGAGTGAAGACAAACATTTGCATCATGGGTTTGTCCTTTTGTTCTCACCCCTAAATCAACATCTCCAATCATGTTTGTGGTAGGATGAGACTTGTGGATCCTTAGCTGAGGGATCACAACAAGTTGTTTAGACAGATTTAAATTTGAGAAATTCTGATCTGGCAAGGAAGATACACCCTCCACATCAGCACACTTATCAAGATTGACTTGATCCAATTAGTGTGTGACATCATTGATGTTGTCTTTAATGGAATGGTTATCAACATCAAGAAATTCCTGTTCACTTTCACCACCACCATTTTCTCCAACATTTGAAGCTCCTTCATCTGAGTTTTGTGCCTTTAAGCTGGAATTTGAAGGCACCCCAAAAGTATCAACAAGATTTGTCATTGATGTGCTAGTAGAAGTCTCATTTGCAGGATTGGTTACCACTAGAGCTGAAGATGTGTAGCTTTAAGGTCTTCGTAGCTCAAATCTTGGATCAGGATCACCTGTAGGTAATATATCTATGGACCCTGAAACATTCTCACAAGATTTGTTGCCACTGGGTGGGTTTGTCAAACCAATATATCTATCATTGTTACCGTGGTTGCATGAATTAATGATTGTGTTATCACCATGTTTATCTAACTATGAACACATAATTGCAAGTAATAACATACCATGTAATGAATTGAATTTGGAATTAAATAGATTTACAATGAATATCAATGATTGAATATTGAATCACATGATTTACCTAAAATATAAAACACATAAAAAGAGCAATGAATAATCACCTGATTTATAAACGATTTGGTAATGATAGAATGCTAGATTGGACACTAATAGTTCGTCATGTTTCAACCTAAGGTTTGGTATCTTTGATTAGGATAATAATATGACTAAATACGAAATATGGTTTAGGGTTTCAATTGGGATTTCATTTTAAGAAAATAGTTTAATAAAATATAATTATTATAGCAATAATATAGAATGAATCAATTGATTAAGATTAAGAAAAATGATTTAAAATTATTTTATATAGTTTTAAAAACTTTTAAATAATTTTTATAAAGGTTTTATAATATCAAAACCTTAAAAGAGGAATAAAGAAAAAATAGAAAATTATATTGTTTAAAATTTTAAAAAATTAAATAGAAGTTTATCGAATAAATTTAATCACAAAATAATTTTATTTTAACTTAATAGGATATTAATAATTTCTAGGATTTAACTCATATAATAATAATAAGTTAAAAAGGTTTTGATGGTGCCCGGGGTCAAACCCGGGACCTCTACATCATATGCATATGGTGTTAACCAGTGAGCCAAAGCCCAAGTCTTGTGTGAAACACAAAGACAATAATAAGTATTTTTTTAAATAACCCCCAAATTGACATGAACCCTAAAATCAATTTCGACCAAATTGAACCCCAAATGAATATTGTTAATGAATGAAATTTGGGGGCTTAAATCCCCTAATGTAATCAAGTGTTTCTATGTGAGGAATTACCTGGATCAAGATTTATTTGATGATGAACAAAAGGAAGACAATCACAACCAATGGTGGAATCGATTCAAGAATGTAATGATGGTTATAACCGAATTCGTGATACCAAAAGTTTATAATGGTGTAGATGATTGAAAGCCCTCAACCAATTTTGATTAAAATCGAGTAGGAGGTGATGAACGGCTTAGTGGCGATTGCGTTGAACGGCGATGATCGAAAGTGTGAGTCTGAGTTTGATGAGTGCAATTAGATGTTTAGATAGTTCCAAGGAAGTGAGTGGATGATTTAACCTTAGTTATATAAAATTAATTCATTTTGTTTCAGATCCAATAGGTTTAATGTATGATTCAATGATTTCAATTCAAATTGATTATCGTTTTTGTAGTTACTACTCAACTGGAATGAACATTGTGTTTCTAATGCTCAAGATTGTGTTTCTAGTCAAGGTAATTACCCATTTGAGCGAGCGTTGGATCGAAACTACTTTGATTTTCTTGAATGGAAATACGATTTCAAATGAGCATGGTATTTCAATGTTTAATTCGATTTGAAACTTGTTAGGGGTTTGAAACTGACCTTTGAACGAATTAATATGATTAATTTGGTTGAAATGGGTAGTTTGTAGGGTTTCCGAGCTCGCTGAAGCACCATAGGAATAGACCGGAGATGGGAGTCGACTGGGATGGGGTAAGGATTGGGTTTTAAAATAAACTTTACTATTTGGTTCCTGATGTTTAAGGCACTTATTATTTCATGTGAAAACTTTTTGTATGAGTTTTAAAATGACATTTACCCTTATACTTTATAAATCCAATGTAAATAATTACTCAAATGATTTATTAATAAAAAACTTTATAAAGATAATAAATCTTGTAAAATATTTGTAATTTAATTATTTAGATGATTAAAATCTTGTAATTGATAATAATCTTTATGTATTCATATAACTTTATAAATTTTATGGAAATTTTGAAATATATTTATTTATTTCTTTATAATAATTAAAACTCATAAATGATAAATAAAATTTCATAATTTTATAAAACTTATTCTATAAATTATGGAATTATTATAAATTTATTAAATTGTATAATAAATGAAAATTGAATAATAATATTCACAAAATGAGTTAAATAACACATTTAGTGCTTTTGATTCATCAAAATGAATAATTAATTTAATAATGAAATTTTTTTTCAAGATATGAAAATTCAAAATGGGTTTGGGTTTGGGTTTGGGTTTATAGTTTGAAAATGGGTGGATGTTACAGTCTCCCATACTTTAGGAAATTTCGTCCCGAAATTTAATCATGAGAAGACTAATTCAAAGATATGAGGAAACTTGGATTTCATTTCACGTTCACAAGTGAACTCTTGGGAACATTTAAAATTCATGAGTTTTGACTGTAGTGTTTTGCTACGCTTGAGTTTGTTCAATTTTATAATTCATGATTTCATGGGTTTATTGACAAAGTGGATAGGTCATCAATTTGATACATTTCAGACAGTACAAGAAGATAAGGAGATTTTACCATGAATGAAACACAAGGCACAAGATCAATACGATACTCGACTTGACGAACATGAGAAAGATATTTAAGACACTTTTGGATGAAACAAAAATCCAGATTAGGTTCTTAAAGCAGACAACTTCGGCATAGTTCTTAGATAAACATTTCATGCTTACTATGACATCAAGATTTCCAAGTTGCATCAGTGTAAGATTGAAAGGAAGTAAGATCCATAGGAAAATCATGATTGCTAAGATTAAGAATACAATTTGAAATAATTGAATTGATTGTAACGGGTTTTCTAGAACGAGAGTTGTTTTAAAAGGAAAGACATTCAAAAGGATTTTTAAGAAGCTTATTAGAATTGGATAATGAGTTTTGTAATTACAGAAAAAAACAAAAATCAAAGAGAGAACATTTCAAAATAACAATAAGGTGTCTCGAGTGTAAGCGTTCGGTTTGCAAACCAAAGCGAATACGTCGACCTATCAAAGTATTAGGTCAACCATAACCTTAACGAAGACATGTGTACCTATAAGCGGACACTCACCTCAAGGGTTCCCAAGTAAGGTAAACGGATCCAGTGGTTGATTTGGATTTATATGAATACATTGCGAGACAGAACACGTCGAGATACAAGAATCACACTCTTCCAGTATCACATGTTTCAAGTTATAGGCCGCAGACTTTGACGAGACTTGAAAACCACGAATAACTTTTCAAATTCAAAATTTGAAAACCATTTGATTTAAGCACAATGCCTTAGAATATGATTTGAGAATCGTGTGTGCGTTGATTGAAATCAAGGATATAAGAATAATCACATAAGGCATATAATCACATAATCACGTCAAAACATATAAGGCACATAAAATCATATTTAAGCATATAAAATACATGATAAGACTCATGTGTGAGGTACTTAGTTATAGTCTAGGTAATTCCACTTTTAATAACCTAATTCCCTATAACCATGGCTTTGATACCAATCTGTCACGCCTCGACCGACGGCGGAATCATCGGGGCAGACGAATGTGAATTGATTGCTCATAGCACATGATAGTAAATAGTTAAAAAATATTAAATATTATCTTTATTGAATGATACTAATTAAATGATACATTACAACTAAACAATAATCCAAATAAAATATAACAAAATCCTTTTATTAAACTAGGTCCAAGTCTGACGGAGGAATTACCTACATCAAGATTTATTTGATGATGAACAAAAGGAAGAAAATAGCGACCGATAGAGGAATCGATTCAAGAATTTAATGATGGTTATCATCGAATTTATGGTACCAAAAGTTTATAATGGTGTAGATGATTGAAAGCCCTTTATCAATTTTGACTAAAATCGAGTGTAAGGTGATGTTCGGCTAATGGTATTTGTGTTGAATGGCGATGATCAAAAGTGTGATGTCTAAGTTTGATGAGTGCAATTCGAAGTTTAGATAGTGCGAGACCGGTGAAGGGTATGCACTTACAACACAACAACACAATGAGGAGAGTTGCTTAGAACACTTAACAGATCAAATAGGGAACTGATTAATTTTTTGTGAAAGATGCTAAGAACACAAGCAAATATGAGACAAAACAAAATGGCAAACAACACAAGTAATTGGTTTTCAAGAATGTTGTATATTGCTTCTCTAGTTCTATAACAAATGTTACAAAGCATACGATGGAAAGTTACAAGTACTTGAGATACTTTATACTACATCCTACAGCCGGCGATACTTTGAAAGCCAGCTGGATACAATTGACTAGACAACTACAAAATCAAATGTAGAGTCAAAAGGCAGATTTGCCTTTTGACTAATGACTATGACATGCCATAGCTCACATCCTAATATATTACAAAAAGGATAAAAGTACATAAAGTAGTAAGCACAAACTCAAGACCTCAATGTACAATTACCAAAAGCATGGACCTTTTCACCAACTCATGTAAGTTGGTGACTTTACAGAATTGCAAGGGAAAGGTGGTCCAGCTTTATGGTAAAGTACATCAGATAAAAGCACGTCTCTAAAAGTCTTCGGAAGAAATCTGTCTTCACTCTTTGGCTTCGGAAGACTTTGTCTTTGAAGCTTCGGAAGACTTCACTTTTGGCTTCGGAAGATGTTGGTCTTGGCTTCGGAAGATTTTACACTTAGAATATTTCTAGTGCTTGGTGTAAAACCTCCGAAGCATTTCTGCTTCTGTTCTTCTGTGCATGCATGCAGAGAAACTTTGGATGTTTTGGCTGCATCAGACTTATAGGAATCCTTACAAACTCCTCCTAGGCTGATGCTACCAAAACATTTAAAGACATAAATTACTTCCAAAGGTAATTTTAAATCTTCTGAAAAGAAAAGAGATCAAAATTTTTATAAATCTAAAAATGTCTTTTGAAAAGATTTTCCTTCCAAAGAAAACAAGGGCTTATGAAGGTGATAAAGTAGACAACTTAGGACACATAAGTTTTAGAAATAAATATGATTATGTTTTAAGAAAAGCTATTCAAAGTTAATCATCCCAATAGCTGATACAAGATATTTAAATCTCTGCTCATTAAAAGCTTTAGTGAACACATCAGCATATTGTTTATTTGTGTTAACTTTGACTAGTTTGATTAATCTCTTTTCAAAGTTATCTCTAATCAAATGATACCTGATATTGATATGCTTTGTTCTTGAGTGCTGCACAGGATTTTCTGTGATGGAGATAGCACTGTTGTTGTCTATGTGAATGGGAGTCTCTTTAAAGTTGAATCCATAGTCTAGCATCTGATTTTGAATCCAAAGCACATGAGCACAGCAGCATGCAGCAGTAATGTATAAAGCCTCAGTAGTTGATGCAGACACACAAGATTGTTTCTTACATTGCCAAGAGGCTACTCTTCCATCAAGAAATTGACATCCCCCTGATGTAGACTTTGCAGTCATGTTACAACCACCATAGTCACTATCTGTATAAGCATACAGATTAAAGTCAGAATTCTTTGGATACCAAAGTCCAAGTGATGGAGCACCTTTGAGATATCTTAAAATTCTTTTGATAGTGACCAAGTGTTACATCTTGGGGTTGGCTTGATATCTTGAACAAATGCATGTAGCAAACATGATATCTGGCCTGCTAGCTGTGAGGTACATAAGAGACCCAATCATTGCCCTATAGAGATGCTCATCAACACACTCCCCCTCAAGATCAGGTCCAAGGGAGTGATTTTTGGCTATGGGTGTCTTAGCAACCTTACAATCAGTCATGTTGAACCTTTTAAGTATGTCTTGTACATACTTTGACTAACTTATGACAGAGATACTGAGATAGAGTCTCATACCACTTCCTTGGTGCTTGGTGCTTGGTAGCAGAAGTGGTGCTTGGTATGTAAGGTCCTTCAACAACAGAGTCCCACATCCTGGAGTCTTGAGACTTGAAAAAGCCTTCCATTCTTTGACACCAAGTATCAAAGTCTTCAGGAGTGATCAGTGGAGACTTTGTCATAGTTCCAGTTTCCATATCAGCTTTGGTAATAGCTGCCATTTGAGTTGTTAAGTATTTTGTATGTGTGAGGGATCTTAAGATGGTGAGATCTTATGTCAAGAGCCTGAAATGCTCTGATACCAAATGCAGGACCGGTGAAGGGTATGCACTTACAACATAACAACACAATGAGGATAGTTGCCTAGAACACTTAACAGATCAAATACGGAACTGGTTAACTTTTTGTGAAAGATGCTAAGAACACAAGTAAACATGAGACAGAACAAGATGGCAACAACACAAGTAACTGGTTTTCAAGAATGTTGTATATTGCTTCTCAAGTTCTATTACAAATGTTACAAAGCATACGATGGAAAGTTACAAGTACTTGAGATACTTTATAATACATCCTACAGCCGGCCATACTTTGAAATCCAGCTGGATACAATTGACTAGACAACTACAAAATCAAATGTAGAGTCAAAAGGTAAATTTGCCTTTTGACTAGTAACTATAACATGCCATAGCTCACATCCTAATATATTACAAAAAGGATAAAAGTACATAAAGTAGAAAGCACAGACTCAAGACCTCAATGTACAGTTACCAAAAGCATGGACCTTTTCACCAACTCATGTAAATTGGTGACTTTACAGAGTTGCAGCGGAAAGGTGGTCCAGCTTTATGGTAAAGTACATCAGATAAAAGCATGTCTCTAAAAGTCTTCGGAAGAAATCTGTCTTCACTCTTTGGCTTTGGAAGACTTTATCTTTGAAGCATCGGAAGATTTCACTTTTGGCTTCGGAAGATGTTGGTCTTGGCGTCGGAAGATTTTACACTTAGAATATTTCTAGTTCTTGGTGTAAAACTTCCGAAGCATTTCTACTTCTGTTCTTCAGTGCATGCATGCAGAGGACTTTGGATGTTTTGGCTGCATCAGACTTATAGGAATCCTTACAGATAGTTTGAAGGAAGTGAGTGGATGATTTACCCTCAGTTATATAGAGTTAATTCATTCTGTTTCAGATCAAATAGGTTTAATGTATGATTCAATGATTTCGATTCAAATTGATTATTTTTGTTGCAGTTACAACTTAATGAACGTTGTGTTTGTAATGCTCAAGATTGTGGTTCTAGTCAAGGTAATTAACCATTTGAGCGAGTGTTGGATCGAAACTGCTTTGATCTTCTTGAATGGAAAAATTGTTTCAATTGAGCATGATAGTTCAAGGTTTAATTCGATTTGAAACTGGATAGGGGTTTGAAACAGACCTTTAAATGAATTAATAGGGTAGTTTGTGGGGTTTCCAAGCTCGTGTAAGCACCACCGAAATGTGGCCGGAGATAGGAGTTAACTGGGATGGGGGTAAGGATTGGGTTTTAAAATAAAATTTACAATTTGGTCCCTGATGTATAAAGCACTTATTATTTCATGTGAAAACTTTTTGTATGAGTTTTAAAAATAACATTTTGATCCTTATATGTGACAACCCTAAAGCCAAGGTTAGGTAAACTAATGTTTTAAGAATTACTATAAATTGATATTATACACTAATATATCTTATTAGAGATTGTTAAGGTGATTTTATTGTTCATGCTTAATTGAACATGCAATGATGATACGTGAACATGCATACATGCATGCATAAATGTTTACGTATCCATGTATACAACTCTTGCGAACTTTGTGATTATTGAACCATAGGTGTGTGAGTTACCAAATCATAAGATCATGTGATTAGTTACTTGAATGATAGATGTTTTCATCTATGTGTAGTGAATTAAGATTTAAAACTTAATCAAACACAACTAAACAAGTTAACATCTAGAAACCTTATATCAAAACCAAAACCATATTAATCCTAAACACTTAATAACTAACTAAAACACAACCTTAGCATTAGTAATCGGTCCATTAGGCAATAACTAACCTAGATTAGTAACTAATTGACAAACTCAATGACAAAGAATGTCATTAATATCAAGAGGTGACACCTAGCAAACCATACACTAATCACATCCTAAAGCTTGACACCTAGCCTCTAAATTTCCACCTTCTGACCCTAAACCACCAACTCGCAAGTCTAGATTAATATCTAATAATGATCTCCTAGTTCTTACAACCCTCGGCCGAAGACCACCTCCACAACCACCATCCCCATCAACCGAAAACCACCACAACCACCACCATCCCTCGGCTCTCTCCCTCTCTCTTGGTTCCCAAATCACACATCTAACATCAACCATCTCTTACTCTCCCTTTCGGCTCCATCATCAACCGAGCCCCATCACCAAAGGCACCATATCTTTGCCATAACATCAATCTTCTTCTACTAACTTGTGACCAACCCTCTAAGCTCAAGAACCACCACACCAAGTAGGTCATCAAGAATCTAAGCAAGCAATTCCCTAAGTCTTTCTTCTACTCCAAACAATGTTTGATTCTCAAAGTCTATAACTAACAAGTTTAAGAAGTTGTATATGTGTATAACCAACACATATAACTAACCCTTTAAGTTAAACCATCATGGTCATTTACAAAACCTCATGAACACTTGATTTTTCATTAAAATCATTAATAAAAGATTAAAAAAACAGAAAGTATGAGAATTTTATAAAAACCAAGGATTTAAACAAAATAAAAGATTTTTAAGGGTTGGAAATATGTGTTATTCATGACAAATTAGATAAAATATTTAAATAACTGTGATTGTCGAAATAAAATTTAGAAATTTGTTAGAAAATATTGAAAATAATAATCTGGAAATTATAGGATAATTATATAGGATATATTAATTTATATGATTAATTCAAGGAAATAGAAGAAATTTCCCAAACAAAAGATCTGGACTTAATAAAAATCTAGAAACTTTATATGATGACCCTTATATAATAATAGAATTACATAATAAATTTCGTGAACTAATTCACAAGTATAAAAAAGTTTTATATTTTAAAATAATTAATAAGATGAAAATCGAAAGCAATAGTAAAACAGTAGGTAAAATCATGAAAGTTTTACATAATTTAAGATATACAGAATGAGAAAATTGGTATAAATTTCAGAAATTTTAGAGATATGTAGCTATTTCTGCCATTTAATATGAAACTTTTTAAAATTATAGGACATTACCTAAAATGATATGTTGATTGAAAATTTTATGGGAAAATTTAGATTTTCGAACATTACTGCTTGTTACATTTGGTAATTTTTGGACAACCGTAGCTATTTTTTAGAAATTTTGACTTAATTAATGATATAAATGCTAGAAATTTTAAAAAAATAAGATTTATTCTAACAAATAATTATTTTATAGGTAATATTTGACTTGTTGCTGGAAATAAGGTGAGTAACATAGCCCTTTTTTTATTTATAAATTTTAGAGGAAAAATCATACTATCTATATTGAAATTGATACCAATTTGAAAGATTTGATATATTACTGTCATATTGACACAATCATTTATTCGGATGAGGAACCGTCAAATAATTAGGTAGCACTAATTAGGAATATGTCAACCTACATCTATCGAACGAGGGTTGTGATGTTATATTATTTGATTCTGTGATTTGTATGTGACAGTTATGAATCACTTGACATGTGAGTAGGTTTGGTTATGAGTTTGATTATGTTGCATCAATTAAAATGAATTATGTTATTTAATAAACCTATGTTCTTACCAACTTTATGTTGACTGTTTGAGTATACGTTTTTAGGTAATCCTAATGTATTATAATTTCATGTACACGTTCAACATGTTTACTGATTGGTAGACTATGTGGGGAAGCTATTCATATGGGTGGTTATTGATCTATCAGACTTCAGCCTCTTCGTGGATGTTCATGTCCACTACTAGCTGAAGATTAAAAGAAATGATAATGACGTGTACTTTGAATTAGGATTACTAATGTAAAAAATCTAATTATTAGACTAAATTTTGTAAAATGTAATCCTACGAATATATGACTAATGGAAGAATTATGTTTAGTTTAATTGTTGTGATTGCATGTTATTATAATCACTGTGTTTTGAACCAAAATTTCATGCCCAAGCATTTCACGCTTCCACCGGAGTTTGATAGATTGGTATCAGAGACATTGGTTATATGGAATTAGGTATTATTAAATACCTAGACTATAACCATAAGCTCATATGATAACAATCTTTAGCATGGTTAATATATATATATATATCTTTCCATGACTTTATGTGAACATGTCTATGCTTAGACAATAATGGAATTTTTATATATAAGATGTATATGACTACTGTGTGAATGTGAGATTTTGTGAACTAATTTGACTAGTGCTTGAACTTGTGATAATAAATTGAAATTTTTTAAAAATTTTTGTAGTATGAGTACTGGTAATTCTGATAGTTACTATAATAAAATTGATCATTTGGACCATAGCAACCAAAAAGAAACAACACCAGAAATAGAGCCTCAGGACAATATAGAAGTATCCCAACCTGAGGTCATGACCAACATCAAGCCAAAATTTTTCATCCGACGCGCACCAGTAACCATCGGGGGCTATGCAATAGAGACCCCAAGGAAAAGTGTACGACGTGGTAAGAAGTTTCTGATTAAGAAAGTTTAGGAGCCAGAAAATAAAAGTCTAGAAATCCTTCCCTCAACATCAGGCCTAACACCTATAGTGCAACGTAATGCCTCAGAAATTAAAGAAAGAGGATCCAAGACACAAAGGTTGGAAGAATTTCATATAGAAACAACCAACCAGATCCTTAGGAAAGGTAAGAAGATATAACAGGATATCTGAATGATCCAAACTGATGTCAAGGAGATGAAGGAAGGAAGCCAAAGTACCTTCACCAAGATATGGAATTGGATTTGGGGAAAATAGAATTATAGAAAACCCTAAGTTATTATGTGACTGTTTTTGAATATGTAAAATAAGAATGTAATGAAATATTTTGTTATGATTATAAATTCTTATACTATAAAATGAATGAAATTTTTGTGTGATATTAGTATAATTGATACGTAGTTAAATATGCCGCCAATGAAAGATACTCAACCTGTAAGAAGAACAACACATGTTGGACGACCAAGAACAAGATTAGGAGAAGAAACTCTACCAGTGAATACCACTGCAAATGAGAATGAAAGAATTTCTCAAATAGTGACTCAGTAATTGGAAGCGGCGATACCTATGCTAGTAGCTCAACTCCAACAGAACCTTAACATTGGAGGTGTACCACCTGGAAATGAAGAACCTGGCAACACTACTGGAATAGAACACCATGAGGAAGGAATTATAAGACTTTTATGTCTCGTAAACCCCAAGACTTTAATGAAAAAGGAGGAGCGGTACAAGCGCTACGTTAGTTAAAGGAAAAAGAGTCAGTATTAGATATCAGTGAGTGTGCTGATAATTACAATACCATATTTGCTTCACATTCACTGAAGGGAGAAGCACAATGATGGTGGAAGATGGAAGTTTAAACTAAACGAATGGATGTTTGAATATGTTAAGCTGGGAGGAATTTAGAAACCTAGTGATTAAGAAATATTGTCCTTATAATAAGATAGAAAGGATAGAAGCAGAATTCTTAGCACTAGAAATGAAGGGTACTACACGTTAAGAGTACACAGATAGATATAATGAGTTATCTCGATTAATGCCACATCTACTGACGCTAGAAGCTAAAAGAATAGGAAGATATATCTAGGGTTTAGTACCACGTATAAGAGGAATGGTTAAGTCAGCAATGCCGAAGACTTTTTAGGATGCAGTGATGTTATCAGGCAGCTTGACTGGTGAGATGATAAGAAGTGGATCATTGACTGATTCAAGGATTGGATAGAAAAGGAATGGAGCAAAAGCAACTCCAGAGGGAAATTCGGAGGAAATCAGCATAAGAAGGTAAATAGAAATCCAGTGAGGAACTTCATCGGAATTGTCTAGGAGAGGAGACCACAGACAAAAGGTCAATCGTGGTGCAATGCTTGCATGGGACACCATAATGGTAAGTGCAGGATGGTGATTTACTATAATTGTAAGAAGAAGGGTCACCTATCAAGAGAATGTAAGGGACCTGCAAACCCTAAACCAATTTGCTACCAGTGTGGAAATTAGAATCACTTTCGCAACGAGTGTCCGAAACAGAAAGGAAAAACTCCAACTAACCCAAACAATCCGCGTGGCAGAGCATTTGTATTGCAAGTTGAAGAGGCATGACAGGAACCAGAAGTGGTGACGGGTACATTTCTTATTAATGATCAGTACCCAACTTTATTATTCGATACAGGAGCAACTCGTAGTTTTGTTTCTAATACATTTAAACCTTACTTAGATTAGCCTCAAACTGAAAAATATATATGACAGAATTAGCTAATAGAAAGATATTTAAAGCCAGTGAAGTTATTCTTAACTTTACCTTACATTTAGATGATCATTGCTTTGATATAGATTTAATTCCTATTGAATTTGGAGGTTTTGATGTTGTTGTGGGTATGGATTGGTTAAGTAAGAATCAGGCTGAAATTATTTGAGCAAAAAGAATGATTAAAATTCCTTTGATTAAAGATAATAAAATAATTTTTATATATGGTGAGTGCAGAATCGGGTTTGTCACTTAAACACTTGGATTTCTCTCAAACTCACTTATATAACACTCAAATCAGATGAAGTAGAGTCTTTTATAAGAGTTGATAATAATATGATAAGTAGCAAAGAACACACAGAAATAATTTTCAAAGCACTTGTATATATTACTTCTCAACTCAAAGTATTACAAGACTCTTACAAGCATGGAACATGAGTTACAATGAGAAACTATATATACTAGATCCTACAGCCGGATATACTTTGATACCAGCTAAAAACCTAAGACTAAAGCATATACTACAATGCTAAAGTTAAGGTATCTTAGATAAAGTATTATCTAAGATATGGTAGTTCATGACATGTCCATGACTTACCTTTTGTCACCAACTAAAGATGGCAACTGTACTAACTTATAAAGATAAACAGTGGAATAAAGTATGGTCAACTACATGGCTTTTGAGAAAACGCCATGCAGTATCTCAGAGGTCTGCAGCAGAGTGTTCAGAAGACCATACTTATGTCCACTGGATAATAGTAGTTTCTTCCGAAGGTAAGTTGGCTTCGGAAGAACAAGTTCTTCCAAAGCAACTTATACTTCGGAAAAGGCTTCTATACTTCTGAGGCTTGAGGACTTCTTTCATACTTTGGAAGTTGACTTCTGATCTATCACTCTAAGTCTTGATCTTCGGAAGTAGATACTTTGTTATCGGAAGTTGGAGTTTTCCTTTAGAAGTTAGTTTTACACATTGTCTTCGGAAGAGCTCCTTTTTCCTTCGGAAGTTCCACATTTAGCTTCGGAAGTCCTTTATTAGTTGTACCCAAATAGTCTAAGTGATTTGGTTTTGGTTGCACCAGCCTTTCTAGATCCAACTAACTCCCCCTAGGCTGATGCTACCAAAACCTCACTTGTTTCTGCTTCTCAAAGCTTTCAACACCAGGGACAGAAGATATTTGTTTGTTTCCTTGTTCTTCCCTGAAGTGGTGCTGAGAAGCTTGTACAAGTCATTAGCGGATAGGAGATCCAGTCTATCACTCTGAATGACATGTACCCTCTGTTGCGTCCCCCTGAAAAGAGTTAGTTGACGAGAGTTATAGTCATACTTCCATCTAACTATGGATTCAAGTTCAGGACCCTCAACCATTTAAAGAAAGGCTTTGCCTTTGGTTGTTGATCCCTTCCTTTTCTCCTCCTCTCTCAGTTTCAACTTTTCTTCAACCTTGGTCCTAGCAGTTAGCTCGGCCATATGAAGACTGCCTAGATGATTTCTGATATGAGCAGCTACATCAAAGTTTGAAGGGTTGGAGAATGGCTTCTCTGCTAACTCAGCAATATCAAATCTACTTAAGTGTAGCAGAGATGAGGCACTTAGCCTGTTGAGCTTTCCATTCTCTCTTTCAACAACAAAGTTGTGAGAAGAGTCTTCGAACCTCCACTGGATGATCTTCTTCCTAGGTGCAAGAGGTTTTCTTGGCACCCGGTCACCTTTCTTGGTATCCAGCAGAGTCACCAGCATTCTCCTTAACTTCTTTTCTTCCTCGTTCAAAGTGTATAAATTGAGGCCAAGGAGATTTGCAGCTTGGTCCAATGTTCCTCTGGTCAGATCAAGAAATTGATCTCTAGTGAGGGAACATGAGGATCCATCAACATAAGTCAAATTGACTGAATCCTACTCACAGGAGATGTCACTTAGGGTTGTGCAATTGATGAGCTTTGTCTTGATTGCCTTGAACTCCTCTAAGGGGAGATGTTTAGAAGGCTGAGGGGATGGCTTGAGGGGTTTTTGGGTAGTTTGAGGTGTTTGGGTTATGGCTAGTGTTTTGGGTAGGATGATGGGTAGTTTAAGTGATTGAGGTGTAGAGGTTGGTAGGGGTGTTGTAACACCCGGAAATTTATTATTTTGGAAGCCGGCGAAGAAAGAAAAGAAATAATGTCCAAAGTCGAGGGACCAAACTCGCCAACGAAGAAAAGTTGGGAAATGTGGTGGTATGTGTAGGGAGAGGGCAGCCCACTCTCCCCACACACACCAAATTTTCAGCTCACAAGGAAGAGAAGAGGAGAAAAAGGAGAAAAATTCGGGTGTCCAAATTCGTCGAGTAGCAAGCCAGATCGAAGCTCTTGTCTTTGTGCTCGATTGTGTGAGTTCTAGGACCCCACTTTTACTTCTTTTCAACTGATTTTGGGGCTGGAAAACATTGAAAACCCATTTTTGTATGTGTGTGTGTTTGACCCATTTGGGTGTGATGTGTGTGATGCGTTTAGAGTATGATTTCGGGCTTGTGTGTGCTTTGTATGGTGTTATGGTATGCATTCCTAAGGTCCAGGAGGGTTAATTTAGGCTTAGAATGGGTTTGGATGAGCTTGGAGGCCGAAAATGGCAGATTGGGTTCGGGATGAACTCCATTCTGCATCAGCTAGGGCTAGGCGACCGAATGGAGGCCATACGGCCGAATGAGGGGCGATTGAAGGTCATTCGCATGATTGGGATTCATTCGCACGATTGAAGGTTCAATCGCACGACATAAGGCTTCAGTCGCACGACTGGGAGTCCAGTCGCAGGGGGATCGCACGACTGAGGGTTCAGTCGCATAAGTGCTTCGTCGCATGAGTTCATTCGCATTAGTCCCATCCGCATAAGGTCCATACGCACGACTGGATGTTCATTCGCATAGATGTTCATCCGCATGAGTCCAATCGCATGATGTTCAGTCGCATGGAGGCCATGCGACTGAAGGGTGTCCATACGCACGAATAGAGGTGTTGCACCCGAACGAAAGTGTAGTTAGACTTCTGGCTTTCGGGGGAAAGTGCAGATGTAAGTTTTGACGTAAAGTTTCTCCTAAAGGCATGTAAGGTGACTGTTATGACCTTAGAGAGCATGTAGGGCATGATGACGAGGATGATGTTGCATGTTTATGCATATTATGTATGTATGATGTTGCCCTGTATGATGATGATGAATATGTATGATATGTTCCTTATTATGATGTACGATTATCTTTCATATGGCTTTACGTATTATGATGAATGAATGAAGTACTATGTAACGTAAGTGGGATGAAATGACACGTCTTGCATGCATCGGATACCGGGTCCTTCTTTGTGATTGACCATTAATGTAGAACCTCTACCGCTTACCCTTAGTACTGTGGCATACGTTTAGCTGTTCATTTATTGACTTCGGCCCAGTGGCTATTACTGATCAGTTATCATTAGTACTGTGGCATACGTTTAGCTGTTCATTTATTGACTTCGGCCCAGTAGCTAAGACTGATCGGTTGCCCCTAGTACCGTGGCATACGTTTAGCTGTTCATTTATTGACTTCGGCCCGGTAGCTGAGACTAATTGGGGTGTAGCATATGGTATTGGTATGGATGATGTCCGATGCACAAGTAAGTTAAAAGGAACGAATGAACGAATGAATGAATGAAGGAGATAATAATGATATTATCCATGCGTACGTATGATGTGTGATCATGTTGAAGTAACGAATGGTTTTATATGAAAGTAAAGTATGTTTTATAACAAAATTAGAACTCACTCAGCATCGTTGACTTTTTTATATGTTTTCCAGTTGGCAGGTAAAGTTTGCTGAGGATGGCACCGTGAAGCTACTCAGCTCTTTTTGGGATGGCATCCATTTATAAAGCTTTTGTGTTATAATGCAAACATGTATTTTGTAATCGGATAATGATGTATTATTGGGCAAAAGTGTTTAAAATGAAATGAGATGTCATTTTTAAATGTTTCCGCTGCAATGTTTTTATGAGACAAATGTAATTATATGTTTTATGTGCGATGAATGACCAACTGTAGGCGTCCCGGAAACGGGCCTTACAAGTTGGTATCAGAGCCAAAGTTTAAGTGAAATGGGTTTAAGTGAAATGGGTAATTTTCAAAATAAACCTTAACTTAAACTGAAAATGGGATGAATGGGAATGGGATGCCAAACTGAGTAGCTGCGTGCCATCAGATATTTTCTTAAAGTTAACCGCTTTTATGTGCGCATGGTATATGTTATGTGTTGTATGTAGATTTGAATACTGATGTAGTCAGTACAGGTAATGCTTGGGGTATGAAGAGTAAAGTAAGTGGCTAATCACAACTGGCCACTGTAATTAGGGACTTACTTTACTTGACATAAACTGAGTTGTTTCCTTGAATGACCGTGTTGGTGTTTGAATCTTTCAGTGTGATAGAGAATGGCTGGTGGTAGATCTTCTAGAGCTTCTAGGGGTGGAGGCCATGGTGGCCCTGATGCTGAACCACCCCAAAGAGGAAGGCCTAGAGCTGAGAAAGCGGTTCCTGCAGAAGCGGGGGATGAGAGTGCGAACTTGAGGGCCTCGGTAAAGGAGCTGTTGTGAGGAGTACATCAGGTCATGCAGACAATCTTACCGTCTGTGGTGACCGAAGTCATCACTGCTGTGAAGGAAGGGGAAAGGAAGGAGAGAAACCGGGCCTCGGGGGAGCAACCGGAGCCTGAAACGATCTTCTCCGATAATGAGGAGGAAGAGGAAGAAGCCTGTTGCGAGAGGTGGCACGAGGCTGTAACTACGGGGTGTTTATGAGATGCAAGCCCCCTACTTTTGACGGTAATGTCAATGCAATGCTGCTGCTCTCACCAATGGGTGAGAGAAATGGAGGCTGTTCTCGACATCGCGAGTGCCTGGAAGATCAAAGGTAAAGTTTGCCACCCATTCATTTGTGGACTCGGCACTATGCTGGTGGGACAACATTGTCCAGCGCGGATGGGTATCGGCGAGCGAGAGAATGAGGTGGCCCGAATTGAAGAAGATGGGTCGATTGAGTTCTGTCCTCACAGGGGATGGATAAGTGGAAATTGAGGGGGAGTTCCTGCAGCTGGAGGCGGGATCCATGACAGACCAGCAATACACTACCAGTTCAAAGAGATGGCACAGTTGGTGCCGGATCAGGTGACGCCTCTTTCTCGGAAGATTAAGAGGTACATTCAGGTTTACCGGTGGATGTTCGCCGGCATATGATCGCCGCCCGGCCAAGTACGTTTAGGTCGGCGTTCGATTTGGCCGGAAGACTTTATGATGAGAGGGGAGTGGTGGTGGTCGAAGCGAATAGGAAGGGTGGCGTTGACCGAAACTGGAACGGGAAGAGGTTTGTCTGGGGTGATGCCTCGACGGGTAACAAAAAGGCACGGGTGGATGACCGCCGCGTGGCCACACCGGGAGCGGGTCAAAGAGGTGTGGTAAGTGTGGAAAGGAGCATGCGGGAGAGTGTAGGCTGGTTTGAACGTGTGCTTCATTGTGGGAAGACAGGGCATATGGCGAAGGATTTCCTATCGGGCAAATGTTTTAACTGTGGGGAAACTGGTCATATGAGCAGGGATTGTAAGAAGCCGAGGGTGAAGAGTTTCAGGGGCGAAGAGGACGGGAGGTGATGGATCGAGGCGAGCGCCAGGGCATTCACCATGACACAGGAGGAAGCTAGAACGGACCCTGATGTCGTGTCCGGTACGTTTCTGGTGAACCAAACTTAGCTTCTCTGTTATTTGATTCTGGTGCTAGTAAGAGTTTTATTTCTCCTGCTTTCTGTGCTAAGCTGCCTGTTAGTAGTAGACATGTTGACTGCGCCCTTTGATGTAGAAACTGCCATAGGTAAGTCTACCAGGATTTCTGAGATGATAGAGAATTGTGATGTGGAACTTGGGGGTCATAAGTTTCCTGTTAGACCGTTCGTGATGGCTTTAGGTGGTTTTGATTTGGTTCTTGGGATGGATTGGTTAGCGGATTACGAGGCAAACATTGTGTGTCGGAAGAAGATGATTCGGTTGTTGGCGCCCGACGGTAGTTCAGTGACGGTGTATGGAGATCGGGTTACTATGATTCCGAAGGTGATCTCGATGGCAGTGGCGGGAAGGTGTATGAGGCGTGGATGTAGTGCCTACTTGGCCTATGTAAAGGATGGGAATACGCCAACACCACAATTAGCCGATGTACCGTTGTGTGTGACTTTCCAGATGTGTTTCCAGAAGACTTATCAGGAGTGCCACCTGACAGGGAGATCGAGTTTCAAATTGATCTGATACCGGGTGCCCAACCTGTTGCCAAGGCACCGTATCGGTTGGCTCCGACCGAGATGAAAGAGTTGATGAAGCAGTTGTAAGAGTTGCTTGATAAGGGGTTCATTAGACCAAGTATCTCTCCTTGGGTGCTGCAGTCCTGTTCGTAAAGAAGAAGGACGGTAGTATGAGGATGTGCATCGACTACCGCGAGCTGAACAAGTTGACCGTGAAGAACCGATACCCCTTACCGAGGATAGATGATTTGTTCGATCAGCTTCAAGGTGCCAATTGATTTTCGAGAATAGACCTCCGGTCTGGTTATCATCAGTTGAAGGTGAAGGAGCAAGATATTCCTAAGACAAAGCTTTCCGTACGCGCTATGGTCACTACGAGTTTTCCTCGTCATGTCTTTTTGGTTTGACCAATGCGCCAGCTGCTTTTATGGATTTGATGAACCGTATGTGTCGGCCTATGTTGGATAAATCAATGATTATGTTTATTGATGATATCCTGATTTACTCGAGGAGCGAAGCAGAGCACGCCGGTCACATTCGGGAGGTTTTAGAGGCGTTGAGAAGGGAGAAGTTGTATGCAAAATTCTCCAAGTGCGCGTTCTCGTTGCGCGAAGTTCAGTTCTTGGGTCACGTGGTGAATCCCGATGGGATAATAGTGGACCCGACGAAAGTGGAGGCGGTTATGCAATGGAAGTCGGCAAAGACGCCATCCGAGATTCGTAGCTTCTTGGGTTTGGGGGGTTACTATAGAAGGTTCATCCAAGACTTCTCCAAGATTGCTTCTCCACTAACCAGTTGACCCAAAAAGATGTGAAGTTCGTATGGGGTCAAGCTCAAGAGAAGGCGTTTGAAGACCTGAAGGCGAGATTGACTCAAGCTCCTGTTCTGTCATTACCCGATGGAAGTGAAGATCTGGTGGTTTATTCCGATGCTTCTTACTCGGGGTTGGGGTGTGTGTTAATGCAGAGAGGAAAGGTTATAGCTTATGCATCCCGACAGTTGAAGGTTCATGAGGTCAACTACCCCTACTCATGACTTGGAGCTGGCAGCCGTGGTCTTTGCATAAAGATTTGGAGGCACTATCTTTACGGAACGAAGTGCACCATATTCACCGACCACAAGAGTCTGAAGTACTACTTTGAGCAGAAGGATCTGAACATGAGGCAGCGACGGTGGTTGGAACTGATAAAGGATTATGACTGTGAATCCACTACCATCCGGGCAAGGCCAACGTGGTGGCTGATGCCCTTAGCCGGAAAGAGAGGCCCGAGCCGATTCGGGTGAAAGCCTATCAGTTGATCATGACCTCCGATGTGATGAAGCAGGTTAAAGAGTTTCAAGACGAGGCATTGAAAGAAGATCATCTTAACTCTGAAAGAATGAGAGGTCCTGGTTTGGGGAATTGGTGAAAACACACTCGGTGTTAGAACCCGATTCGATCGTGTGTGGATTGCTCATTTTGGGGATCTACGGGTGAAGATAATGGATGAAGCTCACAGACTCGGTACTCCTTCATCCTGGTGCCACGAAGATGGTACCACGATATGAAGAAAGATTATTGGTGGCCGGCTAGGAAGCGCGACGTGGTGGAGTATGTGAGTAAGTGCCTTACTTTCTTACAGGTGAAGGCCGAGCATCAAAAGCCATATGGGAAGATACAACCTCTGGATATACCGGAATGGAAGTGGGAGCACATCACCATGGATTTCATTACCAAGCTGCCGCGTACCCCGAAAGGGTACGATGCCATATGGGTGATAGTTGATCGTTTGACGAAAAGTGCTCACATCCTACCGATCCGCGAGACATATTCATCTGAGAGGTTGGGCTGATCTGTTCATCAAGAGATTGTGACTCGTCATGGTGTGCCGGTGTCTATCGTGTCGGATCGCGACACTCGGTTTACATCTAAATTCCGGAAGAAGTTCCACGACGCTATGGGGACGAGGTTACATATCAGCACGGCTTATCATCCCCAAACTGATGGTTAGTCAGAAAGGACCATTCAGACGTTGGAAGACATGCTCCGAGCATGTGTGATTGATTTTGGTGGAAGTTGGGATGACCACCTACCGTTAGCCGAATTCTCATACAACAACAGCTATCACGCCAACATTGGCATGCCTCCATATGAGATGCTATATGGTAGGAGATGTAGAACACCCGTTTGTTGGGGTGATATTGGTCAAAAGGAATTGGGAAGTGTCGAGGTAATCAAAGCCACGACTGAGAAGCTTGAGAAGATTAAAGCCTTCATGAAGGCAGCCAAAGATAGACAGAAGTCGTATGCTGATAAACGACGCAGGCCGATTGAGTTCCAGGTGGGTGACCGGGTTATGTTGAAGGTCTCACCTTGGAAGGGTATTATTCGCTTTCCGAAAGCGGGGCAAGTTGAGCCCAGGTATATAGGGCCCTTTCCGAATCATTGCTCGAGTAGGAGAGGTTGCCTATAGACTAGAGTTACCAGATGAGTTAAGTGGAATTCACCTGACATTCCATGTATCTCATCTGAGAAAGTGTTTGGCAGATGAAGATATGATTGTTCCACTGGAAGATATCGAGGTAGACGAACGGCTCAATTATGTGGAGCAACCAGTGGCAATCATCGACCGAAAAGAGAAAAGGTTGAGAAATAAAGTGGTTCCTCTTGTGCGTGTACAGTGGAAGCACAGGAAGGGATCCGAGTCAACGTGGGAGACTAAGGAAGAAATGAGACAGCATTACCCACGTTTGTTCGAGGAATAACAGGTTTCGGGGACGAAACCTAAGGGGGGTGGACTTGTAACACCCGGAAATTTATTATTTTGGAAGCCGACGAAGAAAGAAAAGAAATAATGTCCAAAGTCGAGGGACCAAACTCGCCAACGAAGAAAAGTTGGGAAATGTGGTGGTATGTGTAGGGAGAGGGCAGCCCACTCTCCCCACACACACCAAATTTTCAGCTCACAAGGAAGAGAAGAGGGAAAAGAGGAGAAAAAGAAGAAAAAGGGGTGTTTCAGGTGATTCGGGTGTCCAAATTCGTCGAGTAGCAAGCCAGATCGAAGCTCTTGTCTTTGTGCTCGATTGTGTGAGTTCTAGGACCCCACTTTTACTTCTTTTCAACTGATTTTGGGGCTGGAAAGCATTGAAAACCCGTTTTGTATGTGTGTGTGTTTTGACCCATTTGGGTGTGATGTGTGTGATGCGTTTAGAGTATGATTCCGGCTTGTGTGTGCTTGTATGTGTTATGGTATGCATTCCTAAGGTCCAGGAGGGTTAATTTAGGTTTAGAATGGGTTTGGATGAGCTTGGAGGCCGAAAATGGCAGATTGGGTTCGGGATGAACTCCATTCTGCATCAGCTAGGGCTAGGCGACCGAATGGAGGACATACGGCCGAATGAGGGGCGATTGAGGTCATTCGCACGATTGGGATTCATTCACACGATTGAAGGTTCAATCGCACGACTAAGGCTTCAGTCGCACGACTGGGAGTCCAGTCGCAGGGGATCGCACACTGAGGGTTCAGTCGCATAAGTGCTTAGTCGCATGAGTTCATTCGCATTAGTCCCATCCGCATAAGGTCCATACGAACGACTGCATGTTTTCATTCGCATAGATGTTCATCCGCATGAGTCCATCGCATGATGTTCAGTCGCATGGGGGCCATGCGACTGAAGGGTGTCCATAACGCACGAATAGAGCTGTTGCACCCGAATGAAAGTGTAGTTAGACTTCTGGCTTTCCGGGGGAGTGCAGATGTAAGTTTTGACGTAAAGTTTCTCGTAAGGCATGTAAGGTGACTGTTATGACCTTAGAGAGCATGTGGGGCATGATGATGAGGATGATGTTGCATGTTTATGCATATTATGTATGTATGATGTTGCCCTGTATGATGATGATGAATATGTATGATATGTTCCTTATTATGATGTACGATTATCTTTCCTATGGCTTTTCGTATTATGATGAATGAAATGAATATTGTAATGTAAAGTGGGAAGAAATGACACGTCTTGCATGCATCGGATACCGGTCCTTCTTTGTGATTGACCATTAATGTAGAACCTCTACCGCTTACCCTTAGTACTGTGGCATACGTTTATCTGTTCATTTATTGACTTTCGGCCCAGTGGCTATGACTGATCATTTATCATTAGTACTGTGGCATACGTTTAGTTGTTCATTTATTGACTTCGGCCGTAGCTAAGACTAATCGGTTACCCCTAGTACCTGTGGCATACGTTTACCTGTTCATTTATTGACTTCGGCCCGGTAGCTGAGACTAATTGGGGTGTAGCATATGGTATTGGTATGGATGATGTCCGATGCGCAAGTAAGTTAAAAGGAACGAATGAACGAATGAATGAATGAAGAAGATAATAATGATATTATCCATGCGTACGTATGATGTGTGATCATGTTAAAGTAACGAATGGTTTTATATGAAAGTAAAGTATGTTTTATAACAAAACTAGAACTCACTCAGCATCGCTGACTTTTTTATATGTTTTCCAGTTCGCAGGTAAAGTTTGCTGAGGATGGCACTGTGAAGCTACTCAGCTCATTTTGGGATGGCATCCATTTATAAAGCTTTTGTGATATAATGCAAACATGTATTTTGTAATCGGATAATGATGTATTATTGGCCAAAAGTGTTTATAATGAAATGAGATGTCATTTTTAAATGTTTCCGCTGCAATGTTTTTATAAGACAAATGTAATTATATGTTTTATGTGCGATGAATGACCAACTGTAGGCGTCCCGGAAACGGGGCCTTACAGGTGATGGTGTAGGTTCAGGGGTGTATGGTTCAATGGTTGGTTCAGTTTTGATGGGGAATGGAAAGGGAATTGGTTCAGGTTGTGGTTGGGTTTGAAGTTGGGGTTGAGTAGTTGATTTAAAGATCATCCCCTGTCCCCTTCTGTACATCTCCTTCCTCTTCCCCGAGCGAATGTCAACCTTTATGTCACAGGCATGTCGCTGGAGGGTCTTTTCAGACATAGGACGCACCTGCCTGCCTGAAGCCTGAGCCCGGAGATAGCTCTTCATCCAGGCCTTCTCACCTATCTTCTTGGCATCAGCTAGTCCTACTTCCTCTTCCTTCTTCTTCTTCAGCATCAGCTTTTCCCTGGCATCTCTCTTTCTCTCTTTCTCCATTTGATCTTGCTCTTTGTTGAAGAGCCATAAGATCGTATCATTGTTGTGTGGAGATAATTCTTCTAGAGAGAAACCTCTAGAGGTTAGGTTAGTTATCCTTTCCCTCCTGAGCTGCTGATCAGCTTCTCTTTCTTTCCTCCCCCTTTTTTCCTCTAAGGCCAACCTTGCTGCCTCTTCTCTTTGTTGTTTTTGCAGCAAAATTGCCTTTTCCAGCTCAACTAACTCCTCTAGTGGTAGCAGGGGTACATCTTCACTCGCAGCTCCTAGTTTGACAAGTCTATCAATGATCTCTACTCTTCTTCTATTGTTGACTGTCTCCTGGTTGGCTGCAGCTACTTTGCTACTGGCAGCTAGCAGTTTTCCAGTTGAAGTCTACCTTTTCTTTTGAGTTTTTCTAACCTTTCTTCCTCCTGAAGCTCTTCCTTAGTCATTTTCCTCTTTCCTTTGATGTCTTCGGAAATGCTAGACTTTGGGGGTTCTTGGATGGAAGGTTCAGGTTGAGTAGTAAAGATGGAAGCTGGAGTTAATGCTGATGTTTGAGCTAGGGGTTGGGTGAGAAAATGCTCCCTATTAACTTCAGATGCAAGTTCTAGGATTGCATCTGTGACTATTAGATCATCGGATAAGGAGAATAGTCCTTCTGCAGCTGCAATCTCAGCTTCGGAAGATTGAAATTGTTCTTCTGAGGCTTTGACTTGTGCTTCGGAAGTCTGTGAGAATGCACTATCTGTCCCAACTGTCTCGGTTGCTGGGCCATTAGTCCTTGTTTCCCCTTCGAAGTTAATCTCAGGTTCCACTTGGATCTTAGGTTTACCAACTTCCTCAATAGTGGTAGAAGGTGCATTTAACCTCTAAAGCTCTTGAGCTCTGAAGTAGATCACAGACAGATCAGGACTTGGCTGTTCAATAAGAGATTCCAACAGGAACTTGTTGAAGAACCTATTGAGATCTTGGAGCACCCTTTGATCCATTTGAATTACAACTAGAGGAGGCTCAGGAAAAACTGAGGCTTGTTGCATAGGATAATTTGAGCTTAGGGAAGTGAGAGCTTGACTTTGTGGCTCCTCTTGTCTTTGGTTTTGTCCCTGAACACTCTCCCCCTTTTTGGTAGCATCATCCTGAGAGCTTGATGAGCTAGAGAAGAGGTCAAAGAGACCTGAATTGGTACGTGCCTAATAGACCTCTCAATCTGTTTCTCAGCTAGTTTGGCCTTGAGATTTTCAATCTCAAGTTGCTGAGTGGCAGACCTATCCTCTAAAGTCCTAACCTTAGATTCAAGATTTGAGACTTTAGAAAGTAGGTCTTCAATGGTGAGTTGCAGTCTTCCCTCATCTTCTTTTGAAGAATCATGGGGAGATGAGGTAACATACCTTGTATGTTCATCCTCACCACCAGATGTGGTTTCTTGGCGCTCTGGTTTCCCTTGCTCAATGATGTCTCTTTCAGAGTCATGAAAGGGCATCGTTGTCGTAGATTCAGTCTCAGTAATGTTACCACTGTCCTAAGGATCCCTTGAGGCTCCTTCAGTAGTGGCAGCTGAATCTACATGAGTCCCCTCCACATCAGTGGGACTCACCTCAGCAAAGGTTCGCTGATGGGGGCTAGAGATAAGAGATCTCTCTGGGCTCTGTTGATCCTTGAAAGGGTGTTGTAGATCAACTTCATTGCCCTGAAGAGACATAATCTCTTCATCAGCTCCGATTAATAGGTCACTAAAGTATATGGAAGTAAAGCCTAGTTACCCGGGACTTTGATCAATGTATAAAGGCATTGAGCCTGTGATGGGGCTGTCCCTTTTTGGCTACTCAGGGGAGTATAAAGACTCTCCCTGAGGGTTTTCAGCTTGGGTTTCGGGCTCATGGGTCTGAGACTAAGGATACTCAAGACCCATATTGAGGTCAATTGTGAAGGATGGTTGGACCTCAGGCTGAGTGGGAGTCCATTGTTCCACTCTATCCTTTTTGGGTAGAACAAGAGGAGCTTGTTCAATCAGAGAAAATTGAACAAGGGTTTTTTTAGGGCGTCTTTGATAAGTAATGGTTATGGGGGGAGAAGGTAGATTTGGAAAAGTGAGGGTAGTTGCTAGTGTGGGTTCATCACCTGTGGGGTTAACAGGGATGTCACTAGGAGGCATTGGCTCAATCATACCTGGAAGAAGTGCAGTATCTCTTCCGGTGAAGTTGGTGGACACTCTCTTCAAAGTTTTCAAGATGGTCGGCCACATTTGAGGAACAATCAGAGTAGCTGCACAGACAAGCTTGCTCTGGTCCAGCTCACAATTGATTATGTGCTGGAGAAACCTGGGATACATGAAGAATGTGTCCCGTTGAAGGTTTCCCATGAGATTGGTCAGCACAAATTGAGTAGTTGAAGCGGAGGCTTCTCACCAAACCATGAACTAGGCACCCAAGTTCATATGGGATTTGATTCCATCCTCCAAATTTGTTGGACAAGCAGTGAAGAACTACATGCAGCAGGAACTTCCAGTTGTAAGAGAAGTTGAATTTGTAAACGGTTGACCTGCTAACATCTCCACCATATCCCATTTGGATATAAGTGTTGTCCAAATCTGTTTTGGAGAATTTTGTAAGAGCACCCTCATCATGAAGCTCTAGATGCTCCCTAATGATTTGTTCATAAATGACCAACTCCTGGTCACAGATGCTCGATCTTATGACACGAACCCCATTTAGGGATCCAATCTGACCGTTTGCCCAAAATTCAAACATATGATTTGAGAAAACCGTGGGTTTAACAGTCAGGGCAGTGTAGTAAGAGCATTGGGTTAGAAAGGAGATGATATCTGAGAAGTCGGCATCCCTTGAAGAATCAAGGAGTGCGACTTGGTTGTGCTGGGGGTTAAGTGCCATTTGAGAAAGTTGCAAGAAGATAGTTCGGAATTGGGTGAATTGAAGATGAAAAAGCTTTTAGGGCAGTAATGTTGGTAAAAAGGATGAAAGTGATTAGCCGGAGGTATTTAAACGGGTGGAATGGCGGTTTAAAGGGGGTTTGGATAAGATAATGGGAGGTTTTAGTGGATGATGTGAGAGGGGCGGTAAGGTTAGTTTATTTAAATAATCCGACATCATTAACAAAATCTTTACTTTTTACAGAGTGGGGCCCAAAAGATTTCCGTTACACAGTAAAATCTTTCTTCCGAGTATAAAGCATTTCCGAAGGTAATGTTCTTCCGAAGGCAAATTTACTTCCGAAGGTAAAGTTTTTACAAGCTTCGGAAGTAGATCTGATATGAAATCAATCGCTTCTTCCGAGACTTAACAACTCTTCCGAGAAGAAATTATCCTGGGAAAATTTGCTTCGAAAGATATGGAAAATATCTTCCGAGGGTTAATTCCTCTTCGGAAGAATTCATACTTAGATAAAATTTTAGAGAAAGACCTTTTGTAACAGGGCTTAGATTGTTTTGACATAAAACTTTACACATTAAAAAGTTTTCAAATGAGATAGACTAATCAAGGTTTATCAACCCAATAGCTGTAATGAGATATTTGAATCTTTGTTCATCAAAGGCTTTGGTGAACAAGTCAACATATTGTTTATTTGAATCAACTTTGATTAGCTTGATTAGATTTTTCTCATAAATATCTCTAATGAAATGGTACCTGATATCAATGTGCTTTGTCTTGGAGTGCTTCACTGGATTTTTAGTAATGGAGATAGCACTGTTGTTGTCAATGTGGATAGGAGTGCTCATGAAGTTGAATCCGTAGTCTATCATCTGGTTTTGAATCCACAGCAGCTGAGCACAACAACTAGCAGCAGCAATGTATTCAGCTTCAGCAGTTGATGTAGAGACACATGATTGCTTCTTGCATTGCCATGAGATGATCCTTCTACCAAGAAATTGACATCCACCAGATGTTGATTTCTTGTTGATATGGCAGCCACCATAATCACTGTCAGAGTAACCATAGGGATTGAATCACTATTTCTTGGATACCAGAGACCTAGTTTAGGTGCTCCTTTAAGGTATCTAAGGATTCTCTTGGTAGCAACTAGGTGAGACACCTTTGGAGCAGCCTATATCTTGCACAAATACAAGTTGCAAACATGATATCGGGTCTACTTGCTGTGAGATACATCAGAGAACCAATAATTGCTCTATATTGATGTTGATTAGTATCCTCCCCCTCAGAGTCAGGGGAGAGATTGTGGTTTCTGGATATAGGTGTTTTTGCTGCTTTACAATCTTTCATATCAAATCTTTCTAAGATGTCATTGACATACTTAGATTGACTGATGAAAAACCCTTCCTTCATTTGCTTCACCTGAATTCCAAGGAAAAAGTCCATTTTTCCCATGGAACTCATCTCAAACTTCTTCTTCATGATGCTCTCAAAGTCTTTACACATTTGGTCATTTGGGGAACCAAATATGATGTCATCAAAATAGACTTGAACGAGCAAGATGTCTTTCCCAGACTTCCTTATGAAAAGAGTCTTATCAATGGTACCTCTAGTGTAACCATTCTTCAGGAGAAACTGAGACAATGTCTCATACCACAGCCTAGGTGCTTGGTGCAGCCCATATAGAGCTTTATCCAATTTGCACACATAGTTGGGATGCTGTGGATCTTCAAATCCTGGAGGTTGGCATACATAGACTTCCCTATCTATATCCCCATATAATCAAGCTGGTAGACAGTGAAATTCTTGGATGCAGCATAAGCAAGGAAGATCCTAACTGCCTCAAGTCTTGCAACAGGTGCAAAGACATTAGTATAATCGATTCCTTCCTCTTGAGTGTATCCTTGAACCACCAGTCTTGCTTTGTTCTTGATAATCAAGCCTCTATCATCTCTCTTGTTTCTGAAAACTAGGTACTTGACCAGATGGTAGCGGACATAGGTTCCAAACCTTTTGTCTTTTGAATTGAAGCAACTCCTCTTGCATTGATTCAACCCAGCTACTATCTTTCAATGCATCTTCCACCTTCTTGGGTTCCATTTGGGATAAAAAACATGAGTACAAGTAGACATTTCCATTGTGAGTTTGTCCTCTTGTTCTCACGCCTTCAGAAACTTCCCTTATGATGTTCTCAGCTGGATAAGTGTTGTGAATCCTAAGTCTAGGAATTATCTCCAGTTGCAAAGATAAATCCAAATTGGACATATTTTGCTCAGGAGCTTGAACACTTGATCCAGCTGCTGTTTCAAACTCATTCAATGAGGACTGATTGAATGAAAAAGAAACATCATCATTTGTTTGCTGTGAAGCAGCATTAACAGTTGCCTGTTCCTTCAAGATGTTGCTTCCATCAGCTTGGTGTTCTGCAGGGTCACCTTAAGAGGTTTGAGAGTCAACAGGTGAACCGCTTGTTGAAGCTCCACTATCTCTTAAGATGGTTACACTATCAGATCTGCCAATAGTAGGAACTTGATTTGTTGCAGCTCTTGGAGAACTTGGAATAGGTCTGGGAAGCTCAAACAGTTGATCATCATCAGAATCACTTTGAGCACCTGTTCCAGCTGAAACATTCTCACAAGATGGTTTAGAATAGTTTGAAAACAATTCTAAATCAAATATATGATCAGGGCGATTTCCCTTAACGCAAGGAGTGTGCTCTTTAACTACAATGTTGAAAGATTCCTCAAATTGTTGATTTTTAATGTTATAAACTCTATAAGCTTTAGAGTTAGAGGAATATCCAACAAAGATGGCATCATCCGACTTTTCAGCAAATTTTACCAGATTGTATTTTGTGTTAAGTATGGTACACCTGTGGCGTCTTGTTCCATAGCTCATAAGGGGTTTTTCCATGTGGCTTTACTACAAGGACCCTGTTCTGCACATAGCATGCAGTGTTGACTGCCTCTGCCCAGAATGTTAGAGGTAGCTTTGAATCAGCTAACATAGTCCGAGCAGCCTCAATAAGTGTCCTATTCCTCCTCTCAGCAACACCATTTTGTTGAGGAGTTCTAGGAGCACTATATTGTTTGGCAATCCCTTTTGAGTTACAGAAAGAGTCAAGAACGTGGTTCTTAAACTCAGTCCCTTGATCACTTCTAATTATTTTAACCTTGTGATCAACTTGACTTTCTATTTTAAGAATAAAAGATTTCAAAGTTTCAGCAGTTTCATCTTTGGTTCTTAAAAAGAATACCCATGTAAATCTAGTAAAATCAACAACAATCACAAGGCAATATGATTTCCTTCCAATGCTCATTATACTTGTGGGACCAAATAGATCCATGTGCAATAAGTGTAATGGAGTGGTGATGGAGTTAACAACTTTGGATTTATGAGATGCCCTGTGTTGCTTCCCTTTCAGGCATGCAACACAGTTATCTTTGCAGAAAAATTCCTTTTTAGGCAAACCATGTACCAAGTTATTTTTAGCCAATTTATTCATTGTCTTAAAATTTACATGACACATTCGTTTATGCCATAGTGTTGACTCATCACCATCAGCTTTGGAAAGAAAGCATGATACTGCTCCCATTGGGGAAGCATTGTTCATATCCAGCTTGTACATATCCTCTTTCCTGGGAGATCTAAGAAGCACCAATTCTTGAGGAATTGTCATCCCGGGTTTGAGATTATGCACTCATGTTCTGTGAAGAGCATTTGATGCTTTTGATCACAGAACTGAGAAACACTTAACAGGTTGTGTTCAAGCTGTTTGACAAAGTTAACTTTGTCAACCTTTAATTTACCATTGGATATACTTCCTCTGCCAGAAATATATCCTCCGGCCTCACCTCCAAACTGGACAAGACCTCCATCATAATGTTGAAATTGTTGAAGGAGAGATCTGTTCCCTGTCATGTGCCTAGAGTATCCACTATCCACAATCCAAACATTGTTATTCTTGTCATATGGATGTCCCTACACATAAGATGAGATGATTAGTTTTGATTGGAAAACCAAGCCTTGTTGGTCTTGGGTTCTTCCAATGATAGTGACATAATTGAACCAAAATTTATGCATGGGGGTTGAATGGATGTCTTTGAAGAAGAGGTTTGGGCTACAACATCTTCCTTGATCTTCCATTCCATCCCTTGGTTGATCATGGAGGATGAGCTTGTTGAAGCTTTTGCAGGTTGGCATTCTTTCGAAGCTTCTTTCTTATCGGAAGAAGCCTTCACCACCTTTTCTTCTGAAGCAGTCTTTTTCTGGGATGGTCTCAAGGGGACTCTTTTATTATTTTTAGTCTTGATGGCTTTAGCTTTCGAAGCCTTTTTCCTTTTGGAAGAAGGACCTTCTTCCGAAAGCAACCTTGCTTCGGAAACAAGCTTTCCCTTTTTCATCACTTGAACCATTTGATAGGGTCCAAATGAGAAACATTCCCTGACTCCTTCCTTTTTAACATTATTTGCATAATGTGTGCTACCAGGATTGTAGTAACAATCTTTGGCCATGTGGTTTTGCAGACCACACATTATGCATGCAATGTTAATCTTTTGGGAATTTGAGGATTGTTGTTTCTTGTTCTTTTTCTCTTCATCAGCAACCTTTCTCTTTAACTTCTGATCCTTTGGTAGGACAGAAGTGCTGGTACTACACCTCTTTCCTAAATCAGAGTTTCCAACCACCTGGAATCCAGCTGAGATGAATACACACTTTTGCTTTGGGTCTATCTTCAGCTTAGACTCAGCCACTTTCTTGGCAGTTTTTCTGGCTGCCTTAGCTCTGCTTCTTCTGGCTTTGGTGGTCAGGGTTTGATCATCATTGGTAGGAGAGGGTATAATTACTTGGTTCTTCCCTGTGATGGTCTCCATGGTTGCATCATTCTTTGACTCATGAAAAGGTCAGTCAGCAGATGGAACCTCTTGCTCTTCAGTACCATACCTTGGTTGTCTTATAGACTCATAGGAGTGTGGTGGAGCAATTTTATTGGTTCCCAACCCACCTTTGTTTTGGTAACAAAGTTTTGAGTGAGAGGATGATGCAAGAATGGCTTGGAAGTTTTGCTCAGAAATAGCATACTTCCTGGCTTGAGCCTCAGCTGTGACAAGCTGGGCTTGAGCCTCAGTCAATTTGGATATTAAATCCTTTATTTGAGTCTTATAGTTTGTGTTTTCGTGTTTTAATAGGGACACAGTTTTCTCTAACTCCTTAATATTTCTTTGATAGTTAGATTCAGCCCTTTTAAAATCAGATTTTAAAACATTTAAAGACTCAATGTCGGATTTAATCTCCATATTGTAGTCCTGATACAATTTAACCTTAGCAATAAAGGCAGGAGTACAGAGATGTTCATATACCTTATTTCCATCTGTTCCGGCCATGAGTGCTTGAGCAGGAGTCACATCCGGTACCATAAAGCTCCAGTCAACTTCTTGAGCCATTGCAGCTGTTTCTGTTGACTTTCCAGTGGGCTTTGGTGTAGAGGGATGTGTGGAGGCATGTAGGGTTCCCGGATTAGACATGGGAGCCTTGCATTCCCTTGCAAAATGACCAAG
Organism: Flaveria ramosissima; assembly: GCA_025215565.1. Lineage (NCBI taxonomy): Eukaryota > Viridiplantae > Streptophyta > Magnoliopsida > Asterales > Asteraceae > Flaveria > Flaveria ramosissima. The sequence continues at coordinate 7,685,567 of CM046042.1, read as the reverse complement.
TTGGTTATAGTTGTAACATTTGGTCTTGATTTTGTCAAACCCAAATTTGCTGTTGATTGGGTTCTGGGGAAATTGCCTTCCAATTCTCTTGAAGAACTTCTTTGCTCTGTAGGTTAATAGAGCCATTTGTTGGACTATGTCCACGTATTCCACGTCATCTGGGCTGAAGCATTCTAGATCATCAAAGCAATATTGATAATCATTTGAGTGTCCACTTCCTGAGACAAAAGCACAGCTGTCCTGAAAGGAACTTTGCTGAGCTTGTTGAGACCTTGGAGTCTCAGGAAATGTGATGTATGACCCAGAAGAACAAGATGGCTGCTGGGTGTAAGTCAGGTATTGTTGAGGTTGGGAGGTTCCTGAGCCTTCAGCAACCATTAAAGCATTGCTAGCAGGAAGACTCAAGGGTCTGCTTGTCTGATGACCTCTCTTAGTCTCCATTTCCAAACGGTATCCATCAAGGATGTCATAGAGTTCGGTCATGGTGAGTGTATTCAAGTTCTCTGTTCTCTTGATAGAGACACAGTAGAAGGTCCACTCATTGGGTAATGCACTCATGAACTTTCTTGTAAGGTCTCTAAGTTCATAAGCAATTCCCACATACTGAAGGGAAGAAATTAGATCTATGTACCTGAAGTATTGCTGGCTGAGTGTCTCTCCAGCAACGTAGGTGAAGTTCTCGAACTGCTGCTTCAGTGAGTCCTTCTTGGAGTCATTTGAGCTAGAATACATTTGAGCAAGCGCATCGAACAGTTCTTTGGCTGATTTGCAATGTTCAAACCCCACCATGATGGAGTTGGGAATTACAGTCATGAGAACAGTCATAGCATTGCTATCAATGTCCAGCTTCTTCGGTCCTCATTAGAATAATCTTCAACAGCTTTCTCAATCAGGGCATCGTTTCCACCAGCTACCTTTGGCTTATACAGGTCATTGAAAATAGACTGCCACATCTTGCTGTCTTGATACCTGATGAAGCCTTCTATTCGTCTGCTCCATGACCTGAAGTTTTTAAGGGTGATGATGGGTGCTTTGGTCATCGTTCTCATCTCTACTTCAGATTTGTTGAGGTCCATTTTGAGTGTGGTATAAGGAGGAGTGAAAAACAGGTTGATTAGGATGGTAAGATCTCACAATCAAGAGCCTAAAAAGTTCTGATACCAATTGCAGGATCGGGTTTGTCACTTAAACACTTGGATTTCTCTCAAACTCACTTATATAACACTCAAATCAGATGAAGTAGAGTCTTTTATAAGAGTTAATAAAAATATAATAAGTAGCAAAGAACACACAGAAATAATTTTCAAGGCACTTGTATATATTACTTCTCAACTCAAAGTATTACAAGACTCATACAAGCATGGAACATGAGTTACAATGAGAAACTGTATATACTAGATCCTACAACCGGATATACTTTGATACCAGCTGGAAATCTAAGACTAAAGCATATACTACAATGCTAAAGTTAAGGTATCTTAGATAAAATATTATCTAAGATATGGTAGTCATGACATGTCCATGACTTACCTTTTGTCACCAACTAAAGATGGCAATTGTACTAACTTATAAAGGTAAACAGTGGAATAAAGTATGGTCAACTACATGGCTTTTGAGAAAACGCCATGCAGTATCTCAGAGGTCTGCAGCGGAGTGTCAGGAAGACCATACTTATGTCCACTGGATAATAGTAGTGTCTTCCGAAGGTAAGTTGGCTTCGGAAGAACAAGTTCTTCCAAAGCCACTTATACTTCGGAAGAGGCTTCTATACTTCCGAGGCTTGAGGACTTCTTTCATACTTTGGAAATTGACTTCTGATCTACCACTCTAAGTCTTGATCTTTGGAAGTAGATACTTTGTCTTCAGAAGTTGGAGTTTTCCTTCGGAAGTTAGTTTTACACTTTGTCTTCGGAAGAGCTCCTTTTTTCTTCGGAAGTTCCACATTTAGCTTCGGAAGTCCTTTATTAGTTGTACCAAAATAGTCTAAGTGATTTGGTTTTGGTTGCATCAGCCTTTCTAGATCCAACAGTGAGAAACCTAGAGGTGCTATGAAGATAGTCTCATGCATGAAAGCCCATAAATATTTGAGAAAGAAATGTCTAGCATTTCTAGCCCATGAAGTTGATACAAAACTAGATAAGAAGAACTTAGAAGTTGTTCCTATTATTAGAGAATATCCAGAGGTATTTCCTGATGAATTACCAGGATTGCCACCCTCTCGTCAAGTAAAATTCAAAATTGAGTTAGTACCAGGGACTGCTCCTATCGCCAAGTCTCCGTATCGTTTGGCGCCAACAGAAATGAAAGACTTAATGAGTCAACTCCAGGAATTATTGGACAAGGGATTTATACGCGCTAGTGTATCACCTTGGGGAGCACTAGTTTTATTCATAAAGAAGAAAGACGGAACCTTTAGGATGTGCATCGATTGAGCTTAATAAAGTAACTATTAAGAATAGACATCCTCTCCCTAGGATAGATGACCTATTTGATCTACTGCAGGGATCTAGTTACTTTTCAAAAATTGAACTAAGGTCAGGATTTCACCAGTTAAGGGTGAGAGATGAAGATATACCTAATGCTGCTTTCAGAACTAGATATGGTCATTATGAGTTCCTCGTAATGCCATTTGGGTTAACTAATTTTTCAACAATATTTATGGATCTAATGAACAGAGTGTGCAAACCTTACTTAGATAAATTTGTCATAGTCTTTATAGACAACATTTTAATCTATTCTAAAAGTAAGGAAGAACATGAGAAGCGCCTAAGGCTAACTTTGGAGTTACTTCGAAAGGAAGAACTTTATGCCAATTTCTCAAGTGTGAATTTTGGAAACGAGAAGTATAATTCTTAGGACATGTGGTTAACCAAGAAGGAATTCAGGTCGACCCAGCAAAGATCGAAGCAATTAAGATGTGGCAAGTTCCAAAAACACCAACTAAAGTACGTCAATTCTTAGGTTTGGCTGGTTATTATAGCAGATTTATAGAAAATCTTTCAAGAATAGCTCAACCTCTAACAAAATTAACCCATAAAGATAAGCCATACATTTAGGGATAAAGACAGAATGTTGCATTTGAACTCTTGAAGAATAAATTATGCAGTGCTCCTATTTTAGCTCTCCAAGATGGTACAGATGATTTTGTAGTATACTGTGATGCATCACATCAATGTTATGAAAGTGTTTCAATGCAACGAGATAAGGTAATTACATATGCATCCAAGAAACTCAGAGGAAGTGAAAAGAATTATACTACTCATGAGTTAGAATTAGGAGCAGTAGTATTTGCACTTAAGATTTGTAGACATTATCTATATGGAACTAAGTGCATAATTTATACTGACCATAAGAGTTTGCAACACATATTCGATCAAAAGATGCTGAATATGAAACAGAGAATATGGGTTGAATTACTAAGTGATTATGATTGTGAAATCAAGTATCACCCAGGAAAGGCAAATGTAATGGCTGATGCTTTAAGTAGGAAAGAAAGAACTAAGCCATTACGAGTTCATGCTATGAGGATGGAATTACACTCGGATTTGATAAGTCAAATTCAAGAAACCTAGCGAAAAGATGAATTAAGAGATGTGATGAGGAAGAATGGACAACTGGAAGCTTCGTCAGATAGAATCCTGAAATTTAGTGGAAGAATTTGGATTCCTAACAATAACATGCTTAGAGAAACTATTCTAAGGGAAGCATATAAGTTAAGATATTCAGTACACCCGTGAAATAATAAGATGTAAAAGAATTTAAGAAACCAGTATTGGTGGCCAGGTATGAAGAAATTTCCTGCAGAATTTGTAGAGAAATGTGATATTTGTTCAAAGTCAAAGTTGAATATCAAAAACCCTCAGGATCTTTCCAACAACCAGAAATCCCTAAGTGGAAGTGGGACCAGATTATCATGGATTTTGTAACTAAATTGCCCAGAACCTCTAATGGGTATGACACAATATGGGTTATAGTTGATAGACTGACTAAGTCAAATCATTTCTTGCCAATCAGAGAAGATTATAAAATGGAAAAATTAGCAAAGATTTATATGAAAGAATTGTGTCTAGAAATGGAATACCCATTTCAATAATATCTAATAGAGATAGTAGATTTACTTTAAGATTCTAGCAAACTTTACAGAAAGCATTAGAAACTCAGGTAAATATGAGTTTAGCATATCATCCTCAGACAGATGGACAAAGTGAGAAAACAATCCAGACATTGAAAGATATGTTACGAGCATGTGCGTTAGATTTTGGTGGTAACTGGGATATACACTTACCTTTGATAGAATTTTCATATAACAATAGCTACCATGCCAATATTGGAGCAGCTCCATTTGAAGCTTTATATGGAAGGAAATGTAGGCCACTATTGTGTTGGAATGAGATAGGAGATAGACAGCTTGTAGGCCAGAACTTATACAGGAAACATCTGATAAAATCTGTGAAATTAAGGGCACACTAAAGGCAGCATTTGATAGGCAAAATAGTTATGCTGATAAAAGAAAAAAGCCTTTAGAATTTCAAATAGGAGATAAAGTGTACTTAATGGTATCACCATCAAGAGGAATTATCCGATTTGGGAAAAGAAATAAGTTAAACCTTAGGTATGATGGCCCTTTTGAAGTAACTTATAGGATTGGTCCTGTAGCATACAGGTTAGATTTGCCTCAGGAGTTAAGTGAAGTACATAACACCTTCCACGTATTTAATTTGAAGAATTGTCTGATTGATAAGACATTAAAGGTACCAATACATGAAATCAAAATATATAAGAAACTCCACTTTGTGGAAGAACCAGTGACAATTATGATAGAGAAGTAAAGAGTTTAAGAAGAAGTAAAATCATAATAGTAAATGTCAAATGAAATTCAAAGAGAGGACCTAAATTCATATGGAAAAGAGAAGATAAAATCAAAAAAAATATCCCCATCTATTTGAGGTTAAATTGAATGAAAATGACAACTAAAAAATAAACCCTCCACAACATCTAATTAACCCTTGAAAATGACAACCCTAAAGCCAAGGTTAGGTAAACTAACGTTTAATAATTACTATAAATTGATATTATACACTTATATATCTAATTAGAGATTGTTAAGGTGATTTTATTTGAATAACTTTATATTAGTTTTTCATGCTTAATTGAACATGCATAAATGTTTACATGTGCATGTACACAACTCTTTTAAACTTGTGATTATTAAACCATAGGTGTGTGAGTTACCAAATCATAAGATTATGTGATTAGTTACTTGAATGATAGATATTTTCATCTATATGTAGTGAATTAAGATTTAAAACTTAATCAAACACTACAAACCAAGTTAACATCTAGAAACCTTATATCAAAAACCAAAACCAAACTAATCCTAAATACTTAAGCACCAACTAAAACACAACCTTAGCATTAGTAATCGGTCCATTAGGCAATAACTAACCTAGATTAGTAACTAATTAACAAACTCCATGACAAAGAATGTCATTAATGTCAAGAGGTGACACCTAGCAAACCATACCCTAATCACATCCTAAAGCTTGACACCTAGCCTCTAAATTGCCACCTTCTGACCCCAAACCACCAACTCACAAGTCTAGATTAAGATCTAATAATGATCTCCTAGTTCTTACAACCCTCAACCAAAGACCACCTCCACAACCACCATCCCCATCAACCGCAAACCACCCTAACCGCCACCATCCCTCGGCTCTCTCCCTCTCTCTCGGTTCCCAAATCACACATCTAACATCAACTATCTCTTACTCTCCTTTTCGGCTCCAACATCAACCGAGCCCCATCACCCAAGGCACCATATCTTTGTCATAACATCAATCTTCTTCTACTAACTTGTGACCAACCCTCTAAGCTCAAGAACCACCACACCAAGTGAGTCATCAAGAATCTAAGCAAGCATTTCTCTAAGTCTTTCTTCTACTCCGAACAATGTTTGATTCTCAAAGTCTATAACTAACAAGATTAAGACGTTGTATATGTGTTTAACCAACATATATAACAAACCCTTTAAGTTAAACCATCAAGGTCATTAAAAGAACCTCATGAACACTTAATTTTTCATTAAAATAAGTATGAAAAGATTAAAAATAGAAAGTTTGAGAATTTTATTAAAACCAAGGATTTAAATAAAAATAAAAGGACTAAAGGGTTGAAAACATGTGTTATTCATGACAAATTAGTAAAATACTTAAATAACTATGATTGTGAAATAAAATTTAAAAATTTGTTAGAAAATCTTGGAAATAATAATCTGGAAATTATAGAATAATCATATAGGATATATTAATTTATATGATTAATTCAAGGAAATAGAAGAAAATTCCCAAACAGAAGATCTAGACTCAATAAAAATCTATAAAACTTATATGATGACCCTTTCTATTATATTGGAATTACAGAATAAATTTCGTGAACTAATTCACAATTATGACAGTTTTATATTTTAAAATAGTTAATGAGATGAAAATCAAAAGCAATAGTAAAACAGTATGTAAAATCATGAAAGTTCTACCTAATTTAAGATATACAGAATGGGACAATTGGTATAAATTTCAGAATTTTTAGAGATATGTAGCTATTTCTGCCATTTAATGTGAAACTTGTAAAAATTATAGAACATTACATATAATAAGATGTTGAATGAAATTTTTATGGGATAATTTAGATTTTGGGACATTACTGCTTGTAACATTTGGTAGTTTTTGGACAACCGTAGCTATTGTTTAGAAATTTTGACTTAATTGATATAAATGCTGAAAATTTTAAAAAAATAAGATTTATTCTAACAAATAATTTTTTATAGGAAATATTTGACTTGTTCTGGAAATAAGGTGTGTAAGATAGCCTCTTTTTTATTTATAAATTTTTGAGGTAAAAAAGCATACTATCTATTATTGAAATTGATGCCAATTTGAAAGTTTTGATATATTGCTGTCAAATTGACACAAACCATTAATTCGGATGAGAAACCGTCAAATAATATAGGTAGCGCTACTTAGGAATATGTCAACCTGCATTTGCCGGATGAGGGTTGTGATGTTATATTATTTGATTCTGTGATTTTTATGTGACAGGTATAAATGTCTTGACATGTGAGTAGGTTTAGTAGTGAGTTTGATTGTGTTGCATCATTTAAAATGAATTATGTTATTGAATAAACTTATGTTCTCACCAACTTTAAGTTACATGTTTGAGTATGCTTTTTCAGGTAATCCTAATGTATTATAATTTCGTGTTCACGTTCATAACGTTTAGTGATTGGCACGGCTATATAGTAAAGTTGTGCATATGGGTGGTTATTGATCTATCAGACTTCAGTCTCTTCGTGGATGTTCATGTCAACTACTAGCTGAAGAATAAAAGAAATGATAATGACGTGTACTTTGAAATAGGATTACTAATGTAAAAGTATAATTATTAGACTAAATTTTGTAAAATATAATCATATGAATATATGACTAATGGAAGAATTATGTTTAGTTTAATAGTTATGATTGCATGTTATTATAATCAATGTGTTTTGAACCAAAAAGTCACACCCATGCATTCACGCTTCCGCCGGGGTGTGACATTATAATTCGTAAAATCCAATGTAAATAACTACTCCAATTATTTATTAATAGAAAACTTTATAAAGATATTCAATCTTGTAAAATATTTGTAATTAATTATTTAGATGATTAAAATCTTGTAATTGATAATAATCTTTATAAATTCATATAACTTTATAAATTTTGTGAAAACTTTGAAATATAAATATTTATTTCTATATAATAATTAAAACTCATAAATGATAAATAAAACTTTATCATTTTATAAAACTTACCTATAAATTATGGAATTATTATAAATTAATCAAATCGTATAATAAATGAAAACTGAATAATAATATTCACAAAATTAGTTAAATAATACAGTTAGTGCTTTTGATTCATCAAAATGAATAAATAATGTAATAATGAAATTTCTCAAAATAGGTTTGGGTAAGGGTTTAGAGTTTGAAAATTGGTGGATGTTATTATTTCTTACCCTTGTGTGCTTTTCATATTCACTATCATCAACATTTCCTGGATTGTTGGATATTCCTCTTTAAGTTAAATATCATCTTTATTGCTCTTTGATTGCTCATTGTTCCTCTTCAAGTTATATATCAGCTTTATTACTCTTTGATTGCTCATTGTGTATGTTGCTTCTGCCTGATTATATCATAGATGCTCATTGCTTGATTATTCTTTTCTTAAGTTTTTGGGTGACTTTCTTCAACAAATTTGTAAGGCCCCATTCTCAAAACAATCACAGTTGGACAATCATTGCACATAAACATAAAACATACCTTTAAATTTGCTAAATACATCGCAGCGGAATAACTTAAAACCATTTCATATATAAACAACTGCTTTTGCAAAATAATACAACATTGTCAATCATTACAAAAAACATCATTTGTTTGCATTACATCACAAAAATATCATCATTATATAAAATGGATGTCATCCTAAAAACTTGCTAAGTAGCTGCGCCCGTGCCATCCTCAGCAATCATTACCTGCCAACTGAAAATGCATAAAAGTCATCGTTGCTGAGTGAGTTCTAGTTTCATAAAAAGATATTACCTTTCTTTCATTAAAATATTTACTTTACTATCACACGTGATCATACATCGTACATACATCAAGGTAGTATTTATTATCTTCCATCATCGTTCATTTCGCACATACCGCACGTTTCGTACATGTTGTGCTTTTCGCACTTTTATTATCTTTCACTTCTATCTAGATCCTGTCGTATGCTTAACCCCCCTGCAGGATTGGGTTTGTCACTTTAAACACTTGGATTTCTCTCAAACTCACTTATAGAAACACTCAAATCAGATGAAGTAAAGTCTTTTACAAGAGTTGATAATAATATAATAAGTAGCAAAGGAACACACAAAAATAATTTTCAAGGCACTTGTATATATTACTTCTCAACTCAAGATATTACAAGACTCTTACAAGCATACTACATGAGTTACAATGAGAAACTATATATACTAGATCATATAGCCGGATATACTTTGATACCAGCTGGAAACCTAAGACTAAAGCAAATACTACAATGCTAAAGTTAAGGTATCTTAGATAAAGTATTATCTAAGATATGGTAGTCATGACATGTCTGTGACTTACCTTTTGTCACCAACTAAAGATGGCAACTTTACTAACATAAAAAGGTAAACAATGGATTAAAGTATGGTCAACTACATGGCTTTTGAGAAAATGCCTTGCCGTATCTCAGAGGTATGCAGCGGAGTGTCAGGGAGACCATACTTATGTCCACTGGATAATAGCAGTGTCTTCCGAAGGTAAGTTGGCTTCAGAAGAACAAGTTCTTCCGAAGCCACTTATACTTCGGAAGAACAAGTTCTTCCGAAGCCACTTATACTTCGGAAGAGGCTTCTATACTTCCGAGGCTTGAGGACTTTTGTACTTCGAAAGTTGACTTTAGATCTTTTATTCTAAGTCTTGATCTTCGGAAGTAGGTTCTTTGTCTTCAGAAGTTGGAGTTTTCCTTCGGAAGTGAGTTTTACACTTTGTCTTCAGAAGAGCTCCTTTTCCTTCGGAAGTTCCACACTTAGCTTCGGAAGTCCTTTATTTGTTGTACCAAAATCTTCTAAGTGACTTGGTTTTGGTTGCACCAGCCTTTCTAGATCCAACAAACTCCCCCTAGGCTGATGCTACCAAAACCTCACTTATTTCTGCTTCTCAAAGCTTTCAGCACCAGGGACAAAAGATATTTGTCTGTCTCTTTGTTCTTCCCTGAAGTGGTGCTGAGAAGCTTGTACAAGTCATTGGTGGATAGGAGATCCAGTCTATCACTCTGAATGACATAGACCCTTTGTTGTGTGCCCCTGAAAAGAGTTAGTTGACGGGAGTTATAGTCATACTCCCATCTAACTATGGATTCAAGTTCAGGACCTTCAACCATTTGTAAAAAGGCTTTGCCTTTGGTTGCTGATCCCTTCCTTTCCTCCTCCTCTCTCAGTTTCAACTCTTTTTCAACCTTGCTTCTAGCATTGAGCTCGGCCATATGAAGGCTGCCTAGATGATTTCTGATATGGGCAGCTACATCAGAGTTTGAAGGGTTGGAGAATGGCTTCTCTGCTAACTCAACAATATCAAATCTGCTCAAGTGTAGCAGAGATGTGGCACTTAGCCTGTTGAGTTCTCCATTCTCTCTTTCAACAACAAAGTTGTGAGAAGAGTCTTCGAACCTCCACTGGATGATCTTCTTTCTAGGTGCAAGAGGTTGTCTTGGCACCCGGTCGCCTTTCTTGGTATCCAGTAGAGTCACCAGCCTTCTTCTTAACTTCTTTTCTTCCTCATTCAAAGTGTCTGAATTTAGGCCAAGGAGATTTGCAGCTTGGTCCAATGTTCCTCTGGGCAGATCAAGAAATTGATCTTTAGTGAGGGAACGTGAGGATCCATCAACATAGGTCAAATTGACTGAATCCTCCTCACAGGAGATATTGCTCAGAGTTGTGCAATTGAAGAGCTTTGTCTTGACTGCCTTGAATTCTTCTAAGGAGAGATGTTTAGAAGGCTGAGGGGATGTTTGATGGGTTGACGGGTAGGTTGAGGTGTTTGGGTTCTGGCTAGAGTTTTGGGTTGGAGGATGGGTAGTTTAGGTGGTTGAGGTGAAGAGATAGGTAGAGGTGATGGTGTAGGTTCAGGGGTGTATGGTTCAGTGGTTGGTTCGGTTTTGATGGGGAATGGAAAGGGTATTGGTTTAGGTTGTGGTTGGGTTTGGAGTTTGGGTTGAGTGGTTGCTTTTAAGGTCATCCCCTGTCCCCTTCTGTACATCTCCTTCCTCTTCCCCGCGCGAATGTCAGCCTTTATGTCACTGACATGTCGCTGGAGAGTCTTTTTTGACATAGGACCCACCTGCCTGCCAGAGAAGCCATGAGCCTTGAGATAGCTCTTCATCCATGCCTTCTCACCTATCTTCTTGGCAGCAGTCAGTCCTGCGTCCTCTTCTTTCTTCTTCTTCTGCATTAGCTTTTCCCTTGTAGCTCTCTTTCTCCATTTGATCTTGTTCTTTGTTGAAGAACCATAAGATCGTATCATTGTTATGTGGAGATAATTCTTCTTGAGAGAAACCTCTGGAGGTTAGGAAAGTTATCCTTTCCCTCCTGAGCTGCAGATCAGCTTCTCTTTCTTTCCTCTCCTTTTCTTGTTCTAAGGTCAACCTTGCTGCCTCTTCTTTTTGCTGTTTTAGCAGCAAGGTTGCCTTTTCTAGCTCTACTAACTCCTCTAATGGTAGCAGGAGTATATCTTCATTTGCAGCTCCTAGACTAACAAGTCTATCAATAATCTCTACTCTTTTTCTGTTGTTGACTGCCTCCTGGTTGGCTGCAGCTGCTTTGGTACTTGCAGCTAGCAGTTTTCCAGTTGGAAGCCTATCTTTTCTTTTGACTTTCTCCAACCTTTCTTCCTCCTGAAGCTCTTCCGAAGTCATCTTCCTCTTTCATTTGATGTCTTAGGAAGTGCTAGACTTTGGGGGTTCTTAAATGGAAGATTCAGGTTGAGTAGTAGAGATGAAAGCTGGAGTTAATGCAGATGTTAGAGCTAAAGGTTGGGTGAGAAAATCCTCCCTATTAACCTCAGATGCAAGTTCCAGGATTGCATCTGTGACTATTAGATCATCGGATAATGAGAATAGTCCTTCCGCAGCAGCAATCTCAGCTTCGGAAGTTTGAAATTGTTCTTCCGAGGCTTTGAATTGTGCTTCGGAAGTCTGTGAAAATGCACTATCTGTCCCAATTGTTTCAGTTGCTGGGCCATCAGTCCTTGTTTCCCCTTCGAAGTTAATCTCAGTTTCCACTTGGGCCTTAGGTTGACCAACTTCCTCAATAGTGGTAGAAGGTGCATTTAACCTCTAAAGCTCTTGAGCTCCAAAGTAGATCACAGACAGATCAGGACTTGGCTATTCTATAAGAGATTCCAATAGGAACTTGTTAAAGAACCTATTGAGATCTTGGAGCATCCTTTGATCCAATTGAATGACAACTGGAGGAGGCTCAGGGAAAATTGAAGCTTGTTGCACATGATACTTTGAGCTCAAGGAAGTGAGAGCTTGACTTTGGGTTTCCTCTTGTCTTTGACTTTGTCTCTGAATACTCTCCCCCTTTTTGGTAGCATCACCTTGAGAGCTTGATGAGCTAGAGGAAGAGGTCAAGGAGACCTGAGTTGGTACATGCCTAACAGACCTCTCAATCTGTTTCTCAGCTAGTTTGGCCTTGAGAGTTTCAATCTCAAGTTGCTGAGTGGCAGACCTATCCTCTAAAGTCCTAACCTTGGATTCAAGATTTGAGACTTTAGAAAGTAGGTCTTGAATGGTGAGTTGCATTCTTCCCTCATCTTCTTTTGAAGAATCACGGGGAGATGAGGTAACATACCTTGTATGTTCATCCTCACCACCAGATGTGGTTTCTTGGCGCCCTGGTTTCCCTTGCTCAAGATGTCTCTTTCAGAGTCATCAAAGGGCATGGTTGCCGTAGATTCAGTCTCAGTGATGTTACCACTGTCCTGAGGATCCCTTGAGGCTCCTTCAGTAGTGGCAGCTGAATCTACATGAGTCCCCTCCACATAGTGGGACTCACCTCAGTAAAGGTTTGCTGATGGGGGCTAGAGATAAGAGATCTCTCTGGGCTCTGTTGATCCTTGAGAGGGTGTTGTGGATCAACTTCATTGCCCTGAAGAGACATATCTCTTCATCAGCTCCAATTAAAAGGTCAGTAAAGGATATGGAAGTGAAACCTAATGACCCGGGACTTTGATCAATGTCTAAAGGCATTGAGCCTGTGATAGGGCTGTCCCTTTTTGGCTGCTCAGGGGAGTATAGAGACTCTCCTGAGGGCTTTCAGCTTGGGTTTCGGGCTCATGGGTCTGAGACTGAGGAGACTCAAGACCCATATTGAGGTCAATTGTGAAGGATGGTTGGACCTCAGGCTGAGTGGGAGCCCTTTGTTCCACTCTAGCCTTTTTGGGTAGAACATGAGGAGCTTGTTCAATCAGAGAAGATTGAACAAGGGTTCGTTTGGGACGTCTTTGATAAGTGAAGGTAATGGGTGGAGAAGGTAGATTTGGCAAAGTGAGGGTAGTTGCTGGTGTGGGTTCATCACCTGTGGGGTTAACAAGGATGTCACCAGGAGCCATTGGCTCAATCATACCTGGAAGAAGTGCAGTATCTCTTCCAGTGAAGTTGGTGGACACTCTTTTCAAAGTCTTGAAGATGGTCTGCCTCATTTGAGGAGCAGTCAGAGCAGCTGCGCAGACAAGCTTGCTCTGGTCTAGCTCACAATTGAATATGTGCTGGAGAAACATGGGATACATGAAGAATGTGTCCCTTTGAAGATTTCCCATGAGGTTAGTCAGCACAAATCTTGAGTAGTTGAAGCGGAGGCTTTTCACCAAACCATGAACTAGGCACCCAAGTTCATATGGGATTTGATCCCATCCCCCAGATTTATTGGACAAACAGTGAAGAACCACATGCAGCAGGAACTTCCAATTTTAAGAGAAGTTGTATTTGTAGACAATTGACCTGCTAACATCTCCACCATATCCCTTTTGGATATAAAAATTGTCCAAATCTGCTTTGGGGAATTCCGTTGGAGCGCCCTCATCATGAAGCTCTAGATGCTCCCTGATGATCTGATCAGAAATGACCAACTCCTGGCCACAGATGCTCGATCGAATGACACGAACCCCATTTAGGGTTTCAATCTGACCATTTGCCCAAAATTCAGACATATGGTTTGAGTAAACTGTGGGGTTTACAGTCAGAGCGGTGTAGTAAGAAGATTGGGTTAGGAAGGAGATGATGTCTGAGAAGTCAACATCCTTTGAAGAGTCAAGGAGTGTGACTTGGTTGTGCTGGGGGTTAAGTGCCATTGAAGAAAGTTACAGGAAGATAGTTCAGAATAGGGTAAATTAAAGATGAAGAAAGCTTTTAGGGCAGTAATTTTGGTAAAAAGGATGTAAGTGATTAGCCGGAGGTATTTAAATGGGTGGAATGGTGGTTTAAAAGGGGTTTTGGATAAGACGATGTGAGGTTTCAGTGGATGATGTGACATGGGCGGTAAGGTTAGTCCATTTAAATAATCCGACATCATTAACAAAATCTTTACCTTTTACAGAGTGGGGCCCAAAAGATTTCCGTTACACAGTAAAATCTTTCTTCCGAGTATAAAGCATTTCCGAAGGTAATGTTCTTCCGAAGGCAAATTTACTTCCGAAGGTAAATTGATTACTTCCGAGAGTATATGTTGCTTTTCAAATGGAGTGTGTTATAAGCTTCGGAAGTAGATCTAATATGAAATCAATCGCTTCTTCTGAGACTAACACTCTTCCGAGAAGAAAATTATCCTGGGAGAAATTTGCTTCGGAAGATATGTGAAATATCTTCCGAGGGTTAATTTCTCTTCGGAAGAATTCATACTTATATAAAATTTAGAAAAAGATCTTTTGTAACAGGGCTTAGATTGTTTTGACATAATACTTTACACATTAAAAGGTTTTCAAATGAGATCAATTAATCAAGGTTTATCATCCCAATAGCTGTAATGAGATATTTAAATCTTTGTTCATCAAAGGCTTTGGTGAACAAGTCAGCATATTGTTCATTTGAGTCAACTTTGATTAGCTTGATAAGATTTTTCTCATGAGTATCTCTAATGAAATGATACCTGATATCAATGTGCTTAGTCTTGGAGTACTTCACTGGATTTTCAGTAATGGGTATAGCACTGTTGTTGTCAATGTGGATAGGAGTGCTCATGAAGTTGAATCCGTAGTCGATCATCAGATTTTGAATCCACAGCAGCTGAGCACAGCAACTAGCAGTAGCAATGTATTCAGCTTCAGCAGTTGATATAGAGACACAGGATTGCTTCATGCATTGCCATGAGATGATCCTTCCACCAAGAAATTGACATCCACCGGATGTTGATTTCTTGTTGATATTGCAGCCACCATAATCACTGTCAGAGTAACCATAGAGATTGAAATCACTATTTCTTGGATACCAGAGACCTAGTTTAGGTGCTCCTTTAAGGTATCTAAGAATTCTCTTGGCAACTATTAGGTGAGACACCTTTGGAGCAGCCTGATATCTTGCACAAATGCAAGTTGCAAACATGATATCAGGTCTACTTGCTGTGAGATACATCAGAGAACCAATAATCGCTCTATACTGATGTTGATCAGTATCCTCCCCCTCAGAATCAGGGCAGAGATTGTGGTTTCTGGGTATAGGTGTTTTTGCTGCTTTACAATCTTTCATATCAAATCGTTCTAAGATATCATTGACATACTTAGATTGATTGATAAAGAACCCTTCCTTCATTTGCTTTACCTGAATTCCAAGGAAAAAGTCCATTTTTCCCATGGAACTCATCTCAAACTTCTTCTTCATAATGCTCTCAAAGTCTTTACACATTTGGTCATTTGAAGAACCAATATGATATCATCAACATAGACTTGAACGAGCAAGATGTCCTTCCCAGACTTTCTTATGAAAAGAGTCTTATCAATGGTACCTCTAGTGTAACCATTCTTCAGGAGAAACTGAGACAATGTCTCATACCACAGCCTAGGTGCTTGGTGCAGCCCATATAGAGCTTTATCCAATTTGCACACATAGTTGGGATGCTGTGGATCTTCAAATCCTGGAGGTTGGCATACATAGACTTCCCTATCTATATCCCCATATAGAAAGGCACACTTGACATCAAGCTGGTAGACAGTGAAATTCTTGGATGCAGCATAAGCAAGGAAGATCCTAACTGCCTCAAGTCTTGCAACAGGTGCAAAGACATCAGTATAATCGATTCCCTCCTCTTGAGTGTATCCTTGAACCACCAGTCTTGCCTTGTTCTTGATAATCAAGCCTCTATCATCTCTCTTGTTTCTGAAAACCCATTTAGTGCCTATAGGTACTTGACCAGATGGTAGCGGACATAGGTTCCAAACCTTTTGTCTTTTGAATTGAAGCAGCTCCTCTTGCATTGATTCAACCCAGCTACTATCTTTCAAGGCATCTTCCACCTTCTTGGGTTCCATTTGGGATAAAAAGCATGAGTACAAACAGACATTCCCATTGTGAGTTTGTCCTCTTGTTCTCACGCCTTCAGAGACTTCCCCTATGATGTTCTCAGCTGGATGAGTGTTATGAATCCTAAGTCTAGGAATCACCTCCAGTTGCAAAGATAAATCCAAATTGGACATATTTTGCTCAGGAGCTTGAATACTTGGTCCAGCTGTTGTTTCAAACTCATTCAATGAGGACTGATTGAATGAAAGAGAAACATCATCATTTGTTTGCTGTGAAGCATCATCAACAGTTGCCTGTTCCTTAAGATGTTGCTTTCATCAGCTTGGTGTTGTGCAGGGTCACCTGAAGAGATTTGAAAGTCAGCAGGTGAACTCCTTGTTGAAGCACCACTATCTCTTGAGATGGTTATACTGTCAGATCTTTCAATAGTGGGAACTTGATTTGCTGCAACTCTTGGAGAACTTGGAATAGGTCTGGGAAGCTCAAACAGTTGATCTTCATCAGAGTCACTTTGAGCACCTGTTCCAGCTGAAACATTCTCACAAGATGGTTTAGAATAGTTTGGAAACAATTCTAAATCAAAGATATGATCAGGGCCATTCCCCCTAACACAAGGAGTGTGCTCATTGACTACAATGTTGGAAGATTCCTCAAATTGTTGATTTTTAATATTATAAACTCTATAAGCTTTAGAGTAAGAGGAATATCCAACAAAGATAGCATCATCCGACTTTTCAGCAAATTTTGCCAAATTGTCTTTTGTGTTAAGTATGGTACACCTGCTGCCAAAGGACCTTAGAAAGCCAATGAACGGTGGCCTCTTGTTCCATAACTCATAAGGGGTTTTTCCATGTGGCTTTACTACAAGAACTCTGTTCTGCACATAGCATGCAGTGCTGACTGCCTCTGCCCAGAATGTTAGAGGCAGCTTTGAATCAGCTAACATAGTCCGAGCAGCCTCAATAAGTGTCCTATTCCTCCTCTCAGCAACACCATTTTGTTGAGGAGTTCTGGGAGCACTATATTGTCTGGCAATCCCTTTTGAGTTACAAAATGAGTCAAGAACTAGGTTCTTAAACTCAGTCCCTTGATCACTTCTAATTATTTTAACCTTGTGATCAACTTGATTTTCTATTTTAAGAATAAAAGATTTCAAAGTTTCAGCAGTTTCATCTTTGGTTCTTAAAAAGAATACCCATGTAAATCTAGTAAAATCATCAACAATCACAAGGCAATATGATTTCCTTCCAATGCTCATTATACTTGTGGGACCAAATAGATCCATGTGCAATAAGTGTAATGGGGTGGTGATGGAGTTAACAACTTTGGATTTATGAGATGCCCTG
This sequence comes from Flaveria ramosissima, assembly GCA_025215565.1. Taxonomy (NCBI): domain Eukaryota; kingdom Viridiplantae; phylum Streptophyta; class Magnoliopsida; order Asterales; family Asteraceae; genus Flaveria; species Flaveria ramosissima. The sequence goes on along the minus strand of CM046042.1, from coordinate 7,668,106 downwards.
TGTTGTTTCCCTTTCAGGCAAGCAACACAGTTATCTTTGCAGAAAAATTCCTTTTTAGGCAAACCATGTACCAAGTTATTTTTAGCCAATTTATTCATTGTCTTAAAATTTACATGACACATTCGTTTATGCCATAGTGTTGACTCATCACCATCAGCTTTGGAAAGAAAGCATGATACTTCTCCCATTGGGGAAGCATTGTTCATATCCAGCTTGTACATATCCCCTTTCCTGGGAGATCTAAGAAGCACCAATTCCTGAGGAATTGTCATCCCGGGTTTGAGGATAATGCACTCATGTTCTGTGAAGAGCATTTGATGCTTTTGATCACAGAATTGAGAAACACTTAACAGGTTGTGTTCAAGCTGTTTGACAAAATTAACTTTGTCAACTTTTAACTTTCCATTGGATATACTTCCTCTGCCAGAAATATATCCTCCGGCCTCACCTCCAAACTGGACAGGACCTCCATCATAATGTTGAAATTGTTGAAGGAGAGATCTGTTCCCTGTCATGTGCCTGGAGCATCCACTATCTACAATCCAAATGTTGTTATTCTTGTCATATGGATGTCCCTGCACATAAGATGAGATGATTAGTTTTGATTGGAAACCCAAGCCTTATTGGTCTTGGGTTCTTCCAATGATAATGACATAATTGAACCAAAATTTATGCATGGGGGTTCAATGGATGTCTTTGAAGAAGAGGTTTGGGCTACAGCATCTTCCTTGATCTTCCATTCCATCCCTTGGTTGATCATGGAGGATGAGCTTGTTGAAGCTTTTGTAGCTTGGCATTCTTCCGAAGCTTCTTTCTTTTCGGAAGAAGCCTTCACCACCTTTTCTTCCGAAGCAGTCTTCTTCTGGGATGGTTTCAAGGGGACTCTTTTGCTCTTCTGAGTCTTGACAGCTTTAGCTTCCGAAGCCTTTTTCCTTTCGGAAGAAGAATCTTCTTCCGAAAGCAGCCTTGCTTCGGAAACAAGCTTTCCCTTTTTCATCACTTGAACCATTTGATATGGTCCAAATGAGAAACCTTCCCTGACTCCTTCCTTTTTAACATTATTTGCATAATGTGTGCTAGCAGGATTGTAGTAACAATCTTTGGCCATGTGGTTTTGCAGACCACACATTATGCATGCAATGTTAATCTTTTGGGAACTTGAGGATTGCTGTTTCTTGTTCTTTTCTCTTCATCAGCAACCTTTCCCTTTAACTTCTGATCCTTTGGTAGGACAGGAGTGCTGGTACTACACCCCTTTCCTGAATCAGAGTTTCCAACCACCTGGAATCCAGCTGAGATGAATACACCCTTTTGCTTTGGGTCTATCTTTAGCTTGGACTCAGCCACTTTCTTGGCAGTTTTTCTGGCTGCCTTAGCTCTGCTTCTTCTGGCTTTGGTGGTCAGGGTTTGATCATCATTGGCAGGGGAGGGCATAATTACCTGGTTCTTCCCTGTGATGGTCTCCATAGTTGCATCATTCTTTGACTCATGAGAAGGTGGGTCAGCAGATGGAACCTCTTGCTCTTCAGTACCACACCTTGGTTGTCTTATAGACTCATAAGAGTGTGGTGGAGCAATTTCATTGGTTCCCAACCCACCTTTGTTTTGGTAACAAAGTTTTGAGTGAGAGGATGATGCAAGAATGGCTTGGAAGTTTTGCTCGGAAATAGCATACTTCCTGGCTTGAGCCTCAGCTGTGACAAGCTGGGCTTGAGCCTCAGTCAATTTGGATATTAAATCCTTTATCTGAGTCTTATAGTTTGTGTGTTCATGTTTTAATAGGGACACAGTTTTCTCTAACTCCTCAATTTTTCTTTGGTAGTCAGATTCAGCCCTTTTAAAGTCAGATTTTAAAACATTTAAAGACTCAATATCAGATTTAATCTCCATATTGTAGTCCTGATACAATTTAACCTTAGCAATACAGGCAGGAGTACAGAGATGTTCATATACCTTATTTTCATCTGTTCCGGCCATGAGTGCTTGAGCAGGAGTCACATCCTGTACCATGAAGCTCCAGTCAACTTCTTGAGCCATTGCAGCTGTTTCTGTTGACTTTCCGGTGGGCTTTGGTGTAGAGGGATGTGTGGAGGCCTGTGGGGTTCCCGGGTTGGACTTGGGAGCCTTGCATTCCCTTGCAAAATGACCAAGTTGGTTACAGTTGTAACATTTGGCCTTGGTTTTGTCAAACCCAAATTTGCTGTTGATTGGGTTCTGGGGAAATTGCCTTCCAGTTCTCTTAAAGAACTTCTTTGCTCTGTAGGTTAGAAGAGCCATTTGTTGGACTATGTCCACGTATTCCACGTCATCCGGGCTGAAACACTCTAGATCATCAAAGCAGTATTGATAATCATTTGAGTGTCCACTTCCTGAGACAAAAGCACAGCTGTCCTGAAAGGAGCTTTGCTGAGCTTGTTGAGACCTTGGAGTCTCAGGAAATGTGATGTATGGCCCAGAAGAACAAGATGGCTGCTGGGTGTAAGTCAGGTATTGTTGAGGCTGGGAGATTCCTGAGCCTTCAGCAACCATTAAAGCGTTGCTAGCAGGAAGACTCAAGGGTCTGCTTGTCTGATGACCCCTCTTACTTTCCATTTCCAAACGGTATCCATCAAGGATCCCATAGAGTTCGGTCATGGTGAGTGTATTCAGATTCTCTGTTCTCTTGATAGAGACACAGTAGAATGTCCACTCATTGGGTAATGCACTCATGAACTTTCTTGTAAGGTCTCTGAGTTCATGAGCAATTCCCACAGATTGAAGGGAAGAAATGAGATCCATGTACCTGAAATATTGCTGGCTAAGAGTCTCTCCAGCAACATAGGTGAAGTTCTCGAACTGCTGCTTCAGTGAGTCCTTCTTGGAGTCATTTGAGCTTGAGTACATTTGAGCAAGCGCATCAAACAGTTCTTTGGCAGACTTGCAATGCTCAAACCCCACCATGATGGAGTTGGGAATTGCAGTCATGAGAACAGTCATAGCGTTGCTGTCGATGTCTAGCTTCTTCCTGTCCTCATCAGAATAATCTTCAACAGCTTTCTCAATCATGGCACCGTTTCCACCAGCTACTTTTGGCTTATACGGGCCATTGACAATGGATTGCCACATCTTGCTGTCTTGATACCTGATGAAGCCTTCCATTCTTCTGCTCCAGACCTGAAGTTTTCAGGGGTGATGATGGGTGCTTTGGTCATCGTCCCCATCTCTACTTCAGATTTGTTGAGGGCCATTTTGAGTGAGGTATAAGGAGGAGTGAAAAACAGGTTGATTAGGATGGTAAGATCTCACAATCAAGAGCCTAAAAAGCTCTGATACCAATTGCAGGATCGGGTTTGTCACTTAAACACTTGGATTTCTCTCAAACTCACTTATAGAAACACTCAAATCAGATGAAGTAAAGTCTTTTACAAGAGTTGATAATAATATAATAAGTAGCAAAGGAACACACAGAAATAATTTTCAAGGCACTTGTATATATTACTTCTCAACTCAAGATATTACAAGACTCTTACAAGCATGTACATGAGTTACAATGAGAAACTATATATACTAGATCCTACAGCCGGATATACTTTGATACCAGCTGGAAACCTAAGACTAAAGCATATACTACAATGCTAAAGTTAAGGTATCTTAGATAAAGTATTATCTAAGATATGGTAGTCATGACATGTCCATGACTTACCTTTTGTCACCAACTAAAGATGGCAACTGTACTAACATAAAAAGGTAAACAGTGGATTAAAGTATGGTCAACTACATGGCTTTTGAGAAAACGCCATGCAGTATCTCAGAGGTCTGCAGCGGAGTGTCAGGGAGACCATACTTATGTCCACTGGATAATAGTAGTGTCTTCCGAAGGTAAGTTGGCTTCGGAAGAACAAGTTCTTCCGAAGCCACTTATACTTCGGAAGAGGCTTCTATACTTCCGAGGCTTGAGGACTTCTGTACTTCGGAAGTTGACTTCAGATCTTTCATTCTAAGTCTTGATCTTCGGAAGTAGGTTCTTTGTCTTCGGAAGTTGGAGTTTTCCTTCGGAAGTAAGTTTTACACTTTGTCTTCGGAAGAGCTCCTTTTTCCTTCGGAAGTTCCACACTTAGCTTCGGAAGTCCTTTATTTGTTGTACCAAAATCTTCTAAGTGACTTGGTTTTGGTTGCACCAGCCTTTCTAGATCCAACACTACCTTTATTTAATCCGTGTTTTATTTTCCATACTTGCGTACGTTATAGGATTTTTTATTCATTCGGTAAAATTAGTTATCATGTTATTACGTTCAGTACAACTTAAAAAAGACGTTGCCCCCAACCAAGCTCGGGTATACCTCCTAGTTATTATTATTTACCAAACATATTACTTATTTCAAATTTTGACAGATGTAGAAGTTATACCTGATGGATTTACCCAACGTGTATTATTCATGAAATAAACGGAGATATCATATTACCACGCGAGTATACCCAGGGCCGGCTTAATGTTTTTAGAGGCCCAAAGCGAACAAAAAATACGAGGTACTCAAAAAAATATTGATATAAACCTCCTCCTTTATCCGGGCTTTGGACCGGCAATAAAAAACTAATAAGTTTACAAGCCAGTTAAATTATTATTACTATTATTTTATAAGTAGATCTCTAAAATTATTATTATATTATTCCATTGACTAGGATCAACATAATTTAGAGGTTTTTTTAGTTTGATTATCATTTGTATGTTACTATTTGTAGGTTCATCAAGGTTTTTATCAAGATTTTCAAAATTCTCATCATTATGTAAAGGTTTATTAAGGTTTTCATTAAGTTTTCATCATCAAGATTTTCAAAGTTTTTATCATTATTCATAGGTTCATTAAGGTTTTCATCAACGTGTCCAATATTTTCATCTAGTTTTTCATTATTATTAGACGTTGTGGTGGCTACGAATTTTAACATTGATCCTTTTAGTGATTCATTTAAAGCTTCTCGTTTAACCTTTTTATCCCTTTTTAATGCACCACATTCAAACTTACGAGATTAGTTTGACATTATTCTAAGCAACTAAGTTCTGACTTCTAATTCCTAGAAAACAATTCAGATCCTAACCAAATTGAAAACAATTCAGAAACAATTCCTAGAAACCAAATCAGAATTTAATACAAAAAACAATTTAGAAACAATCAAATAAATCAGTAAATCACTAAAAGCATACTTCAAAGCACAAACACTAACCTATAAGGTTGTTCGTTGATCGTCATCACTTAGTACTTAGTGATATATCGATCACCCTCGCCGACTAGGCCCTTACGCACACTAATCGTGATCGTTCGCAAGTCCGTAACCCTTACGGCCTGGTCACCCTCGCCGGTCACTCAAATCACCTAATGTCACAATCACAAATATATCACAACCCTTTTACACCTCACAGACAACATAATCGTAACAATTTTGTAATTTCGTGACTTGTGAGGATTATACTTTGAATCAAAAATAAAGCAAGCTGTAAGTTGTAAATTGTAAATGCAGATTCGTAGTGACAGTGATGATTGAGGACTAAGGATTTAAAGAACCAAAACCAAATAGTACCGTTGCAAAACTTGTAATCATCCATTCATCCGACTGTTTGAGTTCCAACCCTCCCAACTCGCAATCGTAGATTCGCGGACATGCTTGAATTAATGCTTGATGATTAATGAGAAATTTGAAACTCGAGCGTTGCCTTGAATAGTTGAATCTTGATCGACTTCTTGTCTTCCACCTTTGGTTTGGTTTTTCTGATGAAAGAAAGAAAGAGGCGGCATTGATTTAAGACTTTTTGGTGGTTGAGACTCTCAGAGTTTAAAGTTGAAAAAAATTGAATGTTGCCGGTGAGCGGTGATCAAGGGTAAACCCATAAAGGGTTTTCATTGAATTGGACTTTCCTTGTTTTCTTTTTAATTTTAAGGCTCAAGTGTATTTTCTTTTTAATTTTGAGGCCCAAGTGTAGTGCACACAATGCCAATTACATATACATATAATTTTTTAAAAAAATTTTGAGGCCCTATTATTTTAGGAGGCCCAAAGCCCTAGCATGAGCCATAGATGCTGTTGGGCCGGCCCTGGGTATACGCGATACATATTCGACGAGTTTTGGGCCGGTATGAGGCATACTTGTCTAATCGGGTACGGGTTGGGATTACCTAAACCCATCCCTAACCCACGCCGTTACCATCCCTAAGTGTATTAGAATAAGTTATCAAAGGAATCAAAACTCATAATATACAAGTCATCGATTCTTTTACAGTTTAGTTATCTCTTCCTCATACAATTTTTTAATCTTGGTGTTTTATATAATCTTAATTTGCATGTGCTTCTTTTTATCAAGCGTTAGTATTTTTAACCGTTACCTTCTTTTTGCGGTTGTGAGGCACATATTCTATGAGCGTTCAAAGTTGAATTTTTTAGTGACTTTATTTTCTATATATCAACGTCCCTACCGTAATGCACCAAATTATGACTTTTTTGTATTTTATATAAAACTTTACATGTTATCAACATGACAATTATATTTTCTCCGTATAAGATCAGACATATTACTAGCGTCCGGGATAGGGAAGCGTTAGTTCTTTTTCAAGGCTACGCCCACACTCTATTCAAAGCCTGGACTCATAATAATATATGATTCTGGGACATGTTTGATTTACAGGGCGAATCATGGGAAGCAATGTGAAAACCTTAACCAACAAAATCCACAGCCACCTTAAACTTAACAACATATCCAAAGCAGTTTCCACCTTGTTTGAGTCTCCTGTTCCTGTGGACATCCCTCTATACGCTTCCCTCTTCAAACTCTGTGCCGAGAGGCGTGCCATCGTTGAAACCCGTAAGCTCGAATCCCATTTACTGACCTTCAATCCAACACCACCCGTGTTTCTACTCAACAGGGCCATCGAGGCTTACGGCAAATGCAAGTGTTTGGATGATGCACGCGAGCTGTTCGACGAAATGCCCCACAGAGATGGTGGCTCCTGGAATGCTTTGATTTCAGCGTACGCGCTTAATGGGTTTGCGAATGAAGCGTTAAAGGTTTTCTTGGAGATGAAGAGAGATGGGTTTTTGTGGAATGAGGTTAGTTTCGCTGGTGTTTTGGGCTGTTGTGGTTCACTTTTGGAGATTTGTTTTGCCATGGGAGTACATGGGGTTGTTGTCAAGTATGGGTTTTCGGGGAATGTGGTCATCGCTAGTTCCATTGTTGATGTTTATGGGAAGGCTGGATGTTTGAGCGATGCCAGGAGAATGTTTGATGGTATTAGTAATCCGAATGCGGTTTCTTGGAATGTGATTATTAGGAGGCATTATGACATGGGTGAAGACAAGGAGGCGGTGGTTTTGTTCTTTGAGATGGTTAAACTGAATGAAGTTATGCCGTTAAGCTTTACGGTATCAAATGCTCTTTGTGCCTGCTCGAGGAATTCCGCCTTTGATGAGGGGATGCAAATTCATGCTTTTGCCATCAAAGTGAATCTTGTAGACACTCTGGTAGTTTCGGGATCTCTCATTGATATGTATTCAAAATACGGGGATTTACAAAGTGCTCACAATGTCTTTAGCCAGCCGAACGCTAAAGATTTAATTAACTGGACTGCAATTGTCACAGCATATGCAACGAATGGGAGAATCAAAGAGGCAAGGGAACTCTTCAATGAGATGCCCGAGAGAAACATCGTTTCATATAACGCCATGCTGGCTGGCTACACCCACAATTACAAATGGGAAGAGGCCTTAGAGATCGTCCATCTGATTTCCACAACAAATATCTACATTGATCATGTTACAATCGGGTTAATATTGACCATTTGTGCAGGTATTTTAGATGTTGAATTGGGGAAACAGGTTCATGCTTATGTGTACAGGAATCATTTTAACTCTAATTTATTTGTTGGTAATGGTCTTCTTAACATGTATGGAAAATGTGGAGACTTGAGAAGTTGCAGAGCTTGGTTTTATCACATGAGCCACTTACGGGATGTTGTATCTTGGAATTCAATATTAACTAGTCATACTCGTCACAAAAGGAGTGAGGAAGTGATGATGGTCATAAGAAAAATGCTGGAAGAGACCCCACCAAATAAGCACACTCTTGCAACTATTTTAGCTGCTTGTGCAAATATATTTGCACTTGATCCAAGTAAACAGATTCATGGACTTTTGGTCAGATACGGTTATGATATGGACATCGTTGTGAAAGGAGCCTTGATTGATGCTTACTCCAAATGCCGATGTCTCATGTATGCACTCAAGGTTTTTAAAGCAACTGCTTCACGTGATTTGATTCTTTACAACTCTATGATATTGGGATGTTGTCACAATTCAATGGGCAATGTGGCTATTGATCTTTTTGAGATGCTGAAGAGTGAAGGGTTGAAACCAGATAATACCACGTTTCAAGGAGTCTTGCTTGCTTGCATATGTGAGGGTCGTGTTGAACTGGGTACGCTGTATTTTGATGCAATGATTAAAGAGTTTTGTGTTATACCACGTCTGGAGCATTATGAGTCCATGATAGAACTCTATGCCAGGTATGGCTACATTGGCAAACTTGAGAACTTTGTTAAGCAAATGCCATTTGACCCAACAGCATCTATGTTGATTAGAATTTATGATGCATGTCATGAATATAGACATGAGAGGTTTGGGAAATGGGCAGCTGATCGTTATAATGAATTGAATCCATCAGTGCCCGTTAGATTTGAACTCGTGGATCATAGAAGAATGGATTAAAAGACTAATAAGCTGTTTGGTAAAAACAAGTTGCACATCTGATTCACAGGATTTCGTCTTAGTGCTTGGAGACGATTATGATTTCAAGTCTTGATCAGCAGTTTTCTAATGTTTGGGATTCTTCATATAATTATGTGATTACCAGGGATACCCTTCTATTCAGCAGCTAAATATCTTCAAACCTACCACCCTCATGACACCAGTTTGATCTCTGGTTTCCTTGAAAGACGTTCAGCCTTGTCTTCATTGATATCAGGTTTGTTTCTACCCCGCTGTCTTTGATCTACGATATCTGTTGGTTATTTTTGTCAGATTATAATATTGTTTCTGTGTTTTTGAAACTCCTAATGCGATAGCAGCTTAAACTTTCAACCAAAAATTACCTCCTAATATCTCTGTCATCATTTTTTTCGAATCATGTTAATTTTTAAAAATGTTGAAATTTCTTGGACATAACATAACATATTGCTTTGCCGCTAAACACCAGCTGCATGCATGCGCCATGATCAAAACATACAATAGTTCAAAGTTAAACCAATACATGTATGTGCTAACTGCTAAATAGGAGAATCATCAGCTAAGCAACATAACCTGCAGTATGTTGCGGTCTTGCCAAGGCCCTTTATCAGATTGCAGGTAAAACACTTGTTTTATGTCTTGGAGATAAACATCAAGATTCAAAAATATCCTAGGATATACACCAATAATCTATAGTATTATAATAAGGAGGAGTGTGAGGGGGAGAGTTGTAATTTCAACCTAAATTAAGACGCCCAGCTGAGTCCTCTATCAAAGAACTTCCTGAATCTTTGTTATCTTCTTCCAATCATGCCCTTATTCATGGTTACCATCAAGAGCATTCATCACCACCGGTCCTCCATTAACCCATTGACGGTGCATTGAATTCCATGGCCGCTACCGGAGGTTCAAAAAATGTGTTTTTAATTCCGGTGGTAAAGGCTCCTTCATGCCATCAGGACCCATTCGGGACGGTTTCCCCTCCATTTAATCACCGACTCATTCAATCGGCTCAAGTCCACTGCTGCTTATAAAGGCCAGTCTTCGAATTAAATTTCATCACAATTCTTTCTTGAATTTATTTTTCAAATCGAGCTATGTGTTGGAGCTCTTTTAATCCAATTCTTGTTGGTTGCTTGGCTGTGTTTTGAGTCGATGGGGGCTCCGATTCTTAGTGTTTGTTTGTTTTGATACCATTTAGGAACATCATTTGTTTTATTCTTGTAAACATACAAAATACTCAAATCACCTAAGTTTGATTCCATTTTGAATAAATGTTTCTGCACAGATTATGTAATGTCTGAACGTTATAGGGATATATATTTGTTTTCATATTACAAGAAGGTTCTACAACAATTCAACTTAGCTGATTAAGATGGTCATACTTATTGTTTTTTTAGTTTTTGATGTGGGTCAAGATGTAATGATTCAAAATATTATGTTGTTATTCAAATATCTGTAGATGATTCTCTTTAAACAATCAGATTTCCTTTTGACTCATTTCAATTGCATACAACCATACAGGCAGTTCTTACAATTTTCTTTTGTTTGATGATTCATTTGGTTTGATATATGTGAAACTTGATGCTTTTGTTCTTGTAATATCTATGTTGTATGTAGGCGCAAGTTGAAGACTGATGGCTAAGGATCTAAAGGTTCAATCTAACAGGCAATGCTAGTCAACTTTTATGTTCCTTTTCAAGGAAATTTGCATATTTCTATGTTAATTTTGCAAGAATTTGATTTGAACCACTGCATTTGAAAAGAGCTTATCAAATAATAGGAAATAAGCTATAAGCTACTTTAAAATATAAGCATAAGCCAAAAAATAAAAGCTAGGCCAAACACCCCCTTCATGGGTTAAAGACTAACTTGGTGGTTTGGAAAGTTCTTGAAGTGCATGTTCTCCGGTGCGCGATCACTGATAAAGTGATTAGGATTTTATTTATGTTGATAATGTGATTATGAGTTCTAGGTTGGTTAATAGTTTACATCTATCATGGTCTTAGTTTCTGCATTATGCTAGAGTACTTACCCTTATAAATTATAATGTTGTTTAGGTTGATGTGGAGTACTATCAGGTTGTGATTGTATCTACTAATACCATATCCACTTTATATTGTTTCCACACCTCTAAAGTTTGATTGTGGATATTTTTAAATTAATTTCATGTAATATTTTTATATTTTCCCTTTTTGAACAATACTTTTTATCCCGATCGCAGATTTTTGGCAAAATAGTTGATTCTAAAACACTCTTTTTTACTTTTGGCAAGTCATTAGCTATTCTTTTGTAAAACTTTTACTTTTTAATACATAGGGTTGCAAACTTAAGTAAATGTTCCTCCACTTTTCAGTCATAAGCTCATGATAAACAGGAAATCAGATAAACAGTACTAAAATGCAAAATCAAGTGGGTCCACTTGCAGATAAAGGAATTTATGGTGTGTGTTTTCTGATGAATTCCATTGATGATAGATCCCTTTAATAGGGAATCATATAACCGAAATTTAAGGAGCAGATATACATCAATTATAAACTAATTTAAAATACTAATACTATAAAACTAATCAATACTAATTCTATCACACAATATCAGCCGATATAATCGTTGATGATGTATATCGCTAAGACACCCCTCAGTTTGAGCGGGCGGAGGACAGACGCTCAAGCTGGATCTAAATGACTGGAACAACTGCCGTGGGAGCCCTTTGGTGAAAATATCCGCATATTGCAAAGAGGAAGGCACATGAAGAACGCGAATGTGACCGACACGAACTTTATCACGAACAAAATGTATGTCAATTTCAGTGTGCTTCGTCCTTTGATGTTGAACTGGATTATTAGAAAGATACACTGCTGAGATGTTGTCACAATACACAACGGAGGCCTGTGTAAGAGGCGTGTGCAGTTCAAGAAGCAAGTTGCGGATCCATGTGGCTTCGGCTACCGCATTCGCCACACCCCTGTATTCAGCTTCAGCGCTGGAGCGTGAGACAGTGGGCTGCCGTTTAGAGGACCACGAGATGAGATTATCGCCTAAGAAGACACAATATCCCGAAGTTGAGCGACGGGAGTCTGGCAACCGCCCCAATCAGCATCAGAATAGGCCACAACGAATGAGATGCTGATTTATGATACGGAGACCTTACTCAATCGTCCCCTGAATATAACGGATAATCCTCTTCATGAAAGCAAAATGAGACTCGACGAGCAGCATAAACAAGCATACTTGCTGAACAGCGTATGAGATGTCGGGCCTCGTAAATGTTAGGTACTGTAAAGCTCCTGCGAGGCTTCGATATAATGTGGGATCCGAGAATAACGGACCATCGGTACTGCTTAGTTTAGCCGAGAGGTCTACGGGAGTTGTGCATGGTTTGCATGATGACATTGAGGCTCGAGCGATTATCCTTTACATATTGAGCTTGGGAAAGGAAAATGCGCGGGATTGTTGGGTAACTTTGATGCCCAAGAAGTGATGTAAGTGACCCAATCAGTCATAGCGAACTCCCGTGACAAAGTGGGCAATAATATGACGTAAAAGTTGTGTCATTAGAAGCGGTGAGAATTATGTCATCCACACAATAGCAAATAAGCAGTGTTGGGACGGATCTGGTTATAAATGAATAACGAGTTGTCGCATGCACTGCTACGAAACCCATGTGCAGTGATATAGGTGGCAAAGCGGGTGTACCAGGCCCTTGGTGCTTTTTGAGAGCCCATAAAGGGACTTTTTAAGACGACATACAAAGTTCGGTGCTCGTTTATCATAGAAACCTGGAGGCTGATGCATAAAAACAGTTTCATTCAGTTCCCCATGTAAGGAACGCATTCTTGACATCCAACTGGTGTATAGGCATGATCGGGAGACTGCAAGGGATAGAACGTGCGAATGGTTGCCGGTTTGACTACCAGACTGAATGTGTCTTCACAGTCAATGCCCACAGTCTGTGAATTTCCATTGACAACCAATCTGGCCTTGTACCGTTCAAGCGAGCCATCAGCCTTAAACTTATGACGAAAAAAGCCACATACATCTAATTACCGGGCGATCCGTAGGTCGAGGAACTAGTTCCCACGTTTCATTATCCTGTAAAGCAGTAAATTCGGCGTTCATAGCATTTAACCATTTGGATCGAATAGGCCTTGGCATAGGTTTTGGGGATGGGTGAGATGGCGGTGGTTGAAAAAACCGCGTGTGTAGTGGATCGAGATTTGGAGCGTGTGGTCATGGGATGGGAGTTGGCTGGTTGAGCGGTGGAATCGGCTGCTGGAGTAGGGCCGGTTGGTTGTGGTGAGTGGGGGCAGTGGTTGAGTTGGGGCGACGGGTGGGCGAGGACGCCGGCTGTAGGTGAATTGGTATGGGGCCGGCCGGACCGGGAGGGCGAGGGACAGGTGGTGTGGATGGCTTGTGGTGGGGCTGTTGAAACGTGAAAACCGGGATGATGGTGTCGTCCAGGAAAGTATAAGCGGTGGGGTGGAAAGGACTGGTGTAAGGGAACACAGTCTCGTCAAAGGTGACGTGGCGAGAGATGTGGACTTTGCCCGTTGTAGGGTCAAAGCATCGATATACCCACGAAAGTCGGGTGGATACCCGAGAAGACGCACCGGATCGATCGGGCATGTAATTTATGGGGTTGGGTAGCAGAGGTGTTTGGGTACAGGCACACACCCGAACACCGTAGATGGTCGTACATGGGATGCCGGAGGTAGAGGGCAAAGGAGGGAGTATAAAAATTGAGACGTTTGGTGGGTAAAATGTTGTGCAGGTAGACGGCCGTGTGTAATGCTTCCACCCAAAAGGAGGGAGGAAGATTTGCGTGTAATAGTAACGCACGGATGATGTCGTTTAGGCGACGAATCATTCGTTCTGCTCGGCCGTTTTGGCTGGAGGTTTGGGGGCAAGCAAACCGAAACAAAAGTCCGTGTTGGTCTGCGAAAGTTTTAAAGGGCCAAATTGTCAAATTCACCCCCCTAGGTCGCATTGAAAAGTTTTAATTTTACGATGGAATTGAGTTTCAATTAATCGGTGAAATTTTGCAAAAGTGGGAAACGTGTCAGACTTGTACTTAAGAGGATATACCCACACGAAGTGTGAAAAGTTGTTAATGAGAACCATATAATATTTGTATCCTGTTTTACTCGTGATTGGAGATGTCCATAGGTCACAATATATTATGTCAAATGGGGCAAATGTAAAAGTATTAGAAGCAGAAAGGGCACACGTTACTATTTGAAATTGACAAGAATTGCAAACATGTGAGGTGTTCCTCTTATTACACTGAAAATTTGAAATGACGACTTAAAAGTTCTAAAACTTGAGCCCCTGGGTGACCGAGACGATCATGCCAGGGGAGACCATTGCTAGCAAGAAAGGTGCTTGAGGAGGGAGTTGCGGCGGAGTGAAAGGATAAAGGTCACCGGTGCTGTTGTGACGGACAACATCCTCCTAGTTTTGAGATCCTTCAAGGAAAAGCCAAAAGGTCAAATTCAATAGAAACTTGATTATCACGAGTAAAACGTCTGACCGAAATAAGATTTTTAATAACTTGTGGGCTGTAAAGGACGTTGGGAAGGACATAGGTTCGGTTTGGTAGTGATGAAAGCCCGTGCCCGATCCATGTATTGGTAAAAAAATTGCCATTGCCCACCAATAATTAGTAAATTATTGGTGGGCAATAATTTGTTTAGGTTGATGTGGATACTATCAGGTTGTGATTATATCTACTAATACCATATCCACTTTATATTGTTTCCACACCTCTAAAGTTTGATTGTGGATATTTTTAAATTAATTTCATGTAATATTTTATATTTTCCCTTTCTGAACAATACTTTTTTCCCGATCGCAGATTTTTGGCACAATGGTTGATTCTAAAACACTTTTTTTTTACTTTTGGCAAGTCATTAGCTATTCTTTTGTAAAACTTTTACTTTTTAATACACAGGGTTGCAAACTAAGTAAATGTACCTCCACTTTTCAGTCATAAGCTCATGATAAACAGGAAATCAGATAAACAGTACTAAAATGCAAAATCAAGTGGGTCAACTTGCAAATAAAGGAATTTATGGTGGTGTGTTTCTGAATGAATCCATTGATGATGAGATCCCTTCAAATAGGGAATCATACAACCGAAATTTAAGGAGCAGATATACATCACAATTATAAACTAATTCAAATACTAATACTAACACTAAGCAAATACTAATTCTATCACACACAATATCAGCCGATATAATCGGTTGATGAGTATATCGCTAAGACACCCCCCCAGTTTGAGCGGGCGGAGGACAGACCTCAAGCTGGATCTAAATGACTGGAACAACTGCCGTGGGAGCCCTTTGGTGAAAATATCCGCATATTGCAAAGAGGAAGGCACATGAAGAAACGCGAATGTGACCGACACGAACTTTATCACGAACAAAATGTATGTCAATTTCAATGTGCTTCGTCCTTTGATGTTGAACTGGATTATTAGAAAGATACACTGCTGAGATGTTGTCACAATACACACGGAGGCCTGTAAGAGCGTGTGCAGTTCAAGAAGCAAGTTGCGGATCCATGTGGGCTTCGGCTACCGCATTCGCCACATCTCCACACCCCTGTATTCAGCTTCAGCGCTGGAGCGTGAGACGTGGGCTGCCGTTTAGAGGACCACGAGATGAGATTATCGCCTAAGAACCCAATATCCCGAAGTTGAGCGACGGGAGTCTGGGCAACCGCCCCATCAGCATCATAATAGGCCACCAACGAATGGGAGATGCTGATTTAATGATACGGAGACCTTACTCAATCGTCCCCTGAATATAACGGATAATCCTCTTCATGAAAGCAAAATGAGACTCTCGAGGCTCATGCATAAACAAGCATACTTGCTGAACAGCGTATGAGATGTCGGGCCTCGTAAATGTTAGGTACTGTAAAGCTCCTGCGAGGCTTCGATATAATGTGGGATCCGAGAATAACGGACCATCGGTACTGCTTAGTTTAGCCGAGAGGTCTACGGGAGTTGTGCATGGTTTGCATGATGACATTGAGGCTCGAGCGATTATATCCTTTACATATTGAGCTTGGGAAAGGAAAATGCCGCGGGATTGTTGGGTAACTTTGATGCCCAAGAAGTGATGTAAGTGACCCAAATCAGTCATAGCGAACTCCCGTGACAAAGTGGCAATAATATGACGTAAAAGTGTGTCATTAGAAGCGGTGAGAATTATGTCATCCACGTACAATAGCAAATAAGCAGTGTTGGACGGATCCTGGTTATAAATGAATAACGAGTTGTCGCATGCACTGCTACGAAACCCATGTGCAGTGATATAGGTGGCAAAGCGGGTGTACCAGGCCCTTGGTGCTTGTTTGAGCCCATAAAGGGACTTTTTAAGACGACATACAAAGTTCGGTGCTCGTTTATCATAGAAACCTGGAGGCTGATGCATAAAAACAGTTTCATTCAGTTCCCCATGTAAGAACGCATTCTTGACATCCAACTGGTGTATAGGCATGATCGGGAGACTGCAAGGGATAGAACTGTGCGAATGGTTGCCGGTTTGACTACCAGACTGAATGTGTCTTCACAGTCAATGCCCACAGTCTGTGAATTTCCATTGACAACCAATCTGGCCTTGTACCGTTCAAGCGAGCCATCAGCCTTAAACTTATGACGAAAAAGCCACATACATCTAATTACCGGGCGATCCGTAGGTCGAGGAACTAGTTCCCACGTTTCATTATCCTGTAAAGCAGTAAATTCGGCGTTCATAGCATTTAACCAATTTAAATCGAATAGGGCCTTGGCATAGGTTTTGGGGATGGGTGAGATGGCGGTGGTTGAAAAAACCGCGTGTGTAGTGGACCGAGATTTGGAGCGTGTGGTCATGGGATGGGAGTTGGCTGGTTGAGCGGTGGAATCGGCTGCTGGAGTAGGGCCGGTTGGTTGTGGTGAGTGGGGCAGTGGTTGAGTTGGGGCGACGGGTGGGCGAGGACGCCGGCTGTAGGTCAATTGGTATGGGGCCGGACCGGGAGGGCGAGGGACAGGTGGTGTGGATGGCTTGTGGTGGGGCTGTTGAAACGTGAAACCGGGAGGAATGGTGTCGTCCAGGAAGGTATAAGCGGTGGGGTGAAAGGACTGGTGTAAGGGAACACAGTCTCGTCAAAGGTGACGTGGCGAGAGATGTGGACTTTGCCCGTTGTAGGGTCAAAGCATCGATACCCACGAAAGTCGGGTGGATACCCAAGAAAGACGCACCGGATCGATCGGGCATGTAATTTATGGGGTTGGGTAGCAGAGGTGTTTGGGTAACAGGCACACCCGAACACCCGTAGATGGTCGTACATGGGATGCCGGAGGTAGAGGGCAAAGGAGGGAGTATAAAAATTGAGACGTTTGGTGGGTAAATGTTGTGCAGGTAGACGGCCGTGTGTAATGCTTCCACCCAAAAGGAGGGAGGAAGATTTGCGTGTAATAGCAACGCACGGATGATGTCGTTTAGGCGACGAATCATTCGTTCTGCTCGGCCGTTTTGGCTGGAGGTTTGGGGGCAAGCAAACCGAAACAAAAGTCCGTGTTGGTCTGCGAAAGTTTTAAAGGCCAAATTGTCAAATTCACCCCCCTAGGTCGCATTGAAAAGTTTTAATTTTACGATGGAATTGAGTTTCAATTAATCGGTGAAATTTTGCAAAAGTGGGAAACGTGTCAGACTTGTACTTATGAGGATATACCCACACGAAGTGTGAAAAGTTGTCAATGAGAACCATATAATATTTGTATCCTGTTTTACTCGTGATTGGAGATGTCCATAGGTCACAGTATATTATGTCAAATGGGGCAAATGTAAAAGTATTAGAAGCATGAAAGGGCACACGTTTACTATTTGAAATTTGACAAGAATTGCAAACATGTGAGGTGTTCCTCTTATTACACTGAAAATTGAAATGACGACTTAAAAGTTCTAAAACTTGAGCCCCTGGGTGACCGAGACGATCATGCCAGGGGAGACCAGTGCTAGCAAGAAAGGTTGCTTGAGGAGGGAGTTGCGGCGGAGTGAAAGGATAAAGGTCACCGGTGCTGTTGTGACGGGACAACATCCTCCTAGTTTTGAGATCCTTCAAGGAAAAGCCAAAAGGGTCAAATTCAATAGAAACTTGATTATCACGAGTAAAACGTCTGACCGAAATAAGATTTTTAATAACTTGTGGGCTGTAAAGGACGTTGGGAAGGACATAGGTTCGGTTTGGTAGGTGATGAAAGCCCGTGCCCGATCCATGTATTGGTAAAAAAATTGCCATTGCCCACCAATAATTAGTAAATTATTGGTGGGCAATAATTTTGTTTAGGTTGATGTGGAGTACTATCAGGTTGTGATTGTATCTACTAATACCATATCCACTTTATATTGTTTCCACACCTCTAAAGTTTGATTGTGGATATTTTTAAATTAATTTCATGTAATATTTTTATATTTTCCCTTTCTGAACAATACTTTTTTTCCCGATCGCAGATTTTTGGCAAAATGGTTGATTCTAAAACACTTTTTTTTACTTTTGGCAAGTCATTAGCTATTCTTTTGTAAAACTTTTACTTTTTAATACACAGGGTTGCAAACTTAAGTAAATGTACCTCCACTTTTCAGTCATAAGCTCATGATAAACAGGAAATCAGATAAACAGTACTAAAATGCAAAATCAAGTGGGTCAACTTGCAGATAAAGGAATTTATGGTGTGTGTTTCTGAATGAATTCCATTGATGATGAGATCCCTTCAAATAGGGAATCATACAACCGAAATTTAAGGAGCAGATATACATCACAATTATAAACTAATTCAAATACTAATACTATAACACTAATCAAATACTAATTCTATCACACAATATCAGCCGATATAATCGGCTGATGATGTATATCGCTAAGACACCCCCTCAGTTTGAGCGGGCGGAGGACAGACGCTCAAGCTGGATCTAAATGACTGGAACAACTGCCGTGGGAGCCCTTTGGTGAAAATATCCGCATATTGCAAAGAGGAAGGCACATGAAGAACGCGAATGTGACCGACACGAACTTTATTACGAACAAAATGTATGTCAATTTCAATGTGCTTCGTCCTTTGATGTTGAACTGGATTATTAGAAAGATACACTGCTGAGATGTTGTCACAATACACAACGGAGGCCTGTGTAAGAGGCGTGTGCAGTTCAAGAAGCAAGTTGCGGATCCATGTGGCTTCGGCTACCGCATTCGCCACACCCCTTTCAGCTTCAGCGCTGGAGCGTGACCGCTGTCTCGCGTGAGCGTTAGCTGCCGTTTAGAGGACCACGAGATGAGATTATCGCCTAAGAAGACACAATATCCCGAAGTTGAGCGACGGGAGTCTGGGCAACCGCCCCAATCAGCATCAGAATAGGCCACCAACGAATGAGATGCTGATTTAATGATACAGAGACCTTACTCAATCGTCCCCTGAATATAACGGATAATCCTCTTCATGAAAGCAAAATGAGACTCTCGAGGCTCATGCATAAACAAGCATACTTGCTGAACAGCGTATGAGATGTCGGGCCTCGTAAATGTTAGGTACTGTAAAGCTCCTGCGAGGCTTCGATATAATGTGGGATCCGAGAATAACGGACCATCGGTACTGCTTAGTTTAGCCGAGAGGTCTACGGGAGTTGTTCATGGTTTGCATGATGACATTGAGGCTCGAGTGATTATATCCTTTACATATTGAGCTTGGGAAAGGAAAATGCCGCGGGATTGTTGGGTAACTTTGATGCCCAAGAAGTGATATAAGTGACCCAAATCAGTCATAGCGAACTCCCGTGACAAAGTGGCAATAATATGACGTAAAAGTGTGTCATTAGAAGCGGTGAGAATTATGTCATCCACGTACAATAGCAAATAAGCAGTGTTGGACGGATCCTGGTTATAAATGAATAACGAGTTGTCGCATGCACTGCTACGAAACCCATGTGCAGTGATATAGGTGGCAAAGCGGGTGTACCAGGCCCTTGGTGCTTGTTTGAGCCCATAAAGGGACTGTTTAAGACGACATACAAAGTTCGGTGCTCGTTTATCATAGAAACCTGGAGGCTGATGCATAAAAACAGTTTCATTCAGTTCCCCATGTAAGAACGCATTCTTGACATCCAACTGGTGTATAGGCATGATCGGGAGACTGCAAGGGATAGAACTGTGCGAATGGTTGCCGGTTTGACTACCAGACTGAATGTGTCTTCACAGTCAATGCCCACAGTCTGTGAATTTCCATTGACAACCAATCTGGCCTTGTACCGTTCAAGCGAGCCATCAGCCTTAAACTTATGACGAAAAGCCACATACATCTAATTACCGGGCGATCCGTAGGTCGAGGAACTAGTTCCCACGTTTCATTATCCTGTAAAGCAGTAAATTCGGCGTTCATAGCATTTAACCAATTTGGATCGGATAGGGCCTTGGCATAGGTTTTGGGGATGGGTGAGATGGCGGTGGTTGAAAAAACCGCGTGTGTAGTGGACCGAGATTTGGAGCGTGTGGTCATGGGATGGGAGTTGGCTGGTTGAGCGGTGGAACGGCTGCTGGAGTAGGGCCGGTTGGTTGTGGTGAGTGGGGCAGTGGTTGAGTTGGGGCGACGGGTGGGCGAGGACGCCGGCTGTAGGTGAATTGGTATGGGGCCGGACCGGGAGGGCGGGGGACAGGTGGTGTGGATGGCTTGTGGTGGGGCTGTTGAAACGTGAAACCGGGAGGAATGGTGTCGTCCAGGAAGGTATAAGCGGTGGGGTGGAAAGGACTGGTGTAAGGGAACACAGTCTCGTCAAAGGTGACGTGGCGAGAGATGTGGACTTTGCCCGTTGTAGGGTCAAAGCATCGATACCCACGAAAGTCGGGTGGATACCCGAGAAAGACGCACCGAATCGATCGGGCATGTAATTTATGGGGTTGGGTAGCAGAGGTGTTTGGGTAACAGGCACACCCGAACACCCGTAGATGGTCGTACATGGGATGCCGGAGGTAGAGGGCAAAGGAGGGAGTATAAAAATTGAGACGTTTGGTGGGTAAAATGTTGTGCAGGTAGACGGCCGTGTGTAATGCTTCCACCCAAAAGGAGGGAGGAAGATTTGCGTGTAATAGCAACGCACGGATGATGTCGTTTAGGCGCCGAATCATTCGTTCTCTCGGCCGTTTTGGCTGGAGGTTTGGGGGCAAGCAAACCGAAACAAAAGTCCGTGTTGGTCTGCGAAAGTTTTAAAGGCCAAATTGTCAAATTCACCCCCTAGGTCGCATTGAAAAGTTTTAATTTTACGATGGAATTGAGTTTCAATTAATTGGTGAAATTTTGCAAAAGTGGGAAACGTGTCAGACTTGTACTTAAGAGGATATACCCACACGAAGTGTGAAAAGTTGTCAATGAGAACCATATAATATTTGTATCCTGTTTTACTCGTGATTGGAGATGTCCATAGGTCACAATGTATTATGTCAAATGGGGCAAATGTAAATGTATTAGAAGCATGAAAGGGCACACGTTTACTATTTGAAATTTGACAAGAATTGCAAACATGTGAGGTGTTCCTCTTATTACACTGAAAATTGAAATGACGACTTAAAAGTTCTAAAACTTGAGCCCCTGGGTGACCGAGACGATCATGCCAGGGGAGACCAGTGCTAGCAAGAAAGGTTGCTTGAGGAGGGAGTTGCCGCGGAGTGAAAGGATAAAGGTCACCGGTGCTGTTGTGACGGGACAACAGCCTCCTAGTTTTGAGATCCTTCAAGGAAAAGCCAAAAGGGTCAAATTCAATAGAAACTTGATTATCACGAGTAAAACGTCTGACCGAAATAAGATTTTTAATAACTTGTGGGCTGTAAAGGACGTTGGGAAGGACATAGGTTCGGTTTGGTAGGTGATGAAAGCCTGTGCCCGATCCATGTATTGGTAAAAAAATTGCCATTGCCCACCAATAATTTACTACAAACAGGAGTAGAATGTGGGATTAGTAACTTACCTTGGTCATGGGTTACATGAGATTCTGCTCCTGTATCCATGATGTCCGAAGCCCAAGAGGAAGACGGCTGTTGCATCTGCATGTTACTGAATGCGGTGCTGAGATCGGAAGGGCTCAGTGCATTGTAAACGCCCTGTGGGGAAGGACTGTACCCGCTGAACTGCTGTGGAAACCCAGAATAATGGGCCTGAGATTGGGCTGTCGGGTGCTGTTGAGGGTTGTTATTGGGCCGCCATTGTGGCTGGGTTGGATAGGGGCATGGTGGAGGTGTCCACCAAGCCCAGTTAGGGAACCCGGGCTGCTGAGAGAATCCCGATTGCTGCTGCTGTTGGCCGGTCCAGGAAGACGCGGGCTGCCTGTGATTGTTACCACGTCCTCTGCCACTGCGGCGGTTCCAGGACCCACGGCCCCGGCCCCGACCACGAGAGGAAGAGGAATTGGTGTCGGAAGGTTGAACCGGTTGGTTGTTCGGAGAGGTTATTTGAGCAGCTGTGGCGGCCAAAACGGTAGGGTGAGACCCGTTTTGGGCTTCGAGTCGTAATACTTCATCATTCAGCATACTAACGGCTTGATCCCAATTGACGCCGTTCTGATTAATAAGGGCAGCGGTGGTGTTATACTCGGCTGGGAGACCCCGCACCAGTTGAAGAACAAGGCGTGACTCGGTGACAGGAACATCGACATCGGCCAGTTGGTTTGCAAGGTCAGTTAATCGCTGACAATAGTCTTCAACGGAGGAACAAGCGGATAAAGACAGGTTGCAAAACTTGGTTTCCAACGAGACAGCGCGAGCCTTCTTGTTGCTGAGGTAGATTTTCTCGAGTTTGGACCAGGCTGCACGAGCCGTAGTAGTGCTGCCGTCCATGACTCGTTTAAGGAGGTCATCGGAGATCGTGCTGAATATCCATTGAAGCACGAGCGCATCAATTTCTGTCCAGGCGGCATGAACAGCGGATGATGATGCCGGAGGATCAGTGCCGTCAATATGATCCATCACCTTGTATGCGACGGCATGTAAGCGAAACAACCTGATCCATTGAGAATACGTGACATTGGTGCCGTCTAGGGTGCGGATCTTGCTCTGTATATTCGTTACAGAGTATGCAGGATGTAAGGATTGGGGTTTTAGAGGCTGTGTTGCGGTTTCTTTAGTCATGTTAATGACTTGGTCGGACGTATCCGAGCTGGAAAAAAACAAAAGAGACGGCGGAAGGGGAGAAAGGGATATCAGAATAGCTCTGATACCATAAAGGAATTTATGGTGTGTGTTTATGAATGAATTCCATTGATGATGAGATCCCTTTAAATAGGGAATCATACAACCGAAATTTAAGGAGCAGATATACATCACAATTATAAACTAATTCAAATACTAATACTATAACACTAATCAAATACTAATTCTATCACACAATATCAGCCGATATAATCGGCTGATGATGTATATCGCTAAGAGCAGAGAATTTAAATATGCTTGGTGATTTTAGAGGCAAGATCATTCTAATAATTTTACTTGTCACTTATTGCTTTTATGTTAGTTTCTTCTGACAACGTTAAATATTGATTTTGTTTATTTTCTAATTTTAGGTGTGTCAAAGCATATGGATTGTAAAATATTGTCCTAATGTTGTAGTGTGTAAAGTGCAACTAGCATCACATCTTCTGAACCAGAATCTACTTCTCAATCAATACCCCAGAAGCGGCAACATTGCACCAATCACATTGCTGCAATTTTAAAAAAGTAAAAAATTATCAATCGAACGATCGATCCTGATTTTCAATATCTTTTATTTTTTGTAGAATATCATATATATTTCTCGTTTTGCTTTGCAGCCACAAGCCGTTGCAGATACACCGCCTCTTTCATTCTGACATAGCTCAGGTTACAATTTTTCCTTGTTTTTCATTATAGTTAGTAAACAATTTTACAACCATCACTACGTGTTTGGTGAGGAAGTCAGTGAGGATGAGGTAAAAGATGATGTCGCTGATCTTGAAGACTGAATGATATGTTCTGTTTGAACTTGTAACAAACTAGCAAAATATAAAAATTATCAAAATAAAAAATAAGTAATTTTACTTTCAATACATTTCAGATGCTTGAAGACTTTGTGGATGTTATCCAAAACGAGAAACAAATGATGCATCTTTGGAACTCATTTGTAAGAAAGCAAAGGTAATTTAACTCGACATATGTAGTTATAATGATTAGAGAATATGATGTAATAAAAGTTACAAATTTACACTCAAAAAACACATTTGAACTAAAGATCTTCATGATCATTTATATTTTTATTTTTATGTTTCTGACAGAACATACACAATCTGCTTAAGGTTTGACATCTTATACTTATAGAGTTTTTGAACTAGCAAGTTGATTGGAGGTTTACTTGTTTAGACCAAATCCAGGCCACAAATTATGTGTTAGGTTTGTGTCGAGTCTGAATTTCACACCTGTAAATTTTCTAACTATTGCTAGAGCAACGTGGTTTGTTTTTTGCTGTGTCTTTTAATATCACTTTAATTATCTATGAACATATCTTGTTGTGCATCCTGCACCATATACATATATTTTAAGTCGATATGCATGCTTTATTGTGATCATGAATAGAACTTAATTTTTATTAAATTTTCCACAGGAACATATACATGAGACGTATTCAAGCTTCGTGTTGACAAACGTGTTATTGATCTTTTCAGCTCACCAGATCTTGTGAAGCAAATTACATCCATCACCTCTGAACCTGGTGTTTAAGTTGAGGTCACCATTGCTTATTTTTAGGCATCAGGGTGTTCTATGTCTTTTGGTTGTGTGATAGTTTTGTAGGATATTAATATCCTTGCAATTTTGAAATCATTTGACAGAGTTGTGTTTTATATACATCTTTTGTATTTTTCACGACCTTTAGTGCATTTTCATATTCCCCACTTTTGCATTTTCATTGGTGTCTTGTTTGATGATGGGTCTAGCCCATTCTCACCACAAAATGAGATTAAGTCAAGCACCGGTACTCCGTTAATGTTTATGTTTATATAACGATATTTGATTCATGTTCTTGGCTAAAATTCTATTGTTTTCATAGTACTTGCACCGGAATATGCATTAATGTCTTGCACTATTGAGCATAGCCAATTGAGTCTTGAAAAACTTGTGATGTGTGTGAGAATCTTTGATTTTTGTTTCAGCGGTTTAACATTCAATTGGTAAATTGTTATTAGCAACTATTTAAAGAATAATATACTTTCAATGAAAAAAATCATTTTGAAAAACAATCAATTGAACCACTAGTTACTTCTAAGTTGATAGCAACATAAAACTTTAATCAAATATGTATTCATTATATTGTAATAAAAGGATGTAGCCAATAGTAAAACTATAAAATGTAAAAATATACTTTCACTAACAAAAAGTTGCCTTAAATACTCATCATTCATGTTTTTGTAACAAGTTGGGTGTTTTTGTAAGAGCTTGTGGGTATACTAGCTTGAGCCTTCCTACTTTGGAGGTTTACATTCAAGAGCATTATCTTCTTCATCTTTTATCCATCTCATATCATCTTGTTCTTGG
Source organism: Flaveria ramosissima (assembly GCA_025215565.1). NCBI lineage: Eukaryota > Viridiplantae > Streptophyta > Magnoliopsida > Asterales > Asteraceae > Flaveria > Flaveria ramosissima. The sequence goes on along the minus strand of CM046042.1, from coordinate 7,642,792 downwards.
AAAAGTAGTATTCTAAGAACATAGGTACCCTATGGTTGTTTACGTTTTTATGACATTTCTTTTCACATAAATGATTCTTGTTCATGGGTTTGCTTTCTTGGTTATAAAATGGTTTATTTCCAACAACTAAAACAAGTTTTAAATCACTTAGATCCGCTGCGTTTTTATGTTTAAATGGTTAAACAAACTTTGATAAACTTGTAAGAAACCCAACAATGGCATCTAGAGCCGGTTATGTAGAAAACTTGCTTCAAAAGTCCAAGAAAAATTAGTTTTGTTGGATTTTTTCAACCCATTAAGGGCTGATTTGTTTTGGATATATGAGTCCCTTGTCTTTCAAATTTTATTTTACATGATTTAGAATAAATCTTGAAAGATTGATGTCAAGTGGTTGATTATTTTGTTTGGACAAAAACCCTAAAAATCTTGGTTTATGTGCCTAAATTTTGAAGGTTAAAAGGGAGCTCATTTTGTTCTTAAATCTTGTATTTGGATACATGTTTTGGTACATAACATAGCCTTGACCAAGTATGTTTTGGATTTGGTTGAATGTATTTTGTCATGTTCGGTTTTATTCATTAAAGGGCTGTAATAATAATTTTGTGTTTGTATCTTTTGGGTTGTAATTTATTTATTCTTTGGTTATGTAATAAATAGATTAGGTGCATTTCTTTTATTAGAAAAATTGTATTAGGATATAATTTTTGTAAAAGAAGATGCACAAGTTGGAGACCCAAAGGAAGATACAAAGGAAGGACACAAAAGACATGGACACTTGAAGCATTTGGATGCGGATTCAAGTGGGAGTTCATGGACAATTTTGATGTGTTATTATAAACCCTTAGGAAAGATCAAATGACAACACTTGTGATGGCAAACAAGTGTAGTCAACTTAGTGGCTATGGTTATGCACTTGTGATTGAATGGTTGTGCTTGTTTGGTTGTTTATTTTATGTTGGTTGTTTGATATATGGATATGCATAACAAACTAATCAATAAACATAAAAAGCTAAAATAAAATGGTTCTTTATCATTAAGTGGTTAATAAAAGGTTATTAAAAAGATTAATGATTATAAATAAAAAAGGTTTTATCAAAAAGAACCATAGGGTACCATGTGTTTGAAAAGCATGCAAATACAAGGTACATAGAGTTTTCTAAACTAGAATTATGAAAACTAAAAATCCCTTTTGAAAACAAGTTTAACACCGTCCTTTTGCACAACACTTGAGTCACTTGGAAATTCTTAATGGGATAAAGGTAACCTAACCATTTTGAGGGAACTTGTGATTTGAGGTGAGAATATCATATTTGTGGGATAAAGGTCACCTAACTACTTGTATTGGTAAACTCACATGTGTGTGTAAGTAGGGTGACTTGATTTGCAAACCATGTTAAATGGATCACCTACAATATGATTTACAAAGGGTGTTGATAGGATAAACATGCCGACTATACATATGATGTTTAAGTCGATCCCATACCTCTAGAAGTTGCAAAGGGTTGCAATTGTCAAACGTTCACTACCTTGTCAATTTAAATAATGGGATAAAGGTCACCTAACCACTATTTAAATGTAACGTTGGATTCTAGAATTTTAAATTGTGGAGGACACATAATAGGGTATTAATAATTAAAATATGATAATATCGAGAATACAAAAATTGAACTTTCTTAAATTTTGTAGATGGCCACCAACAACAATGATATCCCGTCCGCTCATACCCCATTGTAAGGATTCCTATAAGTCTGCATGCATGCACTAAAGAACAGAAGTAGAAATGCTTCGGAAGTTTTACACCAGGCACTAGAAATATTCTAAGTGTAAAATCTTCCGAAGCTAAGACAAACATCTTCCGAAGCCAAAAGTGAAGTCTTCCGAAGCTTCAAAGACAAAGTCTTCCGAAGCCAAAGAGTGAAGACCGATTTCTTCCGAAGCCAAAAGTGAAGTTTTCAGGCTCTTGATATAAGATCTCACCATCTTAAGATCCCTCACACACACAAAATACTTAACAACTCAAATGGCAGCTATAACCAAAGCTGATATGGAAACTGGAACTATGACAAAGTCTCCATTGATCACTCTTGAAGACTTTGATACTTGGTGTCAAAGAATGGAAGGCTTCATCAAGTCTCAAGACTCCAGGATGTGGGACTCTGTTGTTGAAGGACCTTACATACCAAGCACCACTTCTGCTACTGGTGGTGGTATGATTCCTAAGGCTGTAGTTGATTACTCTGAAGCAGATAGAAAGAGAATAGAGATTGATCAGAAAGCCATGACAGCCCTTCAAACTGCTCTTCCAAACTCCATTTACAGAGGCTTCAAGAAGTGCAAAACTGCCAAGCAACTATGAGAAGCACTGAAGCTGATGTATGAGGGGTCTACAGAAGCAAAGGAGAACAAGAAGGATCTCCTGAAGAAGCAGTTTGAAAACTTCACCTTCAAGGCAGGTGAAACCATGACTCAACAATACTTCAGGTATGTTGAGATTGTGGATACTCTAATGGATGTTGGAGTAACTCTTGAGGACAGGGACATTGTAAGGAAGTTTATGTCCTCTCTTCCTAAACAATGGACACATTATTGTGTTGTTATCAAGAGGACTCAGAACCTTAAGACTTTTACTCTTACAGAGTTGTATGGTATTCTTATTGGCTACCAGATGGAGATGAACATGCAAAACTCATCTGGTAACTCCAGCAATCAACTGAGTTCAGTCCTCCATGTGGTTGAAAGGGGAAGCATTGAACCACAGCATCATCTTATATGCTTCCCTGACAACTCACAAAATGGCCCTTTCATCACCTTCCCAAAGACTCCAAGGGAAAGCTACTATGAATCCAAGGATCGTCAACAGGAATTATCAGTGTGAATCGATGACAAGTCAACGTTAGCGGAATTAACGTTGATATGGTTTAATTGTGTTTAAACAACTTTAAATATCAATGAAATATCAAGAACACACGAAACAAAACACAATTAATGATTAATCAGTATTTTATTATAATGTGTTGATGATTACAAAAGAATTGAATGTACGATATAAAAGAATGCTATGATGCTGTGTATGTTAAAGTTGATCGAAAGACTTTTGATGATTGTTGTATTGCTATTGCTGTTCTCAATCAATCAATCGTCTAACTCAATCTACTTGAATCAAAACCTAGGATCCATATTTATAGACAAAAGTATTTCAGTTATAGGAAACACCGGATCTCTTGGGATTTGATTTGTTTCTGTTAAGGAATCATCGGATTTCTCGGGATTCGCATAACCGCCTTGTTTACTTGTTGACTTGTTGACTTGTACCACTTGTATAATACAAGTGTTTGGACTCCACAGGAATATAGTCTTCAGTAGTAATTTTGTTTTTCCGTAGATAATGTTCTTCCGAAGGTATTGTTCTTCCGAAGGTATTGTTCTTCCGAAGGTATCTTGTTGTTCATCCGCAGAAGATCTTTGGATGCATAATTACTTGTAAGAAATATATCTACGGAAGAACAAAATGTTCATCCGTAGATGTTTCTTACACTTGGTCAATTTCACAAATTGATCAATTATAATTTTGTTCCTGCATCCATACATAAACTAACACATATATAAATGGGTTAACCTATATATTTAATGCATACACAATAATGAAATACAAAAGTTCATTACAGATATTAATTCAAGTACTAAGCCTATACATAATGACTAGATCTACTGATTCTAGACCTAACAATACTCCCCCTTAGGCTTAGATACTTGCAATCAGTTCTTCAAAACTGCAAGATCCTTGATTCTGGCAATCATCTTGTTGTAGAAGTAAGAAACAGTAGTCTTCTGATCATCATACTTATAGTTGATCTTCATCTTGCTGATCTTCTTCAGAGTCTCATAACTGATTCCCAGAACATCTTCCTTTGTAGTGAGTGTGTCTAACACCTTTGTTGTTATTCACCACTTCTAGCTCATCTTGTTCTGTGATTCTGAGTTCTGTTACTTCATCAAAGGTTGTTCCCTTCAGCAGTCCAGCATTAAATCTTCTTCTTTTATATGCTTTGGCATGTAGTTTGTCAATTACTTGAATCACATGGACATGCAGGAACATATCATTTTGTGCTTTTTCATCAGTCAGCTTGGGAAAGAATTTGTCATTAAGGTATGAGGTATAGCTGGGATGGAGCAGTTTGATTTCCACAGGATCAAAGATCCTGATCTTTTCAGCTTTTTCTTTCTCAGCATTTCTCAGCAGGACCAACTCTTTTGTCTTCTCAACATATCCCCATTCAGTGATTGGGTATGTGAATTGAGTTCCTTCAATGCATTTAAGTGCTGCTTGTTTTCTGTGTTTGTAGCCAATCCTCTTCAAGAATTCATCATCTACATGTTCTGAGGCATTGGTCTTGAATCTTTTGAGCCCTTTGATTCTCTTTTGATGTTCTATATCTTCTCTTTTGGCTTCTATAAGCACATCATCTTTAACTTTGTCTTCAACTTTCCCACTAGGGTTGAGAAATCTCTCTCCTCTAGGGTGAATTGGATAATTGCTGATGATTAAACTTTGAAGATCTTTGATGTCATTCTCTGGCAGACTCACCACTGAGAGTACATCATGAAAGTATTCAACTCTTCTAGATGTTCTTTTAATAATGGCACAATCCCAGTCTGGATCATATTTCCAGGCCATGATCCTGTTTTCTTCCACAGAGCTGGGAGTTGTGAGGTGATCTATCAGTTGAATTAGAGTGGACTTTTGCTCAGTTATCTCTCTAACTGCAGTCCTCAAGTGGCCATACTTTGCCGGTATAACTTCTCTTGGCTCTCTAATAAATTTTCTCCTTTCCTTTGTGCTGATCTTTAGGTTCAACTGTTATAGGTTCAGCAGGAAGTTTGCTTTGTTGTTCATAAGATGGATGTGGAGCTTCAGTTCTAAATTTTACTCCAGTATCTAGCTCAACTTTCATCACATGCTCCATCATCCTTCTGAGTTTCCCTACTGATCTTCCTTTAAGCTCATGAGGTTTGTAATTATGTCCTTGTAACCAGCAAGTCATGTTGTATTTGCTTAGCTTGGCTGTGTCACAATGTCCCAACTCCTTCTTTGTTTTCTGAATTGATTGAAAGGTGCTGAAGGCTTCATAATCATATTTTGGAATCATAAAGCATGCAAGCTCAAATTCTTTTAACAGGTTCTTCATCTCTGTCATGTTTAGTCTTTCAACCATGTCATAAGGGAAACCATGGTTTATAAGTGTCATGAACATGGTTGATTCAGGCCTCTCTTCAAATATGTCACTTGTAGTCAGAAGATCATCAGCCTTTGAGACTTCTTGTTTTGGTGGAGAGTCTTCTTTGATTAATTCTTCCCACTCTTTATCACTTTCATCTTCCTTTTGAGAGATGGGCTTCTCAGTAGATAAATCTATTGCGGGGGTGTGTTCAGGAGAAGTCAGCTTTTGTTTCTTTGAAACACTTTCATAATAGTTGGCTTCTTCTCAGCAGTACCAAGGTACTTTCTTTTCCTTGAGTACAGGATCATTTCTTTAGATGCCTCAGGACCTTGTTTTGTTTGAGCAGTTGAAGCCTTAGCATGAGATTCCAATGAACTGATCTTCAATTTAAGTTGCTTAATTTCTTCTTCTTTTCTATTTATAATGTTTGACTGAGCAGTCATAGTGCCAGATGCTTGTTCAAGTTTCTTCATAATCTTTTCTTTTTCTTTCTTCTCAGACTCTGCTGACTCTTTAAGCTCAGCTTCCTTGTCTAGCAAAGCATCAATGACTTCTTTATCACTTTGAGCATCTTCTCTCAGTCTTTTTATTCTTGCTTGCTGTCTTATCAATTCTTCATCCTTTTCTTTTATCATTCCCTTCAGCTCTTGTATTCTTTCCTTTCTTTGTTTGATTTGAGCACCAGCTTGTTGTACTCAGCACCAGATAGCTCTTGCTCACAGGAATGTCATCTTTCACTTAGATCATCTTCATTATAAGCAATCACATCAACATGATCTGCTTCTGCATCTACTTCCTGATGCTGAGACTCAATCTCATCTTCTTTAACTTCCTCATGATCCTTGCTGAGCTTGATCTTGGTTCAGTGGCTTGATCTTCATGCTCTTGAAGAGTTTGTTGTTGTTGCTGATCAGTCACTGGAGAAACTTGTTCAGTTTCATTTGAATGCACAGGGGATTCAGTCTTGGATAATGACAGTTTAACTGTACTTGCTTCTGAGACTAATTCTGTCTCCCCAGTGTAGATGCTCTCAGTATCTGAATTTGTAGGTTGTTGGTAAAGTTGCATCTGAAGCTGATTTGGTGATTGGGGTTGAATGGGAGATATTGGTTCAGTATTTTGACTAGCTGGTGATTGAGTTTAGGGTGTTTTTTGTTGTTGTGGAGATAGGTGGAGGATTGGAGAGATAGGTTCTGTATTTTGGCTGTGAGGAGATGGTGGTTGATGTGGTTGTTGTTGTTGAGGTGATGTTTCTGGTGATGAAGTGTCTTGAGCAGAGCTGGTAGCAGAGCTTTCTCATCAATTTCCCAAACAAGCTCTTGAGGTATGTCTGCATTAGCATCAATCACATGAGCAAACATGTCTATGTCACCTCCTTCATATTTCCCTGAGATTTTGTTCAGCACAGATCTGCCAAGGTGTGCTTGGATAAACACACCACCCTCCACAGATGTTCCAGACAGGTCTGCTGCATTAATGATGAGCTGAATGAATCTTGGAAACATGTACATCTTATCAGCCTTCTGTCTCGAATGTGATCACACAAACAATTGAAGATGTACTTTGAATAGTTGTAAGTCCTTCCCTCAAAGATGCCAATGATACCAGATGATATATGTCTTGAAAATCTGTCAAGCCCAGATTTTCTGTTTGACATACACTTCAATAAGTGTGACACAAAAATCTGTATGGCTTACAGAGTCTTCCCTTCTTAATTTCTCCCTTTTCAAAGTCTCCATCATACCCCATTAAGAGAAAAACCTTTTCTATGTATTCATTATCAAATACATCAGGGTGTCCAACTTCAACATCTCCCAGTTCTAGAACCCTTCTTATTGTTTGTTCATCAATTCTCAGCCTTCGATTCTTAACTTCTGCATAATGCCTTCACCATCTTCTTCTATATGTGCAGAATTCCAGAAATCACTGACATGAGTGCGATAAATCGTCGGCTCTGCTGATAGGGCATAGAATATCCTCGATCTTCTCAAATATCTCATAATTTCTTGGCATCCTTCTGACACAGGATCGTCAGGGTTTAAGAAAGCACACACATTATGTTCTTTTGCGAATCGTTGATCCATCTGTTCATAGAAAAGACTTCGTTAGAATCACATTATTGATATGAGAATACGAACAGTGTGAGATAAAACAAGAATCACTGGTTCATTCTTGATGATTACGACATGTTTTACCTTAATAATCGCTGATTAAGAACACAACTATATGTTTGCTTAAGTTTTGATTTGGTAATTTTGAATGTTGAGGAAGTGGGAAAAGTTTTTTGTTGAGTGAGATTTTCTAGGTCTGAAAAAGTGAACGGAAAAGTGAATAATGAATTTGACAAGTCAAACCTCATTATTTATACCCTTAGACATATTAATTTTCTCTGATTTATTAAGTGGGTCCCACATTGTATTCTTCCGTAGAAGTAATTTCTCATTAATTAAGTGGGATCCACAATTTACTCTTCCGTAGTACAGCTACGGATCAACAACTTCTACTAATGTGAAATTATAATCATTAATTTATTGATCTTTATTCATCCGTAGTTTACCAATCTACGGATAAACATTAAGATTGATTTACACACAGTTATATGTATGGCCCAAATCCATTGGTTGAACCATTTATTGCTTTAGGACCTCGTTGGCTTTGCATACATGACAATTAGTACAAGTCAATTTTAAAATATAATTTTTAATAAAAATTTTCATGTATCCAACAGCTAAGATGATGCTCAGATTCAATTTCTTCAAATTGATAATAATATAGACATTGCTGCGCTGATTAGATGCTTTTTTCATGGATTCTACTCCCCCTAAATTTGTGATTAATGAAGAACTTAACATTTATCATAAATTTCTTTAAGATGAATAACATCAATTTGAACTATATGATAATGGTCAGATACACATAGGATGGGATCATACTATGATGCGAAGCCTCTTCCTGATCAGTTATGTTGTTTATGTGATACAAGAACAAGTTCTGATTGCAAGTATATTGTCCATATAAATCCTACAAGAGCTCATGTATCAACTAGGCATGCTGTTTATCATGTTTTCATATTGTTTTTGAAATAACTGTCATGGACTTCACATTTGATTCACAAAGGTGTTGTCCTCCCTTTGCAAGTCAAATCATCACTTTTTCACACTTAAGACTATGTACTTTAAGTTATAATAGCTATCTTGAGATGTATTTGGCATCTCATTGATGCAATGTTGATAAAGCTCAAGATAATATACAGTTGATCACTTAGGATTCTTTTGAGAGCTTTAGATATGATCATCATCAGGTCACCAGGTCTTTACTCACGTAAAACAGAGGTGCCTTTAGCCCAGGTCTTTGTTCACACAAAACAGAGGGATGATGAGGATCATGATCTTTTCACCTTTGTTACTGATATTCAGTATGGTGATCATACACCCAGGTCTTTGTTCACACAAAACAGAGGGAGTATGATTTGCAAAGATAGATAGTATAAAGTGTTTTACATAGTGTGTTTAGATGAATGATTTGATCACATTAGGATAAGACTCACTTTGTTTTCTCAAAATGAATTTTCCCACAGACAATTATTATAGTATTATGTTTTGCATGCACTCAGGTTTGTTTCCACTCAAGATGAACCTACTCACATATCAAGAAACTTGCTGAGATATATTGTTATTTGTTTATTCAGGAATAGGCAAAGCTATAGTGTACTATCATTTCCCATGCATATGTCATACTGATGCATTATTACACACAGCATGTTGTTTGTTTAGACTTGATTAATCTAAGTTAATCATACCTAGAGACTCAATCAGAAAATTAAATCTGACTGAATCAAAGGCTTTAGTGAATAAATCAGCAAGCTGATTTGATGTATCCACTTTGACTAACTTAATCAATCCCTTTTCTGAGCAATCTCTCAGAAAATGATACCTAATCTCTATATGTTTTGTTTTACTATGTTGCACAGGATTAGCAGTGATAAACATAGCAGCAGAATTGTCTATATAGATTGAGGTTTGAAGAAAGTTGTAACCATAGTCAAGCAATTGGTTTTGTAACCAAAGTACTTGAGAGCACCCAGCTGAAGCAGCAATGTACTCAGCCTCAGCTGTGGATACAGAAACATTTGTTTGTTTCTTGCACTGCCATGACACTAGCCTGGGTCCAATGAATTGACATCCACCGGTTGTTGATTTTCTATTGCTGTTACATCCACCATAGTCACTGTCTGAGTATGAGTAGAGTGTAAAGTCTCCATCCTTGGGATACCATAGACCAAGTCCTGGTTTTCCCTTGAGGTATCTGAAAATTCTTTTGACAGCATTGAGATGTGACTCCTTTGGATCAGATTGGTACCTAGCACATACACACACAGCAAACATAATATCAGGTCTACTGGCAGTTAAGTACATAAGTGAACCTATCATAGATCTAAATAATTTTTGATCAATAGATTTTCCAGTGGGATCAGGAGCAATCTTATCAATTGTTGATGCTGGTGTTTTGCATGAGGATACTTCAGCAAGATTGTATTTCTTCAGTATTTGATGTATGTATTTTTCTTGATTGATGAATATTCCATCTGCTTTTTGATGAACTTGAAGTCCAAGGAAGAATGTTAATTCACCCATTGAGCTCATCTGAAATTCAGATTTCATCAGCTCTTCAAAATTCACACACAATCTCTTATTAGTTGATCCAAATATAATGTCATCAACATATACTTGAACTACTAAGAGATCTTGATGTTCTTGTTTGAGAAAGAGTGTCTGATCAATAGTTCCTCTTTTGTAGCCATGCTTGAGTAAGAAAGATGATAGTGTTTCATACCATTTTCTTGGTGCTTGATGAAGACCATACAAGGCTTTATCTAGTTTGTATACCCTGTGAGGATAATGAGGATCTTCAAATCCGGGGGGTTGAGACACATAAACTTCCTCATCAATTTTCCCATATAAGAATGCACACTTGACATCCATCTGATACACAGTAAATTTCTTATATGATGCATATGCCAAGAACACTCTTATTGCCTCAATTCTTGCAACTGGTGCAAAAACTTCATCATAATCTATGCCTTCTTCTTGAGTGTATCCTTGTGCTATCAACCTTGCTTTGTTTCGGACAATAATCCCTCTATCATCCAGTTTGTTTTTGTATAGCCATCTAGTTCCAATAGGATGTTGACCTTCAGGTAAATCAACAAGAGACCATACTTTTTGCTTTCTGAACTGTTGAAGCTCTTCTTGCATAGCTTCAATCCAGCTATTGTCTTTTAAAGCAGCTGTAATGTTTGGAGGCACCACTTGAGAAAGAAAACAGTTGAAGAGACAAAGGTTGGCTGTACCACTTTGGCTCCTTGTAGTTCTCTTTTCAGGATTTCCAATGATATTGTGAGTGGATGAGACTTATGAATTCTCATTGAGGGAGTTGACTCAACTGGAATAGATGATTCCAGATTAGTCATTTCCATTGCCTCTGACTGATTCATCTCAATTTGAGAATTCAAGAAATAATCAAATTGAGTCTCTGTTGATTGAGCTACAGAAGTATCTGCAGTTGGATTTTGCTCTTCCGCAGGAACTTCTGCGGAAGTATTTTGTTCTTCCGTAGGAGCTGCTCCGGATACATTTTGGTCTTCCGAAGGAAGTTCTCCGGATGTATGCTGATCTTCCGAAGGAACTTCTCCGGATGCATGCTGTTCAATTCCACATGTAATATCTGCTTCTGCTGAAGTATTTTCACCTGAAGATGGATGTATCCTTGGGGGATCAGCAGATAAAGTTACTTCAGTCATAATAGGTGGAACAAATGGATAGCATACTTCATCGGATCCTGCATTTGTCAAATGATCATAGTTAAAAGATTTAGACAAAGCATCTATGTCAAATAACCATGATGAACCTTTAACTGACTTAGTAAACACATTTTCATCAAAGGATACATTAGGAGTCTCTTCCACAATGTTATGTTGTGGAATATACACTCTATATGATTTTGATGTTGAAGAGTATCCAACAAAGAAACCATCATATGCTTTTTCTGAAAATTTTCCTAATGACTCTTTTATGTTCAAAACAGTTACTTGACATCCAAATACTCTTAGATATCCTATGTAAGGTTTTCTTTTAAATAGGAGCTCATAAGGAGTTTTGTTATGTTCTTTGACAATTAATGTTCTGTTTTGAACATTGCATGCAGTATTCACAGCCTCAGCCCAAAAGGTAATAGGTAGTTGTGTTCAGCTAGCATTGTTCTTGCTGCTTCAATGAGAGTTCTGTTTCTTCTTTCAGCAACTCCATTTTGTTGTGGAGTCCTTGGTGCACTGAATTTCTTGCAATACCTTTGCTCCTGCAAAAAGAATCTAGTTCAAAGTTGACAAATTCAGTACCATTATCACTCCTGAAAATTTTGACTTTTGTATCAAGTTGATTCTCAATCTTGATTACAAAGTCCATTAATGTTTCTGATGTTTCACTCTTTTGTTTTAAGAAAAAGACCATGTAAATCTAGTGAAATCATCAACTATCACCAAACAATATTGCTTTTTCCAATGCTCATTACATTGGTTGTGCCAAAAAGATCCATGTGAAGCAATTTGAGTGGTGTAGTATTAGTATTGATTGTTTTTGGTTTATGTGACACTTGTGTTGTTTTCTTTGTAACAAGAAGAACAATGAGTTGAGCAATGAAACTCTTTATTTGGTAATCCAATGACCAGGTCATGTTTCACCAATTTATTCATGTTCTTCATGTTAGAATGAACAAGCCTTCTATGCCATAATTGTGACAAATCTTCTGAAAGTTTAGATATAAGGCAAGTTTCATGTTTTGTGAGAGAAGTGTTGTTCATATCCAAAACATAAGTGTTTCCTTTTCTTGCTGCTTTGAGGAGAATCCAATCTTCAGGGACAATAAATCCTGGCTTAAGAATGTAACAGTTAGTGTCATCAAACAATGTAGTGTAGTTTTGATCACAGATTTGAGATACACTAAGTAAATTATACTGTAAGTTTTTACAGTAATTTACTTTATCAAATTTAAGTACACCATTAGTTATCATTCCTTCACCAACAATTTTACCTCCCTTTTTATCCCCACCAAATGCCACATAAGAAGCATTTTTATGTTTAAAATCATGGAGAAGAGAACAGTTTCCTGTCATATGCCTGGAACAACCACTGTCAACATACCACATGTTGTTAGCTCTCCAATATTGTTCCTGCAATCAGAAAAGAAAATCAGTTAGAAGTGACAACCCAAGTCTTAGTGATCTTGGGTTTATCAACAGGATCTAAAACAGTTACTCTTTCATGAACAATTTTTGAAGTTTCAGTTTCAGATTTAATTGATTCATTCTGATTTGATTTAGATGAGGATGATTCTGCTGAATTGGATGTTGATGAGGTAGATTCATGATTCACATTGTCTGCTTTACTCAGAGTAACTTCATTTGTTTGAGTCTTTTGTTTTGATAATGAACCTTTAAATATTTCACTATCTTTTGTTTTTGAAAGAGGTATATGAATGCCTTTGTCAAATTTATCAAAGAATGAATCATCATCCTTTGATTCTTTGTCTGACAAATCTACTCTTTTGTGTGGTGTTTTTGACTGCTGAAAAGATGGTCTTTTCCGCAGTATATGAACACTTGATGCTGATTTGTCCTTTGGTTTTGCTTTTGATTTTTGTTCAAACTTCTTCAGTTTTGAGCCCTTTGCAGAATCCGTAGATTGAGAATCTGATTCAGATTTGTCTGATTCCTTCTTCTTTGAGCTTTTTGTCTTGTTCTTTTTGTTGAAATAACATTCCTGTGTGGAATGATTATTTTTGTTGCAGATAGAACAATATTTGTTGAAGTAGCAATCAGTAGTCATATGATTGTTCATATTGCAAATAGAACAGTAGCTGCTGAAGTAACAGTCTTCAGTGTTGTGATTTGTCATGTCACACCATTTGCAATATTTTTCTTCTGATTCTTTCTCAGAATCATTCCTTTTGTTTGGTGATCTTTGTTGTAGCTCTTTCTTCTTCAGCTTTGAATGTGCTTCACCTTTTTCAACTTTGTGCACATTTTGATTGTTTGGTGCTGAATTTCTCTTCCGTAGATCAGCAGCTGAAGTTTTCTTGTTCAGTTGATGATCTACTGAAGCCTTTTTCTTTCCTTTAAATTTTCCTTTTTCCTCAGTGATGACAGATTCATCAGTCAATTTCTTGGAGGAGTCTTGCATACTTAGTTCTTGAAGACCTTCATTCAATTGAGCTATCCTCTTGCAAATGGTCTTCAGCATGTTTCTTTGTTTAGGAGGGTATGGCAACTTTGTTTCTTCAAGCACTTTTGGGATATGGGCTTTCAGTTGAACATTTTTACCAGTGCTTGTTTGATCAACATCATGTTCATCAGAATCATCCAAGTCATCACACTTATCATAATCAAATTCTGAATCATTTTGATCTAATGATTCTGATTCAGATGATTCAGTTTCACTCACCTCAGCTTTATCATTAATTTTAGTTTTAGTTGAATCTTTTTCAAACTTAGTGCCAGGCACAAAATGATTTGACAGAGTGTTTGTCATTGTTGTAGGTAACGATGTGTAATTATCATTTATAGGTGGTGCAACCGCATTATAACCCAACCCAGACCTTTTTTTTGATTCAATATGAGAATTTAGTAATTTCTCATATTGCTGAGATGATAATTGAAACTTCTGAAGTTTCACTTCAGTTGATGCATGATCAGCCATGGATTTTGTTAAGGAAGTGGTCAAATGCTCAACTTGGGCTTTTAGGCTAAATTTTCAGAAACACATTTTTCTAAATCCTTTTGCAAGGAATTAATTTTTATTTGATATAATTTATGTTCTCTAACATGAGATTCATTCAAAATCATTGTTTCTTTTACTTTATCAGCCAACTGTTGAGCATGGACTCTATATCGTTCAACTTCCTCAACACAAGTTGATGAACACAATCTTTCTTTTACCTCTTTTGCCATTGGTGGAACTGTTTGATCCATATGGGCCATCAATGCTTGATTCTCTTCCAAAACTTCCTTCTCATACAAACTCCAGTCACACGTTCCATCTTGAAGTATGATCAGCCCTGACTCCTTTGAGTTACTAGGTCCAGCTGATTCTTTGGTGGCTGGTGGGGAAGCATTGATCAGTTGAGATTGCTTGTGCAGAGGTCTTTGAGAAGATTGTTGATTTGCTTGAATCTGATGTTGTTGATGCTGCTGGTGTTGTCTCATCTCTGGATATGACTGTTGATTGCATTCTCTTTAGAAATGTCCATAGAGATTGCATTTGTAGCATCTCACTTTTGATTTGTCAACACCAATCTTTGATGTTTTGCTTGCTGAAGCCAAGTTATTATTTCTCCTGAGATATTGCTTAGCTCTATAAGCAATCATGGCCATCTGCCATTGTAGATCCATCTCTTCCACTACATCTGGAGGTAGTTCTTCTAAGTCTTGTTGGCAAATATTGGCTGATGTTAGAGAGCTTCCCAGATATGCTTGGAAACTTGAGCTAAAAGCTGCAAAGGCTGCTCTTTGTTCTTCAGAGTCCAATAGCACAGTTATTGGTTCTGACTGATTTGCTGAAAAAGAAGACTTAGCTGTTGCTGTAGGTGTATCTTGTCTATCAGCAGTTCTTCCTTTATTCTTTTGCTGCTTGTCTTGAGATGATTTCTTTGAGGGTTTTGAAGCATAGAAGCTAACTTCCTCCTCATCATCACTCCTAGCACAAGAGTTATCACTTTCATTGTTTGAAATAAATGCACTTCCTACATTGTTTGTTTCTTTGAAGTGATAGGGTGAGACATGAGTTCTCACACTCTTGTTTCTTGATTTTTCGTCCATTTCAAGAGCTTCCACTTTTGCAACCAGAGTATCTAAGCCAGTTGCTTTCAGATCTATAGTGTTCTTGAACATGGACACAGTATGCTTCCAACTTTCTGGCAAAGTGTGGAGCATTTTCTTGTTTAATTCCTCACTAGTATACTTCAACTCTAGAATATTCATCTCAGTGACTAACTGCATGAATCTATGAAGTTGCTGAGGAATTGACTCACCCTCAATATGATGAAAAGTTTCATATTGTGATCTGAGGGTGTCTCTCCTTATACTTCTTATCTCATCACTCCCTTCGCAGAGAGTGTGAAGTATCTTCCATAAGGAGTGTGCTGTTTATAGTTCTCACACCTGATTAATATCTCTTCAGGTAAAGCCATACTAAGCAAACTGTATGCTTTTATATCAACTTTAACCTTTTTGACATCATCAGGTGATAGATCTTTCGTACTGATTGGTTGATTTTTGTCATTATAATCCGGCCCAAGAGTGGGTGGAATATAAGGACCTTCAGTGATGGAAATCCACAAGTCAGAATCAGTATAGTTTACATGATTCCTGAACTTGATTTTCCAAGACTTGAAATCTGCTTTTGTTTCCAACTTCGGAGGTTGGTAAGATGAACCACTGAAGTTGCTCATGATGTTAACAAGATCTGCTATTCAATTGATTTGAATATAGAAACAAGTTAATTAAAAACGATTGCGGTTAAAGAAATCAAACACAATTAAAACACAACTAACACTGATAGATCAATTGATCTAAATCAATGAGCACTTGGCTCTGATACCACCTGTGAATCCAAGGATCGTCAACAGGAATTATCATTGTGAATCGATGTCAAGTCAACGTTTGCGGAATAAACGTTGACTTGGTTTAATTGTGTTTAAACAACTTTAGATATCTATGAAATATCAAGAACACACGTAACAAAACACAATTAATGATTAATCAGTATTTTATTATAATGTGTTGATGATTACAAAAGAATTGAATGTACGATATCAAAGAATGCTATGATGTTGTGTATGCTAAAGTTGACCGAAAGACTTTTGATGATTGTTGTATTGCTATTGTTGTTCTCAATCAATCAATCGTCTAACTCAATCATCTTTGAATCGAAACCTAGGATCCATATTTATAGACAAAGGTGTTTCAGTTATAGGAAACACCGGATCTCTTGGGATTTGATTTGTTTCTGTTAAAGAATCATCGGATTTCTCGGGATTCGCATAACCGCCTTGTTTACTTGTTGACTTGTTGACTTGTACCACTTGTATAATACAAGTGTTTGGACTCCGCAGGAATATTTTCTTCAGTAGTAATTTTGTTCTTCCGTAGATAATGTTCTTCCGAAGGTATCTTGTTCTTCCGAAGGTATCTTGTTCTTCCGAAGGTATTGTTCTTCCGAAGGTGTTGTTCTTCCGAAGGTATCTTGTTGTTCATCCGCAGAAGATCTTTGGATGTATAATTACTTGTAAGAAATATATCTACGGAAGAACAAAATGTTCATCCGTAGATGTTTCTTACACTTGGTCAATTTCACAAATTGACCAATTATAATTTTGTTCCTGCAACCATACATAAACCAACACATATATAAATGGGTTAACCTATATATCTAATACATACACAATAATGAAATCTAAAAGTTCGTTACAGATATTAATTCAAGTACTAAGCCTATACATAATGACTAGATCTACTGATTCTAGACCTAACAAGTATGACTAATACACTCAATTGCCTAGTATGAATACGTGTGAAATCATATGCTTGTTAAGGGATCAAATCTCCACCTACTTAGATATTTATTTGCATAAATCATTAGGTCTTTGATGGGTTGTAACTTGGCTCGGGCTCGGGTATGGAATATTTGGAAAAAGTGGCTAATTGCTAAAGATGACGGTCTTGGCTTATTTTTCTAACATAAACTACAAGGAAAGCAATAAAGGTTCCCTATACAATACTTCAAGCTAGAAGGGATATGCTAGCTTGAGGACTCGTTTAAGGTCAGATTGTCAAGACCGTATTTTGCTTTCAAGAATCGTACTTCATCTTTAACCCGAAGATACACAAAACTTTCCTTTCTCAAGGATCGTTTGGCTTGAAGCCTAATAGCACTCAATCGGATTAATTCTGTGTATTCGTATTGAGATTCAGTTTGATTCTTTTTGCATTTTCCATTGTGGGACCAATTTCCACAATTCGGGCATCTTTCATATCTTTTTGCCCGTCTCTTTATAGCACTTTTTGAAATCTCACAAAATGGCGGAACTTGTTCCTTTTTTCACCATTTCTTTCTTGCGTCAAACGTGAGGTTGAAAATTTGTTCGCGGATTTCCGGGGGAAGTCCCCATTTTGCGTGATGAAGGCAACAAAGCAAATTGAAATCAAAAGAATGCATTCTAGTTCTTTAAGGTCTGCCGGTAAAAGACCAAAATTTTTTTTATAAGCAAAAAACGTGTCTTTAACGAAAACGGGTTTTGTTGAAGGCTTTTTGGTTAAGTGACTTGGTGACTCGGGTGATTGAAAGATAAAAACGTTTAAGCTCAACGGGGCTAACTAGGGTTGACATTCGGGTAAGGAAAATTAAAGACAATGGTTGGGGCTTGAATGGTTAAGGTTTTCTAGTGCCTAACTCATTTTTATGCAACAAATACTAATTAAGGTCTTGAAATGTATACCCAAAGCAAGTTCTAATCACACGTATCATATGACACCCTCAATTAAATCCATAATGAAAGTAGAATTGCAATTTGCAAAAGCTTGTTTAAGGCTAAAAAATAAACTCACATACGGATGGAATTGGGTAAAAGTGTTTCATTTTACATGATTAAATATTTTACTAGATTATTGCTTTTAAGGATATCACAAAAAAAACATTTTCAATTTTTATTTGGATGTCATGGATTTATTTCTTTATTTCCCGAAAACGTATATTTATATTTTGGTTTATCAAAAATTATATTAAATTTTTGGTTTCTTGTCACAAAAATTACTTGGTAAGTGATCTTTTCTTAAAAATTTTAATTTGGACCTTTTTAGCAACGTTAAATGCATTACTCCCATCCCCACACTTAAAATTCACATTGTCCTTAATGTGATTAACATATTCAAAATCAAGAAAGGGTAATGAAATAACTCCCCTAAAAATGATGAATTTTTCACTTGTGTTTGGTTGCCGTCGAATCCTCGGTATCACCTGAAATGTCACCAATTTATTGAAAGCATTAAAATCCTAAACACACAAAATAAAAACAAAACAACATAAATTAAAAGATAGATTGGCACAAAAAAACTGTGCCGGGGCCCCGAAAATGATATGGTTTTCAAGGGCTTTGTGGTGGGATATCCCCCCACTCGTGGTACATTCGGTTCCTGATGTACGTAACATCGTTGCTCAGGTCATCGACTCGGGAGTGCAGATTTTCAACTCGGTTGAAGGCTCGTTGGGCATATTCAAATGATCGCCTTGCATGGTCGCTGGTGGTTTGGATTGACTCATAAAGGTCTAACATGGTTGGGAATTCCCTTGTACGTGAACTTGAAGATCCAGCTCCGGCTCCTTCCGGCTGTATCGGCATGTCGAGGTCCATGATTATTTCTACGGGATCCGCCGGATCCCAGATTTGTCCTTTCTTATCCATGAATCTCGGCTGCCCATTTAGTAGGCTTGTCACCATGTACATACTTGTACAAATGCTCAAGTCTAACAGTTCCGGCATCACTCCTACGGTTCCCTTAGTGTTATAACCATATCTTTCATATAAGTTCAAAATCCAGCTTCCTCCAAACATGGGTGTTGGAGCACCTGCAATCGCATTCCTGGCAAAAAGATTACAAAACAAATACCCAATATTACATGGTAACTGACTACCATACAATATAAAATAAACAAGTCCCTCAAATTAACAACTCCCTCGCTTTGACCACGAGCTGTTATGGAATGACTGAGTAACCGATGAATGTATCGCAGCAGCGGGTCTCGTATCTGACTGCTTTTTGTTTTGCTAGAGTTGAACCCTCCAGTTCCAATCCGCTCCCAAAATGCTTTCCTCATTGCACCACTTTCCGCGTCTTTACTTTCCTCGTCCGGGAAGGTATGATACGTCGGCATTCCAGATATTGCCTCCTCCTCCATTTCTTGTTCCGTGTATATTTCAAGATAGACACCGAACAAGGCAATGGATGTTTTATGCCAATTCCCAGCTAGCCTGAATGAAACTGCACTTTCATCCCAAGGATCAGAGTCTTTAATGCTAAATTTAAAAGATGCTAAAAATTCAAGAGTTAGTTCATAAACGGAAGGTCTATTTTGTGAGAATAAACGTTTCCACTGAACACTTAATAAATTATTATATCTTTCTAGCTGTCCGACTGCTGTTAGTGTTTCTTCATCTGCTTGTAAGTGGGATCTTTCGACCCTTTGTAGCAATCTTTGAAGTCTATCATGACACCATCTCTCGCGGCTCCCTTCAAAATGTAAGTAGGGATGATCCATGATCCTGAAATTTTTTTAAAAATAAGTTAATCTAGACAAGACAAATTTCTTAAGCAGTTTCATGATGTTAGTGAAAATTATATGTTTTTCAAGACATAACATCATAATGATTCAATTCATGTTCAAAAATAGTTAAGAATTTATCATCCAAGGAAAAAATTTTTGAACATGGGGGTGCGCTTTGTAAAACGTGGGGGTGTGGTTAACATGTTTAGGCATGAAATCTTGACTCGAGCAATCGTGGTTTTGTTTGTAAATCGTTGATTAAGCATGAGTTTAACATTTTCTTGCTTTAAAAATCAAAGATTATACGTTTAACATTTTAATCATTTGTTAATAATTCAAGATACTCAAAATATATATTGTTTTACACCACTTGAGAATTCTTGTAACTTGAACATGATTAACAAAGATTTCACCACGAATTATGAAGATAGTCTTGTTAACAACAAAAGAAAAAACTAATTAACTAACTAAACATACTAATATCTAACTAAACATACTAATTAACACTAATCTACTACAAGAATAAACATAAACAAGTAGGTTAAAAGCATTCATCATTCCATAACACGTTTAAGAACAAGTGTTTACACATAATTGCTAGGATTTCGGTTGTTTAGAGACCTAATCACCTAACTACATGTAAATGACTTTCATAATCATAGGAATTAGCATACTAACCACTTGGTCAATTACTCTTGCAAGAACACTTGAAAAGATGAAAGAAAAATGGAAAACAAGATGGAATTGAAGGTGGATACGACTTTGCAGGCAAATTAGTTCGGTTTTTATCATGCAAAATTGATGAGAAACAAGACAAAAGGCAGAAAAATGTCAGGTGGTGTCATGTCTTGTCGAACACGGGGGCGTTCCTCTTTAAGCACGGGGCCGTGTTCATGGGTATCGTTCGGTTTCAGTCTTTTGTTGTTCCGTTTTTCAGTTTCGCGCGTTATTTTATTTTTTCCGGTTAAGTTTTATCACTTCCAAATCATCAGAAAAAATACAAAAATAGTCCTATAGTTAAATAACACAAGCCAAATTGAAAATTACATTTCCTAGGGTCCTACGGTTACACGATACATTAAATCCGAGAATCTGAAATAGCAAAACCAGACTCTTTAACGCGCAACAGCGCACTTAACACATCATGTAATGCTTCTAAAAGAAACCTCCACACATTTCGTGTGGAAGGTTTGGCATGGGATAGTGAGAAGTGCGGTTGCTCAATTCCGCAAGTTGCCGGTTAATAGAAATGAGTTCCTCGCTCATCTGTTGAACTTTTTGGATAAGTTCAGCTAAGCGTTAGGAAGCAACGAGGTTCATTTCAGTCAATTGCTTGATTAGTTCATGCATTTTGAAGAAATATTCTTGAGTCGTCGGCTCTCGCGTTTCAGAACGCGGTTTCTTCGCAGGATTCCAGTTTGAGCTTCCGCGACTTGATTCTTTCATTTTTTCAGACGTTTTTAAGCAGGAATAAGTATGATAAAAGAATGGAACAAGTGTGGTATTTATACACAGGTCATGAAAAGTGAACACAGGGGCGTGCTTGGCTAGGCACGGCCCCGTGCTTGTCAGAATTCGTCTTAAATTCGACCTGCAACGTTCCAGAGTCGTCAGCGGAGATCGTGGAAAAATTTTGTCAGAGACACGGGGGCGTGCTTGATGAGGCACGACCGCGTGCTTGTGCTTGTGAAGTCCTAAAAATTGCTAAAAAAGTAAGAAAAATTTATGTACAGGTGTCGCGTTTAAGTTTCGGGTCTTCGGCATGACCCTTCCCCAGACTTAGTTTTCATCGGGGCGGAGGTGTAATTCCTCCGAAGGAATCTTGGTTGGTCCATCGTTATATGGTTTCAAACGATGACCATTTACTTTGAAACTTAAACCTGTGTGGTTATAAATTTCAATGGCACCATTCGGAAACACGTTTTTGATCGTATAAGGTCAAGAGCAACGTGATTTCAGTTTTCCGGGAAATAAACGTAAACGAGAGTTATACAGTAAGACACGTTCTCCCACATGAAATTGTTTTGTGCTCTTTAATCGAGCGTCATGGAATTTTCTTGTCTTTTCTTTGTAAACCCTAGTGTTTTCGTACGCTAGTTCCCTCAATTCCTCCAATTCGTGAATTTGTAGGAATCGATTCTTTCCTGCAAGTTCTTGGTCCAGGTTTGCTTCTTTAAGTGCCCAAAAGGCCTTGTGCTCTAGTTCTACAGGTAGATGACACGACTTCCCATAAACTAGTTTAAACGGTGTTATGCCGATGGGAGTCTTATAGGCTGTTCGAAAAGCCCATAATGCATCATCTAACTTGGTAGACCAGTCCTTGTGATTTTGACCTACAGTTTTCTCAAGGATTCGTTTGATACCTCGGTTATTGACTTCGGCTTGCCCATTCGCTTGTGGATGGTAAGCAGTTGTAAAGCGATGGTGAACTCCATAACGTACCATTGCTCTTTCAAGCTTATTGTTACAGAAATGAGTTCCTTGGTCACTAATCAGAGCTTTGGGGGCACCAAAACGAGAAAATAGTTTCTTAAGGAATTTGACAACGTTCCTGTCATCATTAATAGGCAGGGCTTGAGTTTCAGCCCATTTTGAAACGTAATCAACTGCTACCAATATGTAGCGATTGCCAAATGACACCGGGAATGGCCCCATGAAATCAATACCCCATATATAAAATACCTCGCATACTTGAACTGGTTTCTGAGGCATCTCATCCTGTGTTGAGATATTGGTTGCTCTTTGACATTCATCACAGGTGCCTACTATGTTATGAGCATCCTTGAAAATCGTGGGCCAGTAAAATCCAGAGTCGAATACTTTCTTGGCTGTTAAGGTTGCTCCATGGTGTCCTCCTGTGGGTCCTTCATGACAGTGCCTTGGAATTTTTTCTGCTTCACTTCCGTATGCGCATCTTCGAATGAGTTGGTCTGCACCGATTCTGAACAGATACGGGTCCTCCCAATAGTAATTTTTGATATCAGTAAAGAACTTCTTCTTTTGCTGATAAGTCATTCCTTTGAGAAGGGTTCCGCTTGCTAAGTAATTTGCAAAATCAGCGAACCAAGGATGTTCATCGATTGAGGATTGAATGTGCATAAGGAATTCGTGAGGAAAATTGTCGTTTATTTTGGCTTCCTCAGTTTGTGAAGGACTTGAATCCTCAAGACGCGAGAGATGATCAGCCGCTAGATTTTCCGCTCCTTTCTTATCACGAATTTCGATATCAAATTCTTGAAGCAGAAGAATCCAACGAATCAATCTCGGCTTTGCATCTTGTTTGTTGAACAAATAACGAAGGGCTGCATGATCGGTGTAAACAATTGTTTTTGAAAGGACGAGATACGAGTGGAATTTGTCGAATGCGAAAACTACCGCAAGAAGTTCTTTTTCGGTGGTAGTGTAGTTTTCTTGTGCGTCGTTAGGGTTTTGCTCGCATAATGAATTGGGTGAAATTGCTTTTCTTTCCTCTGTCCTAATACATCTCCTACCGCGAAATCGCTTGCATCGCACATGAGTTCAAATGGTAGCGTCCAATCTAGGGAAACCATGATTGGAGCAGTTACCAATCTCTCCTTAAGCAATTTGAATGCACTAATGCATTCATCAGAAAATACGAATTTCGCGTCTTTCTCCCGAAGTTGAGTCATTGGTCGAGCGATTTTTGAGAAATCTTTAATGAAACGACGGTAGAACCCTGCATGTCATAGGAAACTTCTGATGTCTTTCACGGTTGTGGGATGCGGAAGTTTAGAAATAGTGTCGACTTTGGCTTGATCGACTTCAAGCCCCGCTTGAGAGATTTTGTGTCCTAATACTATTCCTTCCGTAACCATGAAGTGGCACTTTTCCCAATTTAAAACAAGGTTGGAGTCTTCACATCTAACTAGCATCTTTTCCAGGTTTTCAAGACATTGCTCAAATGAGTTTCCAAAAATGGAGAAATCATCCATGAAAACTTCCATTGAGTGTTCAATCATGTCATGAAAAATTGCTACCATGCATCTTTCAAATGTAGCAGGAGCATTACACAATCCAAAGGGCATTCGCCGATAAGCAAATGTGCCATATAGACAGGTGAATGTTGTCTTCTCTTGATCTTCGGGAGCAATAGGAATTTGGAAATAACCTGAGAAACCATCCAGGAAACAATAGAACATTTTTCCAGACAATCTCTCAAGTATTTGGTCGATGAAAGGAAGAAGGAAGTGATCTTTCCTTGTGGCGTCATTGAGTTTGCGATAGTCTATGCAAACTCTCCATCCTGTAACCGTACGAGTGGGAATAAGCTCATTCTTCTCGTTAGTTACAACAGTTATTCCTCCTTTCTTTGGAACAACTTGGACGGGACTGACCCAAGGCGAATCAGAAATAGGGTAAATCAAACTGGCATCTAGCAGTTTGATTACTACTTTCTTCACCACCTCTTGCATGCTCGGGTTTAAACGTCTTTGAGGTTGAATGACGGATTTGAAGTTCTCCTCCATCAATATTTTGTGAGTGCAAAAGGATGGATTGATTCCCTTGATGTCCATGATTTTCCATGCAATTGCTCGTTTGTGTGCCTTAAGCACATTGAGCAACTTGTTCTTCTCATCAATTGATAAGGTGGATGAGATTATGACAGGAAGTTGAGATGTGTTTTCAAGAAAAGTGTATTCGAGATGGGATGGAAGTTCTTTGAGCTCTAAGACTGGAGGGTCTTCGATAGAAGGTTTGGCTTTTGGTTCTAAGTCTTGCTCAATGATCTCAAATGCTTCTTGATGAAATGATGTTTTATCAACTTCAGGTTTCGGAATGATTTGGTTCTCACAGATGGGTTCGGTGATTGTGACTTCTATTAATTGAGTATTGCAAGCTTCATTCTGAAGGGCTTCCTTCAAATGACGGCTTATGATTGAATCGCAAGCATCAACGTAATAGAGTGAGTCATCATGATGTTGAGGGTGTTTCATGGATTGGCCTATATCGAAAGTTACTTCCTCCTCATCTACTCTAAGCGTGAGTTTGCCTGTACGAACATCAATGAGGACTCGAGCAGTCGCTAAGAAAGGTCGACCTAGGATAAGAGGAACATTTTTGTCCTCATCCATGTCTAGGATCACAAAATCAACGGGAAATACGAATTTGTCAATTTTAACTAAGAGATTTTCAACGATGCCCCTCGGATATTTGACAGAACGGTCAGCTAATTGGATGCTCATACGGGTAGGTCTAGGCTCACCTAAGTTTACTTTTTCAAAAACCGCATAAGGCATAAGGTTAATGCTAGCACCTAAATCAGCTAACGCATTACTGACAGAAAGATTTCCTATTAAGCAAGGTATGGTGAAACTTCTTGGATCAGTCATCTTTTGAGGTAGTTTGTTTTGAAGAACTGCAGAGCATTCCTCATTCAAAACTACGTGTGATAACTCTTCCAGCTTTTTTTGTTTGACAAGACACATTTTGGAAACTTAGCGTAGTTTGGCATTTGTGCTAAGGGAAACCAAGGCAGATTGATGTGGAGTTGCTTGAACAACCCAAGGAATTTGCCATATTGTGCCTCCATCCTTTTTTGTCTCAAACGACCTGGATATGGAGGTGGTGGAACATAAGGTGGGGGTGGAACATACTTCTTTGCTGGTTCTTCAATAACAACGGGTTTCTTTTGCTTATCACTCGCATTACTTGGAGTTTCAGTTTCTACTTCTTCAAGGATGGGTTGTAATGCGGGTGCATCACCTTGAGTGTTTTTGCCACTCCTGGTGGTGATGGCTTTGACTTGAGCATTAGGGTTTGTCACAGTGTTACTGGGCAAAGCTCCTTGAGGTCTCTTAGAGAATTGTTGTGCTATTTGACCTACTTGGTGCTCTATGGTCTGTAATGATGCTTTGTTGCTTTTGATGTCAGCTTCGTTTCTTTGGAACCTCTCCTCATTTCTTCGATCGGATTTCCGGATGTACTCTTCTGTGGCTTGTGTGGTTAACAACAATTGCTGCAATAAGTCTTCCATTGATGATGCTCCACGGTCTTGGTTACTACTGCTTGGACCTTGGTATGGTGATTTCTGTTGTTGGTAAGGTGGCCTTCGGTTGAATCCAGATGATTGTTGGTTACTGCCAGCATCTCTGTAATTCGAGTTGTTTCTCCAATTTGAATTGTATGAGTTGTTGGGCCTCCTACGTAGTCAACATCTTCAACCATCATAATGCCTTGTGGGCACTCGTTGGTCTTGTGTGAATTTCCACATATGTTGCATCGTGTTGGAGTTTTCTTTAGCTCGCTTTGCAATTGTTCAATTTTTGGTTAGAGCTTCTAATTGATCTGCAATTAGGGTTTCAGAGTCTACTTGATGAATACCTTTAAAACTGGGTTTGGTTCTTAAAGGATTGTAAGCAAAGCTCTTCTTAGCTGCCCTTTCTAAGGCTTGATATGCTTCTGTTGGCGTGACACTTCCAAAATCTCCTCCCGCACTTTGGTCTACCGCTTGCTTGTGAGCTCCGCTGATCGCATCGTAAAAGGTTTAACACTGCAGCCACAGATCAAGTCCGTGATGTGGGCATCTCCGAAGGAGACTTTATATCTCTCCCATGCTGCGTGTAATGATTCATCGTCGTCTTGGCGGAAACTTGTGATGCTGCTTCTTAGTTTGGCAGTACGATCGGGTGGAAAGTATTTCAAAAGGAATTGTTCAGCCATTCCGCCCATGTGGTAATCGAACCAGGCAGAAGTGAATCAAGCCAATCGATGGCTCGGCCTCAAAGTGAAAATGGAAAAAGTCTTAGTCGAATGGCGTCATCTGAACAGTTATTGATTTTGAAGGTCGCACAGATACGAAGGAATCATGAGATGTGAGCATTAGGATCTTCGTCTTGTAACCCATGGAACTGAACAGAGTTTTCTACGAGTTGGATAATACTAGACTTAATCTCGAAATTGTTGGCCGCTATTGCTGGTTGGACAATACTAGACTCATAACATCTATTGACGGTGTGGCATAGTGTGTCATCTTCATTTCCTCCTCTTGGTTAGCCATGTCTTCTTCGGATGGTGTATCTTCCAAAATGTCTTCTTCAATGACTGTGCTTCTTGTTGTGATCTATCGCGCAATCTTTGACGGAAAAGTCGTTCTGGTTCCGGAAGAGGCGGAACAAGTTCAGAACTAGACGAGTCGGACATACACTAACTTAAGGAAGCATAAACTAACTAAGGCTTAAAATGAATCAGGCAAAAATAACTAAACTAACTAAGGCAAACTACCTAAAAATAAAATTAAGTTTAAACAAAAATATATTAACAGGTTATATGCAAGATAGTCAAAAATTTAGTTTGTCTTTCAAACTGTCGTGTGTCCCCGGCAACGGCGCCAAAAAACTTGATGAGGTGCAGATAGTATATATTTTGATAAAGATTTATTGCACAGATTCAGTTTTAATTGGTTGTTACTAATACTAAACCACACACACAAAAGGCAGTTGTACCTGTCGTGAGGGGTAATATAGTGTTGGTAAAACCGAGTATCAATCGTGGACACACCTAGCCTACTCACAAACGTTTAATGTTTGACTATCAATATTT
>CM046042.1:7335223-7615444 GCA_025215565.1 Flaveria ramosissima | reverse complement strand
ACAGTATCTTATAAGCAATGGTTTCTCTCGTGGTACCATTGATATGACTCTCTTCAAAAGGAAAGTGAATGGTGAAATGCTATTTGTCCAAGTTTACGTTGATGATATTATTTTTGGATCTACCAATTCTCTATTATGTAGAGAGTTTGAAGAGGTAATGAGTCAAAGGTTTGAAATGAGTATGATGGGAGAAATGTGTTTCTTTCTTGGATTACAAGTTGAACAACAGAAAGAAGGTATTCTTATTCATCAGGAGAAGTATATTAAGGATATTTTAAAGAAATTTAAAATGGATGATGCTTCTCCTGAGATGACTCCATTTACTACTCAGACTTGTCTTACTCCAGATGAAAATGGAAAACCAGTTGACCCTCATCTTTTTAGATCCATGATTGGCTCTCTCATGTATCTTACTGCAAGCCGTCCTGATATCACTTTTGCTGTTGGCTACTGTGCTCGATATCAGTCGGCTCCAAAAGAATCTCATGAGAAAGCTGTCAAAAGAATATTTAGTTATCTCAAAGGATCATCTCGTTTAGGGCTATGGTATCCATATGGAGGGAAATTTGATTTACATGCTTATTCTGATAGTGATTCCAATGGTTGCAGGTTAAACAGAAAATCTGTGTCTGGAGGATGTCAATATTTGGGAAATTGTTTGGTGTCTTGGCAGAGCAAGAAACAAACCATTGTTTCTCTTTCTAGAGGAGAAGTCGAATATATTGCTGCCTCAAGCTGTTGTTCTCAAGTTCTTTGGATTCAACACCAAATGCTTGATTATGGAATTAATTTTCTCCATACACCTTTATTTTGTGACAATGAAGCAGCCATTGGGATTGCAAAAAATCCTATTCATCATTCCCAAACCAAGCATATAGAGACACGAATTCATGCAATTCGTGATGCTCAAGAAAAGGGTTTCATCGATATTATACCCATTGATACGAAACATCAAAAAGCTGATCTTTTCACAAAAATTTTTGATAAACCCCGTTTTTATGAATTAATCTCTATGCTCGGATTAATATCCTTTTAAATTTTCCTTTACAGTCCTTTATTATAAAAAAATAAAAAAATTAATAAATAAATTATAAATAATTTTCATAATTTATATAAATTATCTATTCTTTGAAAATAAAATTTTGGGGGAGTAATTTCATATCCTGAGGTCGGAATTTAAAATGACGAGAAATGATTGTATATCCTCTAAGTATGTTCTTTATACATGACTGGTGCTTCAATGAGAAATGATAGTAACTGATACTGGTTTCTGTTTCACATAAATTTTTCAAGAAGAATTGATCAGATTCTTTAACGATATGCTTGATAGACTCAGCCTGAAGAATAAAGTATACAACAGCTCTATGATTTAAATTAAAACATCATGCTTAAGGATGTCTGGATTTACTCAATTGTTTTGGCCTGCACAAAAATTGAGTCCTGACAAACATTGGATTGAGAATGAATCTTTCACCCATCATGTTCATATAAGTCATATCCCTGGACCATGTCTGGTGTATTTTTGTACTTGTGTATCTTGTGTTTGTGCTAATCTCCTCTGCTGTACGAAAGTACTGACCTGGAGTGATGATCTCCTCTGCTGTACGATAGTACTGACCTGGAGCTCTCATCAGCACATGTTTAAATGGTCATCTCCTCTGTTATATGTGAGTATAGATCTGGAGCTCTCACCATTTTGATATAATTATGTCAAATCATCTAATCGATGAGTTATTTTCAGAATGAAACATTCTGTTTATAATCACTTGCACACTAATGCACAAGCCTTGCTCCGTATAGATTGATTCAAAATCAAGAAATCCTGAGGTTGGGTGAGGGTTTTTGCCAAATGATTGTGGGGTCCTAACATTCTAAAGCATCTAATTGAACCTTAACAAATCATAAGCTTTTTGTTGAAAAAAAGATAAGGCATGAGTTTAAGTGGACAAATATATCAGCAATCTTTATTGATTTGTTCTAATTTCAACTGTTCCTGTGCAGATTGTGATAAGATCTCGTATTCAGTATGATCTTATTGCCGGTCAATGATTTTCGATCATCTTTATGCTCATAAATATTTAAAGGATGTGATCTCTGATTGATTTAGATCTCACTGTATAACGTTCTTCATTATTCTAATAAAAAATAATAAAATATAAAAAAAAGAAAAAAAAAGGTGACGAAACTACTCTTTCGCTCATTGTTTCGCATGACGAAACTGCAATTTCGCTAGGCTTTCTTATTAGTTTTTAACTGACTATCTCTCAGCAAAATTGCAGATTCTCTGGGCGAAACTGTAAATTCGTCTGGCGAATCTATAGTTTCGCAGTCTGCGAAACTATTTGCTATATAAGTCGTTTTGCGAAATTATTCTCTCATTTTCGCAAGATCGACATGTGTAGTTTTCTAGGCCTTATCCGTGACTTTAGTTGGCGATTCTGAGTGTTTGTTGTGTTTTGGTCCGATTGATTGTTTCTTTTGCTTCGCATGTGAGTTTCGAACAGTGCTCAATCATTTAATCTGGTTAATATTAACTCTTTTTAAGACATTTGGATTTTGACCCTTCGGTGTCTTCGCTGTTCATCCAGCGAAACTGCAGATTATTCTGCGAAACTGAACGAAAGTTCATTACTTCTCAGTGAAACTGTAAGGTTATGCTGTCCGTGCGAACTTAACAGTTTCGCCAACCTATTTTCAGTTTCGCAGAATTTGGACTTAAGCTTGTACAGTTTTGCCTGGTCATATTTTCTTTTTGGACAGCGAAACTGATATGTTTTTGCTAGCGAAACTATGTTTTCGCCTGCCGAAACTACCAGCGAATCTATTTTAAATAATTTTCGCCTAGTCGAAACTGTCTTTTGGTCAGCGAAACTAACATGTTTTAATGAGCGAAACTAGTGTTTCGCTTGCCGAAACTGTTAGTTTTCATTATTATTATTTCCTTATCTTCTTAATTTCTCATTCAACTTATCTGATTTCTTCTTCAGGTTATCATGGCTAATCTAAAGTTTGATAAGCAGAACAATATCACCGCTATTTTAGATGATACTCATCCAAAGGCTGTTGGATTTAGAGATTGTATCAGATGGCTTCAAAGATCACGTATAGCCCATGCCATATCTCATTCGCCTACCATCTATGATCTTTATATCAGAGACTTCTGGCGATTTGCAGAGTATGATAGTCGAGGAGATTCACATCGGATTACTGCTAAAGTCGTTGATCAAGAAGTGACGATCACTGTTGAGGCTGTATCAAGGATTCTAAGACTTGAAGAAGATTCAGGAGATGAAGTCACCATGACAGATTCTGAGGTGTTCCAAGCCTTTAGAAGTATGGGATATGAGGGACCAACTTTTGGTTCTCAGATGGAGATCAAGAAGTCATTCTTATCTAAAGAGTGGAGATACATTGCTCATGTTTTTATCATGTGTCTTGATCACCGTAAAGGTGGATCCGATGGTCTTAACATTGATTGGGCTAAGGCAATGGTGTTATGTTGTAAAGGTGAAAAGGCCAATATTGCTAGACTAATTTTTGCGTGCATGGGTGAGAATGTGATGGCGTTAAAGAAAGACAAATGGCTGCTGTATCCCCGATTTCTTCAGATGATATTTGATGATCTTATACCTCATGTACCAAAACATGGGGAGATAAAAAGGCTGGTACAAATGAATCCCCGTAGCTTTGCTGACTGCTGTGCCATTCGCCACGACTTCAGTGGAAAGATCACCCATCTTTGGGAAAACATGTATCCTCCAGAACACTGGAGCTATATTAAACGGGTGGATGAATCAGAAAATAAATAAGCTGAAGAAACTAGAGTACAGTAAGGTGATGCTACAAAGAAAAGAAAGAGATATGCCAAAGAAAAGGACTATGACTTTGAGGAAGATATTGCTGCACAAGCTGAGGAAGTTAGGGTTGAAAAAGAAAGAAGGTCAAAGAAGAAAGCTGATTTTGCTGAACTTGAGAGACGAACCAAGCATAGACATGAAGGATCTACAACAAGAAGAGAGGCTAGTGGAAACCTTGATGAGGATATGATACGTAATTTGAATACTTCGTTGGCTAATGAACTGAGTATGATCAAGACCAAACTCACAAACTAGGAAATCAGAGAAAAACAAAAGGATGAAGTGATTGAAGGTATGCAGAAGATGCTTGTTGATCAAAACCGACTGGTGAAGAAGTTGTTTGAAGAGATTACACAGCTGAAGGCTGCAGCCGGCCTACCTAATCAACTAACTCAATCTGAGTTAGATGATCTGACTGATACATCAAAGTACCCATTTCTGAATGTGGGCACTTCATCTAAGGTAGGAGAGGGCACATCTGGTACAGCAACTACTGATGCTGGAGATCGGGAAGCTCCAGGAAAGGATGTTGGAAAAAATGATGAGGAGGATATTATAGAGGCTGGATTTGTAAATATGCAATTTGACTTTGAAAAAGATCTGGTTGGTGAAGAAGTTATAGTAACAGATACTGCTGAAGGAGTTCTTGAGAAAGGTAAGGGGTTGGTTGATGAGGAAGAGGAAGATGAACAGCTCATAGATTATGATTCAGAACCTGAGTTCTATGAAGTTGATGAACGACCATTGATCTATGTTGCTAAAAAGGGAGAGGATGATGCAGATGTGTTTGAGATGGATAAAAATGATTGGTTTGTGAAAGAGAAGGAGGTAGAAGAAATCACTCCTCTTTTCCAACTCTTGGAGGGGTTGAGTAGGAAGGAGGCTGACAAGAAAATCATAAGCTGGTGTTATAATTCAAGCTTAAAGATGTTTATGATCAAGAGACGGGGAGGTAATATCAGTTATATGCTTAAAAGGAAGGCTTTCAAGACCTTGCCTAAATGGGATTAAAGGCGTTTGGCAACTCTACCACTGATTAATGCTCATCTGAGTGAAAGAGCCACATTTCATGAAAAAGAGATAAAGAATGGGCTTAATGACAACTTTGAGTCTTTCGGGTATATGAAGGCAGAAAGAAAGAGGTCAAAGAAGGATAAGGACTGGGAGACGGGAAAGGGAAGGATTGTTCTAAGAGTTAAACCTCCAAAGACTGTAAACAGGGTAAGATTGGCTGATCCTCTTCCCCAACAACTACAAGACTTTGAGAAATGGTTTTATGATAACAACACTGGAGAAGCTGTGATCAGAGTTAAACATGGAAAAGAGTTTAGAGTATTTGATCCAATGGAGCTGTTCAGTTTTTGTGATGAAGATTAACTAGTATTATGTGAAAATCACATTAAGGCTGGGGCTGGAGAGGAAACTAGGAAAGAAGCTAGTTTGTTTATGAATGTTGCCAACAAGATCAGGGGCGTAAGGTCTGAGGTAAAGAAGTTAGCTGAAAGGGTAAGGGCTCAGGATGACTTTAATATGGATGTTCAAGATCTGACCAGGCAATTTGCGAAGGCTAGTGGTCATTCCGAAGAAGCTAGTGATGCAGGAAAAGACCATGGAGGATCATTTGCTGAAGCTTCTGAGGAAGTATCTGCAGGAGGTGACGAAGACAGATCAATCGCAGCAGAGGAAACTGGAGCTGACAAGACAAATCAAGAAGAGTGAAGACAGTGAGATCCAACCTAGGGGGAGTATTGAAGATCATGTATAGGTTAGACTCACTTTAGTTTAGATTGCTTACTTTACTTGTAATAGGACTTTTGTTAGTTTCCTTTTGTATGTACTTAGTTTTGTGTGTTTTTAGCAGTCTAGCGAAACTGTGAGCGAATCTGTAAATTCGCTCACAGTTTACTGTTCTAGTTTACCTTGCGAACTTATGTTCTGCCGGGCGAAACTGTAGTTTCGGCATAACAGTTTCGCTGATAGCGAAGCTGTCTGCGAAACTAAGACTGCTATATATACTCTTGTTAATTTTCATTGTAAGGTAAGCTTGCAAAACCCTAATCGTGGATCATTGTTGCAAGTTACCTATTTCAAGCAGTTATTACACAGAAATATCATTGTGCTTTATGTTATTGATTGTCTTTGATCATTTTGTTATCAAGTATGAGTTAGAATAGTATTCAATCTTTTCTATTGTCATTGTTTAGTATGCTTGTTAGATATTGAGCAATTCATCACATCATTTGCACTGTTTTTCGATCACATGGACCAACAAAGAGGTCAAAGAGACCTGAATTGATACGTGCCTAACAAACCTCTCAATCTGTTTCTCAGCTAGTTTGGCTTTGAGATTTTCAATCTCAAGTTGCTGAGTGGCAGACCTATCCTCTAAAGTCCTAACCTTAGATTCAAGATTTGGGACTCTAGAAAGTAGGTCTTCAATGGTGAGTTGCAGTCTTCCCTCATCTTCTTTTGAAGAATCACGGGGAGATGAGGTAACATACCTTGTATGTTCATCCTCACCACCAGATGTGGTTTCTTGGCGCCCTGGTTTCCTTTGCTCAATGATGTCTCTTTAAGAGTCATCAAAGGGCATGGTTGTCGTAGATTTAGTCTCAGTAATGTTACCACTGTCCTGAGGATCCATTGAGGTTCCTTCAGTAGTGGCAGATGAATCTATATGAGTCCCCTCCACATCAGTGGGACTCACCTCAGTAAAG
This sequence comes from Flaveria ramosissima, assembly GCA_025215565.1. Lineage (NCBI taxonomy): Eukaryota > Viridiplantae > Streptophyta > Magnoliopsida > Asterales > Asteraceae > Flaveria > Flaveria ramosissima. Next base: position 7,608,870 of record CM046042.1, on the reverse strand, counting down.
GCTTGCTGATGGGGGTTAGAGATAAGAGATCTCTCTGGGCTCTATTGATCCTTGAGAGGGTGTTGTGGATCAACTTCATTTCCCTGAAGAGACATAATCACTTCATCAGCTCCGATTAGTAGGTCAGTAAAGGATATGGAAGTAGAACCTAGTGACTCGGGACTTTGATCAATGTCTAAAGGCATTGAGCCTGTGATGGGGCTGTCCCTTTTTGGCTGCTCAGGGGAGTATAAAGACTCTCCCTGAGGGTTTTCAGCTTGGGTTTCGGGCTCATGGGTCTGAGACTGAGGAGACTCAGGACCCATATTAAGGTCAATTGTGAAGGATGGTTGGACCTCAGGCTGAGTGGGAGCCCACTATTCCAATCTAGCCTTTTTGGGTAGAATAGGAGGAGCTTGTTCAATCAGAGAAGATTGAACAAGGGTTCGTCTGGGGCGTCTTTGATAATGATGGTAATGGGGGGAGAAGGTAGATTTGGCAATGTGAGGGTAGTTGGTTGTCACACCCCCGCTAAAAGCGGAAACACGGGGATGGAACGAGACCGGGATCGTCATGACACATGGTAAACGATAGAGAGCAATATAATAAATGATGACAAGCGTGTCATGACGACACCCGACAACAAGGGGACTTGTGTCGTGTTTAGTCAATGTTCACGACAACATAGCCATAATCATAAACATGATAATGAATCACATAACCATATAAAGACGAAATTGTAATGCAAATTCCCACAGCCCGGGAACAAGTTTCGAAAGATTGTAATTGTTTACACATATCAACATTGTTCAAAAAGATTGTTTGTCAAAATATGTTAAGTCCCAAAAATTCATCCTAGGGTCTCCACTAAGGCAGCACACCTAGATTCCGAGACTTGCATGATCACCTAAAAAGATATGTTCAAAACGGTCAACATAATTGTTGGTGAGCTCGCAGGTTTAAGTAAAAAAAATGTAAGTGATGCTGTATCAAGTAAGCGTAATGGAATACCGTGAATACAGTTATATACACAAGTAAAATCACATGACAAGAGCTTTGCAACCAAACCTAGCGACGTACACAAAGAAATTGTCGGCATATATTCACCCAAGGGCCCGTTCCTGGGGCCACTGATGGTACCAACTAGTATACCATCGAACAAGGGTGGGGGTGTCAACCCAGTAGTACTACCAATACCTAACCGTCGATTCCCACACTGGAATTAAATAGTTGCAAAGATAGAACCACACAGCAGACCCAAGCATGTATCAGATAAGTACTTGCAACACACTATAACGTTGATTCCTTGTATGTAAAATGTAAGTAAGTTGTACAACATTGAAAATGAGTAAGCATACTTTTCCCCCAAGTTGTAAATGATTGAAATATTGTATAAATGTAAAAAGGGGCCACGAAACTCACTTGTTAAGTGGTAAGTATGTATGATCATTGTAATCCCAAACGTTGAATGCAAAGAACAGTCAAACACCTATTGACAGTTATTGTAAGCATTAATGATAAGAAATATGCGCATAATAATGTTCGGTCGGTTCGGGTTGTATCGGCTGGGTCGCGTGTAACTCACACAAACAGACACACGTACTAGACCTTATGTAGATCCAAGTACAAGACATTGTCACCATTGACGATGATGTTTGAGTAAAAGTTTCATTGTTATTGAAGAAGTATTAGATAAGTGTCAATAGTTATAAGTTGGTTGATGGTTGTAAAATGTGAGTTTAATTTGTTTAGAAAAGTATTTGTGCCCTTTTTAGCGTTGACTTTAGTATTTGTGGCCGAACAATGGCTACTGTGTTAATGTTACCTCAACATCACACGTCATACCCACACCACGCACAGGAAGGAATCACACACAACAATTACAGTCGCACAACAAGACCAGACGCACGATTCAACTTCCATACGCACGAATCAACCCTCAATCGTGCGAATCAGCTTCATTCGTACGATTGAGCCTTCATTCGTATGACTAGCATTCAGTCATGCCACACAACACCCAATCACACGACTCAACCTCCATACGCACGAATCAACCTTCAATCGTGCGAATTAGCTACTTTCATACGATTGAACCTTCATTCGTGCGATTGGACTCCAATCGTGCGAATCACGCACATTCGCACACACTCAGTCGGTCACCTGACTCAATCGCACACAATCATTCATACGCATGACGGAATCGCATACATTCATTCCCACGCATGACTCAATCGCATACAAACACACAGTCGCACGACTCAGTCGCACAACATGCCCAGTCGCACAACTCAGTCGCACGATAAACTCAGACGCATGGTTCAGTCGCACGACTCACCCAGTCGCACGGCTCAATCGCATGACAGACCCAGTCGCCTGAACAGCAGAATCGCGATTGTGGTCGGGCTGAGCAGCCCCCAAGCTGCTCTAAACGCAAGTTTTACACCACAAGGACTTCCAGAAACACTCAACAAACATACACAAACATGAAACACAAGCAGAAAGACCTCACACGCACCCATACGACCTTGTGTGTTCGGGTTGAACCCGAACACCCGAAACCCTAGTTTTGGACAGCCATGAAAAGGCAAGAAAATGGACAACCAAAGTCGTCTACCTGCTAGAAATGAGTAGACTAGGCTGTAGATGAAGTCTAGACGACGAAAACGAGCCTAAGCGGGTCGGTTTTGGTGCTAGAATGAAGAAGATGTGTGTGTGTGGAGAGGATGAAGAGATGAAGAAGATGAAGTTTGGTGATTAGGGCTGGTAATGGGGCCTTTTTATACCCATTTCAAGTTTGCAAAATGACAAGTTTAGTCCCTGCACTTAACCCCCGAGATTCGCAAATTTGGTTCGGTTGAAAAACGACTTTATTAGGTTAATCATATTAGTTATAAAAATGCATTTAATGATATTATGACTTAAGAAATGGTTTTATTTGGTGACGTTTATTATATATAAAAATGATATATTTGGCGGTTTCGAAGATGAAAGTTTTAAAAGTTTTTAAGGTTAACATAAAATTATAACGAATACACACACACAACAATGATAAGACACACATGATATCCACATAAAGAGTTAAATAAAGATGAGGAATGATCGATCAAAGAATAGTTAACGGAAAATCACGTTAATTGACAGACCTTAAGGTGACGGATGTCACAGTATCCCCCAGTTGAGAGAATTTCGTCCCGAAATTCAGCTGGAGTTGGGTCCAAGAGTGTCATCCTCGAATAGAAGTGGATATTTGAGTTTCATCTAATCTTCTCGTTCCCATGTAAACTCTGGCCCTCGTTTTGAATTCCACCTTACGCGAACAATAGGTATCCTACTGCGCTTCAGTTGCGTGACCTTTCGATCCATGATCTCAATGGGTTCCTCAACAAAATGAAGCTTTTCGTCAATCTTGATTTCCTCAATTGGCACGTGAAGGGATTCATCGGCCAAACACTTCTTGAGGTTTGACACGTGAAAAGTATCATGCACACCGCTAAGTTCTTGTGGCAACCTTAGCCGGTAAGCCACTGCACCGATTCTTTCAGTGATCTCAAATGGTCCAACGTATCTTGGGGCTAACTTCCCTTTCTTTCCAAATCGAACGACTCATTTCCAAGGGGAGACTTTGAGTAATACACGATCCCCAACGTTGAATTCTAGAGGCTTCCGACGGTTGTCGGCATAGCTCTTTTGGCGATCTCGTGCGGCTTTAAGTCGGTCTTTGATTTGAAAGATCTTGTCAGTTGTTTCTTGAATGATCTCTGGGCCTGTTAGCTGACTTTCACCAATTTCGGCCCAACAAACGGGAGATCTGCATTTTCTTCCATACAACGCTTCAAATGGAGCACATCCAATGCTTGTATGGTAGCTGTTGTTGTAAGAAAACTCAATCAACGGTAGATGAGCATCCCAACTACCACCAAAATCGATTACACACGCTCTCAACATGTCTTCTAGCCTCTGTATAGTTTGTTCACTTTGGCCATCTGTCTAAGGGTGATAGGCGGTACTCATGTCTAATCGAGTGCCCATCGCTTTCTGTAGTGTCTGCCAAAAACGTGAAGTAAATTGGCTATCACGGTCGGATATGATTGACACTGGAACCTCGCGCCGTGTCACGACCTCTTTGATGTACAATCTCGCCAACTTATCCATTTTGTAATCTTCTCGGATAGGCAAGAAATATGCTGGTTTCGTCATTCGATCAACAATGACCCATATCGAGTCATGACAGCTGCTTGTTCTAGGGAGTTTGGTAATGAAATCCATAGCTATGTTCTCCCATTTCCACTCGGGAATTTCAGGTTGCTGTAATAATCCCGATGGTTTCTGATGTTCAGCTTTAACTTTGGAACACGTCAAGCATCTGGTGACGTATAAAGCAATGTCTTTCTTCATGCCTGGCCACCATTACAGATCCTTGAGATCATGATACATCTTGTCTGCACCAGGATGAATAGAATATCACGTCTTATGGGCTTCATCCATGACTAAGGTTCGAACACCTCCCCATCTGGGTACCCATATGCGATCCATGAAGTAGTGTATACCGTCATCCTTGCGAACCATCTGTTTATCTAAACCTCGGAATTCTTCTCCCGCAAGGTTTTCTTCTTTCAACGCCTCACTTTGTGTAATTTGGATCTGAGCTTTCAAGTTCGTTTGAATGGTCAATCCCAGCGCTCGTGCACGTAGTGGTTTCACGCGTTCTTTACGGCTTAAGGCATCAGCCACCACGTTATCTTTCCCCGGATGATACCGGATTTCACAATCGTAGTCACTAAGAAGCTCTACCCAACGTCGCCGACGCATGTTAAGTTCCTTCTGATCCAAAATATGTTAGAGGCTCTTATGATCAGTGAAGATGATGCATTTGGTTCCATACAAGTAATGCCTCCAAATCTTGAGTGCAAATACTACAGCGCCCAACTCAAGATCATGAGTTGTGTAGTTCTTTTCGTGCACTTTAAGCTGTCGCGAAGCGTAGGCAATCACCTTATCCTTCTGCATTAGTACACAACCCAATCCCTGATGCGAAGCATCGCAGTAAACCACAAAATCATCAGTTCCGTCTGGGAGGGACAATATAGGCGCGTTGCACAACTTCTCTTTCAACGTTTGGAACGCTTGTTCTTGTGCATGTCCCCAATCAAACTTCTTGTCTTTCTGAGTAAGCAGGGTTAATGGTTGCACGATCTTTGAAAAATTCGGATGAAGCGACGATAATAACCAGCCAATCCTACAAATTGCCGTTTCTCTGATGGTGTCTGGGGCGTATCCCACTTCTTCACCGCTTCGATCTTGCCGGGATCTACATGAATCCCGTCCTCATTAACCACATGACCCAAAAACTTCACTTCCCGCAACCAAAACTCACACTTCGAGAACTTGGCGAAAAGTTTCTCTTCCCGTAGCAGCTCCAGAATTGCCCGAAGGTGTTCTTCGTGATCCTCTTTTGATCGGGAGTAGATAAGTATATCGTCTATGAACACGATCACAAACTTATCCAAGTAAGGTTTGCACACCCGATTCATTAGATCCATAAACACAGCTGGTGCGTTAGTCAGCCCAAACGGCATGACCAAGAACCCGTAGTGCCCATAACGAGTCCTAAACGCTGTCTTCGGTATGTCGTCCTTGAAAACCGTTAGCTGATGATAACCAGAACGAATATCGATCTTTGAGAAGTACGAAGCTCCTTGTAGCTGATCAAACAGGTCGTCGATCCTGGGGAGAGGATATCGATTCTTCACAGTTAACTTGTTCAGTTCACGGTAATCGATGCACATGCGGAACGACCCATCCTTCTTTTTGACAAATAGTACCGGTGCTCCCCACGGTGAATGACTCGGTCGAATAAAACCCTTCTCCAGCAGTTCCTGTAACTGACTAGACAACTCTTGCATCTCAGATGGCGCTAGTCGATAGGGCGTCTTCGCTACCGGTGTAGCTCCAGGAACCAACTCAATACGGAATTCCACCTGTCGTGGAGGAGGCAAACCAGAAAAGTCATCTGGAAATACATCTGGGTAATCCCGTACCACTGGAATATCTACTAATTTCGTCTCTTCGTCTTTCTTTTCAACCACATGAGCTAGAAAAGCGTAGCACTGCTTTCGTAAACTCTGGCGTGCCTTCATGCAGGAAATAAGCTTTAAGTTCCTTCCCGGTCGTTCTCCCTGAATCTTGAGTACTTCCCCGTTTGGCATAGGGATCCGTACCACTTTGTCCTGACAGACAATCTCTGCTCCGTTTTGCGACAACCAATCCATGCCCACAATCACATCAAAGCTTCCTAACTCGAAGGGTATCAAGTCTATATCGAAGGCATGGTCCTCCAATGTTAACGAGCACTTCCTAATAATCTCGTCGGCCTGAACAACTCTACCATTGGCCATTTCTACAGAGTAGCTAGTTTCTAGCCTACTAGGACTCAAATCAAGCAATTGCACAAACTCAGAAGATATAAAGCTATTGTCTGCTCCAGTATCAAATAATATAGATGCAAAGTGATGATTGAGTAAGTGCGTACCCGTGACAACATTCGGGTCCTAACGAGCATCGTTGGCTCCAATGACGAATGCACGTCCCCGAGCTGCATTCCCCTGATTTGTCGGGCCTTGATTTCCAGTTATGGCCATCACTTGCTGCTGGTTGTTTCCCTGTTGACCCGGTGCCCGATTCAGCCTGGGGCACATGTTTCTGTAATGATCAGGGCTTCCACATTCATAACAAGCCCTTGCGTTCCCGGCGGGGTTAACCGCGTTGACGGGTGCTACAAGATTCGGCGCAGTTCTACAATCTCTTGCCAAATGCCCCGGGCGCCTACAGTTCGCGCACACCCGGCACTGCACTCCTGGGGGATGATGATAGTTGCACCTGTCGCATTTGGGGTGCGGCCCCACATACTCTCTTTTGGCCTGAGACACGGCCACAAAATTCCTGGTCGTCTTGACCCTCTTATCAAACTTTCCGGCACTCCACCGGCTCGATTCCCCAACATCCTTTCGCTTCTCTGCTCCCCTGCCCAAAACCCCTGTTCTTACCATCTCATCAGTCAAAGCGCCAGCTTTCAGAATTGCGCTCTGAATAGTAGGAGGAGCAGCTGCTGTGACCATTGCCCTAATTTGAGGCGCAAGTCACCAAATGTACCTCTCAATCCTCTTTGATTCCGGCGTGACCAGATGCGGAACCAATCTTGCCAGCTCATGAAAACGATCAGTATAAGCTGCATGCCTGGCCCCCACCATAGCATGATTCCAGAACTCATGCTCTAATTTCTGCATTTCGTTGAGGGGGCAGTATTCCTCGGTGATCATGGCTTTAAACTCATCCCATGACATCTGCATCGCAGATTCTCTTCCTCTAGCTTGAACCTGGGTGTTCCACCAGGTTAGAGCCTTGCCCTGCAGTGAGCAAGTGGCATACTTGATTCTCTGGCTGTCGAGGCACTCACTGATATCAATCACTGCCTCCATCTTTTCTAGCCACCTGGTTAGGGCTATCGCCCCACCTTTCCCATCGAATTCCCTTGGTTTGCAAGCCACAAACTCCTTGTACGAACATCCCCGACGTGCATTAACAACCCCAGTCTCAATACCGGCAGTACCACCATTTCCGGTCTCCTGGTTGCTTTCGTTTCCGGTCGGGTTTCCGTTTCCCACCTCAGTTTCGATTCCACCATGGGCTCTTTCTCCATTGTCTCCATCATCGTTGCCACCATCCCCATGAGGGTGGTGTTGCTGGAGTGCGTCGCTCACTTGGGCCACGATAGTAGGAATCAGCGCGGCCAACTGTTGAGCGATCAGGGCTGCCATATCAGCATTCCTGTTCCCTGATTGTTACTGGCAGGAGCATCACTTGTTCTTGGTGCTCTGCCTCTGCCTCTGCCTCTGCCCCTTGGGGCTTCACTCCCGCCACTATTGCTGCGGGTAACTCTTCGAGGCGGCATGTTCTAATCATAGAAAAGTAAACACATAAGTTTAAATCAATTGAAAGTGTATTATCCATAACACTCGTCAAGTCCAGTATTCCCAAGTTAATATCACACTTATTGTCATCACACATCGCATGCAAGTCGTGTAGTTCTCACACCCTGAATTGATAATGTCTCAACAATAATCCATCATAACAGTTGTAAATCCATGTATATAATCACGTTTAGTCTAGCGGAGGTTGTCTATTTCCTCCTCTTTCGAGGTTTCAGACATAGCCTCCTCAGGTTTAATCTCAATGTCCAAGGTCAAGCGCATAGCGTGATCTGTGAAGATCTCTTCGGGTTTAATACCCGGATTTGTTAAACTAACTCGGCGCGCAGAGGGAACGGAAGATCCAATAGAAGCATCCCATAAAAGAGTGAGCACAAGGGCTCTCTCATAGGGTGGAAAGATCACATAACAAATAAATGAACAAATCAAGCAGCGAGGAACACATACACGAGATATAATATGCATACAGATTCCTAGCATGCAAATCTACATGAAGGTTCCTAGGTTATAGTCTAGGTCAAGCGTATTGCCTAATTCTCTATAACCAATGGCTCTGATACCAATCTGTCACACCCCCGCTAAAAGCGGAAACACGGGGATGTAACGAGACCGGGATCGTCATAACACATGGTAAACGATAGAGAGCAATATAATAAATGATGACAAGCGTGTCATGACGACACCCGACAACAAGGGGACTTGTGTCGTGTTTAGTCAATGTTCACGACAACATAGCCATAAGCATAAACATGATAATGAATCACATAACCATATAAAGACGAAATTGTAATGCAAATTCCCACAACCCGGGAACAAGTTTCGAAAGATTGTAATTGTTTACACATATCAACATTGTTCAAAAAGATTGTTTGTCAAAATATGTTAAGTCCCAAAAATGCATCCTAGGGTCTCCATTAAGGCAGCACACCTAGATTCCTGGACTTGCATGATCACCTGAAAAGATATGCTCAAAACGGTCAACATAATTGTTGGTGAGCTCGCAGGTTTAAGTAATAAAAATGTAAGTGATGCTGTATAAAGTAAGTGTAATGGAATACCGTGAATACAGTTATATACACAAGTAAAATCACATGACATGAGCTTTGCAACCAAACCTAGCGACGTACACAAAGAAATTGTCGGCATATATTCACCCAAGGGCCCGTTCCTGGGGCCACTGATGGTACCAACTAGTATACCATCGAACAAGGGTGGGGGTGTCAACCCAGTAGTACTACCAATACCTAACCGTCGGTTCCCACACTGGAATTAAATAGTTGCAAAGATAGAACCACACAACAGACCCAAGCATGTATCAGATAAGTACTTGCAACACAGTATCACGTTGATTCCTTGTATGTAAAATGTAAGTAAGTTGTACATCATTGAAAATGAGTAAGCATACTTTTCCCCCAAGTTGTAAATGATTGAAATATTGTATAAATGTAAAAAGGGGCCACGAAACTCACTTGTTAAGTGGTAAGTATGTATGATCAATGTAATCCCAAACGTTGAATGCAAAGAACAGTCAAACACCTATTGACAGTTATTGTAAGCATTAATGATAAGAAATATGCGCATAATAATGTTCGGTCGGTTCAGGTTGTATCGGCTGGGTCGCGTGTAACTCACACAAACAGACACATGTACTAGACCTTATGTAATCCAAGTACAAGACATTGTCGCCATTGACGATGATGTTTGAGTAAAAGTTTCATTGTTATTGAAGAAGTATTAGATAAGTGTCAATAGTTATAAGTTGGTTGATGGTTGTAAAATGTGAGTTTAATTTGTTTAGAAAGTATTTGTGCCCTTTTTAGCGTTGACTTTAGTATTTGTGGCCGAACAATGGCTATTGTGTTAATGTTACCTCAACATCACACGTCATACTCACACCACGCACAGGAAGGAATCACACACAACAATTACAGTCGCACAACAAGACCAGACGCACGATTCAACCTCCATACGCACGAATCAACCCTCAATCGTGCGAATCAGCTTCATTCGTACGATTGAGCCTTCATTCGTATGACTGGCATTCAGTCATACCACACAACACCCAATCGCACGACTCAACCTCCATACGCACGAATCAACCTTCAATCGTGCGAATTAGCTACTTTCGTACGATTGAACCTTCATTCGTGCGATTGGACTCCAGTCGTGCGAATCACGCACATTCGCACACACTCAGTCGGTCACCTGACTCAATCGCACACAATCATTCATACGCATGACTCAATCGCATACATTCATTCGCACGCATGACTCAATCGCATACAAACACACAGTCGCACGACTCAGTCGCACGACACGCCCAGTCGCACAACTCAGTCGCACGATAGACTCAGACGCATGGTTCAGTCGCACGACTCACCCAGTCGCATGGCTCAATCGCATGACAGGCCCAGTCGCCTGAAAAGCAGAATCGCGACTGTGGTTGGGCTGAGCAGCCCCCGAGCTGCTCTAAACACGAGTTTTACACCACAAGGACTTCCAGAAACACTCAACAAACATACACAAACATGAAACACAAGCAGAAAGACCTCACACGCACCCATACGACCTTGTGTGTTCGGGTTGAACCCGAACACCCGAAACCCTAGTTTTGGACAACCGTGAAAAGGCAAGAAAATGGACAACCAAAGTCGTCTACCTGCTAGAAATGAGTAGACTAGGCTGTAGATGAAGTCTAGACGACGAAAACGAGCCTAAGCGGGTCGGTTTTGGTGCTAGAATGAAGAAGATGTGTGTGTGTGGAGAGGATGAAGAGATGAAGAAGATGAAGTTTGGTGATTAGGGCTGGTAATGGGGCCTTTTTATACCCATTTCAAGTTTGCAAAATGACAAGTTTAGTCCCTGCACTTAACCCCCGAGATTCCCAAATTTGGTTCGGTTGAAAAACGACTTTATTAGGTTAATCATATTAGTTACAAAAATGCATTTAATGATATTATGACTTAAGAAATGGTTTTATTTGGTGACGTTTATTATATATAAAAATGATATATTTGGCGGTTTCGAAGATGAAAGTTTTAAAAGTTTTTAAGGTTAACATAAGATTATAACGAATACACACGCACAACAATGATAAGGCACACATGATATCCACATAAAGAGTTAAATAAAGATGAGGAATGATCGATCAAAGAATAGTTAACGGAAAATCATGTTAATTGACGGACCTTAAGGTGATGGATGTCACATTGGTGGTGTGGGTTCATCACCTGTGGGGTTAACATGGATGTCACCAGGTGCCATTGGCTCAATCATACCTGGAATAAGTGCAGTATCTCTTCCAGTGAAGTTGGTGGACACTCTCTTTAAAGTTTTGAAAATGGTCGGCCTCATTTGAGGACCAATCAGAGCAGCTGTACATACAAGCTTGCTCTGGTCCAGCTCACAATTGATTATGTGCTGGAGAAACCTGGGATACATGAAGAATGTGTCCCGTTGAAGGTTTCCCATGAGATTGGTCAACATAAATCTTGAGTAGTTGAAGCGGAGGCTTCTCACCAAACCATGAACTAGGCACCCAAGTTCATATGGGATTTGATCCCATCCCCCATATTTGTTGGACAAACAGTGAAGAACTACATGCAGCAGGAACTTCCAGTTGTAAGAGAAGTTGAACTTGTAAACGGTTGACCTGCTAACATCTCCACCATATCCTATTTGGATATAAGTGTTGTCCAAATCTGCTTTGGGGAATTCTGTAGGAGCGCCTTCATCATGAAGCTCTAGATGCTCCCTGATGATTTGTTCAGGAATGACCAACTCCTGGCCACAGATGCTCGATCTTATGACACGAACCCCATTTAGGGTTTCAATCTGACCGTTTGCCCAAAATTCAGGCATATGATTTGAGTAAACCGTGGGGTTAACAGTCAGGGCAGTGTAGCAAGAAGATTGGGTTAGAAAGGAGATGATATCTAAGAAGTCGGCATCCCTTGAAGAATCAAGGAGTGTGACTTGGTTGTGCTGAGGGTTTAGTGCCATTTGAGAAAGTTGCAGGAAGATAGTTTGGAATTGGGTAAATTGAAGATGTGGAAAGCTTTTAGGGCAGTAATTTTGGTAAAAAGGATGAAAGTGATTAGCAGGAGGTATTTAAACGGGTGGAATGATGGTTTAAAGGGGGGTTTGGATAAGACGATGGGATGTTTCAGTGGATGATGTGACAGGGGCGGTAAGGTTAGTCAATTTAAATAATCCGACATCATTAACAAAATCTTTACTTTTTACAGAGTGGGGCCCAAAAGATTTCCGTTACATAGTAAAATCTTTCTTCCGAGTATAAAGCATTTCCGAAGGTAATGTTCTGCGAAGGCAAATTTACTTCCGAAGGTAAAGTTTTTACTTTCGAGAGTATATGTTGCTTTCCGAATGGTGAGTGTTACAAGCTTCGGAAGTAGATTTGATATGAAGTCAATTGCTTCTTCCGAGACTTAACAACTCTTCCGAGAAGAAAATTATCCTGGGAGGAATTTGCTTTGGAAGATATGGAAAATATCTTCCGGGGGTTAATTCCTCTTCAGAAGAATTCATACTTAGTTAAAATTTTAGAGAAAGACCTTTTGTAACATGGGTTAGATTGTTTTGACATAAAACTTTACACATTAAAAAGTTTTCAAATGAGATAGACTAATCAAGGTTTATCATCCCAATAGCTGTAATGAGATATTTGAATCTTTGTTCATCAAAGGCTTTGGTGAACAAGTTAGCATATTGTTCATTTGAATCAACTTTGATTAGCTTGATAAGGTTTTTCTCATGAATATCTCAAATGAAATGATACCTGATATCGATGTGTTTAGTTTTGGAGTGCTTCACTGAATTTTCAGTATTGGAGATAGCACTATTGTTGTCAATTTGGATAGGAGTGCTCATGAAGTTGAATCCGTAGTCTATCATTTGGTTCTGAATCCACAGTAGCTGAGCACAACAACTAGCAGCAACAATGTATTCAGCTTTAGCAGTTGATGTAGAGACACAAGATTGTTTCTTGCATTGCCATGAGATGATCCTTCCTCCAAGAAATTGACATCCACCAGATGTTGATTTCTTGTTGATACTGCAGCCACCATAATCACTGTCAGAGTAACCATAGAGATTAAAATCACTATTTCTTGGATACCAGAGACCTAGTTTAGGTGCTCCTTTAAGGTATCTGAGGATTCTCTTGGCAGCAACTAGGTGAGACACCTTTGGAGCAGCCTGATATCTTGCACAAATACAAGTTGCAAACATGATATCAGGTCTACTTGCTATGAGATACATCAGAGAACCAATAATTGCTCTATACTGATGTTGATCAGTATCCTCCCCCTCAGAGTCAGGGCAGAGATTGTGGTTTCTGGGTATAGGTGTTTTTGCTACTTTACAATCTTTCATATCAAATCTTTCTAAGATGTCATTGACATACTTAGATTGACTAATGAAAAACCCTTCCTTCATTTGCTTCACCTGAATTCCAAGGAAAAAGTCATTTTTCCCATGGAACTCATCTCAAACTTCTTCTTCATGATGCTCTCAAAGTATGATGTCATCAACATAGACTTGAACGAGCAAGATGTCTTTCCCAGACTTTCTTATGAAAAGAGTCTTATCAATGGTACCTCTAGTGTATCCATTCTTCAGGAGAAACTGAGACAATGTTTCATACCACAACCTAGGTGCTTGGTGCAGCCCATATACAGCTTTATCCAATTTGCACACATAGTTAGGATGTTGTGGGTCTTCAAATCCTGGAGGTTGGCATACATAGACTTCCCTATCAATATCACCATATAGAAAGGCACACTTGACATCAAGCTGGTAGACAGTGAAATTCTTGGATGTAGCATAAGCAAGGAAGATCCTAACTGCCTCAAGTCTTGCAACAGGTGCAAAGACATCAATATAATCGATTCCCTCCTCTTGAGTGTATCCTTGAACCACCAGTCTTGCTTTGTTCTTGATAATCAAGCCTCTATCATCTCTCTTGTTTCTAAAAACCCATTTAGTGCCTATAGGTACTTGACCAGATGGTAGCGGACATAGGTTCCAAACCTTTTGTCTTTTGAATTGAAGCAGCTCCTCTTGCATTGATTCAACCCAGCTACTATCTTTCAAGGCATCTTCCACCTTCTTGGGTTCCATTTGGGATAAAAAGCATGAGTACAAGCAGACATTTCCATTGTGAGTTTGTCCTCTTGTTCTCACGCCTTTAGAGACTTCCCCTATGATGTTCTCAGCTGGATGAGTGTTGTGAATCCTAAGTCTAGGAATTACCTCCAGTTGCAAAGATAAATCCAAATTGGACATATTTTGCTCAGGAGCTTGAACACTTGGTCCAGCTGCTGTTTCAAACTCATTCAATGAGGACTGATTGAATGAAAGAGAAACATCATCATTTGTTTGCTGTGAAGCAGCATTAACAGTTGCCTATTCCTTCAAGATGTTGCTTCCATCAGCTTGGTGTTATGCAGTGTCACCTGAAGAGGTTTGAGAGTCAACAGGTGAACCGCTTGTTGAAGCTCCACTATCTCTTGAGATGGTTATACTATCAGATCTGCCAATAGTGGGAACTTGATTTGTTGCAGCTCTTGGAGAAATTGGAATAGGTCTAGGAAGATCAAACAGTTGATCATCATCAGAATCACTTTGAGTACCTGTTCTAGCTGAAACATTCTCACAAGATGATTTAGAATAGTTTGGAAACAATTCTAAATCAAATATATGATCAGGGCCATTTCCCCTAACACAAGGAGTCTGCTCATTAACTACAATGTTGAAAGATTCCTCAAATTGTTTATTTTTAATGTCATAAACTCTATAAGCTTTAGAGTTAGAGGAATATCCAACAAAGATGGCATCATCCGACTTTTCAACAAATTTTGCCAAATTGTCTTTTGTGTTAAGTATGGTACACCTGCTGCCAAAGGACCTTAGAAAGCCAATGAATGGTGGCCTCTTGTTCCATAGCTCATAAGGAGTTTTTCCATGTGGCTTAACTACAAGGACCCTGTTTTGCACATAGCATGCAGTGATGACTGCCTCTGCCCAGAATGTTAGAGGCAGCTATGAATCAGCTAACATAGTCCGAGCAGTCTCAATAAGTGTCCTGTTCCTCCTCTCAGCAACACCGTTTTGTTGAGGAGTTCTAGGGGCACTATATTGTCTGGCAATCCCTTTTGAGTTACAGAATGAGTCAAGAACGTGGTTTTTAAACTCAGTCCCTTGATCACTTCTAATTATTTTAACCTTGTGATCAATTTGATTTTCTATTTTAAGAATAAAAGATTTTAAAGTTTCAGCAGTTTCATCTTTGGTTCTAAAAAAGAATACCCATGTAAATCTAGTAAAATCATCAACTATCACAAGGCAATATGATTTCCTTCCAATGCTCATTATACTTGTGGGACCAAATAGATCCATGTGCAATAAGTGTAATGGAGTGGTGATGGAGTTAACAACTTTGGATTTATAAGATGCCCTGTGTTGCTTCCCTTTCAGGCATGCAACACAGTTATCTTTGCAGAAAAATTCCTTTTTAGGCAAACCATGTACCAAGTTATTTTTAACCAATATATTCATTGTCTTAAAATTTACATGACACATTCATTTATGCCATAGTGTTAACTCATCACCATCAGCTTTGGAAAGAAAGCATGATACTTCTCCCATTGGAGAAGCATTGTTCATATCCAGCTTGTACATATCCCCTTTCTTGGGAGATCTAAGAAGCACCAATTCCTGAGGAATTGTCATCTTGGGTTTGAGGATTATGCACTCATGTTCCGTTGGATATACTTCCTCTGCCAGAAATATATCCTCCGGCCTCACCTCCAAACTGGACAGGACCTCCATCATAATGTTGAAATTGTTGAAAGAGAGATCTGTTCCCTGTCATGTGCCTGGAGCATCCACTATCCACAGTCCAAACATTGTTATTCTTGTCATATGGATGTCCCTGCACATAAGATGAGATGATTAGTTTTGATTGGAAACCCAAGCCTTGTTGGTCTTGGGTTCTTCCAATGATAGTGACATGATTGAACCAAAATTTATGCATGGGGGTTCAATGGATGTATTTGAAGAAGAGGTTTGGGCTGTAACATCTTCCTTGATCTTCCATTCCATCCCTTGGTTGATCATGGAGGATGAGCTTGTTGAAGCTTTTGCAGCTTGGCATTCTTCCGAAGCTTCTTTCTTTTCGGAAGAAGCCTTCACCACCTTTTCTTCCGAAGCAGTCTTCTTCTGGGATGGTTTCGAGGGGACTCTTTTATTCTTTTGAGTCTTGATAGCTTTAGCTTCCAAAGCCTTTTTCCCTTTGGAAGAAGGACCTTCTTTCGAAAGCAACCTTGCTTCGGAAAGAAGCTTTCCTTTTTTCATCACTTGACCCATTTGATATGGTCCAAATGAGAAACCTTTCCTGACTCCTTCCTTTTTAACATTATTTGCATAATGTGTGCTAGCAGGATTGTAGTAACAATCTTTGGCCATGTGGTTTTGCAGGCCACACATTATGCATGCAAATCTTTTGGAAATTTGAGGATTGCTGTTTCTTGTTCTTTTTCTCTTCATCAGCAACCTTTCCCTTTAACTTCTGATCCTTTGGTAGGACAGGAGTGCTGGTACTACACTCCTTTCTTAAATCAGAGTTTCCTACCACCTAGAATCCAGCTGAGATGAATACACCCTTTTGCTTTAGGTTTATCTTTAGCTTAGACTCAGCCACATTCTTGGCAGTTTTTCCGGCTGCCTTAGCTCTGCTTCTTCTGGCTTTGGTGGTCAGGGGTTGATCTTCACCGGTAGGAGAGGGTATAATTACCTGGTTCTTCCCTGTGATAGTCTCCATGGTTGCATCATTCATTGACTCATAAGAAGATGTGTCAGCAGATGGAACCTCTTGCTTTTCAGTACCACACCTTGGTTGTCTTATAGACTCATAGGAGTGTGGTGGAGCAATTTCATTGGTTCTCAACCCACCTTTGTTTTGGTAACAAAGTTTTAAGTGAGAGGATGATGCAAGAATGGCTTGGAAGTTTTGCTCAGAAATAGCATACTTCCTGGCTTGAGCCTCAGCTGTGACAAACTAGGCTTGAGCCTCAGTCAATTTGGATATTAAATCCTTTATTTGAGTCTTATAGTTTATGTGTTCATGTTTTAATAGGGATACAGTTTTCTCTAACTCCTCAATTTTCTTTGATAGTCAGATTCAGCCATTTTAAAATCAGATTTTAAAACATTTAAAGACTCAATATCGGATTTAATCTCCATATTGTAGCCCTGATACAATTTAACCTTAGCAATACAGGCAGGAGTACAGAGATGTTCATATACCTTATTCTCATCTGTTCCGGCCATGAGTGCTTGAGCAGGAGTCACATCCTGTACCATAAAGCTCTAGTCAACTTCTTGAGCCATTGCAGCTGTCTCTGTTGACTTTCCAGAGGGCTTTGGTGTAGAGGGATGTGTGGAGGCCTGTGGGGTTCCCGGATTCGACTTGGGAGCCTTGCATTCCCTTGCAAAATGACCAAGTTGGTTACAGTTGTAACATTTGGCCTTGGTTTTGTCAAACCCAAATTTGCTGTTGATTGGGTTCTGAGGAAATTGCCTTCCAGTTCTCTTAAAGAACTTCTTTGCTCTGTAGGTTAATAGAGCCATTTGTTGGACTATGTCCACGTATTCCACGTCATCTGGGCTGAAGCACTCTAGATCATCAAAGCAATATTGATAATCATTAGAGTGTCCACTTCCTGAGACAAAAGCATAGCTGTCCTGAAAGAAACTTTGCTGAGCTTGTTGAGACCTTGGAGTCTCAGGAAATGTGATGTATGGCCCAGAAGAACAAGATGGTTGTTGGGTGTAAGTCAGGTATTGTTAAGGCTGGGAGGGTCCTAAGCCTTCAGCAACCATTAAAGCGTTGCTAGCAGGAAGACTCAAGGGTCTGCTTGTCTGATGACCTCTCTTATTCTCTATTTCCTCCATCAAGGATGCCATAGAGTTCGGTCATGGTGAGTGTATTCAGGTTCTCTGTTCTTTGATAGAGACACAGTAGAATGTCCACTCATTGGGTAATGCACTCATGAACTTTCTTGTAAGATCCCTAAGTTCATGAGCAATTCCCACATACTGAAGGGAAGAAATGAGATCCATGTACCTGAAGTATTGCTGGCTGAGTGTCTCTCCAGCAACGTAGGTGAAGTTCTCGAACTGCTGCTTCTGTGAGTCCTTCTTGGAGTCATTTGAGCTAGAATACATTTAAGCAAGTGCATCAAACAGTTCTTTTGCTGACTTGCAATGTTCAAACCCCACCATGATGGAGTTGGGAATTGCACTCATGAGAACAGTCATAGCATTGCTATCAATGTGCAACTTCTTCCGGTCCTCATCAGAATAATCTTTAACAGCTTTCTCAATCATGGCACCGTTTCCACCAGCTACCTTTGGCTTATACGGGCCATTGACAATAGATTGCCACATCTTGTGTCTTGATACCTGATGAAGCCTTCCATTCGTCTGCTCCATGACCTGAAGTTTTCAGGGGTGATGATGGGTGCTTTGGTCATCGTCCCCATCTCTATTTCAGATTTGTTGAGGGCCATTTTGAGTGTGGTATAAGGAGGAGTGAAAAACAGGTTGATTAGGATGGTAGATCTCACAATCAAGAGCCTAAAATGCTCTAATACCAATTGCAGGATCGGGTTTGTCACTTAAACACTTGGATTTCTCTCAAACTCACTTATATAAAACTCAAATCAGATGAAGTAGAATCTCTTATAAGAGTTGATAATAATATAATAAGTAACAAAGAACACACAAAAATAATTTTCAAGGCACTTGTATATATTACTTCTAAACTCAAAGTATTACAAGACTCTTACAAGCATGAAACATGAGTTACAATGAGAAACTATATATACTAGATCCTACAGCCGGATATACTTTGATACCAGCTGGAAACCTAGGACTAAAGCATATACTACAATGCTAAAGTTAAGGTATCTTAGATAAAGTATTATCTAAGATATGGTAGTCATAACATGTTCATGACTTACCTTTTGTCACCAACTAAAGTTGGCAACTGTACTAGCTTATAAAGGTAAATAGTGGAATAAAGTATGGTCAACTACATGGCTTTTGAGAAAAAGCCATGCAGTATCTCAGAGGTCTGCAGCGGAGTGTCAGGGAGACTATACTTATGTCCACTGGATAATAGTAGTATCTTCCGAAGGTAAGTTGGCTTCGGAAGAACAAGTTCTTCCAAAGCCACTTATACTTCGGAAGAGGCTTCTGTACTTCCGAGGCTTGAGGACTTCTTTTATACTTCGAAAGTTGACATCTGATCTTTCACTTTAAGTCTTGATCTTCGGAAGTAAATACTTTGTCTTCGGAAGTTAGAGTTTTCCTTCGGAAGTTAGTTTTACACTTTGTCTTCGGAAGAGCTCCTTTTTCCTTCGAAAGTTCCACACTTAGCTTCGGAAGTCCTTTATTAGTTGTACCAAAATAGTCTAAGTGATTTGGTTTTAGTTGCACCAGCCTTTCTAGATCCAATATGATGTAACACAATGCAAAATACTTAGTTACAATTAATTACATTATGTTTATTTGAATGTAAAGTGAATTATATTAAAATTGTAATTTCTTATAGTAAATTACATAAAAGAAACATATATAAAAAACAATAAAAATAAAACTTTATAAAATGGGTTCAAATCCCTTTGTATTTAAACTTTGCTAGAAGGGTGCCCGCGCAATGCGGCGGGGCGGCCTTTTACATCCGGTACGTGTTTCTAATATTTTGTTATTCTTGTAATATTTTTACAAAATATTATGTTTTTTCTAAGCTAAAATTTGAAACACCAAATAAATAGGTTTTGAATGATTACTTGTACATTTGCGTATTAACTTATTGTACCTCATAAAATACAGATCGGTTCAACAAAAAGTTTACACCAAAACATTTAAAAAATACACGTTACAATTGTAGTCTTAAAAGTTTTTAAACGTGATAAATTAAAAGATATAGCTGAAATCTTAAACAAAATAAGTTTTTTTTTGTTTGTGGATAGATAATGTAAAATTTCATGTAAATGTTAGTAAGTGTAAGGTTATTATGTAACTAATTGTAAGGGTAATATGTAAATAATATTATAAATATTATTTTACCATTAAAAGTGGTTGTTTCTTATGCATTGAATAAAGTAATTGCTTTTAATTTTATGGTATCTTAAAATATCACTCTTATATACTTTATATATAGTATAGATAGACTGTTTTTGAAAAGATATGAGTGTGTTTCAAAATTAAAAAAAAAACAATATTTACGTAAATTACTCAATTGTAGTACATTTCACCTTTAAAGTAAGTATATGTGTACAGTTAATATAAATATTTAAAATTGTTTAAAGTTACTTAATGCTATATATGTGTACAGTTAGTTTATTAATAATTCAAATTTGTTAAATTTTTACGGCAGTGGTTAGTATAAAGGTTTAAAGATATTATTTTTTATTCATTATTACCTTATATAAACTTCATTTAACAGATTGAAAATAACTTCACTTATTAATACTTCAAAATTTTTTAATTTTTACGTAAGTGTTAATATAAAGGTTTAAAGTTGTTTTTTATTCACTATTACCTCATAATTTAAACTTCATTTAATAGAAAGAAAATAAATTCACTTATTAATAATAAAAATACTTATATTGGTTACTAAATCCCTAAAATAATGGATAGGTTGAATAATTGGTACTTAAATTCCTAAACTTTGCAAATTTAAATTTGAAATAGATCAAATTTGTTAAACTTTTATGTAAGTGTTTGTAAGTTAGGTTATTATGTAACAAATTGTAAAGGGGTAATCCGTAAATAATGATATGATTACTATTTTACCCTTAAAAACAAATACTCCCTTAAAATCCATCACATATTATCGTCACTTCAAATTCCCCCTGTGAATGATAGTCGCCAGTATCACCGTCGAACCTTGCATCGAAACAACGACGGTACAAATAGATCTTCCTTTTTTGACCACTGTCTCACTTCACCAAAGTGGAGAATTCTTCTAGAAGCTGAGTTTTCGTAACGTAGCTACAACAAATTCAAAAAAAAGAAGTTTTCGTGGGAACCTTCAGGCAACGACCACACCTCAGGATGTCGATAGTTTTACACAAATAGCAATTGATAAGTGTGAAACTTGGTATTGGTAGTAGGTAGTGTGAAATTTACCTCAATTTGTTTGATGAGTTGCTTTGAAAATATTATAATATTAAGCTATTATTATTTTTTTTACCAATCATATTTACATTTCATCTTGACACATCCTAATTCAATTTCATAGCTTCAAAGCTCCCGATTAATATATATATATATATATATATATATATATATATATATATATATATATATATATATATATATATATATATATATATATATATATTACACACACTTTATCATAAATTCTTTATGATCACAAAACAACTTCCAAAAATAATAAATAGATTACAGGTGAGTGTGTATATCGTTTTAGATTGTTAAATTGTGCTAGATCTTTGAATGTTTGTGTTGTATTTTTTATTTACTACCGCACTTTATTTTTTGTGTTGTTTGTTATTGTTGTGCTATATTCTAATACAACACAACAATGTGCTTTGTGTTTGTTGGTTGTGTTATATTTGAGCAAAGAGAAAAAAATTATACTTGATTTTTTTTCATTCTTTTTTATTAAGCTAGATTATGTTGGTTTGTTATGTTGTTTTACAGTAAACTTTGCTAGTTTTTATGTTTGTAGGTGTTTTCTTTGTTAAAATAACAAGTATTGTGCTATTTCATATAAAACAATATACAAAACAACGGTCTTTCTTTTTTATAGTTCTTTTAGCATGAAACAACACAAAACTTATTCTTTTATCTTTCATTAAACAATAAGATTTTAATCTTTGTTGTATTACGTCAAAATATCACAAAACTTTCTTTTTTATGGTTCTTTTTACCTTTCATTAAACATCCTAGATTTTAATACAACAAAACAATATGGTAGATATTATTGTAGCACAACAATGTTGACGCAAAACAACACAGACCTACAAAACACCACAGTTCTGTGATATTTTGACGTAATACAACATAAAAACGTTAAAATGCAAAAATTTACATCGATCATGCTAACAATATAATCCAATTTCCTTTCTCCTTTTATAAATGTAGCACATCTTTTTTACACGCTCTCTTCGCCCACAAATCCTATCAATAATTAACCTAAAAATACAACCAAAGGCTAGAGGTCTTTCATCGTCTTAAACTTCATAATATGTTGGAGCATATATTGTCATATATAGTGTGTCCGTCGCTTGTCGAATAGTCTAGACTTAATGTAATAAACCTGATATGTTGTAAACACATGAAACTGGGTCATTCGCAGGAGCATATGCGAATGAGACTCAGTCGTGCGACTGAGCCTTGCTAATGGGCCAGTCGTGCGACTGAGAGAGGCGATTGGGTCATTCGTAAGACTGAACCATACGCATGGTCCAGTCGTACGATTGAACCATACGCATGGCCCAATCGCACGAATGGGCCCAGTCGTATCTAATATGGGCCGAAGCCTATATATACCAGTTTCAATGTGTAGAGAGATTAAGGGTTTGGGGAGGGAGTCTGCCCGGGGGCCTAGGGCTGCCTGATGAGAGAGGAGGTCATGCTCGATCTCCCCTTGCCAAGAGTCTTGATTCTTATGTTGTAACGAGCTTGTAATCGTTAGGTTTTATCAATGAAACCATTATATTATAGTTCGTGTTGTTGATTGTCTCTTGGTTTTTGCTGTTGTTTATCCTTTCGTCAAGAACATGCTCGGATGTCTACCGATCCAGTGACTTCACAATTGGTATCAGAGCCGGTTACTGCTGGAATGATCTAACAATCATTCTAGCAACCCGAGCTCTTGATTTCTGGATCAAATTTCAAATCTTGACGTTAAACCCACTTCGTGTTCTTCGTGTTTTGCTCAGATTTGGTAACGTGTGTTGGTTTTATGTCAAAATCGAACTCGAAACCACGTTCCTATCACCCTTGCGAATCTGATGATGCCTATCTTGTTTCCGTTCATGTAAAATTCGTCAGATTAGGGTTTTGGGCAGCTTTGGCGGCTGCAGATCTGAAAATCTGCGTACAGACCCATTCGTGCGACTGGACCATGCTAATGGACCATTCGTGCGACTGGACCATGCTAATGGACCATTCGTGCGACTGGACCATGCTAATGGACCATTCGTGCGACTGGACCATGCTAATGGACCATTCGTGCGACTGGACCATGCTAATGGACCATTCGTGCGACTGGACCATGCTAATGGACCATTCGTACGACTGGACCATGCTAATGGACCATTCGTACGACTGGAGTACGACTGGAATGCGACTGGAATGCGACTGGACCAGTCTTATGACCAGTCATGCTACTGGACCAGTCTTATGACCAGTCATGCTACTGGACCAGTCTTATGACAAGTCATGCTACTGGACCAGTCTTATGACCAATCATGCTACTGGACCAGTCTTATGACCAGTCTCACGAATATATCATTCGTATCATCCATTCACATGGATGTGATATTTGTCCTCCACGTCATACGGATGAACGGTGTTCCAGACCAAAAAAAAAAAAAAAAAAAAAAAAAACGAAAAAGTCTGGAACTAGCTTTTGCGCAGATTTGAGGATGAGCAAAGCACATTCACCCTGAGATTCTTTTGTCAAATAAGTTCGATGTATACCCCATTATTCGTTGGACTTCCAGAATAGGTGAATGAAGTTGGAACACGAAAGGGAGAAGAGAAGATGTCAGCAGTCAGTGCTGATTTTGTGGGGTAGTCAGGAGCATCTGACTATTTATGGGCCAATCAAGTTATATTTATCCGCACAGATAGGATTCTCATTCCTAGGGGGAATCCATGTATAGAGAGATTGAAGACGCAATCAGAAAGTGATGATGTGAGCCGGTTTCCGATGAAGAATCTACATGCATGCTGATTTGGTTGAGATTGTCAGTTTTGGATTGGAACCTTCAACCTTTTGCCCAATACATCGTATGAAGACGCCAAGAGAGCACAACGTTTATATATTGGGATATGCCGAATGTGAGGGGGAATTTCTGCAGGTGTTAATGTTAATCAGGTTAGCCTGTGTGAAGATTGAAGCAATGGAAAACTGTTCATGTCATTATCTGGAAAAATCAGTCATATGGGGAATCTTGATGCTGTGATGGTGTTCTACAAAGTAAACGAAAGCTATTGTGCCTAAATTCATTTTCAGGGATATTGTAGCGACCTGACGGATCGGCAACGTTGGCTAATATGGTTTTTGTTTGATTCTATTGACAACCAGAGCAAAGATTGACTGAAGATTGTAAGAGGTGTTATCTACTATTCGCAAGCAACGTCCAAGGGGGAATTTGTTGGAGCATATATTGTCATATATAGTGTGTCCGTCGCTTGTCGAATAGTCTAGACTTAATGTAATAAACCTGATATGTTGTAAACACATGAAACTGGGTCATTCGCAGGAGCATATGCGAATGAGACTCAGTCGTGCGACTGAGCCTTGCTAATGGGCCAGTCGTGCGACTGAGAGAGGCGATTGGGTCATTCGTAAGACTGAACCATACGCATGGTCCAGTCGTACGATTGAACCATACGCATGGCCCAATCGCACGAATGGGCCCAGTCGCATCTAATATGGGCCGAAGCCTATATATACCAGTGTCAATGTGTAGAGAGATTAAGGGTTTGGGGAGGGAGTCTGCCCGGGGGCCTAGGGCTGCCTGATGAGAGGGGAGGTCATGCTCGATCTCCCCTTGCCAAGAGTCTTGATTCTTATGTTGTAACGAGCTTGTAATCGTTAGGTTTTATCAATGAAACCATTATATTATAGTTCGTGTTGTTGATTGTCTCTTGGTTTTTGCTGTTGTTTATCCTTTCGTCAAGAACATGCTCGGATGTCTACCGATCCAGTGACTTCACATAATACCATGTTGATCAATGAAGAGGATGTAGCTACCAAAAACTTAGAAATTCAGTATTGGCCACTATCTTCCGAATTCTGCCAAATGCTGAACTGTCTTTCGATCAACATATGTTGAATGTCTGTCGATCAGCACATGCTGAGCAACTGCCGATCAACGTTCTACCAAAAAATTATTGTTCAGAAGTGAACTCCATAAGTTCCTGATCAACTTTTACACAAGGCAAGACTATCTATAATGACGACTGTTGTGTTCTGCATTTTAATGACAACATAGTATTAAAGCTGTCTAACTCTGATGTGTCGATTATCTGTGTTACTACACATTCTGAAAATAGAATAGTTTATTCTTATTGTTTAGATTTCATAGTATAAATTCCTCACACTCGTATAGTAGAGGCACGCTTTATAGCCCTTTGGATTTATCTACCAATTATATCATTTGTTCTCAGAAGATTAATCAAATAAATACTTTGAAAGAACAACTTGTGCATTTACATTTTCTCGAAGTATTTGTGTTGTGATAGTAACTAGTTAATTTATATTCCGCATTCGTTAGCTACGGATCAAAAAAGAAGTTCTTGTAATCTAAACCAACCGATCCAACAAGTAGTTGTAAGGCCCTGTTCCTGGGACGCTCACAGCTGGTCAATCATCGCACATAAAACATATATTTACATTAACTTTAATAAGACATTGCAGCGGAAACATTTAAACAAACATTTCTTTTCATTATAATAACCGCTTTTGCAAAATAATACAACATTCGTTACAAAACATCGTTTGTTCGCATTACAATGCAAAAACATTAAACAAAAGAATGGCAACCAAAAATGCCAAGTAGCTGCCCCGCGCCATCCTCAGCAATGCTCACCTGCCAACTGGAAAATGCATAAAAGTCAGCGTTGCTGAGTGAGTTCTAGTTTTATGAAAACATTACGTTACCTTTCATTCATTAAAGCATTTTCATTACTATCGCACGTGATCACACATCATACGTACATCAAGGTAACAATTATTATCTTCGTCATCGTCCGTTTCGTACATTTCGCACGTTTCTCACTTTTCGTACATTTATTATCTTTCACTTCTGTCTAGGTCCTGTCATGTACTTAACCCCCCTCTAGAGCACCACGCAATTCATCTAGGGTTAAGCGACAAGGACCCCATATCGCACGTATGGAGTGGTCACTAGGACAGACTCCCCCTGTGTGTGTGAACTCTTATGGGTTCGCCAAGATTGCACGCTGTATAACACACAGTAATTAGGAAATCGCACGTATTGTAGCAGTCACCGAGACTGAACTCTTACTGTGTGTATGAACCCTTATGAGTTAGCCAAAATCGCACGCTGTAGACACACACAGTGTATGAACCCTTATGAGTTAGCCAAAATCGCACGCTGTAGACACACACAGTTGAGCTAACAACTCTCAATGAGTTGTGAACCTCCTTTCATTTGCTTGCAAGGCTTTTCATTCGTTCATTATGTTCCACTTTCATTATCTTAAGTCTTTCACTTCGTTAAGATAATACTTTACGTTCATAACAATATCACACCACGTAAAGTCACATCATCATACGTAATAAGGAACATAACATACCATCATACAATCATACATAATCATCAAACATCATCAATCACACATCATCATTCAAGTCACAGCATACTACATCCATCACATCATCTATGACCTCAAAAAGTCAACTTTCATTACCCCCGGGAACCTCCCAAGTCAAAGCCTGCATTTCACTTTTCCCCAAAAATCAGAAAAATAATCTAAGTCTTAGGCGCATTGGCACTATGCAGGCGCATGGGGAACACTTAGGCGCATGAGAAATTTTCAGGCGCATGGGCACTATTGGGGCGTATGGGCAACACTTAGTCAATCCTAGGCAATTCTAGGCGTATGGGCACTATGCAGGCGCATGAGTGCCTCGGCGCATGGGCTTTCTAGACGTCTGGACACTTAGTCAATTTCAGCCTAGTTCTAGGCGCATGGATACTATTTGGACGCATGGGATTTTGGGCGCATGGGACACTTAGGCAGTTTCTAACCGTTGGGCGCATGGGCCTGTTTTAGGCGCATGGGCAGCCAACACTCACAACCAATCATCATAATTTGTCCCCATCATCAAACTAACATGCTCTAAACTTATATTTTACATTCTGAGCATCAAAACATGAACTAACATCATCATAACCTCAAGAACACCTAAAATCATAACCCCACCCGCAACACATTCATACACATACATACAGGTGAAATACCCATTAAAAAAACATTAACACATGCATTTCTAGCCCCAAAATCAGTTAAAACATGTAAAAAGGAGGTTCTAGAACTCACCTTTGACAACTTTCGGATGAACTTCTTCCAAAACCCGAACGTAAATTGAGTTCTACCACCTAGAACCCACCAAAAACACACACGAACACATACAAAACACATAAGCATATAATCGAGGCATAGGCTGCTCAAGAGCAACTTAAAACAACGAATTCTTACCTTGAATTCAGCCTTCTTCTTGATCTTCTCTCTAAAAACCTGAAGGCTCTGCTTTCTCTCTCTAAAAATCCAAATGAAGAATGTGTGTGCAGGGTGTTATGGGTGGCCATAACAACTTTTTACACCAACTTTTAAACTTTTTGTCCTTTTGGACACTTTTTACCCCTCAACTTGGGTTTTATAGCTTTTCTTTCTTTTTCTTCGTTTTATTCTTTCTTCTTTTTCATAAAAATAACCGGGTGTTACAGTAGTATTAGAGCCAAAGCTTTTAATTTTCTTGAAGTTATCTTTCAACAAATCATTTGTTTCTTCCTTGATCACACTATCAAACACCATATTTATTCATATCTCTATACTTTCAAAATGACTATTATAGCCATCTCAAGTAAGCATGACTTAGAGAATGGAACTCAGACCAAACCTCCCATGTTCATATCACATGACTATGATACCTGGAAAATCCGAGTAGAGGATTTTATAAGGAATCAAGACATGAGACTCTATCTCTCTATTCTGAATGGACCATATGTCCCCATGGTTATGGGAAGCACTAAAGGCTAGATTTTAAGGAACGGGGGATATGAAAGAAAACAAGAGAGATGTCTTGAAACATAAGTTTGCGGACTTTGGTTTCAAAAGGGAAGAAACCTTGACTGCTACATATCTTAGATATGTTAAACTTCTAGACTCTCTCAATGAAGCTAAAGATGGAGAATAGTGATGTTCTCAGAAAGTTCTTAAGGTCATTCCAAAAACAATATCTCTTGAGGAGCTATATGGCATCCTAAGTGCTTATCAAATGGAGATGGATGCAGATTAAGAATCTCTAGGCAGATCTTCAAACCTCTAAAAATCATCAGCTCTCATGGCCCCTATTCATAAACAATTTCACTATCACTCATACTCCCAAGTCTATCAAACTCCTATGGTGACTCATCAAGTACCGATAATCACTTACCCTGAATCTCCAACCGCTGAATCTCAATCACCACCGTCATTCGATAGATGGAATTAGTAAGCCACACCGTCCTTTTCACAATTATACCTAATTAACTCTACCTTTGTTAGTGAGTAAGAAAAGATCTTTCAACTTTATAAAGAATATCTGGAGTGCATTCATCCAGATGACCTAGAGGAAATGGATATCACTTACCAGATAACCATGATATCCTTTAGGGCCAAGCAGTATCAACAGAGAACCAGAAGAAAGTTCCTGAGATAGATAAGCTCAAGATTTGGGCTTGATAAAAACTAGGTGAAATGTTTCAACTACAACCAGTTGGGAAATTTTGCCAAGGAATGAAAAGCACCAAAGTCAAACCCATCTCCTCCAAGTTCATCAAACCTTCCACAACACTCAACGCATCAAGGCCCTTCTACTTCATTCAACCAAAGAAATACAGTAGATGTAGCCTCAGGAGAAGAGGTGATTGACTTGAGCTTCCAAATGGAAGATGTTATTCCGATCAACAATGCATTAATGGCTAGAAACTTGACCTCCTCACCTCAGCTACGGTTAACTGGTAAATAAATCGTAATTTGGATCTCATGAGGGATGTTGAATCAATCAATCTTCTTAAACTGATATAAAAAATGAACAAGCTCAAAAAGAAAAGACAACGAAGCTAGAAAAGGTTGTTTCACAATTAAAACATTAGTAAACTGACCTAGAGACACAAATTGATGATCCTTGAGTAGATTTAAATTAGCACAATGTGATCTAGTGTAAGATCAAGATGATTATCTTAAAGGCTAATCCTAACCAAAGATCTCTCAGCATGCATTGAAGTACAAGGAAGGAAGTACTTTGAAAGATTTTACAATGTACAAAGAAAAAATAACTAAGTGTCAAATCTTTAGAAGCTAAAGATAGAAATCTTTTGAAGCCAAAAGTGAAGTCTTTTAAAGCTTAAAGACAAAGTCTTTCGAAGATTGAAGACTGAGCTCTTCTTAAAACTAAGAAGACATGTAACATCTGCCCATTTTGAAAAATAAAAACTCAAACCCGAATTCGTTTGGGTCAATTTTGAAAAATCAAATACATTAGTTAGAAATTTAGTTTATTTTAATCCTTCAAAAACAATAATAATACTATTTATTCAACTTCCATTTATTAAATCAATTCATGGTAATTTCATTATTTATAGAATAAAATTTTATAAATTCATGAATTTTATTTGTCATTTATGAGTTTTAATTATAAAACTAAAATAAAAGATTAAAATACAAAGATCATTATTTTTACAAATATGTAAAGTCTATAAAAGGTTATTAATATTTATAAGATTTTAAATATTAAATTAAAATACATAATCAAATTATAAATTCTTATTAGATTTATAAAGTCTACAATATTTAATAAAAAAGAAGTTGTTAAATTAAAATTAAAGTTTTAATAAATTTAAAGTTTAAATTGTAATTATTCTTTTATTTATTTAAACTATTTAATTTTATATTTATTTCAAATTCCAATCATAATACCCTTTTAAAAGACTTATAACTCACCATTAACACCATTCATAACCTACTCCTAACCTCAACTATAAAAGCAAGCCTTAGGCCTCACTTTTCATTTGATAATTCTATAAAAATCACACTATCATATCTTTCTTTCATCCATTGGTTATGATCAATTTGAAGAATTTTATTTTACAAGAAATTTCAAGAATTCTTAATACTAAGATAATCTTTTATTGCTTTTATATTATACATTTTAATCATCCTAACATCCAATTGTTCTCATGATTTTATGTTCTTACTATTATTCTTTCTTCTACCAAATCTCTTTTTATTTTAATCTTTATCATTTGATCATTAACATTTTAATAATCACTAATGTTATAACAATCACTAACATTCCTAAATCAAGCTAACAACATACTAACATAAACAAAGAATCCCGTTTGCATATGGACGACTATGCCGCCGCATTCGGTTATTCCACAAGATTATTTTTCTAAGTGATTGAGCCTATTTTATCGATCGATAAATGACATTCTTTTATGCGTTTTCTCGCTAACAAGCCAAGCAGTCCCTAGCGGGCTATCCGTCATGAACTTGAAGAAGTGCAACAAGACCAGTATCGAACTGGGATTGCCTCTCTTTCAATCTTCGAAGAACGAGCCGAGCCGCGCAAGGACGCGGGGATATAGCAAGTAAGCAGAAAGGTTCTCCCTTTAGGACCAACTACAAGAGGCCGCGATGGAAGAGATCAAAGACGGGAATAAGAAGTAATTCCATTACCTTTATTTTTTTTATTTTTCATTTTTCTAGAGGGGGATGTGGCTATTACAAAGACTTAAAATATTTTTATAACTCAAATAAAGACTAATATACCATATATCGACATAATACATTGATCTAACCCGTTTCATGCTTTAACGATTTTAAAAGTGCACATAAGTGCCTTACTACAATTCAGGCAGAATATAATCTTACTTCAACCGATCATAACTTGATCATAAAAAACTAAATTTGTGTAAACTCAGTCTCCAATATTAATTTTATTGAATTACCATTTCAACATCCAAACTCAAGTTATTGTTTCTTTTTTTCATTTAGAACATTACCTTTGACTCTTGAACATCCAAGCTTTCTTATGTACTCTACAACCATCACTATTATTGTGAGTTTTCCATGTGAGTATTTCTATACCCTTTTTTCATATTTTCGCACTTTGGGGTGGAACATGTTACCTTATAATCGTTGAACTTGTAAAACGTTTGATTCTTGTAAACTTATGGCAATTTACTTGTATGTTGTGGTTAGTTGATCTTTGTAGCTACCATGTAATGTCGATTATATGTACAATCATTAACTATTGCTAGCCTGGCAACGTCATAGATCTATGGGCTTGACAAGCCTGCTTGGTTGATCCAAGTACACTTAGCTAATCGTATATACTTGTAAACGTTTGAGACTTTTAAAACTGTCAAGGTTTGGTTGTGCATTCTGTCTTACATCCCTAGTTACTTTGTTCACTAATCTATGACATGAATTGCCATCTTTTATATACTTATGTATTGAAAACTATGGAAATCTCACCAACTTTCAACGTTGACCCTTTATTTTTAACATGTTTCAGGTTTGATACTTGAGGATCTCTTCGTGCTCATATAGGACTTGGACTTAGTTTAATTGAAAATCATATATTGTTGTTTATGCATTGTTTGTATTGTAAAGATTTAATTGTCTTGTAATATTCAATAAAAATGATATTTAATATTATTACAACTTATTAGTTCCATGTGCTATGAACAATCGTTTCACATTCGTCCGCCTTGATAATTCCGCCGTCGGTCGGGGTGTGACAGATTGGTATCAGAGCCATGGTTATAGGGTTTAGGTTATTAGAAATGGAATGACCTAGACTATAACTAAGTACCCTTACACATGAGTCCTCTCATGCATTTTATATGCTTAGATAGAATTTTAAGTGCCTTATGTGTTTATACTTGATTTTGTGATTATATGCCTTATGTGCTTATCCTTATACTTTGAATCTTATCAATGCACACACGAACCTTAAATCATATTCTAAGGCATTATGTGCCTAAATCAAATGGTTTTCAAATTGAACTTTGAATCGTTATTAGTGGTTTTCAAGTCTCGTCAAAGTCTATGTACTAAACTTGAAACATGTAATGCTGGAAGAGTGGGATGCCTGTATCTCGAGGTGTTCTGTCTAGGCAAGGTATTCATATAAATCCAAATCAACCGATGGATCCGTTTACCTTACCTGGGAACCCTTGAGGTGAGTGTCCGCTTATAGGTATGCATGTATTCATTAAGGTTGTAGTTGACCTAATACTTTGATAAGTCAACGTAATGTTTTGGTTTGTAAACCGAACGTTACACTCGAAACATCTTGTTATTTTGAATCGTTTCATCATTGATTTTGTACCCCTAAAACTTAAAACTCATTATCCCATTTTACTTAATGACCCTTAAAAATCTTTCTAAACGCCTTCCTCTCAAAACCGCACTTATCCTGAAAACCTTTTACAATGATGCTCTCATTCTAAATTGAATCCTTAATCATAACAAACACGATTCTCGTATCAACTTTAAGCCAATAAAACTTTGAAATCTCAAAGACATAAGTAAACAAGAATCTATCATCTAAGAACCCTGTAAAGTTACTTGCTCGAGAAGCTTCTATGAAATTCATATCCCATTAAAAAATGTTTTGAACATATTACTCATGTTCGTTAAGCTGAGTCTTGTGTTGATCTAAAAAAACATGCTGTTGTGTCAAAACTTTCTAATCGTTTTGAACCGTCTGAAATACAAAAGCTTATCAATTAAAATTCTAAATTAGTAATCTTGTACCCTTACCAAGAAACACATGAGATCATGACATTGAACAAACATAAGCGTACCCAAAACACCATAATCGAACTCATTGAGATTAAACGTTCCCAAGTGCTCACTAGAGAACACGAAATGAAATCCAAGTCTTCTCATAACTTTGAAATGAATTTTCTTGTGATTAAATTTCGGGACGAAATTTTCTAAAGTAGTGAAGACTGTAACATCTGCCCATTTTGAAAAATAGCAACTCAAACCCGAATCTGTTTGGGTCAATTTTGAAAAATCAAATACATTAGTTAGAAATTTAATTTATTTTAATCCTTCAAAAAACAATGATAATACTATTTATTCAACTTCCATTTATTAAATCAATTCATGGTAATTTCATGATTTATAGAATAAAATTTTATAAATTCATGAAATTTATTTGTCATTTATGAGTTTTAATTATAACACTAAAGGATTAAAATTCAAAGATCATTATTTTTACAAATATGTAAGGTCTATAAAAGGTTATTAATATTTATAAGATTTTAAATATTAAATTAAAATACATAATCAAATTACAAGTTCTTATTAGATTTATAAAGTCTATAAAGATTTAATAAAAAAGAAGTTGTTAAATTAAAATTAAAGTTTTAATAAATTTAAAGTTTAAATTGTAATTATTCTATTATTTATTTAAATTATTTAATTTTATATTTATTTCAAATTCCAATCATAACCTCCTTTTAAAAGACTTATAACTCACCATTAACACCATTCATAACCTACTCCTAACCTCAACTATAAAAACAAGTCTTAGGCCTCACTTTTCATTTGCTAATTCTCTAAAAATATCACTCTCATATCTTTCTTTCATCCATTGGTTATGATCAATTTGAAGAATTTTATTTTACAAGAAATTTCAAGAATTCTTAATACTAAAGTAATCTTTTATTGCTTTTATATTATACATTTTAATCATCCTAACATCCAATTGTTCTCATGATTTTATGTTCTTACTATTATTCTTTCTTCTACCAAATCTCTTTTTATTTAAATCATTATCATTTGATCATTATCAATTTAATAATCACTAATCTTATAACAATCACTAACATGTCTAAATCAAGCTAACAACATACTAACATAAACAAAGAATCCCGTTTGGATATGGACGGCTATGCTGCCGCATTCGGTTATTCCACAAGATTATTTTTCTAAGTGATGGCTATGCCAAAGACTTAGAATATTTATATAACTCAAATGAAAACTAATATACCATATATCGACATAATACATTGATCTAACCCGTTTCATGCTTTAACGATTTTAAAAGTGCACATAAGTGCCTTACTACAATTCTGGCAGAATATAATCTTACTTCAACCGACCATAACTTGATCATAAATAACTAAATTTGAGTAAACTCAGACTCCAATATTAAGTTTATTGAATTATCATTTCAACGACAGTTTATACGTCTTCAAACTCAATTGCACGACTCAACAATAGCCTTCACAAGATAAGTGCGCATTTCAGCACCTTTTGTCTTGTGCTGCTTATTTGACCTATTTCCGGATCTTTTCATAAAAATGTTTCTTAATGAAAGTTGTCCGAGAGACTTTGAACTAGTCAAATGTAAATTTTTATAATTTTATGAAACCTTTTGCTATATTAAAAAACCTGTTCAAACACGTACGAAACATTCTGTCCAGAATCTAAAATTGGTACAATAATCGTTTAGCAATCTACCTTTCGCTTATTGGTATTCCTTAGCGTCCTAACTTCTTGTAATGTATTCCAAACTCAAGTTATTGTTTTTTTTTCATTTAGAACATTACCTTTGACTCTTGAACATCCAAGCTTTCTTATGTACTCTACAACCATCACTATTATTGTGAGTTTTCCATGTGAGTATTTCTATACCCCTTTTTCATATTTTCGTACTTTGGGGTGGAACATGTTACCTTATAATCGTTGCACTTGTAAAACGTTTGATTCTTGTAAACTTATGGCAATTTACTTGTATGTTGTGGTTAGTTGATCTTTGTAGCTACCATGTAATGTCGATTATATGTACAATCATTAACTATTGCTAGCCTGGCAACGTCATAGATCTATGGGCCTGACAAGCCTGCTTGGTTGATCCAAGTACACTTAGCTAATCGTATATACTTGTAAACGTTGGAGACTTGTAAAACTGTCAAGGTTTGATTGTGCATTATGTCTTACATCCCTAGTTACTTTGTTCACTAATCTATGTCATGAATTGTCATCTTTTATATACTTATGTATTGAAAACTATGGAAATGTCACCAACTTTCAAAGTTGACCCTTTATTTTTAACATGTTTCAGGTTTGATACTTGAGGATCTCTTCGTGCTCATATAGGACTTGGACTTAGTTTAATTGAAAATCATATGTTGTTGTTTATACCTTGTTTGTATTGTAAAGATTTAATTGTCTTGTAATATTCAATAAAAATGATATTTAATATTATTACAACTTATTTAGTTCCATGTGCTATGAACAATCGTTTCACATTCGTCCGCCTCGATGATTCCGCCGTCGGTCGGGGTGTGACAAGACATGTGTCTCTGACATACGTTTGACAAAAATAGAAGATTTTTCGGCTATCTGCTCTGATGACTCACCAACTTATATAAGTTGGTGATTACCCGTTAACTTTTGTCAACTATATATGGCTTCTTGTCTCTAACTTCCTACATTAGTACTTTTTCCTTATTGTAATACAATAGGATGTGAGCTATGGGATGTTATAGTCACATGTCAAAAGGCAATATGCCTTTTGACTTTACATTGATCTTGTTATCTAGATTAGTGTCCAGCTAGCCTTCAAAGTTTGGCCGGCTGTAGGTTGTAGTATAAAGTATCTCATGTATTAGTCTTAGGACTAAGTGAAGAAGCTTTGTAATACTTGTAAAAACTTGAGACTTATATACATCAACCTTGAAAACCAATTTTATGTTCTTGAGTGTTCTTACTTGTTAATTCATTGTTACACTGCCTGGTTCCCTATTTGATCTAGTAAATGTGTTTAGTTGATAAGTCTTCAACTTGCAAAACTGATTATTTGAACCATAATCGGTCCTGCAATTGGTATCAGAGCATCTTAGGTTCTTGATTGTAAGATCTCATTATCTTGAATCACTCTTTAGTTTCACATTCACTTACTTGCTCAAATGGCAGCTTTTTCTAAAGCTGATATGGAAACCGGCACAATGACTAAGTCTTCACTGATCACTCCTGATGATTTTGACACTTGGTGCATGAGAATGAAAGGATTCATCAAGTCTCAAGATAGTAGGATATGGAGATCTGTAGTCTTTAGACCTCACATCCCAAATACTACTTCAGCAACTGCTGGAGGAGGGATGATACCCAAGGAAATGGTTGACTATTCTAAAAAGACTAGAAGAAAATAAACATTGATTAGAAAGCCATGAGTGCTCTTTGAACTGCTCTTCACAACTCCATCTACAGAGGCTTCAAGAAGTGCAAGAGTACAAATAAACTCTAGTATGCATTAAAGCTAATGTATAAAGGATCTGAGGAAGCTCAGGCAAACAAGAAAGACATAATGAAGCAACAGTTTGAAAACTTCACCTACAATACAGGTGAAACAATGACTCAATAATACTTTAGGTATGTTGAGATTGTAAACACTTTAATGGATGTTGGAGTCAAACTTGGGAACAGGAATATAATGAGGAAGTTCATGTTCTCTCTTTCTAGAAAATGGACACACTATTATGTGGCTATCAAGAGAACTGAGAACCTCCCTACCCTCACTCTCACTGAGTTGTATGGTATCCTAAGTGGTTACCTAATGGAGATGAACATGCAACTTTGAAGTAAGATCTGATCTTGAGTCCTTAAACATTTTAATAGTTGATTTTAAAATAGTGAAATTATTATAAGCTTAAAACACAAAACTTAGAGAAAACCTTTTCTACTCTAAAACATGAGCATACAAACTACAGGACTCAGATTAAAGATCTTGTTACCAAGTTAACAGAAAATTAGTAGTTAGAGAACAAACGTGTGGTACTTGTGAAGATGAGTTGCCTCCTATTAAACCTATCTAAGAGGAAGATGAAGATAAAACTTAGGAAGAGGATATAGTGAAGGGTGAACTAGAAATGAGTGAAGAGGTTCACTAAGAAGGGTCACTATATCCCTAAAGAGAAGAAGAGACCGGGGATGGCCAAGTCTGCAAGAAAAAACTTGATCAGGGCTGCAAAAAGAAGATCAAAGACAGTGTAGGAGATCAAGCCCACCTTCGACCCCAGGCAAAAAAAAGTTTTCATCTTTGTTGGGTTTGAAGTGAGGTACTAAAGACTTAATCAAGGACTCTAGTATCAGGAGTCCTAGTTCAAGTCTAAGCCATCCTGGTAAGGAGAAGAAGGTTGAACCAATGTGCACCACTACTACACAGGCTAGACCATCCAACTCCAAAGGCAAGCTTCACCCTCAGAAGCATGTTGCCTCATCCAAGAAGATGAAGAAGGAGCTAGAAAAGGATCAAAACAAATCTTCTCCTCAGGATAAGAGTCTCAGAAAAAAACCTATAGAATGCATCATGTGTGGTAGTACAACTCATTTTGCTAAGGATTGCATTTACAATCCTAATAGTACCATCCATATGAACAAGAAGAAGACTTCTAAGAAGAAAAAGAAAATATCTTCAGAAGGAAAATCATTTTCCTTCGGAAGCATCAAGCTGACCCAGAAGAAGATAGGTGGAAAACTATCTTCGAAAGCAAGTTTGGTCTTGGAAGAAAGAAATGCTTCCGAAGCACTAAAGTTTGTTGTAGTGGATGCAAAAGCTTTCGAAAGTTTAGTCTCCAAAACTTTTGAAGTCATAAAAACTTCCGAAGTTTTGAAAGCCAAGTGTAATCTTCCAAAGATGGTGTAAAAGATGAAGGAAGTCCATATGATTAAAGTTTCTTCATCAACAACAACCAAGAATCCCAAAAGCTTGCATATAGGATCAATAAATATTAAACTATCTTCAATTCATCTTGATAAGCCCAAGACCAGCAAGTCTTGGGTTTCCAAATTAAATTAATCATCTCTTTTCATGTGTAGGAACTGCTAAAGACCAAAAAAATGTATGGATTATTGATAGTGGTTGCTCCTGGCATATGGCTGGCAATGACTCTTTGCTTCAAAACTTTGAATAACTTGACGGAGGGCCAATTGCTTTTGGAGGTGAATCAGGGGGTTACATCACCAAAAGTGGCATGGTTACAAATGATAAGCTTCGTATCAAAAAGGTAAACTTTGTCAAGGAGCTTGATTACAATCTCTTGAGTGTATCTCAATTTTATGACCAGAGACATAACATGCTCTTTACTGAGCATGAGTGCATTTTTCTCAAACCCAAGGTGATCATTCCTCATGAGCATATTTTGCTTAGAGCCCCAAGGAAAGTGAACATGTACAAGATGGATTTGCAAGAAACCTCCCTTTCTGGAGAAGTTTTTGGCTTTCTATCCAAAGCAAATAATGATGAGTCTTTCCTTTGGCATAAAAGAATGTTTCATGTAAACTTTAAGAACATGAATAAACTAATTAAGAATGATTTGGAAACTAGAATGCCAAAGAAAGAGTTTACAAGCGATGATCATTGTGTTGCATGCCTGAAAGGAAAGCAACACAAAGTGTCACCTAGGCCAAATGAAATGAACTCTGTCACTACTCCCCTACACTTATTACACATGGTTTGGCCCCATAATTGTAATGAATTTAGGAAGAACTTCATATTGTCTTGTGCCAGATAATTTCATAAGATATACTTGGGTCTTCTTTTTTAGAAGTAAGGATGAGACCCCTGTCAGTACTCCCTTACACTTATTACACATGGTTTGGCCCCATAATTGTAATGAATTTAGGAAGAACTTCATACTATCTTGTGATCACAGATGATTTCATAAGATATACTTGGGTCTTCTTTCTTAGAAGTAAGGATGAGACCCCTGAAATCTTAAAATCCTTCATTCTGAAAATTCAGACTGGCAAGTTGAGCTTGAGCTTTCAGATGAGATTGCCTTAGTCAAGAAACTCATGGTAAGACACCTTACGAACTGTCGCATAAAAGGAGACCTTTCATTGGTTTCCTCATGTCATTTGGATGTCCATGCACCATGTTGAATACCAAAGATTACATAGCCAAGTTTTCTGAGAAGGCAGATGATGGGAAATTCATTAAATACTCTTCTCAAGCTAAGGGATATAGAGTATATAATCTCAAAACTAGAGTAGTTGAATAGTCAGCCAATGTGACCTTTAATGAACACACTCCAAGTGTGAAAGGTTCTCGTCCTAATTGGTTATTTGATCTTGATTTAGTTACCAACTATTTTAACAAATCTTGTGAAGATGTTTCATCACTCCAGCCTCCATAAACCAACATATACAATTGGATGATGAAGATGGTAAGTTGTCCTTCACCAAGGAGGTGGTTAATGGATCATTCCAGCAGATGGGCTATGAAGCTGACTACATAGTTAGAACCTTCAGGAGAGGGAAGGTATCTTCCTAATGGAAATACCTCTTCCATGTGGTTATCCACTCTTTATCAAACAAGCATGGAGAATGGGACCAAGTTCAAAAGACCTATCCTACATAGTCCATGGAATGGTCCAGGGGATCAAGTTGAAGTACTTTCAATTTGTGTATACAAGTTTACTTGCAAATTTAGATCCCACTAAATATTATATGTTCCCTAGATATATCCAGCACATTCTCAACTGTGAACTGGGCTCACAGTTAAAGGGAACAAGTAATATTCTAAAGCTGGGACAGATGAAGCCCGGTATCTTTAAGATAATAAGGAAAACCACTGTTGGTTTTTCTAGGGTAGAAATAGCCCTTGTCCACAAAATTGTAGAGCAACCTACTCAAGGTGAATACTTAGAAATCCTAGCCACCGTTGAACCCACATATTTATCACCACCACCTATCCAGTCTCAAATCACCATCACCTATACTAGGAAATCCAAACGAACCCCCTACTCAGTCTGTTCAGATTGTGCAGGTCCCCATATACACATTCGTACATGAGAAAGTGGAAACAAGATCTCCTAATTCTCTTGAGGAGCAGAACACTCCCATTCCTTTAGATATTAGTGATCAGGTTCCTCATGCTCAGCCTGATGAGCTCACAACCCCAGCCTTAAGCCATCATCTTGAGTCTTAGCACTTAAATGATCAACCTTCAGGGGAAAGCTACCATCCCCAACCTTTAAACCTCAACCAACCAATTCCTAACCTTGAATTCTATGATGATAAGGACATGGGATTCAATGACTACCATGAATTTCTCTACTCCTCCCCTACTCAAGGAGATATGAGTGCTCCTAACACTCCTATGTGTAGCACACATCATCCACCTATGACTGAGGTGGACCTCTCAGAACATGTTCAAGAGGTCCATATGGAAGAGGCTCTCACTTTTGCAAATGATTATATAATTCCGACCTCAACCACGACAACCCAACCTCTTGACATTTCTTATGAAGCTATCACAGAGCAGGGGAAATCCAGAGACCAAGAGCAAATATCTGGTGGTGAGAGGGATGACTTTGGTTATGTACTCTCAACCCCCTATGATTCTTCTGATGAAGATGAGGGGAGCATAAAACAAAAGGTGCAAAATTTGACAGATACATGTGCATACCTTATTTCAAAGGTTAGTCACCTGGAATCTATGTGGCTAAAAGGCAGGTGCTTAATCAGCAACTTGAGATCACCGATCTCAAGGGTAAACTAGATGAGAGGTCTGCCAGGCATGCTTAATCATGGCCACAAGAACCTATGGATGTAGTGGACCTAACCTAAAGCTCACTTGTGCAAGTAAATAATGCTACCAAAAAGGGGGAGAAAGTTATTACAATCATAGAACATAGGAGCACTTCTCAGAGGATGGACATTGAGGATTCACGACCCTCACTTGCAATTATCCAGCCTCAACAACCTCCTCTGGCCCACATCAATGTGGATGCAATCTTTCAAAGCTTATTTGAGGAGGGTTCTATATAAAGAGCCATGTCACCTCTGTCCAATCTTGCGGAAAATCCAATCATAGGATGGAGGTATGACATTGATAGAAGGGCCTCAGTGCTTTCTAGATTGTAGGGTCAACAAGTATTCTTCAACACATCTATAACCTCAGATTCTATGAAGGCATCCCTCTTGCAGTCCTGCCACTTGTCAACCCAAGTCAAACCAGACATGATGATAGGTTAGCAGAGAGGATTCAATTGAGAGTGTCTGAGGAGTTCAAAAGAGGAACAAGCATTTACAGACAAAGGCTAACAGGGAAAACAGTTGGTCAACTGGATACTAAGTTGAACCCTAAGATTAGCTTCGAAGGGGAAACCTCAGTTGAAGGCCTAGTTGTGGACTCTATAAACCTTGAGATTCCTGCTCCTTCAGCACCAACCGCTCTAAGTGAGATTCTAGTCGGTCAAGATGTCTCACAACCTCTTCCTGGTAAGAGCTCCAATGAAGAACAAATGCAAGAAGGCCATAGCTCTCTCCTCCCTGAGTCACACAGGCTAGTGGTTGACAAAGGAAAGAAAGTTCTATCAGCTGAGGAGGTTGAGGAGGAGAAAAGGAAGAGGAAAAGGAAAGTAAGGGAAGAAAGACAAATAGAGACTTCTAGATTCATGCAGGCTGCAATCAAGTCTGCTCAAAGGCCAAACACTCAAGAAGATGAGGTAATGACAGCTAGATTAAACTGCCTAGGAACTAGGAACTATAATGTTGATGATCTAATCTCTCTTCTCTTGACTGAACTGGCAGACACAAAGGTGGCTAGATAAAGGAAGGAGGTTGAGGATGCTGCTTTGCTTCTTAAAACCAAATAAGAAAGAAAGAAAAGAAAATTATATCAAGCTTATGTCCTCTCCCTAGTTTAAGAGATGCATGAGATAGAAACTGTGGTTGTAGAGGAAGAAACTCAAGTAGATAAAGAAAAGGATAGACAGAACATGATGAACTACTTGAGAGACACGGGTTTCTACCAGGCAGAAGCTTTACTCCCTCTATTTTATGATTTTATAATGTTTGAGTACCTTAAGCAGCTAGAACAAGAAGCTCTTAAGGGAAGAAAAGCTGCTGAGAGAAAAATAAGGGAGGAAGCTAAACGATCAAGGGCCATCATCAAAGCCAACAAGAAGAAATCAGATGCCAGACAAAAGATCATGAGCTTCTTGAAGCTGTATGGGTTCTCTGGAAGGAGGCTTGGTCCCATGTCTCTATCCATAATGGATGAGCACATCAGGGTGATCAAGCAGAAGATCAAGAGGGGTGAGCTTCAAGATTTTCATTCTCTACGAAGTCAAGCTGCACCTGAAGCTAAGGTCAAGGTTGAACCCAAACAAACAACAAAACCATGACCTACTACTGATCCACAGCCAGCTTCATCTTTTGACCCACAACAAGGTCCTGAACCTTCTTCTAAACACGTCAAGGGGAAGGACCAAACTGAGAAGGAAAAAGAAAGAAAAGGTGATCAAGACCAACCTTCTCAGTTAAAGTATAGAAATAGGAAAAGGATGGCCATTACTTTCTGAGCACGAGACTGAAGTCAAAGAAGAAGAATAAGTCTAAGGCATCCACCTCTACACCTCAGGATGCGTTAGAACATCATGACGGTCAACCAAAATAGGCTACTCAACCAACTCCTTTACATGCAGAGCCTCTAGCTGCTGAGAGACCCATCATGTCTTGGGTGTATTCTCCAAACCCAGACAGATGGTATGCCATAAGAGATCAAAAGGGTCACAAGTATTCTTCTAGAAAAACATACTTGACCTGCCTAAGCATGATCCCTTGGACATGAAGAGATACTATGAGAGTATGAAGAATCCAAACTAGCTGATAAAGAGAGGAATAGCTCTGATTCTTATGGCTTCAACCAGGTAGAAGATCTAACTTCATAGTAATCTTCATGTTTTGACAGCATCAACCTAAGGGAAGTTTGTAAGATCAAGAGAATTATCTTAAAGGCTGATGCTAATCAAAGATCTCTCAGCATGTACTAAATTACAAGGAAGGAAGTACTTCAGAAGATTTGACAATGTACAAAGAAAAATAACTAAGTATAAAATCTTCTAAAGCCAAAGACAGATTTCTTTCGAATCCAAAAGTGAAGTCTTCCAAAACTTAAAGATAGAGTCTTCCGAAGTTTGAAGACTAAACTCTTTCAAAGACTAAGAAGACATGTGTCTCAGACATACTTTTGACAAAAGCAAAAGACCTTTCCTTTGTTAGCTCTGATAACTCACCAACTTATGTAAGTTTGTGATTACCTTTTTACTTTTATCAACTGTACATTATGGTTTCTTGTCTATGACTTCCTACTCTAGTACTTTTATCCGTATTGTAATACAATAGGATGCGAGCTATGGCATGTCATAGTCACATGTCAAAAGCCAATTTGCCTTTTGACTTTACATCGATCTTATTGTCTAGATTAGTGTCTAGCTAGCCTTTAAAGTATGGCCGGTTGTATGTTGTAGTATAAAGTATCTCATGTATTAGTCTTAGGAATAAGTGAAGAAGCTTTGTAATACTTGTAAACACTTGAGAGCAATATACATCAACCTTAAAAAACCAAACTTTATGTTCTTGAGTGTGTTTACTTGTTAGTTCATTGTTTCACTG
Source organism: Flaveria ramosissima (assembly GCA_025215565.1). NCBI lineage: Eukaryota > Viridiplantae > Streptophyta > Magnoliopsida > Asterales > Asteraceae > Flaveria > Flaveria ramosissima. The sequence goes on along the minus strand of CM046042.1, from coordinate 7,565,389 downwards.
CTTCGTTCCCTATTTGATCTAGTAAATGTGTTTAGTTGATAAGTCTCCAACTATGAAACTGATTGTTTGAAACATAACCCATCCTTCGTTTAGCCATAGCTAATATATATGCTGGTAAATATAATATTCAAACTAAAAAGTTTGAATAATTACTTGCTTAAACTGAAAACTCCCAAACATTTTCTCAAACTAAGACAGGTTTAGGGTATAATTCTTTGTAAACCCCAACGACATACACTCCTATTTATACCCTAAGTGCAACCTTGAGGTAAAGAAGCAACTATCTACTGAACCTATCTGTACGAAGGAATCTACTAAAGAGATTGAAATAGCAGAGAAGGAAGAGAATGATGGAATAGTTGAGGAAGTAGATGAAGAGGATGAGAAGATAGAAAAAGAGGAGGAGGATAAGAGAGAAAAGGAGAAGAAGGAAAGGAGAAGAACATAAGGCAAAAGCTAAGAAGGCTGTGATTTGGAAGATGGAATTTTTAAAAGAAAAGTTTTCTTTCGAATCCAACCAGCTATGTGCCAAGTCAAATCTCTCCATCAATACAAAGCTTCGTTCAAAGCATATTTGCAACAAGAAGAACCAACACAGACACGGCTATGTTGGAACCTCAAACTCTTTAGAAATGAGACCCTAATCATATATTCAAAAGTCTATTCTTGAAGTAGTAGAGATCCACAACAAGAGGTTCTTAAATAAGAAGATGGAGCTGACTACCCATGCTAATCATAAGATAAACAAGAAGATGGAGCTGAGGGATGCAAAAATAAGAAGATGAAGAAGGAGTTACAAAAGATTAGGCAGATGATTAAGTTAGCAAAGAAGCAAGTGAAAATCACATGCCTAATATGTGGGAAAGACAATCACATTGCAAAATACTATCAATACAATCCCCTAACCCATTCCATCAAACTTTCTAGCAAGCCAAAAACCTCAAGGAAGTTTGCAGCTACCAAACAACTATCAAAAGAAAAGGTGGTGGTCAAAGAACTATTTGGCAATCAAATCCCTCAAGTGTTGATTCCAAGACAAAATATGCACCATTAAAGGACATGGCAAGTAAGTCAGCAGTTGAAGACCAAAAGAAGAAGAATTATGGATATTGGATACTCCCAGCACATCATAGGTGATCATGCCTGCTGAATCTAGAACCATATGATGGTGGATCTATTGCCTTTGGAAGTGATACAAAAGGAGGATACATTATTGGTAAAGGGACAGTCAGCAATGGTAGTGTAAGCTTTAACAAGGTGAACTACATGAAAGAGTTAAACTATAACCAACTGAGTGTATCTCAGTTGTGTGATAAAAAAAACATAACACACTTTTCACAGAGCATGAATGTATTGTCTTATCTCTTGGGTTTGAAATTCCAAATGACAAAATACTTTTAAGAGCTCCTAGGAAGGAAAAAATGTACATGCTCAACATGCAGAATGCATCACCTTCAGGAAATGAATCATGTTTCATTTCCAAAGTTTCTTTAGATGAGTCCTCCTTTTGGCACAGAAGATTAGCATATGTAAATCTGAAAAACATGAACAAACTAGTTTAGAATGGGTTAGTCATAAGATTTCTGAACAAAGAGTTTGCATATGCTAACCACTGTGTTGCTTGTTAAAAAGGAAAGAAACACACATTTTCTCATAAGTCTAGAGAATTTAATTCAATCATAACTCCTTAACATCTGCTTCACATGGACTTGTTTGGGCCAACAGGTGTAAAGAGTTTAGGAAGAAAATCATATTACTTGGTAATAATAGATAATCTTACAAGATTCGCTTGGGTTTTTTTTAGAAACAAAATATGTACTTACCATTTATAACAACTGTTGAAAACTGGAAGATCCAAGACTAAACAGGCTTGTGTCCCCATTTAACACTAACCAGTTTGTTTATGAGCAGGATCATCTGAAGGCCAAGACTAACTTATGAATTATGGATATTGGATACTCCCAGCACATCATAGGTGATCATGCCTGCTGAATCTAGAACCATATGATGGTGGATCTATTGCCTTTGGAAGTGATACAAAAGGAGGATACATTATTGGTAAAGGGACAGTCAGCAATGGTAGTGTAAGCTTTAACAAGGTGAACTACATGAAAGAGTTAAACTATAACCAACTGAGTGTATCTCAGTTGTGTGATAAAAAAAACATAACACTCTTTTCACAGAGCATGAATGTATTGTCTTATCTCTTGGGTTTGAAATTCCAAATGACAAAATACTTTTAAGAGCTCCTAGGAAGGAAAAAATGTACATGCTCAACATGCAGAATGCATCACCTTCAGGAAATGAATCATGTTTCATTTCCAAAGTTTCTTTAGATGAGTCCTCCTTTTAGCACAGAAGATTGGCATATGTAAATCTGAAAAACATGAACAAACTAGTTTAGAATGGATTAGTCATAAGATTTCTGAACAAAGAGTTTGCATATGCTAACCACTGTGTTGCTTGTTAAAAAGGAAAGAAACACACATTTTCTCATAAGTCTAGAGAATTTAATTCAATCATAACTCCTTAACATCTGCTTCACATGGACTTGTTTGGGCCAACAGGTGTAAAGAGTTTAGGAAGAAAATCATATTACTTGGTAATAATAGATAATCTTACAAGATTCGCTTGGGTTTTTTTTAAAAACAAAATATGTACTTACCATTTATAACAACTGTTGAAAACTGGAAGATCCAAGACTAAACAGGCTTGTGTCCCCATTTAACACTAACCAGTTTGTTTATGAGCAGGATCATCTGAAGGCCAAGACTAACTTATGAATTATGGATATTGGATACTCCCAGCACATCATAGGTGATCATGCCTGCTGAATCTAGAACCATATGATGGTGGATCTATTGCCTTTGGAAGTGATACAAAAGGAGGATACATTATTGGTAAAGGGACAGTCAGCAATGGTAGTGTAAGCTTTAACAAGGTGAACTACATGAAAGAGTTAAACTATAACCAACTGAGTGTATCTCAGTTGTGTGATAAAAAAAAACATAACACTCTTTTCACAGAGCATGAATGTATTGTCTTATCTCTTGGGTTTGAAATTCCAAATGACAAAATACTTTTAAGAGCTCCTAGGAAGGAAAAAATGTACATGCTCAACATGCAGAATGCATCACCTTCAGGAAATGAATCATGTTTCATTTCTAAAGTTTCTTTAGATGAGTCCTCCTTTGGCACAGAAGATTGGCATATGTAAATCTGAAAAACATGAACAAACTAGTTTAGAATGGGTTAGTCATAAGATTTCTGAACAAAGAGTTTGCATATGCTAACCACTGTGTTGCTTGTTAAAATGGAAAGAAACACACATTTTCTCATAAGTCTAGAGAATTTAATTCAATCATAACTCCTTAACATCTGCTTCACATGGACTTGTTTGGGCCAACAGGTGTAAAGAGTTTAGGAAGAAAATCATATTACTTGGTAATAATAGATAATCTTACAAGATTCGCTTGGGTTTTTTTTAGAAACAAAATATGTACTTACCATTTATAACAACTGTTGAAAACTGGAAGATCCAAGACTAAACAGGCTTGTGTCCCCATTTAACACTAACCAGTTTGTTTATGAGCAGGATCATCTGAAGGCCAAGACTAACTTATGAATTATGGATATTGGATACTCCCAGCACATCATAGGTGATCATGCCTGCTGAATCTAGAACCATATGATGGTGGATCTATTGCCTTTGGAAGTGATACAAAAGGAGGATACATTATTGGTAAAGGGACAGTCAGCAATGGTAGTGTAAGCTTTAACAAGGTGAACTACATGAAAGAGTTAAACTATAACCAACTGAGTGTATCTCAGTTGTGTGATAAAAAAAACATAACACTCTTTTCACAGAGCATGAATGTATTGTCTTATCTCTTGGGTTTGAAATTCCAAATGACAAAATACTTTTAAGAGCTCCTAGGAAGGAAAACATGTACATGCTCAACATGCAGAATGCATCACCTTCAGGAAATGAATCATGTTTCATTTCCAAAGTTTCTTTAGATGAGTCCTCCTTTTGGCACAGAAGATTGGCATATGTAAATCTGAAAAACATGAACAAACTAGTTTAGAATGGGTTAGTCATAAGATTTCTGAACAAAGAGTTTGCATATGCTAACCACTGTGTTGCTTGTTAAAAAGGAAAGAAACACACATTTTCTCATAAGTCTAGAGAATTTAATTCAATCATAACTCCTTAACATCTGCTTCACATGGACTTGTTTGGGCCAACAGGTGTAAAGAGTTTGGGAAGAAAATCATATTACTTGGTAATAATAGATAATCTTACAAGATTCGCTTGGGTTTTTTTTAGAAACTAAAGATGATACTGTTGAGATTTTAAAATCAATTATTGTCAAAATTGAGAACCAAATTGATCAAAAGGTTAAAATAATTAGATGTGATCAGTGTACTGAATTCAAAAACCACACCCTTGATTCTTTTTGTGAATCTAAAGATATTGCAAGGCATATAGTGCTCCTAGATCTCCTCATCAAAACAGAGTTGATGAGAGGATAAATAGGACACTTATTAAGGCTGCAAGGACCATGTTGTCTGAATCCAAACTTTCTATAACATTCTAGGCTAATACAGTTAGCACTACGTGCTATGTTCAGAACAGAGTGTTTATAGTCAAGACACATGGAGAAACCTTTTATGAATTGTGGAAGAAGAGAAGATCATTCATAGGGTTCCTCAAACCTCTTGGATGGCCATGCACCCTTCTTAATACCAAAGATCATTAATCTAAATTTGTTGAGAAATTAGTAAGTGGGTTTTTCGTAGGGTGCTCATTACAAGCTAAGGCTTATAGATACAACAAAGTTGATCATACTATTGAGGAATCTAAAAACATCATAATCAATAAAAATTCTTCAAATATTGTTAGAAATACCCCAAGCTAGATGTTTGATCTAGATGAATTCACAAATACATTTAACCATTTTATTGAAAATGTTTCAAGTTTCCTTCTTAATAGATCCGTAGACATACAAGTCCCAAGTACTGAAGACCATAGGGTAGAATTACCACAAAGGATCAGTCATAATATGTCATGTGCTGATACAGTCCAACCATATTCAGTAGAAGCAGATGCTAGTACCATAGACAATATGGGTCATCTATCACTTGCTCATTATGACTTATAAAATAAAGATTCTCATGATCATTATAGTACTAGCCAATTTCTTGACAAGAAACTAAATATGACAAATGCTGAAGATAGAGTTAATTCGGTAGTTGAACCGGTCAATCAATCTGCCAAACTTCCTAAAACGAATTTCTCCAACTTGGAACTCTCTCAACAACTCCAAGTAATCCCAAGACTAAGAATTCATAAAGAGCGTGCAGTTGAGAATGTATTGGCAATACAGATGCATATGTCAAGATAAGAAGCAGGGTGAATGAAGCAAACATTTGTTTGTTTTCATGCTTCCTTTATTAATTAAAACTAAAGAAAGTTGATAAAGCCTTAAAGAGATAACAGTTAGGTAGAAACTATGCAAGAGGAGCTTCTTCAATTAGCTTGACAGAAGGTTCGGAAACTCTATGCACTTCCTAAAGGGGCATTGTTATCAAGAACAAAGCCAGACTTGTGGTACAAGGTTACACATAAGAAGATGGGATTGATTATAATGAAGTCTTTGCTCTTGTGGCCAGGCTTGAAGCAATTAGAATTTTTCTAGCATTTGCTACCTCCAAAGACTTCAAGGTGTTTCAGATGGATGTCAATAGTGCATTCCTTTATGGTGAGATTGATGAATAAGTTTATGTCTGCCAACCTCCAGGCTTCAAAGATCCCAAGTATGCAGATCATGTATGCAAACTTGATAAAGCCCTTTATGGTCTTATTCAAGCTCCAAAGAAACGGTATGAGACACTCTCTACCTTTTTCCTAAAAAATGGATACACTAGAGGATCCATAGATAAAACACTTTTCATCAAGAAGGTTGATTTGGATATCATTTTTGTATAAGTGTAAATGAATGATATCATATTTGGTTCTACAAATGGGAGCTTGTGTAAAGCCTTTGAAAGACTCATGAAGTTAAGTAGAAATAAGTACAATAGGAGAGCTCACTTTCTTTCTAGGGTTACAAGCAAAAAAACCTCTGATGCCATCTTCATAAATCAATCTAAGTATGTTTACAACATCTTAATAAGATTTCAGGCTACTGATGCTAAGGCTACTAAAACCCTAATGTCGAAAACATGTCCAGTAACTCCTGATCTTGAAGGGGAAGCAGTTGATCAGCAACTATACATAGCCAATATTGGATCTCCCATGTATCTTACAGCCAGCAGACTGGATATCATGTTTGCCACATGCTTGTGTTCAATTTCTAGGAGCGAGACTAATTTCATGGCAATGCATGAAGCCAACCTGTGTCTCCACATCAACTACAGAAGCAGAATACATTGTTGTATCAAGTTTTTGTGCTCAGGTGATGTGGATCCAAACTCATCTTAGAGATTATTGAGTAACCTTTATGAACACCCTCCAATCCACATTGACAACAGCAATGACATCTGTATCACCAACAATCCTGTTTAATATTTAAAGACAAAGCACATTGACATCAGGTATCATTTCATTAGAGATTGTGCAGAAAAAAATCATCACAGTAATTAAAATCCATACAAATAAACAATATGTAAATTTATTCATAAAGGGTTTTGATGAAACTAGATTTAAATATCTTGTATTTGTTATTAGGATGTCAAACTTTGAATAATTAAATGATTTAATTAATGATAGCTGATACTTATAAAAAGAAATGTTTCTTTTGATAAAACGGGTAAAATTGTGTATCTACCAAAAGTTGCAAATCAACAGATAAATAGGTATCTGTTGAATATCAGTAGACATTTTGGTATCCATCAAATTATGTAAGTCAGTAGATAACTGGCAAAACGAGGCATCTAACGAATGGGGTGGTTCGGCAAAATAGGATGATTTTAGCACATGTCTTTTGAAAAAGATCCAGAAGGTCCCGATACATAGTGGCGCCGAATAAATTACCTAAAAAGACTATTCCATTATCACACACCGTAAATTTTATAGTTACGGTTGTAAACCATTTTAAAATTCATATTTTATATATTATGCACAACTGTTAAAATCAAAGGTTTTCCGACCATTATCATCTTCAATGTTTTTCACAAAACAAACCCTTAAATCTTAAGCATCTTATGTCCTACCAAACTATATCAACTTTCAATGGCTACTTAAAATCAAACCTTTACTTCAATTTCTACGCAGTAGAGACTATGCCTTTGCAATAACAATAGACCCCGTGATTTGTGAGACACATATTCGGGAATTCTAGAGTACATGAAACAAAAGTCCTAATCGCAATGGTGTAAGGATTGAAGGTCACTATCTCATGTGCCAAAATTCGTTAACATCTGAAGTTGAACGACAAAGATGGTGAATCTTCTTTCTCCAAAGAAGTGCTAAGTGCCACCTTTAAGGAGATGGGATATTAAGGACCCCTCCCGACGTCCACCTTCTCCAAATCTCAGGTATATCATAAGTGGAGAATCATTCTTCATATCTTCCTTCATTTCTTACTAAACAAGTCGGGAGGATGGGAACAGATAACTCTAGATTTAGCAGGGGATATCCATAGTCCGGTCAATAGCAATGTTATGATGTTTCAAATCTTATTTCAAAATCTTCGTAAAAATATAACGGCTACTGCAAAAGTTTAAGTTTTGAAGGTACCCAAGATTCATTCAATTGATTTCCAAGAAGAATTGGGTGACAAACTTAAAATGGCAGGCGTTGTCTATGCTTTAGGAACTTTAAACAAAGTCATTATTTCAATGTTCAAGGCAACTCCAAAATCTTTTTCTAGGAAGGAAACTCCCCTGTTCGCACATATACTTGGGTTATTGAGCCTCAGGGTGACAGCATGGCAACACCTACCACTACTAATCCTACATACTCTAAAACAATGCCATTAGCAAGAAAACAAAAGCGAACCCCTGCATCTTATATCGAGAAGATGTAGGCCCCTAAATCACCTCCCTCAAAAAGACAAGACTGGAAACCAGGGTTCCAATCAAGTCAAAGGCGTTAGCCACACTTAGACAAGGCTGGAAGAAGAAGGTTTTTCTTCCTTCTTCTGAGCAGGCCCACACCCAAGCCCTAAGCACTCAATAGAAGTCCCAACACTCCATTGAGAAAACCAAAAGGGATACCCATATTACTAAGACAACTTCTGAGGAAGAAGTCTCATTACGAACTAGTTCACATCCCAGGCCATTAGACTCAGCTCCTTAATCTCCCATACACATCTCTACTACCTAGGATGATGATGTCCCTATTACACTTCAGCATGATCCACTATCTTCCCCTTTCCACACAATAAAGACAGTGGAGACTGATATGTTTGTAGCAAACTCTGACCCACATCTTTTATCCCAAGAGATTAATCCTAAAGAGGATGGGATCATTGTAGAAGAGGTTGTCTCTACTGCTGGTCCATTAATTGATCAGCAGGATAGAGACAACATCCTTATGACCTCAACCACAGAAATTCACCTTGAGCATGTCTCCTTTGAGTCATTTCTTGAGAAGAGGAATCCAGGGCGCCAAGAAACCACATCTAGTGGTGACAGTGTAGATGCTCATCCTAGAACCTTATCTCCTAAAGATTCCACATCTATAGATGAGGGAAGTATGTAACAAATCCATGAATTGACAGCCTATGACCTTGAACTTGCTCAAACACTAAATGCATCCAAAGCCAAAAATGAAATTCTTCAAGGTTATGCTGAACGAGCCATAGTTCTTGAGTTTGAGATCTGTCTTCTAAAATCTTCAACAGATAGTGTAACATCCGCCCATTTTTAAATTATAAACCCAAACCCGAACTAATATTGAACTTTCATACGATGTGAATTGTTGATACATATGTACCTAGTTTAGGAGCTTAACGTTAAATGTCTTTCATGTCTTACATATATGTAATGAATGAGTTGAATGAAATATGTGTTTGATGCTTATATTGTTTAATGTTTCATTGTTTATAGTGTCATAACGCATATTGAACTAACTATATAGGTTTGTGGTTGTTTACATAGTTCTTAGTCAAGAATGGTTGAGAAATGTGTTTAAACTTAATTGTGTGAAGTATTCATGCGAATGGACCATGCTAATGGACCATACGCATGAACACTTCATGCTAATGGACCAGTCACACGACTGAACCAGGAGACTGGATTAGTCGCACGATTAAGACATAAGATTGGCTCAGTCGCACGACTGAACCATCAGTCGTGCGTATGGACCAATCGTATGATTCAGTCGCACGACTGAACCATACTAATGGTTCAATCGCACGATTGACAAACCCTAACCTATAAATACCACTTAATTCGTGGAAAAACGCAACATGTAACTCCAGGATGATCAAACTTGAATCAAATCATGAAGATTATAGATCAAATAATGATGAATACAATGAAAACCCTTTGATCTCTATTGATTGCTAATAATATTGTTTACAAGTAAATCCCTCAATCAATTGGTCATACTACCATTAGCCTAATTCTAATTACAATTAGACTATTTATAGTGAATATAATATTCACTAATTACATTTAACCCCCTAGACTTAGGCTAATTAATAGAAAATACATATAATGCATAAAAATGACTCAAACAAAGATAAAATATATTTTGTTCACACAAAATATATTTATTACAATAAAACTCCTAGTCATTTAAATCTTCAACGTCTCATCTCGGTTCTTCGTCTCGAACGTGTCCGGTTTGACTTTTGCGTTGACTTTGACCGTGACGTTGACTTTTGTTGACTTTGACTGTGTTGATAATATAAACTATCTTGTACAGCTCCAACAATACTCCCCCTTAGTCTATCATTATCAACGTTTTCATATGAATTCAGCCTCGGGAAGTCAACAGTAGAAATATCTTCAAATTAAAGCTTTTTGAATTTGATGAGAAAAGTTATTCATCTCATAAGCTCTCCTTATTTATATGCTCCCCCTTTTTGAGTGCATCCTTTGTGAGGATATTGGAAGAGCTTTCCTAAATCTCTAATCTTGAGAGCTTCAGAAGATGTAGGAGGAGGATTCCTAGCTCGGTATCTTCTGCAAACTTAAGGAACAGGTTCTCTGAACAGGTACACTGCTCAACTGATGATCGGCCATCACTTACAACAAAAATCTGAAACACAATCACAAACACAATCTCAACATTTCTAATTAGATAATTTCATTTTAATAAAATAAACCCGTGTTTATCTGTGTGTGAAAACAAGCGAACCCATGTTCGTTTGTGCGTAATTTCTGTGAAATTCATGAAAAATAATGAAATGTAATCACCATAATATGGAAGACCTAAAAGAAATTTTGAAATGAAAATTTATTATAATTTTTTATTGTTTATTATATACATTTATTATAATATATATATTTTTTAATTTTATGTATATATTATTTTTGTATATATATATTTTTAATTACCAAGAACTGAATCAATCATGAGATCACATCCTCAAGATATATTTTAGCACAAAGATGAAATTAAACATCGACAAGCAATGAGATCACACTGATAACTGAATCTAATCACAGTCTTTGAATGAATTTTGAAATTCTCAAACAGATCAATAACGATTGCTGATATGTTTGTCCACTTAAACTCATGCCCTATCTTTTTCAATAAGCAGTGGATGATTCGTTAAGGTTCGAGTAAATACTTTAGAATGCTAGGACCCCACAATCATTTGGCAAAAACCCTCACCCAACCTCAGGATTTCTTGAATTTTCTTACGATCTTTATAGAGCAAGGCGTGTGCATTAGTGTGCAGGTGATTATGAACAGAATATTGCATTCTGTGATGAATTCATCGTTTAGATGATTTGACACTATTTAGACCAAAATGGTGAGAGCTCTAGGTCTATACTCACGTATAACAAAGGAGATGACCATTTAATCATGTGCCGATGAGAGCTCCAGGTCAGTACTATCGTACAGCAAAGGAGATCATCACTCCAGGTCAGTACTTCCGTACAGCAGAGGAGATTATCATAAACACAAGACACATAAATACACCAAACATGGCTCAACTATTTGGCTTATATGATTTGTATCATGATAGGTGAAAGATCAATTCTCAATCCAATTTTTGTCGGGACTCAATTTTTGTGCAGGCCAAAATGATTGCGTAAATCCAGACAACCTTAAGCATGATGTTTTAATTTAACTCATTATGTTGTTGTCTACTTTATTTTCAGGTTGAGTCTACCAAGCATATCATTAAAGAATCTGTTTGTTTTTCTATTATTTGCAATTAAAAATAAGATGTAAATCCGATAACAGCACCAGTTACTATCATTTCTCATTTTAGAAACGCAAGTCTGCAAAAACAAGCATTTCAAGATGATATACAATCATTTCTCAGTCATCTCGAATCAAGTTTCCAGTTCTCTTTTCATTTTCTTCCAGTTCTCTTTTCATTTTTTTTATTTACTATACTCTCCCCCTAAATTTGTATTTTTGCAAACCTTTTTTTTAATATTTTTTTTATTTTATTTATTTTCTTTTAATTTTTTTTAATAAAACTATACAAAATGAAAATTTACCAAAGAATGTCTTCCAAACTACACTGATTATCAAGATAAGAAATGAATTATCAAGAAATATGCAGTGATTGTGAAGTGAGAACTGTGATTGTGCAGATAAGAATCCAGATTGTGGATAAAATACCATTAACAAATTAGTTAGAAAGGGGAACCCAGGCCATCGTAATCCTGGAAGTTCCTTTTTCATCAAGATAAGTAACAAGCTTCTGCACACAACCGTTTAAACAATCGGGGATTGTTGTATCCTTATTTTTAATTTTCTAAATTTGTTTCGGTTCAATTAACTTGGATTTAAATGAATTAAATTTGGAAATCATTTTCTATTTAAGACCGGAAGGAAAAGAATTTAGTTTTGAACCTTTGGTCATTTTCATCTTTGTATCATGTGAAACCGGCTTCACATGAAAAGGTTTGGATGGAGGGTTTTTCATCCAACAATTCAAAGATGTTTGCTTTTTACCTTTTGAACCAGAGAAGCAACCCGTGTTGCCTTTACCAACTAGAACATTCATTGTTGACTGTGATCCGGAGAAGCAATTCGGTTTGCGTTTACCATTCGAAACAAGTCTTTGAGGACATTTCTTTACCACATGACCTTCTTTTCCACACTCAAAACAAGCCTTGAAAGGCTTTTGATTCTTTGTAGTCCCGTGTTGTGCAGGTGGTGATGAGGATTGCTGTGAGCTTGTAGCAGATTCTTGCTTGTTCTGAAGTTTTCTGTGCAAAACAGGGAATGAGATCTTCACTGATTGACTGGGTTGTTTTGCAGTTGGAGACAAGATCCGTATTGGTCTTAATTCAGCTTTTGGAAGCTTTTGCGACTTGACAATGTCAGGAGATATATTGATCTGTGAGGAACCAACACGCTCTTCTATGTTTGATTCATCATCTGAGCTTATCCAGTCTCGTATACATAGATCTGCTTCCAAAGGATCTTGATTGACACCTCCTATTGTGTCGGCTTGGGTTATAGGATTTTGATTGCCTGACGATTCAACAACTGTTCCTTCTTTGACAACTTTGATAGGAACAAACGAAGGAATGTTACCTGTTTTGAATTTGTTGAAGAAGGTTGGAGAAGTAACTGATATTGGTATTGGAGCATCAGAAGTGGAATTGTCATTAATCTTCTTATCAGACCCCTGCCTGAGGAATCCCAAACCTATAGGAGAATCCTGCACATCTCTAACCTCTTTAAGATTAACACTGCTTAAACCTGCATGTAAACTATTAGTTTCTACAGCTTCAATCAAATCATTAGATGGATGAGGTTGAGGCATAGGAGAGTAACAATGGGTGCTAGGAGGAGGATAGACGTATGGATTTTCACCACAACCCACTCCCGTTTTAATCCTAGATCCAATCTGTTTACACAGTAGCTCTTCCTGTTTCATTCAGGATATGGTCCATCTATCAAGCTTTGTTTTAAGCTTACTTGTTTCAAATTCAGCCAAAGTGACTCTTTCGTTTAAAAGATTAATTTCAACATTTTTTTCAAGAAGAGTTCGTTTTAAATGATCATTTTCTTTTAAAGCTTCATATAATTTTATGAAATACTTGGCTTCATTCTTTTTAAGTTCTGCGTTTATGGTGGTTAACTCCTTTTGGTTATCTAAAAGTAACCTATTAGCTTTATACACACCAAATAAACAAATTTTACAAGCATAAGAACACATATCCTGAACTGTCTCGTATGGAAGATCCAGGATGACTCTTTCAGCAGTAAGAACCTTCTCGCAGTTGCAAAATCTGGTATTTCGCTTCCATTCCTCTTCCTTCTCAGCATCACAAACTTCAGCATTCAACTCAACTCCACCTTTACCCATTGATGTCTGCTTAAGCTCCTCTTGTACCTCTTCAGTTCCAGGTTTCGGTAAACCGTCAGAATTGGTGCCAAAATTTGATCTCTCTTCTGGGTTCTCTTTGGAGTTTGAAGTGATCTTTGGAGTTAGATATGTTGCTTCATAGTACTCACGACGTTTGATATCCAACTCCATTTCTTTCAGTTTGTTGATCACCTATATTAGTTTGTAATCCCGAAAACCTCTATCTCTTTTAATCGACTTGCCGTGTAAGCTCCTTTCTGATGGGAGGGAATCAATCAATCTTAGAATTTGTTCATGATTTCCCAATTGAGCATCAAACTTCTTTAGATTGTTTGCCACCAACAGAAAACGATCAAGAAAATCGGACATCCTTTCATTCTTTAAAGCTGCAAAATTATCAAAGCGACATTATGCAATTGTTAGATTATCATATTTGAAGAATTTAAACAGTTCTGCAAAGGCCATTTTTTATATTTTTATTTTTTTTTGCAATTAACCCCTCCAAAAATATTTTTCCCAAAATTTATAAAATAATTCTCCCCCGGAAATAATATTATTTTTTAAATGTCACGCTAGACAATCTTAGCAACTGGGGTCAACAGTAGTTTCGCTGAAGAAAATTATAGTTTCGCCGAAAATTTTAGTTTCGCAGAAAAATCTAGTTTGGCTAGGCCGACAGTAGTGTCGCTGGATATTTCGGCAGCAGTTTCGCTAGCCAAATGCTTTAGACTGCTTAGTTTCGCCGACAATTTCGCACAAAACAAGCTTCAACTTTCGTTCAAAGATACTTTCGACAGCAATTTTGCTTGTAATATGCACACAAGCACTGTTGAACTTTCGTTCAAGATCACTACTTTCGTTGAGATGCTGAAATTAACTACAAAGTGTAAAACACTTGTAGTTTCGCTGAAAGAACATGCAATTTCGCTGGATGAATTGGTAATTTTGCTGGACGAAGCTGAAAAGATTTTTCAACACGAAATCAATCTGAAATCGCCCAAATCTCAATGGATTTGAAACCTGATGATTAACAGAGCTTTCCCAACCAATAACAAGCAAACTTCAATCATTTTCCATATCAATAACACTCAAATTTGATTCGAAATTGATGAAAACATGATATTGAACAAAAACAACCAAAACCTCAACTTCTCTCTCTAAAAATCTTCAAATCTTCAGTGAATTTGATCGAAAATGGCTCAGATACCAAATTGTAACTCCAGGATGATCAAACTTGAATCAAATCATGAAGATTATAGATCAAATAATGATGAATACAATGAAAACCCTTTGATCTCTATTGATTGCTAATAATATTGTTTACAAGTAAATCCCTCAATCAATTGGTCATACAACCATTAGCCTAATTCTAGTTACAATTAGACTATTTATAGTGAATATAATATTAACTAATTACATTTAACCCCCTAGACTTAGGTTAATTAATAGAAAATACATATAATGCATAAAAATGACTCAAAGAAAGATAAATTATATTTTGTTCACACAAAATATATTTATTACAATAAAACTCCTAGTCATTTAAATCTTCAAACATCTCGTCTCGGTTCTTCGTCTCGAACGTGTCCGGTTTGACTTTTGCGTTGACTTTGACCGTGACGTTGACTTTTGTTGACTTTGACTGTGTTTATAATATAGACTATCTTGTACACAACACTTGAAGAATTTCAACTTACATACGTACCCTAGCCGTCCAGAGGCCCTAGAGAACATGTTCCAACTTCATAGATTGCAGTTGATCGTGTTCTAATCGTTCATAACATTTCTTTAATCTCTAGATTGATCGAAACTGCTTTCTCACTGATTGGATCACCAATCAAATAGGATTCCGCACTATTTGATTAGGTATACACGCATTATCAGTTAGTACTCTGTCCGTACACAACCCTAACAACTGGTATCAGAGCTATGGCTCTTGATTTTGCGTGTTGATTCGATTAGTTTTGGTGTAAAAATCACGTTTTTTTCATTCAAAACATCACCTTTTTGAGTAAAACAGCGTTTTCAGTGTCTCCAGATCTAAAAGTTCACGTTTTTCAGCTTACGGCAGATTAGGGTTCTTAAAAAATCGTATTTTTGTGTCAAAGTACCAAAAACCATCGATTTTTCAAATCCAGCAGCCTCAGTCGCACGATTGGCTCAATCGCACGACTGAACTCAATCGCACCTCCCATACGCACGATTGAACTCAGTCGCCCATCCATTCATACAACTGAACACCCCATTCGCATTGTCCATCCTCACTTGTTCAGTCGCACGATTGACTCATCCGCATTGGTTCAATCGCACGATTGATTCATCCGCATTAGTCCATCCGCACGATTGACCCAATCGCATCTCTCCATTCGCACCAGTGAAACTGTTTTGTTCTAACTCTCAAAGTTTAAAGAAATGGAAGATCAGTACTCTGCGTTTACTGCCGGTAGAGACTCTCGAATCCAGAACCTTCTGCTTTTGGAGAATGAGGTTGGAAATCACAATAAGCCTCCTAAACTTATAACGTTAGATGAGTACCCACAATGGAAGAAAAGGTTTGAGATTTATCTAAATGGAGTTGATCCCAATCTGTGGGAAGCAATCAAGACATGTTATAGCATGCCGGTTGGTGCTGATGGTGTTAAACTTACCTTGGGTGGCATGACTGATAGCCAGAAGGTGAAGTACAATGTTAAGAAGAAAGTGTATGCTTTGTTGACTCAATTGATACCTAAGGATATATTCCACCAGTTTTCTGAGAACACACAGGCAAAGAAGCTATGGGAAGCCTTGGAGAAACGATACGACGTGAATGCATCGTTGAAAGGTCTAAAGGCAAAGGCTTTGAAGAAGGAGTTTGATAACTTCTCTTTAATGGGTAAAGAGAGCTTGGATGATGTCATAGACAGATTCTACCATTTAATGAGTGAGCTGCACACTCATGGAGTCACAACGTCAATGGAAGATAAAGTCTCAAGCTTTGCCGATGGTCTGCCAGAGAAGCGGGACTCGTTTGTGTCAAATATAAGGCAGAACAAGTTACTTGAAAAATTAGACATAAACGACTTCATCCTGAAATTGAGAGAGGAGGAACTGAGGATGAAATACAGGTCACAGAAAGGATCCTATGACCAGAATCCTTCACTTTATAGATCCTCTTCCACTTCAACAAGTTCAGGAGCACCGCTTCAAACGACATTTGTGTCTAGTTCAACCGCTCCTTCTCAATCCACTGCTTCGGGATCTGAAACGTCAGGGCCGTCTTGCACCCAATATATAGTGCCTGAAGCAAATGCTACTAAGTTGAAGACCGATAATCTTGGGAATATCACTGTGGAGGTTGCAAAGGAGCATATGGACCTTTTGGCAGTGGTCGTTCATTCTTATGATGGTCTAGTTGCAGGAACGATCGGGAATTGCCATCTGGCTGATAAGGATTACGAGCAGGTCGACTAGAATGAATTAGAGAGAATGGACATTATGTGGGCTCTTGCAAGTGCTGTTCGAAGGGCTAAGAAGTTTGTGAAGAAGACAGGACAAAACTTGATAGCCACAAACGATACAACCTTTGGTTTTGACAAAACCAAAGTTACCTGCTTTAACTGTGGAGAAAAGGGGCACTTCAAACGTGAATGTGTAAAGCCCAAGAAGACAGGTAATGGGAATCCTTTCTCGTCTTTCAACCGTCAAGACAAACCTACGAGTGGAGGTGCATCATCAAGCAAAGATACAAAGGCCTTGACTGCTCAAGATGCTGAAGGACAAGATTGGACCTTCAACTTTGTGTCTCCGGATGAATCGAACATTGCTAATGTCGAGGGTTTGGATGATGACACTGCAAGTGAAGGTGAAATAACAGTTGAACTAGTGATGTCAGATCATGAAGATACTGCTAATATGGTCAATCCCCTGATTGAAGAAGATCTTAGAACGACAAGTTCAGAATCTCCAGCATCCGAGGAATCAAACTCTGCGTTGATGGCTGATTCAACCGAATCTTCACAGGTAAGTAACAAAGACCAACTTTTTGAAAGTCATGCTTGTAATGAATGTAATAAGTTTAGAGAAAGCATTGATCTTAAAATTGCTAGGTTATTATATCACAATGATAGCTTAGTAAATGACTTACAACTGTGCACAGAAGCAAATCGGATTTAAAAACAAAATGAGTACAGTTACAAAGAGTAAATAGAACTTTTAAATAAACAACTAAGGGAAACCGAGGTTGTTGCTTTTAATCAAGCAAATGATATAAAGTTTTATTTGAACTCTTTGGAAGAAACTAAGAAAGAAAAAGCAGTTTTGGAAGTCGAAGTCAACTTATTAAAACAAAACTGTATAGTTGGACCAGTTCTTCTCACATAGTTCAAAACTTAGTGAAAGAATGGAACAACGGGGAAGGGTTGGGTTACAAAGTGGTTCCACCACCACATGAGATATTGTTAAATGCTAAATGTAGACCGGTAAATAACAATCCTATTAAGGATCATATGGTGTCCACTCCTCTAGTTAGTGATCCAGATTCCACGAGTAAACCGATGGAATCTATCACTAAATAGAAGGAGGCTACTTTGAAGTCTAAAGGTAAGATGCCCATTTGTGAATTTGGAAGAAAAATTTGAAAAGGTTAATGAAGTCAGGTTCAAACATGTCTTCTTCAAAATCCAAACTGACCAAACCAGTTAACCAAACACGTGCTTCACATCAAAGTCCAAATAAATAAAAGGCTAAAGATGTTAAAAACGTTCAAACAATATATTTTGTTAAAGAAACAAAAACATCTAAACAAGAAGTGTCCAAACCCAACCAGACTAAAGTCACACCTGTGTCACACACTTCCCCACAGAGACAATTTTCCCAATATGTAGAAGGTAGATCATGCTACAATTATGGAAAGAGAGGACACATCGCTTCTAATTGTCCTCATTATCAGACACCAAGAAAGAAAATTGAACTTTATGATACTAAACCAATTTCTCCAAAAAGGAGTTCTATTACTCCACCAAAAAGAAGTAATGAACCTAAAGTTCAAACCATAAGCCAGTCGTCTGTTTATCACAAACAGGCCTTACACAAAACTGGCTTATGGAAAGAGAAGTCAAGTGCAGTGTCTAATACTGAGAACACTAAGAAGCATGATATGCCCTCACCTTCAAATGGACAGTGGGTAGAATTTATGATGTGTGATGCCTCTGGGTCACCCAAGCCAGTTAAGGCTTGGGTACCTAACCTAAACTAATCATTTCCTTTAAATATGCAGGGTGTCCGCTATAGTGCTTCTACAAATACCTGGATCGTTGATAGTGGGGCATCAAGGCACATGACCGGGAGCCTGTCTCTCCTTTTCAATGTCAAACAAATTAAAGGGGGACATGTATCATTTGCTGGAAACAAAGGAGGATACATCACGGCTCAAGGCGAAGTGGGAAACCAGAAAGTCAAGTTTGACAAGGTCAACTACGTTCAACAACTTCAAAATAACTTGCTTTCTGTATCCCAGATTTGTGACAAAGGATTTAAGGTAGTCTTTGACAACAAGAAGTGCTATGTCTTGAAGAAGGAGTATGTAATCCCGGAGGACCAAGTCTTAATGTCAGCTTCAAGATATAATGATTTATATTTCTTGGACCTATCAAAGGCCTCCACAACTGATCATCAAGTTCAATGCTTCTTGTCAAAGGCAACAGAGAAAGACTCTATTTCCTGGCATAGGAGAATGGGACACATTAATCCAAGGAAGATGAATCACTTGATCTAGAATGATCTAGTGCGTGGAGTAAATTTTAAGAACTTCCAATTACCGGATTTTTGTGTCGCGTGTAAGAAAGGGAAACAGAC
This sequence comes from Flaveria ramosissima, assembly GCA_025215565.1. Taxonomy (NCBI): domain Eukaryota; kingdom Viridiplantae; phylum Streptophyta; class Magnoliopsida; order Asterales; family Asteraceae; genus Flaveria; species Flaveria ramosissima. Next base: position 7,546,091 of record CM046042.1, on the reverse strand, counting down.
AAAGAAGTCTCATAAGGAAAAGAAAGTTCACTCAATTGACCTACCTCTTGAGCTTCTTCACATGGATCTGTTTGGGCCAGTTAGTACAAAGAGCATTACCGGCGATTTGTATTGCTATGTTGTTACGGATAATTACTCAAGATTTTCTTGGGTGATGTTTCTAAAATCCAAATCAAAGACATTTGAATCATTCAAGGAGCTGGTAACTTGCAGGACCGTTGAAGGGTGGTCACTTACAACACAACAACACAAAGAGGAGATTAACCAAACTTAATCAAACAGTAAACTGGATTAACCACAAGTATGATACTAAGAACACAAGTAATAAGTAAGAGACAGAACAAGAGAACACAAGTGATTGGTTTTCAAGGATGCAGTATATTGCTTTCTCAAGTTCTATTTACAAGTGTTACAAAGCATGAAAGAAAGATATAAGAGCATGGAATACTTATACTACATCCTACAGCCGGTCATACTTTGAAAGCCAGCTGGATACAATTGAATAGACAACTTAAAAATCAATTTTAGAGTCAAAAGGCAGATTTGCCTTTTGAAAAGTGACTATGACATGCCATAGCTCACATCCTAATATATTACAAAAAGGATAAAAGTACATAAAGTAGAAAGCGTGGACTCAAGACCTCAATGTACAGTTTACCAAACGCATGAACCTTTCACCAACTCATGTAAGTTGGTGACTTTATAGAGTTGCAGCGGAAAGGTGGTGCAGCTTTATGGTAAAGTACATCAGATAAAGGCATATCTCTAAAAGTCTTCGGAAGAAATCTGTCTTCACTCTTTGGCTTCGGAAGACTTTGTTTTTGAAGCTTCGGAAGACTTCACTTTTGGCTTCGGAAGATATTGGTCTTGGCTTCGGAAGATTTTACACTTAGAATATTTCTAGTGCATGGTGTAAAACTTCCAAGCATTTCTACTTCAGTTCTTTAGTGCATGCTTGAAGAGAGACTTTGGATGTTTTGGCTGCATCAGACTTATAGGAATCCTTACAAACTCCCCCTAGGCTGATGCTACTAAAACATTTAGAAGATCTCAGATGTTAGTAGTCTTCAGGACAATGATGACCATACCCTTCTTCATCAGATGGTCAGGATCCCTTAGACTTTCATAGTATCTTCTCATCTCAAAGAGATCATGCAGAGGTAAGTTGATTATGTCTTGCCATGTATAGACATCTTCAAGACCTTGATCTCTGATCACATGCCATCTCTCTGGATTAGTAGAGAAATTCCAGGATAAGATAGGTCTCTCAGATGCAAGAGGAGCCACTTGAATTGGAGTTGATTGGGCTGCCTCTTCATGCACTTCCTCGGGTTGATCTGACTCAACTTGAGGTGTAGAGTTGGATGATTCAGGCTTTTTTTTTCTTTGACTTTGTTTTGGAAGCCATCCTCTTCTTCCTCTTAGAAGACTTTAACTGAGAAGACTGGTTTGCAGCACCTTGTTGATCATCTTTGTCTTTCTCAGTTGGGTGTTCCTCCCTCACAGGTTCAGAAGGAGAGGGAGTTTGACCCTCCTGTGGATCAGAAGATGAAGCTTGCTAAGGCTCAGCAGGAGGTCCAGGTTGTGTTGTCTCAGGTTGTTCAACCTTAACCTCCACTTCAGGTGGGATTTGACTTGGAGAAGAGTATAAGTCAATCAGCTCTCCACTCTTGATCTTCTGCTTGATTACCCTGATATGCTCATCCATTGTGGATAGAGACATAGGGCCAAGTCTCCTTCCGGAGAATCCATACAACATCAAGAAGCTCATCATCCTTTGTCTGTCAGCAGACTTTTTCATACTCTTTTGGATGATAGCTCTTGACTTTGCAGCATCTTCCCTCATCTTTCTCTTTGTTGCCTTTTATTCTTTGAGCACTTGAAGTTCAAGCTGTTTGAGATACTCGAACTCAATGTACTCAAAGGACAAGGGAAGAAGTGTAGATGCCTGGTAGAGACCTGTGGCACTCAGGTAGTTGAACATGTTTTGCCTATCTGTTTCCTTGTCTGCCTAAGGTTCTTGTGTAGCAGCCACATCCTCTTGCACAGGACTTTTCTGAACTGGGGAGAGAGTTGGAGCATGCTTGTATAATTTTTTCAGTCTCTTCTCTTCTTTGAATTAGAGAAGCAATCTTGTTGGACCAAAAGAACCAATGAGCCAGATAAGAAAAACCTTTAAGTCCTACAGACATCACATCAACTGAAGTGATCTACATCTGCTGAAGACAAAGTCTAAAGACAAAGTCTAAAGACAAAGTCTAAAGACAATAGCTGAAGACAAAGTCTGAAGACATATGCTGAAGACAAAGTCTGAAGACCAAGTTCTCAGAAGTTGTCTCAAATAGCTGAAGTAGTTCCTTTCAGTAGTTGTAATGTTTTACTTTTCAGTAGTTTCTTTTCAGTAGTTTTATTATTGTAAAACGTCTGAAGTTCTTACACTTCAGATGTTATAGTTTCAGTAGTTGTAATTTTGGTTTATACTTAGCTTTTTGTGAAGGTGTCCTTAGTTGTTGTGGACATCTTCAGTAGATTAGTTTACTATCAGTAGTTTGTATAAATCAGTTAGATGTCACTATCAAGTGACATCAGCTGACGTCACATTCCTTTACAAAAAGAATGTTGACCTAATTGTTTTGTAACCGAAACATTTGCGTGAATGAAAATCTTCCATTAACAGAAAATTTCTCTCTCTATAATCGTCATAGTGTGATTAAATATTCATACTTGTCTTGCTTAAATTTGATCTAATTTCTGTTATATTCCGCTGCAAATTCTAATCTAATTGATCAAACTAGATCCGATCCTATCAAATGGTATCAGAGTAGGTTAATCATTGATCGATTTAACAATTGATCATTGAAACTGCTCTTTTGATATCTAAGTTTGATTGAATTAGCAAATTTGCAAGTATTGGTTATAGAGTTTGATTTTCTATTGCTTCCGGTCAATTACTTTGAGATTCAAATTGTGTTGTTGAGTTTTTGAGCTAGACTTATTAAAATCTCATTGAATTTGCTTGAATTGGTGAAAATGACTACATCAATCAATGATCCTCACAATACTGGCTCCTCAACAAAGCCTCCGATGCTTGTTAGGAGTGAGTATAACATATGGCAACGCCGAATGCTCCATCACCTGTCTGTTAACAGTTCAGGTTGTTGGAAGTCAGTGGTTCATGGACCATATAAGCCTATGGTGAGTAATCCGGAAACCAATGAGATGGTTCCGAAGAAGAAGGAGCAATATTCTGATGAGGATCTAAAACTGTTTGAAATTGATGCTAAAGCCCATGGAATTCTGGCCATGGCACTGCCTAATGAAATCTACTCTGGGCTTATGCATCATGAAACTGCTCATAATCTATGGGTTGCTCTGAAAGAACAATTTGGAGGAACTGATGAGGTCTTAGCAAACAATAGAGAAATCCTTTCCCATCAATATGAGACATTCTCTCATAGAAAGGGTGAGTCTGACTCAACAGTTTGAGCGATTTTCCTGTTTGATATCTGAGCTAAAATGGTTCAACATGAATATACAAACAGTCAGATGAACAACAGATTCCTCAGATCCCTGCCTGAGAGATGGAACACATATACCATTGTCCTACGCTCCAGTGCAAATCTGGACACTCTATCTCTTACCCAACTTCATGGGAAACTCTTAACATTTGAAAGTGAGATAGAACAGAAAAGGAAACTGGCTTCATCTGGGAAGCTCACTGATGACTTTGTACCAGGAAACACTGCTCTGGTTGGTCACGAGTCAGAATATGCTACATCAGAAAGTTCTTATGATGTGCATATAGATTTCTCTTCCAACAGTGGAGATCATGCTTTTATTGGTGTTGATGGTAACTCAGGGTTTAGTGTTGACAATTTGTGCTTTTTGATGGATGATTTGAAAGGAATTGCTGATGATGATCTGGAAGAGATGGATATTTTGAGCCAAATGGCATTAATCAATATCAGATCTCAAAAGTTTTACAAAAGGACAGGTAGAAAATTCCCTGGTCTCTCTGGCAAAACCAAAGTTGGTTTTGATAAGAGCAAATTGAGATGTCACAAGTGTCATAGACTTGGACATTTTGCTAGAGAGTGATCATCTGGATCTAACTCATCTGCACCCTTTGTGACTTTTCCAAGCAATAGCTCACAAACCAAAGGGCAACATTCTACCAATTCTGATCATCATTCACAAATTCATTCATCTCCTGCATTTTTTGTTCCTCAAGGTCCAATGCCATACCCTTATCCATGTTTTTATATGCCTCAGTCTAGTCAGGTTCCTGTACCCATGGCTCAACAACCACATGCCCTACCTGATCCTCAACCATCTCAACCAAATCAACAATCTCAATCTCAATCACATCAAAGCTTTTTCACACCTGAGGTTGTTGACTGGAGCAGCTTACCAGATGATATTTCTGGTTATTCTGAACAAGTGTTTACTGGTGCTGGTCAACATGGTGGTGATAATCCTTTTGGAAATCTTGCTCTTATGGCCTTGGAGTCTACTGATGGAAATGATTCATCTTAGGTACCACAGGTATCTTCTGAGGCTAAGGCCAAGTTATGTTCTGAGTCATGCATAGCTTCTTTTGTTTCAATTAGGGAAGCAAATGTAGCCTTAATTAATCAAAATATTGACCTAGATAAAGTGATTTCCAAAAGAAAACCTGAGTTTGAGTCTGTTTTAAAAGAAAAGGATGAGGAGATTTACAAACTAAAATGTCAAATCACTGATGAAAAGCAAAGGTAGAGGTCATTTTGGAGAATCATAAGAATCTCAAAGAAACACTTGCAGCTACTCAAGTTAATTGTGAACGTTGGGTAACATCATGCAAGGGATTTGAAATGCTTCTCAGTAAGCAAACAGCTTCAAATATGAAGTTTGGGATTGGGTATAATCATACCATACCTCCTACAGATTTTACTCCCAAGCTAGAAGTAAAATCTGAAGGTGACTGTAATTCCCAAACCACATCATCATGTGTCTCATCCTCAAGTGATAATTCAAAATCAGAGGATGAAGTCAGTGTTATTACCTCAGCTAATCAAATTGCTGATGGTCTCACTACTTCTAAACACATGATCAAAGAGAAACTGAGCAATTCAGGTGTTGTCCCACAAAGTATTCAAAGTACTAAAGGGCAAGTCACAATACCTGAAGAGCATTTCAAAGCAAAGGAAAACAAGCATTGTTTGACAACTGCTGAAAAGTCTATCAGGAAATTCAAAAGTACTGATAGAAAACTTCTAAAGAACAAATCTTCAGTTGTTACAAATCCTTCAGTACTTCCTATAAGTACTGAAAGAAAGAAAGTACTGAAGAACAAATCTTCAGTAGTTTCATCATCTTCAGCAGTTGATCAACAAAAGATGAAGAGAAAGCCATGTGAAATATGTGGTTTGTTTAATCATCTCACTGATGAATGTTGGTATAACAAGGGTTTAAAATTCAACAAAGAGAAAATCATTAAAAAGAAAATGAATAAAATGAAAGATGAATTTCAAACCAAGTTTGTACCATAAACATCTCAATCTGATAACCCAAAGTTTTTCCAAAAAGCTAAAAAGAAGGAAGGGGTTTATCACAAAACAGCTAAAAATATTCCTCATGGAATATCAAAAACCCAGACTAAGTCTGTGTCTTTTAAAATGGAGGATTTGGTGAATCACAAGAACAAATCAACAACAAGTACTGATGTGTCAACTGAGCTGAAGGCTTTGACAACAAATCAGACACAACTTGTTATGATGGTTCAACATCTGTTGGGGAGAGTTAACCAATTAGATGTTTCTGTGACTAAACCACTGAAAAGGAAAACTAAGCCAAAATCAAAGGAATCCTTTTCATCACCATCTCTACCTTCAAAGGCTGTCAATCATGAAAAATCAATTAGTTTAAAATCTGTTGATGAAAACAGACCCAAAACCAAAATGGTTTGGGTCTCAAAGGCTAACTAATTTCTTGTGCAAAATGCAGGGTTCTTCAGCATGCCAAAGAAGCATCTGGTATGTAGACAGTGGAGGATCTATGCATATGACAGGGAGCAGCTCTCTTCTTCATGATTACTCTCAAGGGAAGAAGGGATTTGTTTCTTTTGGTAATGATGCTAAGGGTTACATCATAGGAAAAGGTTTTGTGTCAAATGGTGAAATAAGGTTTGATGATGTTAACCATGTGGAGAACCTCAAGTACAACCTGTTGAGTGTCAGTCAAATGTGTGATAAAGGGCATGTTGCACTTTTCACAAGTCAGAACTGTCGGATTCTGTCTTCCAAAGTTCTGAACAGTATTGACAAGATATTAGATAAATATACTCTCCTGAAGGCCAACAGGATTGGAAGAGTATATGCCTTAGATTTATCAAAGAAAATTGATCTTAAAGGCCATCCATGTCTGTTCTCTAAAGCCTCTCCTCAAGAATCTGAACTATGGCATAGAAGGCTTGGTCATGTGAATCTTAAAAATATGAACCAGCTTATTCATCATGGTTTAGTGAGAGGTTTGCCATTGAAGGAGTTCAAATGTGATGACAACTGTCCAGCTTGTTTAAAAGGAAAGCAATACAAAGTTTCATTCCCTCTAATAGAAGAACCAAAGTCCACTGTCTGCTTGCAATTACTGCATATGGATCTTTTTGGTCCAGTAAGAGTGATGAGTATGGCAAAGGAAAAATACTGTCTGGTAATTATGGATGATTATTCCAGATATGTATGGACTTTCTTCTTACATTCAAAAGATGAGGCTGCCCAAATCATCATTTATTTTGTGTTGTATGTGGAAAAGCAGCATTCACTTCCAGTCAGATGTGTGAGAAGTGATAATGGCACATAATTTAGAAATCACACTCTTGATGAATTCAATTTATCTAAGGGAATCAAGAGGCAATATAGCATTCAAAGAACTCCTGAACAAAATGGAGTGGTGGAGAGAAAGAACAGGACCCTTATTGAAGCCACAAGGACAATGTTGGCTGATTCTGGTTTGCCACTAACCTTTTGGGCTGAAGCTGTCAACACATCTTGCTATGTACAGAATAGGGTGTTAGTAAATCAGAGGTTGATGAAGACTCCTTATGAGTTATTACATCATTTGGCCCCTCTGATTTCATTATTTAGAACATTTGGGTGTCCCTGTTATATTCTTAACACAAAGAATCCACTTCAGAAGTTTGAATCAAAGGTGGATGCAGGGTATTTTGTTGGGTATTCATCTACTTGCAAGACATACAGAGTTTTTAATTGCATAACAAAGATTGTTGAAGAAACTTTGCATGTCAAGTTTAATGAATCTCCAAAAGACAAAATTCCTCAAAACCCTGTGGAGTTGTTTGATTTGGACATACTGCAATATGTTCCATATCAGTCTCCATCTGTTATTGTTTCTGAGGATCCATCATCTCCATCTGGTGGTATAAATGCAAGTTGTAGTGATCATCTGCCTGTGTCTACTACACTTGATGTTCCTGTAGCTTCAGCAGTTCCATCCACAACAAATGCTGATGAAATCTTTGAATCCTCTACTTCATTTGAACTGCCATCTTATTCTAGGTTTCAAGAGTCTGAATCAACATCTGTTGCTGCTGAATCTCCTACAAACACTTGCAACAGATATTGTTGAGTACCAAGAACTGAAGAATCATCCCATGTCTCAGATCATTGGTGATATTAATGCTGGTGTTTCAACTAGAAGCTAATTGTAAAATTTCTGTCTCTATGCTCTCTTCATCAGTCAGCAAGAGCCAAAGAACTATATGTTGCATTAAGAGACAATGGATGGGTTGAAGCCATGCGGCTTGAGCTTCTTCAGTTTCAAAAGCAGCAAGTATGGGAACTGGTTCCTCTACCCCAAGGTAAGTGTGCAATAGGCACTAAATGGGTGTTTAGGAATAAAACTGATGAAAAAGGCCAAATTGTCAAGAGCAAGGCCAGACTGGTTGTACAAGGGTTTTCACAAGAAGAAGATATTGATTATGATGAAACCTTTGCCCCTGTAGCCAGACTGGAGGCAATCAGATTGTTCTTAGCTTATGCTGCTTTCCATAACCTTAACATTTTTCAAATGGATGTCAAAAGTGCATTTTTATATGGTAAAATAAAAGAAGAAGTTTATGTGTGTCAAACACCAGGTTTTGAAGATCATAAACATCCAGATTGGGTGTATAAGCTTGATAAGGCTCTTTATGGGTTAAAACAAGCTCCCAGAGCCTGGTATGAAACACTATCTAACTTTCTTCTTCAAAATAATTTCACTAGAGGCTCCATAGATAAAACTTTGTTCATTAAGAAAGTAGGCATGCATAAGCTCCTTGTTCAAATTTATGTAGATGATATTATTTTTGCATCCTCTGATCCACAGTTATGTGATGCCTTTACTAAATTGATGCAACAAAAGTTTGAAATGAGTGCCATGGGAGAATTACAGTTCTTTCTGGGTTTGCAAATTAAACAAATGGCTGATGGAACTTTCATTCATTAGTCAAAATACACAAAGGACTTGTTGACCAAGTTTGATTTACAAAACTGTAAGCCCTGTTCTACTCCCATGTGCAACAACACACAACTGGATGCTGATCAGAAAGGTAAAGCAGTTGATGAAACTCTTTACAAATGTATGATTGGTTCCTTGATGTACCTTACAGCTTCTAGACCAGACATTATGTTTGCAACTTGTGTTTGTGCTAGATTTCAGGCTGCACCTAAAGAATCCCATATGATTGCAGTCAAAAGGATCTTTAGATATTTGCAAGGAACTCAATCTCTAGGACTTTGGTATTCCACTGGGCACTCTTGCAAGTTAGTTGCTTTCTCTGATAGTGACTATGCAGGGTGTAAGTTAACCAGAAAATCAACTTCTGGTGGATGTCAATTTCTAGGCAATTGTTTAGTTTCTTGGCAGAGTAAGAAACAAACTTCAGTTGCTACATCCACAGCTGAAGCAGAGTACATTGCTGCTGCAAGCTGTACATCTCAGGTACTCTGGCTTCAAAATCAATTATTGGATTATGACATTACAGAGACTAAGACTCCTCTACTGATGGATAGTGCTTCAGCTCTTTGTATTGTTAAGAATCTTGTCCAGCATTCTAGGACCAAACATATTGAGATCAGACATCATTTTATCATGGATTGTTATGAAAAAGGTCTGATTGATCCAAAGTTTGTGCCTAGTGTTGATGAGCTTGCAGAAATATTTACTAAGCCTTTGGACAGTGCAACTTTCCAAAATCTTGTGCTCAGGCTTGGTATGCTGCAACTAGAATGATTTGACAACTACTGATGCTCTTAGTTAATAAGTAGTGATGAGCATTAGTATACAGCTATCAAAAATAAGTGCTGATAAGTTATTTTATCTTCAGCAGTTTTTATAACTACTGAAGACTAAATTACTTAAAAGTACTGAAGTACTTCATTTGTTGAAAAGTACTGATGTAGTTAAAACTACTGATGTCTTTTCTAATAGATAAGTACTGATGACCAATGAAACATCTGAAAATCAGATGATCTGCTGAGTAAGTGTTAAGGTCATTGAAACAACTGAACTTTGTGAATTGACGACAACAACTGCTGTTTTATTTCAAAAGAACTGAAGCCAAAACCAAGTATTCAGTAGTTTACAACTACTGATGACTAACACCAAGTCTTCAGTTGTTTACAACATCTGAAAGTTAAAACCATGTCTTTAGTTGTTTTCTAACAACTGATGACTCACACCAAAACTTTCAGTTGTTTTCTTTCAGCCGCTTCATAACCTATAAATACCTAACCCTAACTTCAACCTTTTCATAAATCTCTTTCCAAACGTTCATCTTCCATTAATGGCGACCATGCAAATCAAACCTCGACACAACTGTGTTGCTTACCTCACCAAATCAGCTTTTTGGACCAAGTTTGATGCTGCCATTGATCTGATGGTTGATTCACAATATCACACAGCCTTCCTCTTGAATCCTACCATCTATCTCGATACCCTTCGCCAATTCTGTCACTGTTCATACTGATGAGAATGATGACTCGATCACTCTCTAGTCGTTTGTCAACCAAAAGAAGGTGGTCATCACTTCTGATATCATTCGCCAAACCCTAGACCTGAATGATGCCACCTATGTCGCCAGATACCCCAAAGGCACCATTGATTTATCATTTGTTAACCATGGATATGAGGGTGACCTAAGTGCTACCACTATTATGAAGAAGCACTTCCATGATGCTGAGCGTCTCATTTTTCATATGATCAATGTCTGCCTTGCCCCCAAAACATCTTAACGGGATCAAATGTCATCCAGGTGGCAACAGGTATTGTATTCTATCCTTGAACGCCAAAGCTTAAATTTTTCTGAAATAATATTTTTGGAATTAAAAGATCTGGCAATGAAACTTGTGGCTAACAGATGGATATTATATCCAAGGTTTCTTATGGCCATAATTATTAATCAACTAAAATCTGATGGCCTTGTTGGCCTTGGAGTCCCTGCTATGGTAGTTCTGCCAGAAGTATACTCTAGGCACAACTCAAACCCGCAACTCGAAGAGGCTACCAAACTGCTAAAACCCAAGCAGAGGGAACCCACAGCCTCCACCTCCAGATCTAAAGTCCCCTCCAAACCAAAATCCAAGCAAACCAAAAAGGCTACTCAGGGAGTTGAGTCCCTTGATGATTCCCCAACAACACAAACGTAGGATAAAACTAATGGTAGTGATCCCCTTGTAGTTTCTAAGACTCTACCAGCTGAAACCGCTCAGGTATCCTCTCAACAGGATCCTGATGCAACCAAAATTGGGGAAACCACATTACTGGAATCTCTCTCACTTGAGAAGATTGCCATTGAAGAGCACCATTCACCCCAGGTGCAATCCTTTTCACCTTTATCTCCCACTAAAACCACCCCTACAAGCCCAACTGCACTCATTGCATAAGTGCTGACTCAACTACATTCCTCTACCCCTCCCCAGAAACCTATTACCACTGGGAAAACCTCAACAGTTGAGGGAGAGGATTATAATGTGGTTGACAACCCACAACACGGGGATTACAAAGTTCAATCTCCCGGTGTAGAGGAGGAGATTAGAACATCTGGTGAGGCTACCTCTTCCCCTGTTTCAGCACATGAACAGGATGAAGGTGGTATCATCTCTAAGACCTCACCAGAGCCAACTGCCAATGAAGGACTTAATCCTGAGGCAGGAAGTCCCCAGTTCCAAGACAAAGGGGCACATGTGAATACTGATCTACACTCAGCACATGTTCATCCTGATTTACTCAGGAGGTCAGCTGATTCAGCTAAGACTGATGATGACCTGGGCTTTTTCTTTGAAATTCTAGCCCAAAACACCATTCTTGAGGCTGAGGTAGGCAGATTACAAGAATTGCTTGCCAAAATGTCTCAAGAATCAAGTCCATCTGCCCCAATTAACCCACAGTTGGCAGCTTCTTTTTAAGCTTTCCCAAACACTGAGCCACTCTCAACATCTAAGCCACCAGCCTCTGTTTCAGGCACCATTTCTCAGGGACAGAGCCCCTCTAAGCAAATGGTTGCTGCATTTAAATCTTCCTTACCTCTCATCACTCCAATCATCACTACCATTGTCCATCAAACCATTGATGAGAGGCTTTCCTCAAATCTTCAAACCCTAGTTGATGATGCTGTCTCCAAGAAGCTTTCTCACATTCAAACCCCTGAACCCAATGCAACCAAAAAGGGGGAGTCTAAGTCAGTAAAAGAAGATAAAAAGAGAGTTGAAGAGGAAGAAGCCAAAGAGAAGAAAGGAAAAGAGATAATCACTTATAAGAGAAAGAAAAGTGCTGAACAGACTGAGGATGAGAAGAAGTTAGAAGAACTGATCAAAGAAGCTGATGAGCAACACAGCAGATCTATGGATAAGATCATTGATCAGCTCTTCAGACAAGGCTTTGATACTGCCAAACTTGATTCTGAGATCAGACGGCTAGAAATTCAAGAGATTGAGAATAGACGGGCCAGTTGCAATGAGAAAGAAAGAGAAAGGTTGGAAGCTATGATCAGATTCTTGTCAAAACACTTGGGAAGACCAATCATTGAAGTAAAGTCATGGTCCAGAGACAGTATTTTGGAGATAACCACCAAAATCTATTCTTCTGAAACCTTCAACAAAGGATTGATCATAGAAGCTCTGGATGAAGCTGGTGCTGGGAAAAGGTCTGACATGGAAAAATTATCCAAAGCCACCCTCACAACCAAAATGATAGAGCAGCCTTTACAATCTCCCTTACCAAAACAACCAACCTCACAACCCTCAAAATCAACCTCACAACTCTCAAAACAACCAACCTTACAACCCTCAAAACAACCAACCTCACAACCCTCAAAACCAACTCCTTTACCCAAGAAACCCACTCAATCAACCACCAATGATGCACCCAAGAGAAAGAGAAGGGTGTTGAGGATGGAAGAAGAAGAAGAAGATGATGAGGATGATAGTCTGCCAATATCTGCTGTGATTAAATGAAGATGCCTGAGCCTAGGAGTCAACCAACAATAATAACTCCAGACACTCAAAGGCAAATGGTTAAAGTGAAGACTGAAGAAGAAGAACAGCAGAAACAACATGATGTGCAGCTGTTAAGGATGGTTGATAAGGAATTTCCTAAGTCTTCATCCATACAAGCTATGAAGAAACATGCTCAGAGGTTGTATGCTCTCAGATTTACATTTCAGTATCAGAAATAGAGAGTGAGGATTTGGCCTGACCCGAGAGTTAGTGACAGAATTCATAGAAAGAATGTTCCAAGTAGATACAATGGCCAAGTGAGGAAGACTGTAGATGCTGTGATAATGCTGGCCATTGTAGTGTCACCCTGGGAAATCCTTGATGACTTCAAGCGAGCTTACAAGACTAAGATGACTCCATAAACTTTGTTAGAAAACAAAATGGTAAAGAAGGGGTTAATTTACAAGAAGCTTGAAGAAATAAGAAGAAATGAGCTCCAGTTGTTACTTGAAGGTACTCATCCTGATGAGTTTGCATACAGAGAAATAACAACTATGGAACTAAAGAATGGAAAGATTGTTAGATACTTATCTGAGTATTATGGGCCTGAGTTTTTCTTTGAGAGTGAAGCTGAAGAACTCACAATAGAAGAAAAAGTTGTTCTTCTTGAGGCTTATGTTAGAGAGTCTTATAGACTCATCATTGGGAAGTAGGTTTAATGATTGGGGTAACAGCTCTGTGTCCTATTCCCCAAGACAGAGTTCCCATTCATCTTTTGCCAATCAAACTTTTTGAAACCTCTTCCTGGCCTGAGCTTAATTTGGTGATTTCTGAGCTGATCCAGAAAATGTGTCTGCCAATAAGTGGGACTTCAATAATCTTAAAGGTTTTGGCTGCATTGGTTCAAGGGGAGTTTGTTGGACCAAAAGAACCAATGAGCCAGATCAGAAAAACCTTTAAGTCCCACAGACATCACATCAACTGGAGTGATCTACATCTGCTGAAGACAAAGTCTGAAGACAATAGCTGAAGACAAAGTCTGAAGACATATGCTGAAGACAAAATCTGAAGACCAAGTTCTCAGAAGTTGTCTCAAATAGCTGAAGTAGTTCCTTTCAGTATTTGTAATGTTTTACTTTTCAGTAGTTTCTTTTCAGTAGTTTTATTATTGTAAAACGTCTGAAGTTCTTACACTTCAGATGTTATAGTTTCAGTAGTTGTAATTTTGGTTTATACTTAGCTTTTTGTGAAGGTGTCCTCAGTTGTTGTGGACATCTTTAGTAGATTAGTTTACTATCAGTAGTTTGTATAAATCAGTTAGATGTCACTATCAAGTGACATCAGCTAACGTCACATTCCTTTATAAAAAGAATGTTGACCTAATTGTTTTGTTACCGAAGCATTTGCGTGAATGAAAATCTTCCATTAACAAAAAATTTCTCTCTCTATAATCGTCATAGTGTGATTGAATATTCATACTTGTCTTGCTTAAATTTGATCTAATTTCTGTTATATTCCGCTGCAAATTCTAATCTAATTGATCAAACTAGATCCGATCCTATCAAATTTTGCATCCTCTTTTTCATTCATCTCTCTCGACCCTTCCATGTTAGCCAGTTCATTTAATTGCTCTAAGGGGAGAGATATAATCTCATTTATGTCATAGTTCCTGGTTTGCAGGTAAGTAATCCTGACTACCCTCAAATAATCTTCTTGAGTGTTTGGTCTGGGGGCAGCTCTGATTGCAGCTTGCATAAATCCTGAAGACCCAGAGGAACTTTCTCCCCTTAGCTTCCTCTTCCTCTCTCTCTCCTCCTCCTCAATCTCCTCAGGAGTCAAAATCATTTTCCTTTTGTCACCCACAGACCTTTGTGACTCAGGGTGGATAGAGGTTTGGCCTTCATTACTTGGTGTAACATCCAAGCTCTGGCCAGAGAAAAGCTGTGAAACACCTTCACCAGCAGGTGTTTCACTAAGGGAATGTATTTCTGAAGCAGTTTTTGGTGTGACAGGGCTCTCAGGCTTTATCACTGGGCCTTCAGCCAAGGTTTTCCCTTTGAAGCTAATCTCAGGGTCTGCCTCAGCATCCAGTTGGCCAATGACATTACTTGATTGCCTTTGTCTCCTTCTAAGGCTGAACTCTTCAGTAATTCTGTCTTGAATCCTGAGTGCTAACCTGTCAGCTTGTCTTGATTTGCTTGGGTTGACAAGTGGCATGTTGATCAGGTCAAGACCTTCATAGTAGTCCAAAGTCTGAAAATTGAACACTTCTTGTTGCCCTTGAACTCTATGAAGAATGAGGGCTCTTCTATCAACATCATACCTCGACCCAATAATGTAGTTTGAAGTTCCTTGAGGTGGACATGACACAACCCTTGGAATGCCTTCCTCAAAGAGACTCCTAATGACAGAGTCAATTATGTCCACATTAATGTGAACTTGAGGAAGTTGCTGAGTATGCACAGTTGCAAGTGAAGATGGTGAATCCTCAATGTCCATACTCTCTAAAGAACTCCCAGGTTCTGTGACTGTAATGACGTTCTCCCCCTTTTTGGTAGCATCATCCTCTTGCATAGGTAAGCTAGAGGTTAGGTCAATTACATTCATAGGTTCTTGTGTTCCTGGTTGAGCTCCTCTTAAAGGTCTCCCAGCTAGTTTTTCCCTGAGATGTGATATCTCAAGTTGCTAATCATTGACCCTATTTTGAAGGGTAGTCACCTGAGATTCGAGGTGACTAACCTTAGAGACTAAATAGGAGCATGTTTTTGACAGTTTTTGCACCTTTAGTCTCAGATTCCCCTCTTCTTCATCAGAAGAATCATTGGGGGATGAGATGATTGAACCAAAGTCCTCTCTCTCACCACCAGCTTCAGGTTCTTGGTTGCTGGATTTCCTCTGCACATTAACATCCTCAGTTAAGGTGTCAACGGGCTGAGTTGCCATGGTTGAGGTCTTAATAATGTAATCACTTGTAGAAGTGAGTGCCTCTTCCATATGGATATCCTGAATAGGTTCAGAAGTATCCACCTCAGTGATAGGTGACTGATGTGGGCTAGACCGAGGAGACTCAGGAGTACTCATCTCTCTTTGAGTATGGGAAGAGAAGAGAGACTTATGGTACTCATTGAAACCTAAGTCTTCATCAGTATAGAATGAGAGGTTGGGAAAGGGTTGATTTAAGTCTAAAGGCTGGGGATGGTAACTATCCCCTGAAGGTTGTTCACTTGAGTGTTGAGACTCAGAGTGAGGGCTTAAGGCAGTTGGGCTTGTGAGCTCATCAGGTTGAGCATGAGGAACCTCAACCCTAATTGTTGAAGAGATGGGAGTGGTTTGCTCCTCAGGGGAAGTGGGAGCTCTAGTGTCCACTTCCTCCTGTATTGGTGAGTATATGGGGATCTACACAGACTCAATAGCTGGAGCAGGGGTTCGTTTGGATTTTCTTTGGTAGGTGAGGGTGACTTGGGGCCTTTTTAGTGGTTGAGAGGTAGAAGGTATGGGTTCAACACTAGCTTGTGTTGCTAGGTTGTCACCTTGAGCAATGAGCTCTAACATTTTTGGAACTAGGCTGTTTATACCCCTGAGAAGCCTACAGTTGGCTTCTTCATAATTTTAAAGAAGTCGGGCTTCATCTGTCCCAATTTAAGAATATTATCTGTTTCCCCTAACTGTGAGTCCAGTTCACAGTTAAGAATGTGTTGAACATATCTAGGAAACATATAATACTCTAAGGAGTCCAAGTTAGCAAGCAAATTTGTATAGACAAATTGAGAGTACCTGAACTTGACCCCTTGAATCATTCCATATACTATGAAGGAGAGATCCTCAGGAATCTGGACCCACCCTCCATGCTTGTTTGACAAGCTGTGGATAACCACATGAAGCAGGTATTTCCACTGGGATGAGACCTTGCCATTCCTGAAGGTCTTTACAGAGAAATCTCCCTCATAGCCCATCTACTCAAAGAAATGATTTACAGCTTTCTTTGGGAAGGACAACTCATCTTCTTCATCATCCAGCTGCAAATGAGTGTTTATGATGGCCGGAGTGATGAAGATTGTCCTCCCTTACACTGTGGCAGACAGTGCCTTCTCCCCATCCATAATGACCTCTTGGCAGGTCTTCTGAAATTCAAGCAGATGATCCTCGTAGAGAGTAGGATCAATGGTTAGGGAGGTGGAGTAGTTTGATAGAGCTAAGAAACGGCAAATCTCTGAGAAACTTTCATCTTTCTCAGAGCTTAACAGAGCAACTTGGTTATGCTGCCTGTGAAGTTGCATAGAGAAATCTGGGTTGTTTCTGATATTTAGGTTGGCCATTTTTAGAAGCTTAAGGATGAGGAAAGATGAAAAGCAAAGGCGGTTTGGGAGAAATTAGGTTTGAGGAATAGTAGAATTGAAGAAGATAGTGAGGGAGAGGGGGAACCGTTGGGTATATGTGTAAAGGATTTGAACCAAAGTTAATGAAAGAGGATAAACTTTGAAATCCGAATGTCGGTCCCACCTCTGAAAAAGTAGTTTTCTTGGAAGTCGAAAAGCTTCCGAAGGTAAATTATCTTCGGAAGTTTTAATCAAAAAGCTTCCGAAGCTAAAATGACTTCGAAAGAATTTCCTGAGAGTTTTGAAAATTTTGCTTCGGAAGAGAAATAAAAACTTGAATGCTTTGTATATAAAACAACAAAGCTTCCGAGAGTTAATTTTGCTTCGGAAGAAAATAGTCCTTGAAAACAAATAAGTGTCTGAGACAAGTATTTAAGCTTCAGAAGATAGATTAAAACCTCTTCCGAAGGTAAAATTTCTTAGACATTTATTTATTTTGAAGACATGATTTGCTTCCGAAGATAAAAATATATCTTCCGAAGGATCAGAAAATTTTCAAGAATCTAAGGAAAATCTTCAAAAAGGATTTTTTTTATCCAAAGAAAACATGAGCTTATGAAAGTGATGAACTAGATAACTTAGGACACACATATTTTAAGAAATAATTAGAATTAGTTTTAAGAAAAATATACTCAAAGTTAATCATCCCAATAGCTGATATTGATGTGTTTGGTCCTTGAGTGCTGCACAGGATTCTCTGTGATAGAGATAGCACTATTGTTGTCTATGTGAATAGGAGTCTCTTTAAAGTTAAATCCATAGTCCAGCATCTGATTTTGAATCCAAATCACTTGAGCACAGCAACTTGCATCAACAATGTATTCAACCTCAGCAGTTGATGCAGACACACATGATTGTTTCTTGCATTGCCATGAGACAACCCTTCCATCAAGGAACTGACATCCCCCATATGTAGACTTTGCAGTCATGTTGCAACCACCATAATCACTTTCTGTATAAGCATACAGATTGAAGTCAGGATTCTTTGGATACCATAAACCAAGTGTTGAAGCACCTTTGAGGTATCTTAGAATCCTCTTCACAGTGATGAGGTGAGACATCTTAGGGTTGGCTTGATATCTTGCACAAATACATGTAGCAAACATGATATCAGGCCTGCTAGCAGTAAGATACATAAGAGACCCGATCATAGCCCTGTATAAGTGTTCATCTACACACTCCTCCTCAAGATCAGGTCCAAGGGAGTGGTTTCTGGCTATGAGTGTCTTAGCAATCTTATAATCAGTCATGTTGAATGTAAATCCAGGAACATCAAACTTGAATCAAATCATGAAGAATTAGATCAAAATATGATGAACACAATGAAAACCCCTTTGATCTCTCTTGATTGCTAATAATATTGTTTACAAGTAAATCCCTCAATCAATTGGTCATTCAACCATTTGCCTAATTCTAATTACAATTAGGCTATTTATAGTCTACACTAAGATTCACTAATTGCACTTAACCCCCTAGACTTAGGCTAATTAATACAAAATTACATATTAAGCATAAAAATGACTAAAAACAAGATAAAATATATTTTGTTCACACAAAATATATTTATTACAATAAAACTCCTAGTCATTTAAATCTTCAACGTCTTGTCTTGGTTCCTCGTCTCGAGCGTGTCGGGTTTGACTTTTGTTGACTTTGACCGTGACGTTGACTTTTGTTGACTTTCATTGTGTTGATAATATAGACTATCTTTTCCAGCTCCAACAATACTCCCCCTTAGTCTATCATTATCAACGTCTTCATACGAATTCAGCCCCGAGAAATCAACTATAGAAAGATCTTCAAATTAAAGCTTTTTGAATTTGATGAGAAAAGTTATTCATCTCATAAGCTCCCCCTATTTATATGCTCCCCCTTTTTGAGTGCATCCTTTGTGAGGATATTGGAACAACTTTCCCAAATCTCTAATCTCGAGTGCTTCAGAAGATGTAGGAGGAGGATTCCTAGCTCGGTATCTTCTGCAAACTTGAGGAACAGGTTCTATGATCAGGTACACTGCTCAACTGATGATCAGCCATCACTTACAGCAAGAATCTGAAACACATTCTCAAACACAATCTCGACATTTCTAATTAGATCATTTCATTTTAACAAAATAAACCCGTGTTTATCTGTGTGTGAAAAACAAGCGAATCCGTGTTCGTTTGTACGTAATTTCTGTGAAATGCTTGAAAAATGATAAAATTGTATCAGTATAATATGGAAGACCTAAAAGATATTTTGAACTAAAAATTTATTATATTTTTTATTTTTTATTATATACATTTATTATAACATTTTTTTTAATCTATAAATTTTTTTATAACCGAGAATTGAATCGATCATGAGATCACATCCTCAAGATATACTTTAGCACAAAGATGAATTTAATCATCGACAAGCAATGAGATCACACTGATAACTGAATCTAATAACAGTCTTTGAATGATTTTTGAAATTGTCAAACAGATCAATAACGATTGCTGGTATGTTTGTCCACTTAAACTCATGCCCTATCTTTTTCAACAAGCAGAAGATGATTCGTTAAGGTTCGATTAAATGCTTTAGAATGCTAGGACCCCACAATCATTTGGCAAAAACCCTCACCCAACCTCAGGATTTCTTGAATTTTGAAACGATCTTTACAGAGCAAGGCTTGTACATTAGTGTGCAAGTGATTATCGACAGAATATTGCATTCTGTGATTAATTCATCATTTAGATAATTTGACACTACTTAGACCAAAATGGTGAGAGCTCCAGGTCTATACTCACGTATAACAAAGGAGATGACCATTTAATCATGTGCCGATGAGAGCTCCAGGTCAGTACTATCGTACAGCAGAGGAGATCATCACTACAGGTCAGTACTTCCGTACAGCAGAGGAGATTAGCACAAATACAAGACACATAAATACACCAGACATGACTCAAAGCTATGACATATATGATTTGTATCATGGTGGGTGAAAGATCAATTCTCAATCCAATTTTTGTCGGGACTCAGTTTTTGTGCAGGCCAAAATGATTGCGTAAATCCAGACATCCTTAAGCATGATGTTTTAATTTAAATCATTATGCTGCTGTCTACTTTATTCTTCAGGCTGAGTCTACCAAGCATATAATTAAAGAATCTGTTTGTTTTTCTATTATTTGCAATTAAAAATAAGATGTAAATCAGATAACAGCATCAGTTACTATCATTTCTCATTTTAAAAACGCAAGTCATGCAAAAACAAGCATTGCAAGAAGATATACAATCATTTCTCAGTCATCTCAAATCAAGTTCCCAGTTCTCTTTTCATTTTTATTTACATATACTTTTTAAAAACGCAAGTCATGCAAAAACAAGCATTGCAAGAAGATATACAATCATTTCTCAGTCATCTCAAATCAAGTTCCCAGTTCTCTTTTCATTTTTATTTACATATACTTTTTTTAAACTGTACAAAAATAAAAAATTGTACAAATTAGGCTATTTATAGTCTAGACTAAGATTCACTAATTGCATGAAATTTTTTAACACAATGAAAGTATATTGTTCAAATTTTTTAGACTAAAGTATTCAAAAAATTTAGAAAAAATATTTTTGGGGCGTTTAATTGTTCAAATTTTTTAACACTATAATGTCATCTTCAGAAGACTTTACATCAGATAATCTCACAACAGCACAAAGCCGGTTTGACTCTTTTGCAGCAATGAAGAAAGAAAAATTGTCAGATTTGATTGATCGATTCTTAAAGGTGGCAAATAATCTAAAGAAGCATGTTCCTGATCTCAGTAATCATGAACAGATTCAAAAGCTTCTAGACTCTCTTCCGTCTGCATGGAATCATCAAGTTAAAATGCTGAAGCAAGAAAGAGGTTATGTCGACACAAAACTTATGGATATGATCAACAAGCTAAAATCTCTCGAGTTGGATATCCAAAGAAACAAATTTCAGCAAGCCGTGTTCCCACATCAAACCCATGCGCTTAATACTGATCTTGTGTCTTCTGTAACAAGCATACTTGATTACAAAACAGAGATGATTGAAAAGTTGAAGTTATTGAGAACTGATTCAGATTTAAACTCTAAATTCAAAGAAACTGTTGAAGAGAATCGTGAAGCTTTAAGAGTCGACAATGACAGTAAACCAGAGTCTATGAGAATCGATGATGATAAGGTTGGAAAAGCTGATAAAAGAGAGAAAGAGTCTGAGGTTGACAAGATGCTGAAGGTCAAAGAAGAGGAACAACAAGAAATCACATGGGCTTGCAACTGTGAAAAGAGCTTAGCTGCAAAACGAACTATCATGGGTCTTCCTTATGAGACTGTTCAGGATATGTGTTCTTCGTCATGCAAAATACGGTTATTTGGGATTTATAAGGCAAACAGATTGTTATTGGAAAATGAAAAAGTAATAAAAACAATCAATCAGGAATTAAAGAAAAATGAAATTGCTTTTTCAAGAAAACTTAATGAAGCATTGGCTGAAAATGATCTTTTAAGAAGAACCATTTTGGAGCGTAATGTTGAAATTAATATTTTGAAAGAAAGGGCTGTTTTAGCTCAATTTGAAACAACTCAGCTTCAAACAAAGCTTGATAAATGGACCCTTTCACACATGAAAAAGGATGAGCTTATTGCTAAACAACAAGGGGTGCGGGTAAAACATGGGATTGGATATAAATCTGATGGTGAAACTGTATTTAATTCAGTTCCACCTCCTTCTACTTTATGTTATTCACCAATTCCCAGACCTCATTCAACAAATGATTTGATTGAAGCTGCAGAAACTAATCGTTTAAATGCAGGTCTAAGCAGTGTTAATCTTAAAGAGGTTAGAGATGTGCAGGATTCTCCTGTAGGTTTGGGATTCCTCAAGCAAGGGTCTGATAAGAAGATTAATAACGATTCCACTTCTGATGCTCAAACACCAATATCAGTTTCTTCTCCAACTTTCTTCAACAAATTCAAATCAGGTAACATTCCTTCGTTTGTTCCCGTCAGGTTTGTTAAAGAAGGAACAATTGTTGAATCATCAGGCAATGAGAATCCTACAAGCAAAGCCAACACGATAGGAGATGTCAATCAAGATCCGTTGGAGAATGATCTGTGTATACGAGACTGGATAAGCTCAGATGATGAATCAATCACAGAGGAGCGTGTTGGTTCCTCACAGATCAAGATATCTCCTGACATTGTCAAGTCACAAAAGCTTCCAAAAGCTGAATCAAGACCAATACGGATCTCTTCTCCAATTGCAAAGCATCCCAGTAAATCAGAAAAGATCTCATTCACTGCTCAGCACGAGAAACTACAGAACAAGCAAGAATCTGCTACAAGCTCCAAGCAATCCTCATCACCACCTCCACAACACGGGACTACAAAGAATCAAAAGCTTTTCAAGGCTTGTTTTGAGTGTGGAAAAGAAGGGCATGTGGTAAAGAAATGTCCTCAAAGGCTTGCTACGAATGGTAAAGGCAAAACAAATTGCTTCTCCGAATGTAAGTATAAAAAGAATGTTCCAGACGGTAAAGGCAACACGGGTTGCTTCTCTGGATCAAGAGGTAAAAAGCACACATCTTTGAATGGTTGGATGAAAAACCCTCCATCCAAACCTTTTCATGTGAAGCCGGTTTCACATGATCCAAAGATTAAAATGACCAAAGGTTTCAAATCAAATTCTTTTCCTTCCGATCTTAAACAGAAAATGATTTCCAAATTTAATTCATTCAAATCCAAGTTAATTGAACCGAAGCAAATTTGGCAAATTAAAAAGATGAATACTTCTCCCCCTCTTGAGTATGTCCTGAACATACCTTGACTGACTTATGAAGATACTATTTTCAACTTGCTTCACTTGAATTCCCAGAAAGAAATTGAGTTCTCCCATTGGACTCATTTCAAATCTCTCTTTCATCAGCTTCTGAAAGTCTTTGCAGAGCTTTGGATTAGTTGAACCAAAGATGATGTCATCCACATACACTTGAACTAGCAATATGTCATTTCCCTGTCCTTTGATGAAGAGAGATCCATCTATAGTACCTCTCCTGTATCCATGTTTGCAAAGATACTCAGACAGTGTCTCATACCACTTCCTGGTGCTTGATGCAACCCATAAAGAGCTTTGTCAAGCTTGCAGACATAATCAGGATGATCAGGTTCTACAAAACCAGGTGGCTGTTTGACATACATCTCTTCATCAATCACCCCATACAGAAAAGCACACTTCACATCAAGCTGAAAGACCTTGAAGTTCTTGGATGCAGCAAATGCCAGGAATATCCTAACAACTTCTAGTCTTGCTACTGGAGCAAAAACATCAGTGTAGTCAATCCCTTCTTCTTGTGTGTATCCTTGAACAACTAGTCTAGCCTTGTTCTTGATGATAATGCCTCTATCATCCTTCTTATTCCTAACACCCATTTGGTTCTAATGGTAGTCTTCCTATGAGGAAGAGGACAAAGGTTCCAAACTTTTTGCCTTTTAAATTGAAGCAAATCTTGTTGCATAGCTTCAACCCAACTTCCATCCTTTAGAGCCTCATCAACTTTCTTTGGCTCTATCTGGGATAAGAAACAAGAGTGAAGACAAACATTTGCTTCATGGGTTTGTCCTCTTATTCTTACCCCTGTGACAATATCTCCAATGATGTTTGTGGTGGGGTGAGACTTGTGGATCCTAAGCTGAGGGATCACAACAAGTTGCTTAGAAAGATCTAAATTTGAGAAATTTAGATCTGGCATAGATGTTTCACCCTCCACATCACCACACTTATCAAGATTGACTTGATCCAATGAGCGTGTGACATCATTGATGTTGTCATCTATGGTGTGGTTATTAGCATCAAGGAATTCTTGATCACTGTCACCACCACAATTGTTGTCTTCTACAATTGAGGTATCCTTATCTGGTTGTGGAGCCTCTGAGCTAGAATTTGAAGGCACCCCAGATGTATCAGCTGAGTTTGTCATTGTAGTACTGATAGAAACCTCATTTGCAGGAGTAGTTCCATCTAAAGCTGAAGACGTATGAGTTGAAGGTCTTCTTAGCTTAACTCTTGGATCAGGATCACCTGTATTTAAATTTTCTGCAGATCCTGAAACATTCTCACAAGATTTGTTAAAACAGTAGGTAACTAAATCAAGATCAAATAGCCAATCAGGACCAGAACCAGCCACACAGGGTGTATGTTCATTGAAAGTCACATTGGCTGACTCCTCAACAATTCTAGTTCTGAGATTGTATACTCTATAAGCCTTATCTTGAGAAGAGTATCCTATGAAATGTCCATCATCTTATTTCTCAGCAAATTTGGCAATTTGATCTTTGGTATTCAAGATGGTGCAAGGACATCCAAATGACCTGAGAAAGCCAATGAAAGGATTTCTCTTGTGCCAAAGTTCATAAGAAGTCTTACCATGTGTCTTAACTACTAAAAATCTGTTTTGCACATAACAAGCAGTGTTTACTGCCTCTGCCCAGAAGGTGATGGGCAGTTTAGAGTCAGACAGTATAGTTCTTGCAGCTTCAATTAGTGTCCTGTTTCTCCTCTCAGCAACTCCATTTTGCTGAGGAGTCCTGGGAGCACTATATTATCTTGTAATACCTTTTTCATCACAAAATGTATCAAGGGTTTGATTCTTGAATTCAGTCCCTTGATCATATATGGTTTTGACCTTGTGATCACTTTGATTCTCAATCTTTAAGATGAAATTCTTCAGAATCTCAGGGGTCTCATCCTTAGTTCTAAGAAAGAAAACCCAAGTGAATCTTGTAAAATCATCTGTGATCACCAAACAATAAGAGGTCCTTCCTAGACTCATTACACTGGTGGGGCCAAAGAGATCCATATGTAATAAGTGTAGGGGAGTAGTGATAGAGTTTCTTTCCTTAGGCTTGTGAGATACCTTATACTGCTTCCCTTTCAGGCATGCAACACAATGATCATCACTTGTAAACTCTTTCTTTGGTATTCCAGTTACCAAATCATGTTTAATTAGATTATTCATGTTTTTAAAGTTTACATGGCACATTCATTTATGCCATAGGAAAGACTCATCACTATTGGCTTTAGACAGAAAGCATGAAACTTCTCCAGAGGGAGATGTTTCTTGCAAGTCCATCTTGTACATGTTCCTTTTTCTGGGGGCTCTAAGCAGGATGTGCTCATGAGGAATGACCACTCCAGGCTTGAGAACAATGCACTCATGCTGAGTAAAGAGCATGTTATGACTCTGATCAGAAAATTGGGATAGACTCAGAAGATTGTACCCAAGCTCCTTGACAAAGTTTACCTTTTCAATTCTGAGCTTACCATTGGTGACCTTGCCCCTTCCACAGAAGAGCATGTTATGCAACAGTAATAGATCCTATGGTTGTGCTAGGAGGATCTTGAGCTGTTGTTGATGGAGAATTTTTAGTCACTTGGTCTTTCTTAGACTTCCACACCACCTTTGGAGTCTATGACTTGACCTTCAAAACTTCGAAAGCTTTTGTAACTTCGGAAGTTTTGATGATTGAACTTTTGGAAGATTCTGCAGTCACTGCAGCAGACTTCAGTGCTTCAGAATAATTCCTTTCTTCCGAGACCAACTTCTCTTCCGAAGGTAATTTTCCATTTACCTTCTTCTTAGATTTGGAGCTTCCGAAGGAAACAGATTTTCCTTCCGAAGCTTGAATCTTCTTGGAACTCTTTGAAGTCTTTATCTTGGTCATATGGACAGTACTTTTAGGATTGTATGGACAATCCTTAGCAATGTGAGAGGTACTTTAACACATGACACACACCATTTTCTTCTTCACAAGAGTCTTCTTATGAGAACAAGGCTGTCTTTGGTCACATGCCTTCTCCACCTTCATCTTTGCAGATGCTGAGGCAGTCCTTTTGGACTGGGAACTGTTCTTGGAGTTTGATGGTCTAGGCTGTGCAGCAGTGGTACAAAGCAGATCAGTCTTCTTCTTGGTACTGAGATGATTTGAACAAGAACCAGAACTCTTAGCTGAAGAGTTTTGGTTGTTGTCTTCAGTCTTTACTACTTCAAACCCTGCAGAGATAAAAACTTGAATCTGCTTAGAGTCAAAAGTAGCCTTGATCTCTTGAGCCTTCCTTGCTTTTCTTTTGCTCTTCCTGATCAAGTTCTTTCTCATTGACTTGGTCATCACAGTAATCTTCTTCTTCTCAGAAAGATATTGGCCCTTCTTAGAATCCTCCTCTTCACTCTTCTCAGAGGAATTCTTTACTATCTTTTCTTCATCCTCTTCACTCATAGGATCTATGAGAGGAATCTCATCTTCACAAGTTCCACACCTAGGAGATCTTACAAACAAGATTGTGTGTGTAGGAGCTATCTCATTGGATCCCAGTCCCTGCTTATTTTGATAACACACCTTGTTGTGCACGGATAAGGATATCATGTTCTTGAAGGTCTCTTCTTCAAGAACATTCTTTTCTGCGCTGGCTTTGCTGATCACAAGCTCAGCCTGGCACTCAGTCAGCTTGGTTATGAGATCTTTGATTTGAGTCCTAAAATCTATATGCTCATGTTTTAGAACTGAAATGGTTTTCTCTAAGTCCTCTATCTTCAGTTTATAATCATTTTCAGACTTTCTAAAATCAGATTTTAAAATGTTTAAGGACTCAAGATCAGATCTCATCTCCAAGTTATAGGACCTGTATCTATTAACTTTAGCAATGCATTCAGGAGTATAAAGATGTTCCAATACATTGGCTTCATCATGATCTGCCATTAGTGCTTGGTTTGGAGAAGCATCTTCCACCTGATAGCTCCAATCAAAGCCTCATTCTTCAACAGCAACTGCAGCTTGCTGCTTTGGCTTCTCATTCTGGGGGGCTTTCTCAGTGTAGTTTGGTTTGGTTTGTGCTTGGCCACCATTTGTTCTAGGTGCCTTACACTCTCTGGCAAAGTGGCCCATCAAGTTACAGTTATAACACTTGACTTTGCCTTTGTCCAGGCCAAACTTTCCACTAGTTGCATTGCTTGGAAACTTCCTTCCAGTTCTCTTGTAGAACTTCTTGGCTCTGTAAATGAGAAGAGCCATCTGCTAGACTATTTCCATGTATTCCAGATCATCTGGATGGATACAGTCCAGGTCTTCAAGAGTGAAAAGAAAGTTGCCACAGCTTTCATCAGAAGACACAAAGGCTTGAGAAGAGCTTGTCTCTTGGAATGGGCTTCCTTGAGTGTAGTTCTCCCTAGGTGTCTCTGGGAAGGTGATGAAAGGACCCTTTGGTGAGTTGTCGGGTAGCATATGAGATGATGTTAGGGTTCTATGCTATCCCTTTCAACCACGTGCAAGGCTGAACTTAATTGATTGTTGGAGTTGCCAGATGAACCTTGCATGTTCATCTCCATCTGGTAGCCACTGAGAATCCCATAAAACTCTGTCAGAGTAAGAGTTTTGAGATTTTCAGTTCTCTTGATCACCACACAGTAGTGTGTCCATTGCCTAGGAAGTGAGGACATAAACTTCCTTACAATGTCTCTGTTCTCAAGAGGAACTCCTCGATCCACAAGGGTATCCGCTATCTCAACATACCTGAAGTATTGCTGAGTCATGGTTTCACCTGTTTTGAAGGTGAAGTTTTCAAACTGCTGCTTCAGGAGATCCTTCTTGTTCTCCTTGGCTTCAAAAGAACCTTCATACATCAGTTTCAGTGCATCCCACAACTGTTTAGCCGTTTTGCACTTCTTGAAACCTCTGTACACAGAGTTTGGAAGGGCAGTTTGAAGGGCTGTCATGGCTGTTCTATTGATCTATACTCTCTTCCTATCTTCATCAGAGTAGTTAGCCACATCTTTGGGGATCATACCAGCACCAGTAGCAGAAGGAGTGCCTAGGCATGAAAGGTCCATTCTCAACAGACTTCCACATTCTTGAGTCTAAAGACCTGATGAAACCTTCCATTCTCAGGCACCAGGTATCAAAGTCATCAAGAGTGATCAGTGGGGACTTGTTCATGGTTCCAGTTTCCATATCAGTCTTAGAAATGGCTGCCATTGAAAAGTTTAATATTTGTGTGTGAGAGGGATCTTAAGATGGTGAGATCTTATATCAAGAGTCTGAAATGCTCTGATACCAATTGCAGGACCGTTGAAGGGTGGTCACTTACAACACAACAACACAAAGAGGAGATTAACCAAACTTAATCAAACAGTAAACTGGATTAACCACAAGTATGATACTAAGAACACAAGTAATAAGTAAAAGACAGAACAATGATTGGTTTTCAAGGATGCAGTATATTGCTTTCTCAAGTTCTATTACAAGTGTTACAAAGCATGAAAGAAAGATATAAGAGCATGGAATACTTATACTACATCCTACAGCCGGCCATACTTTGAAAGCCAGCTGGATACAATTGACTAGAAAACTACAAAATCAATTGTAGAGTCAAAAGGTAGATTTGCCTTTTGACAAGTGACTATGACATGCCATAGCTCACATCCTAATATATTACAAAAAGGATAAAAGTACATAAAATAGAAAGCATGGACTCAAGACCTCAATGTACAGTTTACCAAAAGCATGGACCTTTCACCAACTCATGTAAGTTGGTGACTTTACAGAGTTGCAGCGGAAAGGTGGTCCAGCTTTATGGTAAAGTACATCAGATAAAGGCATATCTCTAAAAGTCTTCGAAAGAAATCTGTCTTCACTCTTTGGCTTCAGAAGACTTTGTCTTTGAAGCTTCAGAAGACTTCACTTTTGGCTTCGGAAGATATTGTCTTGGCTTCGGAAGATTTTACACTTAGAATATTTCAAGTGCGTGGTGTAAAACTTCCGAAGCATTTCTACTTCAGTTCTTTAGTGATGCTTGTAGAGAGACTTTGGATGTTTTGGCTGCATCAGACTTATAGGAATCCTTACATAACTACATTGGAGTCACTCTACAAGCTAAAGGTAAGGCAAGTTCGCTCAGAAAACGGCACCAAGTTCAAGAACCAATGGATAGAGGCATTCTGCAAAGAAAAAGGAATTGTGCACCAGTTCACATCTGCCTACACTCCTCAAATGAACAGAGTTGCTGAGAGAAAGAATCGAAGCTTGATAGAGACAGCCCGGACAATGCTAGCAGACTCGAAACTGCCAATCCAATTTTGGAACGAGGTAGTAGCTAACGCATGTTACACCCTAAATCGAGTTCTGGTAGTCAAACGTCATGGTAAAATGTGTTACGAGTTGCTCCAACGACGTAAACCTAATCTAGAGTACCTCGAACCGTTTGGCGCACCATGTACGCGACTGGAGAAAAATAAGTCAGGGAAATTCAGTGAAAAGGCTGAAGAAGGAATTTTTCTAGGATACAACATACCGAATAAGAGATTTTACAACAACTCAACGGGTCAAGTAGAAGTGTGGTGCAACGTCGGCGTTCATAGATACACCACCCCCCTGCTGGTAAAGGACCCGCATTCTTCTTCGATTATGATGGATTCTTTAAGTCCTTCAACATCCATCTCTCCCCTTCTGATGATGAGTTAGCGACCAGAATGATGTATGATGTTTTAAACACACCGTCTCTAGACTCGTCAACATCAGTTCCACACGGGGAGTCTTCAAGTTCTTTAGGGGGAGCTCTTGATGTAAATGACTCCTCCTCTGATGATGAAGAAGTGGAGACTGAACAAGTGAACCAGGAGGAACAGGTTCCTGCTACATCAAGTACACAAGCATCAAACCCTGATGCCTCTGTCACTTCAGAACCTCATACCCCAACAGCTTCAGATACTGAAGCTGTGGTTCACAATTTGGATAATGAGGTAGCTGTTCCCACCACTCCTGGATCACGACTAAATGTTTATAACCCTTTGGACAATGTCATCGAAGATGTTCGATCAGGAGTACAGACTAGAAATCAGCTATACTCAGCTGATTATGGCTCAGTCATGGAAAAG
This sequence comes from Flaveria ramosissima, assembly GCA_025215565.1. NCBI lineage: Eukaryota > Viridiplantae > Streptophyta > Magnoliopsida > Asterales > Asteraceae > Flaveria > Flaveria ramosissima. The sequence continues at coordinate 7,516,340 of CM046042.1, read as the reverse complement.
GGATATCTTCACGACGGTGCTTATCGATGTTTTGTGTCTCAATTTGAGCCAAAATATGTTAGTAAAGCATTAAACGATGAGGCATGGGTAAGTGCGATACAAGAAGAACTCCTACAGTTCAAGAAGCTAGGAGTATGGACCCTTGTGGACAGACCAAAAGGTGCTAAACTCATTGGAAATAAATGGGTCTTGAAATGCAAGAAAGATGATCAAGGGGTAATAATTCGCAACAAGGCTCGACTTGTCGTTCAAGGTTTTAGACAAGTCAAAGGAATTGATTATAATGAAGTGTTTGCACCTGTGGCAAGGATGGAAGCAATCCGTATCTTCCTAGCCTATGCCTCTTACATGAAGATCAAAGTTTATCAATTAGATGTAAAGATTGTATTTCTTCATGGTGAAATCCGGGAGACAGTGTACGTCAGTCAACCCGAAGGATTTGAGGATCCGTATCATCGGGACAGAGTTTACAAACTAGATAAGGCTCTTTACGGGCTCCATCAAGCCCCAAGAGCATGGTATGAAAAGCTCTCGACTCATCTTGTGAAACACGGCTTTCGCAGAGGTGTGATTGATTGTACACTGTTCATCAAAGTAAAGGATGGTGACTTACTGCTTGTATAGATTTATGTTGATGACATAATCTTTGGTTCCAAAAACGAAGATCTATGTAAAGAATTTGAAGCAGTAATGGAAGCTGAATTTGAGATGAGTGCCATGGGAGAAATGAAGTTCTTTCTCGGGTTGCAGGTGGATCAGACACCAAAGGGAATATTTCTGCATCAAACCAAGTATGTAGGTGATATCCTAAGTTGGTTCGATATGGAGAATGCTTCGCCAGCTGGGACTCCACTAGCTACAAACCACGACGTGGCACCCGACGAAAATGGTGATCTAGTAGATGCCACCATGTACCGAGGAATGATCGGATCCCACATGTACCTCACTGCCTCACGACCTGATATTATGTACGCGACATGTCTCTGCTCTAGATATCACGCGAAACCGAAAGTCAACCATCTCATAGGAGTCAAAAGGATATTTCGCTATCTGAAGGGTACTCCAACACTTGGGTTGTGGTATCCTCATGACGATGACTTTGAGCTTACAGCTTATAGCGATTCTGATTATGGCAGTTGCAAAATGAACTACAAGTCCACTTCAGTAGGATGTCAATTCTTTGGGAGAAGATTTGTTGGAGCTGTAAAAGATAGTCTATATTATCAACAGAGAGAAAGTTAACAAAAGTCAACGTCACGGTCAAAGTCAACAAAAGTCAAACCGGACACGTTCGAGACGAAGAACCGAGACGAGACGTTGAAGATTTAGATGACTAGGAGTTATATTGTAATAAATATATTTTGTGTGAACAAAATATATTGTAACTTGTTTTTAGTCATTTTTATGCTTAATATGTAATTTTGTATTAATTAGCCTAAGTCTAGGGGGTTAAGTGCAATTAGTGAATATTAGTCTAGACTATAAATAGGTTAATTGTCATTAGTGTTGGTGTATGGTTGAATGACCAATAGATTGAGGGGTTTACTTGTAAACACATATTTTGCAATCTAATTGAAGATCAAAGGGGTTTTAATTGTGATTATCATATTTTGATCTAATTCTTCATGATTTGATTCAAGTTTGATTATCCTGGATTTACAAGATTAGTCACGTGGCAGTGTAAGAAGCAGACATCGGTTGCTCTGTCAACTTGTGAAGCTAAATACGTTGCTGCTGCAAGCTGCTGTTCACAAATCATCTGGATTCAACAGCAAATGCGGGACTACAGTTTAAAAATTCTATAACACTCCTATATTTGTTGATAATTCTGCTGCTATAGCCGTAACTAAAAATCCGGTCCAACATCCTAAAACCAAACACATCGGAATTAAATATCACTTTATACGTGATTGTTTTGAAAAAAAATTAATCGATGTTGTTAAAATTAATACGGACTTTCAACGCGCTGACCTCTAAACAAAAGCGTTTGATAAACCAAGATTTTTATATCTGTTAGAGGTCAACGACTTAAAAAAGAAACGTGAAGTGATTCCAGAAAATGATTGTCCTTAGTCCGACGAGTAGAGTTATTTTTTATTTTTTATTTTCTTTTATTTTTCGTATTTTAATTTCCTGTTTCTATAAAATCCAAAAACTCAAAAAATATTTTTGGTTTTAGAATTTTAGGGGGAGAATAGGTTAGAGTAGTATTAAATTAGTTGTTTTAATTTCAGTCCTTAAAAAAACGAGGGAGAAGGACAGCGTAACTAAAAGGATAGAAATCAAATCTGTGATACTGATTCAACATATTTGGAAAATGATAGTACACGAGGAACAGATTATTTGGGACTTCAAAAATTTTAATGATAAAGATGCAAAATTCAAAGTATAAATCTGAGCAGTCTAAGCAAAATAAAAGGAAAAATGATAGTAAAACTAGTATGCTACTAAGGTAACATAGAGAAAGTAGACCTAGCGGTTGCAAGGTCATTATATGATGTGTCGGTAGATTCAACACAATAGATGAGTAGACCTCATTGGTGACTTAAATACAAACTAAATTGTTCAACTTGCTATGGGTTCCCATCTTATCCCTGGTTAACACAATCAACGTAGTTCTAATAAGGGGTGACGAGCAAATAAAGGCAACAAATGTGTGCAAATGACCATAAAAAGAGCAAAGCACGAAAAAATGTGTAAGCGCTATCAAGCTGATAACAAATGTTGTTGGTGCTTTACGTGCAAAAAGAAAAGAAAAATGCTCTCACAAGAAGATAGGTTGTGTGCCTCTCTGCTGTGAGATGGCACTGACCTAAGGATAAGCATAACCTAAATATTCAAGAATTCATTGTTGTTTGCGCCTCTCTGCTGTGCGATGGCACTGACCTGAGGCTTGGCATCTCTTTGAAAGCTCTTAGAATAGTTTCTTCTTGTCAAAATACCCGTAGACCGCTCAAAAATCTCTTGAGGAATGTTGATTACCATATAAGCGTGGGATCCACAAATGCTTGTTGAAATAATTAAACCTTAATTCATCACCAATGTGTGTCAAAAATCAGTGTATGGATTTAAGAGGACAAGTATACTGACAATCATCGTGGCTGCACTTCTTAAAAGTTTAAATCAGCGTGTGCATCTTATAGCTCTAGTATGATTTCCTAAACTTGCTAATGACTCTCGATAAAAACAAGAATCTAGCATCAAAAGGTTTTGGTAACTTGTCCCAAATGATTCTGGAATACCTGTATGATTCCAAAATGAATCATACCAGAAATGATTAACTGGAATTGAAGCTGTGATGTCCTTGAAGTAAAATCAATTAGAATTATTCTAATAGGTTGTATTTCATCTCTAATCAAAAATACAAAAATATGTCTTGTTATTGTTCTTAATTTCAAAGTTATTATGTTTAGTTTTAGTAAATTTTAATGTAAGAGTCGGACTCAACAACTCGTCGTAATTTGGGATTCACTCACTAAAAGAGTCACGTCTAAGGTGACCAATGGGGTTTTCAAATGTAAAAGGATCACGTCTGAGGTGATCAACAATTTTTCTAAGTTAAATGGTCATTTCTGAGATGATCAATGGTCAAAATGTCTTATCAATAAGTAAAATGACTAAGTGTATGAATGGTCATAAGGTCAAACTCATAAGTATGAGCCATTCGCACGACCGGACCATGAGTTTGGACCATTCGTACGATTGGACCATACGTATGAGCCCAATCGCACGACTAAACCACACATTTGGACCAGACGTGCGACTGGACCATAAGCATGGGTCAATCCATACGATTGGATCATCAGAATGAACCAATCACACGAATGGAGGTGACCGAATGAGACAGTCGCACGACTGAATCCTAGTCGCACGACTGAAGGTGACCGACTGAGCAGTCGCACGACTGAGCCTCAGTCGCACGAATCAACAGTGCGATTAGGTTCAGTAACACGACTGAAGGAAACCTTAGTATAAATAGAGGGGGAGTCGGTCGCAGTCATTCATCACCCCCAAATCGCCCCAAATCGTACGACTGCAATACCACTCTGCCCAAATTTCATTTCAGTGATTTAGCACCATATTTGTGATTCGTAGTGATTCCGCATCGTTTCTACAGGTAATGCAGGACTAGAATTGATCAAAGTGCACAGATTAATCAAGGCCTAAGTGTTAAAATCGATCCAAAACTAATACCAAGATATAACCACTAAATAAACCACTAATATGTATTTAAATGTCAAATTATTTAGTACTAAGAGTTATGTTGATGAATTGCGACTCGAATGAGACTAACTTAAATGTTTAACATCAAGTATTGATCAAAAATCGATCCTACAGTACAAAACAGAGACGTTATGCGATTGGACACACTGATGAACTTCAATCGCACGATTGAATTGGGCGAATGACTCAATCGTACGAATGAACCATGCGCATGAACTCTGTCGCACGACTGATTCAACCGCATAGAACAGCATACGACTTAGTTGAGTCGCAGGTTCATTCGCACGACTGAGCTCATTCGTACGACTGAGACTCAGTCGGATTCTCCATTCGCATGACAGAACAGAAGGATTCAAGTCCAATAAATTCAACTGTCATTCACTTACACACACTCTAACATTATCTATCTTGTGTTACAGCAGCATGGCGAGTCAGTGGATGATGAGCACTAAGCACAACATATGTGCTAATCTAGACACTACGTCCCGGAACGCATCTGAGTTCGCGTACATTATTTCATTTCTACAGAGATCGAGGATTTTCAGAGCTATCTCCACGCCTTGCACACCATACAGGTCGATACCCAGCAGGCTTTCTGGGAAGCGCTGTTGTAGATAGATCCTCAAAGCCTCACCGTATTCGGAGTTACATCTTTGGCCAGGCCATTGACATCAGTGAGGAGGATCTAAGGACGGTCTTAGAGTTGGGAGCTGATGGCGATTGCCCTACCAGACTGCATCCGTTGACTGTCCGAGGTTGCTTTCTTCGGGCTAAGTACTCGGGGGACATCAAAGCAGGTGTGCTCAACAAGAGCAACCTGTGCCCCCAATTCAAGTACTTAGCCCATATGCTGTTGAAGTGTATTGCCTTAAGGAAGGGAGGTTTTGATGAGCTTTCTGATAAGATCCAGAATGCCTATGTGGCTCTGGTTCTGAATCATCCTTTCAGCTTTTCGAGGATGATCTTCACTTACTTGGTGGAGAACATAGATGCCAAAGGCAAGGAAGGCTTCTGCATGTACCCACAATTCATACAGATGATCATCGACCAGAAGCTTCCTTCGCTGCCCAAGGAGAAAGAGGATGTTGTGGTGCTCGAGGTCATGGACGAAACTACTCTTGGGAGGATGAAGGTTTATCGAGGCAAGCAGGTGAAGCCGCCGGTAAGGAGGCTGTTTGGGCATTTGATCCGGGAGGACTACGTGGCACCAACGAAGATGAAGTGGCATCACGATGATAGTGACTCAGATTCTGAGCCGATTGTGCTCCCATCCGACGATTTTGATGATGATGTCAGTGGTGATGGTGGAGATACTGGCCCCACCCAATCTAGGGCCACTACCACAGATGTTATATCTCCATCATCCACCCATGGAGGAGCTGAGACGGCAGGATTCCATCAGGACTTTCGGCCTGATGAGGAGGAGGAGTCCGATGAGGAACCTTTAGTTCGGACGGTGGGCAGCAGGGTGGTTGCCACCGAGCGAGGGATTAGGGCGGTAGGTGGACGCCAGGGTGAGTCTGGGGAGGCTGCTATTGATCCATCTTACTCCCCAGACCAGCCCAGCAGCCAAGGGGGAGCATCCTCCTCGAAGGGATCGAGGAAAAAGAGGATGGCTCAGCCACATGGGATGAAGAGTAAGAGACGGAGATTCACTTTGATCACCACCTCTACCACCACCATCACCACAGCTACCACCACCACTACCACACCCACTACCACTACTACCACACCATCTACCACTACTACCACACCACCCACCACTACTACCATACCACCCACCATTACTACCACACCTCCACCCTCCACTACTACAACCATACCTCCACCAGCTACACCTATACCACCACCCATCTTTACCACAGCTACCACCACTACCACCACCCATCGAGCCGGGACTTCATCACAGGTCCCACTGAGCTTTGGATCCTCTCTGCCCTCCGTTGGGTTAGAGGAGCAGCTGGCCAATCTAAACCGGATTGTGCTTAAGCTGCTTGCTACTGATGAGCAACGAGCTACACAACTAAACCAGTTGATGGAGCTCAATGCTGCTCAGGCTTAGCAGGTAGCAGCTCAGAATCATGAGATTGCTGAGCTTCGTGAGCTGCAGACATCTTCAGTACAGAGGATAGATGATCTTGAGGTGAAGAACAAGAAGTTGATGCTACGACTCAAAGGCTCCAAAGATGAGCCCCTCAAGATCAGAGAAGGAGACGATGATGGTGATGATGACGATGATGAGGATGATGAGGATGATGATGATGAGACGGATGAAGAAGGTGATGGAGCTGAAGGAGAGGAGAAGGGAGAAGATGAAGATGAAGGAGATGATGCTGCTGCATCAGCATCCACACAGGCAAGAGAGAGAAGGTCAAAGAAGGCTCAGGATCAGGGAGCCTCACCCACAGCCCCTCCGGCTGACGAGCCCGCTATTCAGGGCAAACGTATTGATTAGATATTTATGTATTTGAAAGCTTTTGTACTTGAATCATGTATTAAAATTGTGTACTTAATGTTTATATATATTTAATGTTTAAACTGTCTTGATTATTGACTAATGATTGATGTGTTACATGTTTAAATCAAGCAGATCAAACATATCAGCAAGATGAATACGATGTTGCTCCCCTTCAGCAAATCAAGTCTCAACTCACAATGATTCTTGATTTGCAAGGGATTGTTAGACGGTCAGTGAGCTATACTCCCGAAGAAGGAGAAATCATTCATGACCTGACTGACGAGCAACTTGCTGAGATGTTCAGGCTGAACCCGGACGAGATTGTCAATGATGCTCCTACTTTTGATGTTGCAAGTGATGATGAGCTCAACGACATAGATGAAATTGAGATAGAGGATGTCACTGCTAACCATTATCCAGAGTACACTGACCGAGAGGGAAATGTAGTCCCCAACTTTGGTGATACTCTCGGCAGTGATAAATTTGACAAGATGGATTAGATGGAGAAAGAGGCTGAGAAGACCGAGGGTCAAGCCCAAGCCTCAGACGCCGATGTTGACATCAAAAAGGCTGAATGGGCGGCTTGTTTTTCTGAGATCCGAGCCATGCGTACTGCACAAAAGCCAAATGTCTACACCAAGCTATACAAAGTCAAGAAACACTTAAAAGGTGTCAGGCAAGATCATTGCATGGGCTTATTTTAAGGATCTGAATGTGTATGCAGTGAAAAGAGAAAAGGGCATAGAGTACTTTAGGTTCCCACATGATCTAAAGACTCTCCTTGGTTTTGAGCTCAACCAGCTAGCACGCCTAAATTTGTTGTATGCTAACCCGAGAAAGATGTCAGGCTGGTTTGAGGCTGCATTGAGAAAAGAATACCACACCAGGTGGGTTAGCTATAGACCTCAACAACTGAAGAGGTACATCAAACGGTCTGAAGTTGATCCTATTACTGGAAAGCCAAAGGTCGTGCTGAAGTGGAGTCCTCCGCGCACTATGTCTAAGATTCCCTTACGGGAAATGCCACAGGACTTCACTCCACACTTTAAATGATGGTATTACGATTGAAGAACAGGTGAAGCTGTCATAGTCTTACAGAAGGAGAGCCAAATGGATACTATCCGGGTGTTTGACCCTATGTGGCTGACCAACTTGTCTGTTGTCTATACCTTATACAAGTGGCCACTATTCTATGACTCGAAGGATATTGTACAAGTCCTCCAGTTTTAGAACGTGATAAGACTCTGTTTTGCATTCGAGATACATGTCGGAGTTACAATAGAGGAAAAGTACAAGAAGTTTGAGGAGTTAATGAAGAATGTTAGACAATGATGTAAACTAGGTCCAAGGGGGAGTTTGTTGATACATATGTACCTAGTTTTGGAGCTTAATGTTAAATGTCTTTCATGTCTTACATATATGCAATGAATGAGTTGAATGAAATATGTGTTTGATGCTTATATATTTTAATGTTTCATTGTTTATTGTGTCATAACGCATATTGAACTAACAATATAGGTTTGTGGTTGTTTACATAGTTCTTAGTCAAGAATGGTTGAGAAATGTGTTTAAACTTAATTGTATGAAGTATTCATGCGAATGGACCATGCTAATGGACCATACGCATGAACACTTCATGCTAATTGACCAATCGCACGACTGAACCAGGAGACTGGATCAGTCGCACGATTGAGACATAAGATTGGCTCAGTCACATGACTGAACCTTTAGTCGTGCGTATGGACCAATCGTATGATTCAGTCGCACGACTGAACCATACTAATGGTTCAGTCGCACGATTGACAAACCCTAACCTATAAATACCGCTTAATTCGTGGAAAAACGCAACACTTGAAAAATTTCGACTCACATGCGTACCCTAGCCGTCCAGAGACCCTAGAGAACCTGTTCCAACTTCATAGATCGCAGTTGATCGTGTTCTAATCGTTCATAATGTTTCTTTAATCTCTAGATTGATCAAAACTGCTTTCTCACTGATTGGATCGCCAATCAAATAGGATTCCGCACTATTAGGTATACACGCATTATCAGTTAGTACTCCGTCCGTACACGATCCTAACATGAATTTCTTTATTAAACTTATTTTATTTATATTAATGAATTATATGGATTAGAAGTGTAGTTTAAATAATATTGTGAATTGTTTTATTCAATTTATCATTTAAACAACTTATAATAATTCATTGATTTATAAATAATTTTTTTCATAAAGTTATAAAGTTTTATTAATCATTTTACAATTAATAACTAAATGGAAAAGTCTTATTAAAATTTATAAAGTTTAATAAATTTATGAAGTCTATTGGTCAATTATGAGTTTTAATTATTAAACTAAAATAAATAATTAATATACAAAGTTTATTATTCTTACAAATATATAAAGTCTATAAAAGTTTTATAAACTAATTATTGCTTTAATGGAGTTTATAAATAAATAATTTGAATTATTTTAAAACTAGGATGTTATAAGTTTTGGGTTCAAAATGTAATTCTTGAAACTTTGTTTTAAAAGTTTTTTTTGACATACAATAATAACAATTCAAAATTAGAGGGGCCAAATGTGTAACTTTGTTATAAAACCCAAACCAACCCCCCTTCCACCGTTGACCATCTCCGGCCACTGGTCCGGTGGTGCTCCGGCGAGCCCAAAAACCCCACAAACCATCGGTTTCAACCAAATTAAACCATATCTTAACCATCTGAACCTGTTTTGAAACCTTACCCTTCATCAATTCGAATAAACCATAAGTTTCATCACATTTAAACTTGAAACTGAACCCACATTCATAGAATTGAAACCATTTGACATGAAACTGATCAAATAGACACTTAATACGGGTGTAAATGTTCTAATCGATTCCTTAAATCAATCTTTAACCTCTATTGCATTCGAAATACTCGCGAACACCATGTTCGGTTACCACCTTCACTTGCGACCTTCAACTACTCGTGCCTCACACCCAGGACAAACTTAACAGAAATTGGTTAAGGGCTTCTCATCAACATCTTCTACGGAAGCTTTACACGTGTTTAATAGGATTATCGACATGAATATCTCTCGAATTAATATCTTCTATGGTCACGACTATCTTCGTCTCTTGTTCATCAGTCCGAGCTTTAACCTGGTAATTCCACACACAAACACACACGAATACATCTGGGGAACAAAAGCCCCATGTTTTGTATCGATTAAAATTTTGTTTTTGTGATCAATTTGGATCAAAATCAAGTTAGGGTTTATATGGATTTAGGGGATTGAAATTAATGTTTTTAAACATTTTAAAGGAGCTTTTAGACAGATCCGAGCTTTGGCCCAACCGAATAACATCCTACACTCACACACCAGAGGTCTGGGGTTCGAACCCAGCCTCCAACAAATTTTTTAAGTGAATTTTATGTATTTTAAATTTCAGAAACTTTATTAAAATATTATTAAATCAAAATGAAAATTATTCTAGAGGCCTCGTCAGCTGAAGAAGAAGCACCGTTACTAAAAGTACTATTGGAAACTAAGGAAGAGCTAAATATATCAGTTGTTGATGCAATTGCCGAAAGCACTGGACTAAAGGCCTCGTCAGCATATGAATCCTCAGGAAGAATGGTGGTTTACATAAGAGGCACCTAGGCCATTGAAGATGATATGTAAAGGCATGGGTGACTCTTGAAGCTGAACTAACCTAACTTCATAAACAACAAAAGGACACACTTGAGTTTGAACTTAAAAAATCAGTCGAGGTGATATTCGGCCAACCGGATGTTGAAACTCAAACGAAAGTTAACTCTGACTAAATGTGGAAACAAATGGCCAAGAAGTCACTAAGGATGCTGAGAGAGCTCAGACAACTACCGACGATCCCAAGTCAGCTGGTAAGGCAGCTAGTGTAACCATCAGACCTTTGACAGTCAGATCTACTGAAATCTCTACCCTTGACAAAGATAAGAGACCTATGACTGCTGAATAGAAAACTGAAATTGAGTCCAAGAAATCAAAGGACAAATTTTTTATGACTAAGAAGGTGGAGTTGTTCCCACAAAGTGTTGAAAGAGAAGTTGTAGAACTGAAGGTAGGCATATCTCAAGAGTCCTTTATTAAAAAGAACACCATTGCACTAATAAAAAATGAAAAGGAATCGAGAGCTGCAAGAACTTCAACACATGAATTCAACCGTGGTGGTGAACCCAGCAGAACAACATCAAAAGCACCACCTAATCCAAAGGCCAAAGTTGTCAAGAAGGTGTCATTTAAGTCATCTATCCCATTTTTCGAAAGCACCAAAAGAACAACTACTTAGCAGGCTTCAATAACTGCAATTGTTGAACACAAACCCCTTGACCTCTACTGAGAAGAAAGAGAAGAAGGATCAAGGAAGATGTCTCCTAGAAGCTCAACTTGAGTTGAAAGGTGTTAGGATCTGGTATTTGAACGAAACACCAAATGATTAACGTGTAAACAAAACCAAATAGTGCGGAATCCTATTTGATTGGCGATCCAATCAGTGAGAACGCATGTAGAAACAATAAGGTATTGAATCTAACGTTAAGAATCGATTAGGAATCGATCTACAGCGTTCTATGAACTTGGAGTATGAACTTGGAGGCTTCTGGATGGCTAGGGTACGTCTGGAGTCGAATTGGAATGAATGCTTTTTCTTTTCCACGAATTGGGTGGTATTTATAGGTTAGGGTTGCTCATTCGGGCGACTGAACCATTAGTATGGTTCAGTCGTGCGATTGAGCCATGCGGTTGATCCATCCGCACGACTAAGTGTTCAGTCGTGCGACTGAGCCAATCTCATGTTACAATCATACGACTGATCCAGTCTCCTGGTTCAGTCGTGCAACTGAGTCATTCTCCTGAAGTTGTTCATGCGTATGGTCCATTCGCATGGGCCGTTCGCATGAGTACTTCAATTTGCTAAGTTTGAATGTATTCATTTGTATAACATTATGTGTATCAATTCAAACAATCACAACCTATATAACCAATTCAATATCAACTCATTAATGAAATATTAAACATTATAAATCACAAACAACCATTCTCATTTTATTAATATCCAAACCATTACATAAGCATAAGACAAACAAGACATATTACATTCATATCAGGATCTAGGTACATATGTATCAACAAACTCCCCCTTGGACCTAGATCTATCTAATGTCTTACCTTCTGCATCACCTCTTCATACTTCTTGTACTTTTCCTCTCTTGTGACTCCTGCGTGTATCTCAAAATCAAAGTAGAGTCTTATGACATTTTGGAATTGGAGGGCTTGTACAATATCTTGCGTGTCATAGAACAGTGGCCACTTGTATAATGTGTAAACATCATTAGCAGACAAGTTAGTGAGCCACATTGGGTCAAACACCCTGATAGTGTCCATTTGTCCCTCTTTATTTAGAACTATGACCGCCTCCCCGGTTCTCCAATCATAGTACCACCACTTAAAGTGTGGAGTGAAGTCCTGTGGCATCTCCCTGAGAAGGATTCTTGACATTGTTCTTAGGGGACTCCACTTTAGCACAATCTTCGGCTTACCAGTGATGGGATCAACTTCTGAACGTCTGATATACCTCGTAGTTGTTGAGGTTTGAAGTTGACCCACCTTAAGTGGTACTCTTTCTTCAGGGCAGCCTCAAACCAGCCTGATATTTTCCTTGGATCAGCATATAGTAGCTTCAACTTAGCCAGCTGGTTGAGCTCAAAACCAGGTAGAGTCTTTAGATCATGTGGAAATCTAATGTACTCTATGTCCTTCTCCCTCTTTATGGCATAAACATTTAGATCCTCAAAATGTGCCCACGCTATAATCCTGCCTCACACCTTATGATGTTTCTTCACTCTGTAGAGTTTGGTGTAGACATTCTGTTTAGGAGCGGCGCGTTGGGCTCGGATTTCCTCAAAACAAGCAGCCCATTCAGCCTTTCTAATATCAACATCGTCGTTTGAGGCTTAGGCCTTTCCTTCAGTCTTCTCAGACTCCTGCTCCATCTGATCTAATACCTCAAATGTATCACTGACTTGGGATTCACCCAGATTGGGGACAACATTTTCCTCGTTGTCAGCATACTGAGGATAATGCTCTGCTGTGACGTCTTCTATCTCTATCTCATCAATGTCATTTAGCTCTTCGTCACTGGTAGACTCACAAGTTGGAGCATCCTTAATGATCTCATTGGGATTTAGCTTGAACATCTCAGCCAGATGCTCATTTGAAAGATCATGAATTATTTCCCCTTCTTCAGGGGTATAACTCACAGATCTCCTGACGATCCCTTGCAGATCAAGAATCATAGTTAATTGAGCCTTGACCTTCTGAAGGGGAGCAACATCAAATTCATCCCTTTGATAGTTTGGATCTGTTTGATTTAAACATGTAACACATCAAACATTAGTTAATAATCAAGACAGAAATGCATTAATATTAATATAAACATCAAATACATAAGTTTAAATACATGATTCAAGTACAAAAGCTATCAAATACATAGACATCTAATCATTACTTTTATCTTGAATCGCTGGATCATCACTTGGTGAGGCGGAAGGAGAAGCTCGTTGGTCTTGATTTCTCTTTGATCGTCTTTCTTGACCCTGAGCTGAGGCAGATGCAGCTGCATCTCCTCCTTCATCATCATCATCCTCCCGCCTGTCCTCTGTCTTCTCTTCCTCATTTCCTTCATCATCATCACTCTCCTCATCTTCGTCCTCATCCTCATCCTCATTATCAGCATCACCATCATCACCATCTCCTTCCTTTATCTTTAGAGGCTCATCTTTAGTTCCTCTGAGCTTGAGCATGATGGTCTTTTTAGCATCCTCCAACTCCTCAATCTTCTTAGCTGATATGACTCTATGCTCTTGGAGTTGGGCAATCTCTTGGCTCTGAGCAGCCATTTGCTGGGCCTGCTGCTCAATCAGCTGAGCCTGTTGAGAGATCTGCTGGGACTGTGCAGTTGTGAGATCTGCTAGCTGTCGAATCTGCGCAGTCTTCTCTTCATCAGCTGCTAACAGACGCATCACCATACGGTTCAGCGTTGATAGCTGTTCCTCTACCCCAATTGGAGGTAGAGGTGATCCATATAGGTGGGTGGGATGTGATGATGGCCCGGCTTGGTGACTAGTGGTGGTGGTGGTGGTGGCAGTGGTGAAGATTGGGTTGGGTCTAGATGATAGTGGTGGGTGGTGTGGTGACAGTAGTAGGGGGTGTGGTAGTGGTAGTGGTAGTTGTGGTGGTGGATGGTGTGGTGACAGTAGTAGGGGGAGTGGTAGTGGTAGTGGTAGCTGTGGTGGTGGATGGTGTGGCTGTAGAGGTGGTAGTGGTGGTGGCTGAGGTGTTGGTTGTGGTGGTGATGTAGGTGAGTCTGCACTTCTTCTTCTTCATGTCGTGGGGATGAGCCATCCTTTTCTTCCTCAATCCTGTCGAGGAGGATGCTCCCCCTAGAACACGGCTCGACGGCTCTGGAGCATAGGTCGGGTCAGTAGCAGTCTCTCCCGATCCACTGGGGCGTTCACCAACCGCCCGGAGTCCATGTTTTGTGGGAACGACTTTGCTTCCCACAGTCTTAGTCAGTGGCTCCTCATCGGACTTCACATCATCCTCACCAGGTATAAAATCCTGGTGAAACCCAGCTGACTCTGCTATATCTCCAGTTGGGGCAGATACTGGAGGTGTACTATCTGTAGTTTTGCCCCTCGGTCGAGTGGGCATGATATCTCCAGCATCCCCGCTGTCATCATCATCAGAGTCATGCTCTGGGAGCAATAGCCGCTCATCATCTGAGTCGCTGTCATCATGACGCCACTGACGTCTACCCAGTGCCACATACCTCTCATTGGCCAGATGGCCTATCAATCTCTTCACCTGGAGCTTTACCTGCTTACCCCGATACACTCTCATACAACCCAGAGTCGTATCATCCATGATCTCTAAGGCCACAGCATCGTGGCGCTCCTTAGGAAGTGATGGCAGCTTCTCATTGAAGATCAGCTGCAAGAATCTGGAGTACATGCAAAAACCCTCCTTACCCTTGGCCTCCAGATTCTCCACAAGATACGAGAAGATCATGCTCGAGAAGCTGAAGGGGTGGTTCAGCACCAGTGCCACATAGGCATTCTGAATCTAGTCTGAAAGATCATCAAACCCACCCCTCCGAGAAGCAATGCACTTCAGAATAACATGTGCTAAGTACTTATACTGGGGACACAGGTTGCTTGTTGAGCACACCTGAGTTGATGTCCCTAGCGTACTTAATCCTCAGGAAGCAACCTCTGACCATAAGCGGATGAAGTCTGGTGGGGTGATCAGTATCGTCCCCCAGATCAAGTACTCTCTGAATGTCAGCTGCTGTAATCTCAATATCCATACCACAAATGGAGCTCCGTATGCTGTATGGCTCACGTGAATGATCAACAGAGGCATTCTCCAAGAAGGCCTGATGTAAAGACTTGTAGGGAGTACACGGTGTAGAGATGGCCTTGTGGATCCTAGAATGCTGAAGAAAAGCAACGATCTCTGTAAACTTGGCACCATTCTGAGTAGTATGGTCTAGATGAGCACATATATTGTGCTTAGGGTTGATAGACCATCTATCAGCCATTGACCTGAAACACAAGACATAGAACCATTTGAAAGTCATACATCACAATTCAGTTCTAAGTATCTTGTTTAAATTCATTCTGATTTATTCATGCGAATGAATCATGCGACTGAGGTCAGTCGGTTGTCCTATCATGCGACTGAACTCATTCGGGTGAATGAAACATGCGACTGAGTTCAATCTGTTGGCTGAGCCAGCGATTGGTTCAGTCGGCCGACTGAGCTCATTCGCATGGTGCATTTGGCCGATTAACCCAATCGCAAGATTCAATCGTGCGATTGGAGTTCATCCGGACGACCAGTCGCTTGACCCACTGTTCAGTCGACTAAGGTTCGAATCTTGAACAAATCAAGTAATTTAACGTGGTTTAATGGTTCGTTGGACTCGCCATCTCATCACTAATAACCTATTAGACTTAATTTTAACATGTTACTTAGTTTCAGTAGGTTATTAGGCCATTTAAGGTCCGGTTCTTGTTTCAATCAAATATCACAAATTATGGCTCGATTTCTTCTGATTTCTGTGAGATTTCACTTTAATATACCTGTATAAATGTAAACGCACGACAGAAGATCAATATGAGTGTATAAACAAGGTCTAACGAAATTTTGGCAGCGTAACGGTACTGGGTGCGAAATAGGGGCGATTGAGAGTGATGAGGAGAATGCGATCGACTATGGCCCTTTAAATACTGAAGCTGAGTTCAATCAGCCACTGGCCTCATTCGCTCAGTTCATGCGGGCGACTGAAGCTCAGTCGGGCGACTGGCTCAGTCGATCACATTCAGTTGGCTGACTGAGGCTCAGTCGGTCGACTGACTCATTCGCATACTCTCATTCGCACCTTCAGTTGGCCGACTGAAGCTCAGTCAGTCGACTGACTCATTCGCACACTCTCATTCGGTCGAATGGATCAGTCTGATAAGCCATTCGGGTGAATGGTTCATACTCATGTCCAGTCGTGCGAATGGGACGCATTCGCATGATAAGTCCATACTTATGGTCCATTCGTGCAAATGGGTCATACTTGAGAAATTTTCTGCCATTTTGACCATTTAACATTTTAAACCCTTTTAACTGTTGAAATAACATTATGAACATTTGATCATCTCAGACATGATCCTTTTAACTTGAAAAACTTTTGATCACCTCAGACGTGATCCTTTTAAACACTTTGTCACCTCAGACATGACCCATTTATCTTTTGAAAACACATGTGGTCATCTCAGACATGACCCTTTTAGGTGAAAATCCCTTACAGAATTCCATGATGTAGTCCGACAAACAAACAAACTGAAATGACTAAATAAATAGAAAATTAAACTAAAATACAAAAAATTTAAACTAGTTTTTGACTTTTGTGAGAGGTAAATCCTAAGATAGAAATCTACTGGATTCGGTTCCGGAATAGGCAGCTTCTATTTAGTTTGACCATACATGGATCAATTCAATTTTGGAATCATACAAGCAAGTCAAATCATTCGGGACTTGTTATCAAAACCTTTTGATGCTCACTTCTTGGTTTTCATCCAGAGTCGTTAGCAAATTTAGGAAATCATACTGGTATTATTAGATTCCCACATTGATTTGGACTTCCAAGAATTGTAGCCACGATGATTGTCAGTATATTTGTCCTCTTAAATCCATACACAGACTTTTGACACAGATTGGTCATAGTTTAAGGTTTAATTATTTCAACCAACATTTGCGGATCCCACGCTTATATGGTAATCAACATTCCTCAGGAGCTTTTGAGCGGTCTACGGGTATTTTGACAAGAAGAGACTATTCTTAGAGCTTTCAAAGAGAAGCCAATCCTCAGGTCAGTGCCATCGCACAGCAGAGAGGCGGAAAACAACAATGAATTCTAGAATATCTAGGTTATGCTTATCCTCAGGTCAGTGCCATCGCACAGTAGAGAGGCACACAACCTATCTTCTTGTTAGAGCATCTTTAATTTTTCTTTTGCACATAATGCACCAACAACATAAGTTATTAGCTTGATAGCATTTTCTTTTCATTTTTTCATGCTTTGCTCTATTTATGGTCATCCGCACACATTTGTGGCGTTTACATGCTCATTACCCCTTATTGGAATATTGTTGATTGTGTTAAACAGTGATAAGATGGGAGCCCACAGTCAGTTGAACAACTTAGTTTGATCTTGAGATCACCAGTCAGGTCTAATCATCTATTGTGTTGAACCTACCGACATATTATCTGTGGTCTAGCAACCTTTAGGTCTACTTTCGTTGTGTTACCTTAGAAGTTACCAGTTTTTCTATCATCTTTCCTTTTATATTGCTCAGACTACACAGACTTATACTTTGAATTTTGCATCTTTTCTAAATTAAATTTTAAAGTCCCTTTTGATTTGTTCCTGTGTACTATCATTTTCCAAAGTATTTGAATCGGTATCACAGATGCGATCTAACTTCTATCAGCTAGCCTCTCCTTCTCCCTCGTTTTTTTTTTGTTTTTTTTAATGTTACTGGCTGACCTATTCTCCCCCTAAAATTCTAAATCATAACGGATTTTATTATTTTAGGATTTTAATAGACAGCTAAATAACATGAATTTAATTTAAACAGAAAATAGAATAAATAAAGAAAATAAAAGGAAAAAATTAACTACACTGTATCGGACTACACATGATCATCATCAGGAATAACATCACTTTTCTTTTTAATGTCGTTGACCTCTAACAGATATAGAAAACGTGGTTTGTTAGAAGCTTTTGTATAGAGGTCAGCGCGTTGAAAATCAGTATTAATCTTTACCACATCGATTAAGTTCTTTTCGAAACAGTCCCTTATAAAATGGTATTTAATACCGATGTGTTTGGTCTTAGGATGTTGTATTGGATTTTTAGTTACTGCAATTGCAGCAAAGTTATCAACAAAAATAGGAGTAGAAGACAAATTTAAACCGTAGTCCCGCATTTGCTGTTGAATCCAAATGATTTGTGAACAGCAACTTGCAGCAGCAACGTATTCGGCTTCACAGGTTGACAATGCAACCGATGTCTGCTTCTTACACTGCCAGGTCACTAATCTCCTCCCAAAGAATTGACACCCTGCTGATGTAGACTTGTAATTCATCTTGCAACCCCCGTAATCCGAGTCACTATACACCGTGAGCTCAAAGTCATCATCATGAGGATACCACAACCCAAGTGTGGGTGTACCCTTCAGATAACGAAATATCCTCTTGACCCTGATCAGATGGTTAACCTTTGGCTTAGCCTGATATCTAGAACATAGACATGTAGCATACATAATATCAGGTCTTGAGGCAGTGAGGTACATGAGAGATCCAGTCATTACTCGGTACATTGTGGCATCTACCAGATCTCCATTTTCATCAGGTGCTATATCATGGTTTGTAGCAAGTGGAGTCCCAGCTGCAGAAGCATTCTCCATGTCAAACCGACTGAGAATGTCTCCCACATACTTGGTCTGATGTAGAAATATCCCTTTGGGTGTCTGATCCACCTGTAACCCGAGAAAGAGTTTCATCTCCCCCATAACACTCATCTCAAACTCTGCCTTCATTACTGCTTCAAACTCTTTGCATAATTCTTCGTTCTTTGAACTGAAGATTATGTCATTGACATAGATCTGTACTAGCAGTAAGTCTCCATCTGTTTCTTTGATGAACAGTGTGCAGTCAATGACTCCCCTGCGAAAGCCGTGTTTCACAAGATGAGTCGAGAGTTTCTCATACCAGGCCCTTGGAGCTTGATGAAGCCCGTATAAGGCCTTGTCGAGTTTGTAAACTCTGTCCCGATGATAAGGATCTTCAAATCCCTCAGGTTGACTGACATAAACTGTCTCTCGGATTTCCCCATGAAGAAATGCACTCTTCATATCTAATTGATAGACTTTGATCTTCATATACGATGCATAGGCAAGGAAGATGCGGATGGCTTCCATCCTTGCCACGGGTGCAAACACTTCATTGTAATCAATCCCCTCGACTTGTCGAAATCCTTGAACTACCAGTCGAGCTTTGTTCCTGATAATGACGCCTTGGTCATCCTTCTTGCATTTCAAAACCCATTTGGTGCCAATAACTTTCGCACCTTTAGGTCTATCTACCAGAGTCCATACACCTAACTTCTTGAACTGAAGAGGTTCTTCTTGCATGGCACTCACCCATGCCTCATCATTTAGTGCTTCACTGACGTATTTTGGCTCAAACTGCGAGACAAAACACCGATAAGCACCATCGTGAATGTATCCTTTTTCCATAAACGAGGCATAATCAGCTGAGTACAGCTGATTTCTGGTTTGCACTCCTGATCTGACATCCCCAATGACATTGTCTAGGGGATGATAGACATTTAGACGTGATCCTGGAGTGGTAGGAACAACTACCTCAGAGCCAAGATTATGAACATTTGGTTCTGCATCTGAGGTAGAAGGAGTTTGAGGTTCCGAAGTCGAAGGGGCATCACTGTTAGATGCTTGTGGACTTGCAGGAATTGGAACCTGTCCCTCCTAACTGTTCTGGTCATCTTCTTCAGCTTCATCTTCTGAGGAGGAGTCACTGTCTTCGACTACTCCCCCTGAGTGGTGAGATGATTCTCCCTGTGAGCTCGATGATGTTGAATCAAGAGATGGTGTATTCAAGATATCATACATCATCTGTGTAGCTAACTCGTCATCAGAAGGAGAGATAGGGATGTTGAAGGACTTGAAGAATCCATCATAGTCGAAAAAGTAAGCGGGTCCTTTTCCAGTAGGTGGTGTGGTATATCTCTGAACATCAACATTACACCACACTTCTACTAAACCCGTTGAGTTGTTGTAAACTCTCTTGTTCGGTATGTTGTATCCTAGGAAGATCCCTTCATCAGCCTTCTCACTGAATTTTCCTTCTTGAGTCTTCTTCAGAAGTGTGCACGGTGCGCCAAATGGTTGAAGATACTCCAAATTAGGTTTACGTCGTTGTAGTAACTCGTAACATGTCTTGCCATGGCGCTTGACTACCAGAACTCGATTTAATGTATAACATGCATTTGCCACTGCCTCATTCCAGAATTGGATAGGCAGTTTCGAGTCTGCTAGCATTGTCCGTGCTGTCTCTATCAAGCTTCTATTCTTGCTCTCAGCAACACCATTCATCTGAGGCGTGTAGGCAGAAGTGAACTGGTGCACAATTCTCTTTTCCTTGCAGTAAGCCTCCATCCACTGATTCTTGAATTCAGTCCCGTTGTCTGAGCGAACCTGTCTCACCTTCAGCTTGTAGAGAGATTCCAGTGTGGTTACTAACTCCTTGAATGACTCAAATGTTTCTGATTTGCACTTCAGAAACATTACCCAAGAGAATCTTGAGTAGTCATCAGTAACCACATAACAATACAAGTCACCTGCAATGCTCTTTGTACTGACTGGACCAAACAGATCCATGTGAAGAAGTTCAAAAGGAAGCTCGATAGAATGAACTTTCTTTTCCTTATGAGACTTCTTCGTCTGTTTGCCTTTCTTGCATGCTACACAGAAATCAGGAAGTTGGAAATTTTTGACGTTAACTCCTCTTACGAGATCCTTTTGGATCAAGTGATTCATCTTCCGTTGATTAATGTGTCCCATAATCCTATGCCAGGAAATGGAGTCCTTCTCAGTGGCTTTCGATAGGAAGCACTGAACTTCATGATCCGTTGTAGAAGCCGTTGAGAGATCCAAAACATAAAGGTCTTTATATCTTGAAGCTGTCATCAAAACTTGGTCCTCCGGAATTACGTAGTCTTTCTTTAGGACGTAACACTTCTTGTTGTCGAATATGACTTTAAATCCTTTGTCACATATTCGGGAAACAGGAAGTAAGTTGTTTTGAAGTTGTTGAACGTAGTTCACCTTATCAAACTTAACTTTCTGATTTCCAACCTCTCCCTGAGCTATGATATAACCTCCTTTGTTACCAGCAAACGAAACATGCCCTCCTTTTATTTGTTTGACGTTTGATAAAAGAGCCCTGTTCCTGTCATGTGCCTGGATGCTCCGCTGTCTACAATCCACGTGTTAGTTTCAGCACTGTAACGAACACCCTGCACATACAATTTAAAACATTAGTTTAGGTTAGGAACCCAAGCCTTTACTGGCTTGGGTTTCCCAGAGGCATCACACATCATGAATTCAACCCATTGACCCTTAGAAGGTGAGGGTAGCTCAGGTGCTTTCTTGTCATCATTATCAAACACAGAGGATGACTTTTCTTTCCATAAGCCAGATTTGTGTAAGGCCTGTTTGTGATAAACAGTCGACTGGCTAATGGGTTGAACTTTGGGTTCACTAGTTCTTCTAGGTGGAGTTAAAGAACTCCTCTTAGAAGACCTAGGTTTTGAATCCTGAAGTTCAATTTTCTTCCAAGGTTTCTGATATTAAGGACAAAAGGAAGCAATGTGTCCACACTCTCCACAGTTGTAGCATGACCTGCTATCAACTTTATGATTAAACTTTCGTTGTGGAGATGTGTGTGACACCCTAGTGACATCATTTTGTTTGGGTTTTGACTCTGTTTCTTTTGATGTTTTCTCTGGTTTAACAAACTTAATTGTTTTAACATTTGTAACCTTCTTTTCTTTTTGGTTAACTGGACTTTGACATGAGACTCGTGAAAGATTAACATTAATAGTCTTTTTAGGTTCAGATTTGACTTTGTTTGACCCTGACTTTATATTAACCTTTTCAAATTCTTTTTCCAGATTAACACAAGGCATTTTACCCTTTGCCTTTGAAGTGGCCTCCTTTTGTTTTGTTACAGATTCAATTGAAGAACATGAGGAATCTGGATCACTAACAAGAGGAGTAGACACCACATGATCCTTGATGGGATTGTTATTTATTGGTCTACTCTTAGTGTTCATCAAAGTCTCAGGTAGTGGTGGAACCACTTTATAACCCAAACCCTCCCCGTTGTTACGTTCTCTCACTAAGTGTTGGACAATATGTGATGAACTTGTCCAACTGTGCAGTTTTTGCTTTAAAGAGTTGACTTCTACTTCTAAAACTGCTTTTTGTTTCTTAGTGTCTTCTAAGGAGTTAAGATAGTACCAATGTCATTAGCTTGGTTAAATGCTACTACTTCAGTTTCCCTAAGCTGTTTATTCAAAAGGTCTATCTTTTCTTTGTAACTATGCTCATTTTGTTTTAAAACTCTATTAGCCTCAATGCATAGTTGCAAATCCTTTACTAAGCTATCATTATGATCTAATAACCTAGCAAATTTCTGATCTATGCTTTCTCTAAATTTATTACAATCAGAACAAGCATGATTTTGGAACAGTTGGTCAGTGGTACTTACCTGAGGAGATTCTGATGAATTAGCCGTCAACGCAGCATCAGATGTCTCTGGTTCTGGTGATTCTGTCTTTGTTGTAGACGTCCCTTCTTCAGGCTTGTAGCTGACCTCAGTTGCAGTCTCTTCACTGTTTGACATCGCTAGCTCAACTGCAATATCTCCTTCACTCGCGGAATCATCATCTAAATCTTCCACGCTTGCAATATTGGATTCCCCTGGAGAGACAAACTGAAAGCTCCATCCTGTCCTTCGTCATCATGGGCAGTCAAGGCTTTTGGATCATTGCTTGATGAAGTAGAACTGCTAGCTTGCTTTCTTGACGAGTGAGGGACGAGAATGGATTCCCGTTCCCAGTCTTCTTTGGCTTCAGACACTCTGTTTTGAAGTGCCCCTTTTCTCCACAGTTGAAGCAGGTCACCTTGCTCTTGTCAAAGCCAAATGTAGTGTCCTTAGTAGCAACCAAGTTTTGTCCGGTCTTCTTCACAAACTTCTTCGCCCTCTGGACAGTACTTGCTAAGGCCCACATAATATCCATCCTCTCCAGTTCAGTCTCATCCACCTGCTCGTAGTCCTCATCTGCCAGATGGCAGTTTCCAATTTTCCCAGCAACAAGTCCATCATAAGAATGGACCATTGCTGCCAAGAGATCCATGTGCTCTCGAGCTACTTCTACTGTCACGTTTCCGAGGTTCTCGGTCTTCAGTCTAGTAGCATTTGCTTCAGATCCAATGTAATGGGTACTAGAAGACCCTGACGTTTCTGATCCTGAAGTAGAAGCTTGTGAGGGACCAGATGAGCTTGACACAAAGGCGGTCTGAAGAGGTGCTCCCAACGTCTTAACTTGAGGAGTGGCATTGTACAAAGCTGGATTCTGAGTGTATGAAGACTTCTGAGCTCTGTACTTCATCCTAAGTGCTTCTTCTCGCAGCTTTAGAATGAAATCATTGATGTCCATAGTTGCTAGAAATCCATTCTGTCTCAGATTTGAAACAAACGAAGCCCAACTATCTAGCAACTCGTCTGCAAAATTTGACACTTTATCTTCCATGGTAGTTTTGACACCATGTGTATGCAGCTCGCTCATCAAATGGTAGAATCTATCAATAACATCGTCTAAACTCTCATTTCCCATCGATGAGAAGTTGTCAAATTCTTTCTTCAACTCCTTAGCTTTAATGGCCTTTAGCGAAGCATTTCCGTCATATCTTTTCTCCAGCTCATCCCATAATTTCTTGGCTTGCTTATTCTCCGAGTACTGGTGAAAAGTATCCTTAGGAATAGACTGTGTTAACAATGCATATACCCTCTTTTCTACATTATATTTAACTTTCTGTGCGTCAGTCATTCCTCCTAAAGTAAGCTTCACCCCATCAGCTCCCACCGACATACTGTAACCCGTCTCAATAGCTTCCCACATATTTGGATCCACTCCATTGAGGTAGATCTCAAAACGTTGTTTCCAGTGGGGAAACTAATCTAACGTTATAAGCTTTGGGGGTTTATTATGATTCCCCACCTCACTCTCAAGTAGCAGTAAGTTCTGTATCCGTGAGTCCTTCCTGGCTGTAAACGCTGAACACCGATCCTCCATCTCTATTAACTTTAAGTCTGCTAAACAATCTGTTAACTGATGTGAATGGAGTGATGCGAATGGGCTATCCGTGCGAATGAACTATGCGACTGGTCAATCGTGCGGCTGAACTAAGTGATTGGTCCAGTTGTCCGAATGAAACTGATGCATATGAACACTGCGAACGGTAGGCTTAGTCGTACAAATGAAGATGCGATTCAGTCCAATCGTGCGTCTGGGAGATGCGAATGAAGTCCAGTCGTGCGATTGGTTCAATCATGCGACTGAAGCTGCTGTTTTTCGAAAATTTCTAGGTTTAACCTGTTTTGGCTGTAAAAACCCAAATTTTCACCAACCCTAATCGCCTAATGCCGTAGAAACCAAAACTTGATGAGCAGGGGACGTCCAAGACAACTTTTGACACAAAAAGATTGCGTTTTTAGTGAAAAAACACAAACTTTGTATCAAAATTGATTGAATCACACGTAATCAAGAGCCAAAGCTCTGATACCACTTGTTAAGTCGCTGGATCGGTAAACATCCAAGCATGTTCTTGACGGAAGGATAAACAACAGCAAAAACCAAGAGACAATCAATAACACGAACTATAATATAATGGTTTCATTGATAAAACCTAATGATTACAAGCTCGTTACAACATAAGAATCAAGACTCTTGGCAAGGGGAGATCGAGCATGATCTCCCCTCTCATCCGGCAGCCCTAGGCTCCGGACAGACTCCCTCTAAAATCCCCTTTGGACGTTGCTTGCGGATAGTAGATAACACCTCTTACAATCTTCAGTCAATCTTTGCTCTGGTTGTCAATAGAATCAAACGAAAACCATATTAGCCAACGTTGTCGATCCGTCAGGTTGCTACAATATCCCTGAAAATGAATTTAGGCACAATAGCTTTTGTTTACTTTGCAGAACACCATCATAGCAGCAAGATTCCTCATATGACTGATTTTTCCAGATAATGACATGAACAGTTTTCCATTGCTTCAATCTTCACACAGGTTAACATGGTTAACATTAAAATCCTAAAATAATTAAATCCATTATGATTTTAAAATTTTAGGGGGGAGAATAGGTCAGCCAATAACATTAAAAAAAAAGGGAGAAGGAGAGGCTAGCTGATAGAAGGTAGATCGTAGCTCTGATACCACTTGTTAGGATCTGGTATTTGAACGAAACACCAAATGATTAACGTGTAAACCAAACCAAATAGTGCGGAATCCTATTTGATTGGCGATCCAATCAGTGAGAACGCACGTAGAAACAATAAGGTATTGAATCTAACGTTAAGAATCGATTAGGAATCGATCTACAGCGTTCTATGAACTTGAAGTATGAACTTGGAGGCTTCTGGACGGCTAGGGTACGTCTGGAGTCGAATTGGAATGAATGCCTTTTCTTTTCCACGAATTGGGTGGTATTTATAGGTTAGGGTTGCTCATTCGAGCGACTGAACCATTAGTATGGTTCAGTCGTGCGATTGAGCCATGCGGTTGATCCATCCGCACGACTGAGTGTTTAGTCGTGCGACCGAGCCAATCTCATGTTACAATCATACAACTGATCCAGTCTCCTGGTTTAGTCGTGCGATTGAGTCATTCGCCTGAAGTTGTTCATGCGTATGGTCCATTCGCATGGGCCATTCGCATGAGTACTTCAATTTACTAAGTTTGAATGTATTCATTTGTATAACATTATGTGTATCAATTCAAACAATCACAACCTATATAACCAATTCAATATCAACTCATTAATGAAATATTAAACATTATAAATCACAAACAACCATTCTCATTTCATTAATATCCCAACCATTACATAAGCGTAAGACAAACAAGACATATTACATTCATATCAGGATCTAGGTACATTTGTATCAACAAAAGGATTCAATTTTGAAGAGCTTATGGAGTGGAGCACTATTAGGATAAAATCTAAACTAATAGTTGCAACTCATGCTTAGATGGAGAAAATAGCTGAGCTAGCTAGAAGAAAAAGGGTTGCATCATAAGAGAAACAAGGAGAAAAGAGTTAACAGGTGTTCAAGGACAAGCAACAAATAAATATGTTCCTTAAGTTTTATGGTTTCTCTCGTAGACAAGTAGGACCAATGAGTATGTTAGCTTTTTATCAGAATGTTAGAGGAACTAAATAAAAGATTATGTCTAGAGAGCTCCAAAAGTTTAAAGAAGCCAGAGAACAATGGGAAAGACAATATGTCAAGTCAAAGACTATGACTTAAAGATCTTCCCATTTGCTGACCGAGCCTCTAGCATCCTCTGACTCAATAACCTCTAATGAAAGTCAACCCATCTCCTTAATCCTTGCAAATAAGAAGAAAGCACCAAAGAAAGTTGTAAAAGCAAGGATTGTTGATGCAGAAGTAGAGGAGAAAATACTTAAAAGAACAAAGGTGTTGGCTACCGGGTATCTTGCTCAGATGAAGAAAATCGCTGTGAAGAGGGCATATGGAGAGATCATGTACTATGACCATGAAAATGAAGTACTTGATCTACCCCTTGACATTTTCGAGCAAATTGTTGAGTACTTTAGCATATTTGGATGTAAGAATGACGAATCCAAGATGTTGCTGCTAAAGTACTAACCTTAGTCAAGTCTGATTCTGGTGAAAAGACTTCTAAAACTCCAATATCAGCATATGATCCCATAGTGGAGTAGGAATATAATCAGAAGAAAAATACTTACTTCATAAGCAGATTAGCAACTGGTAGAATAACTTAGTCGAGGAACCAGCTGGTACACTTCAACCGGCTTGAGATAGCTTATTTGACCTGGCTAAGACTAAGGAATTCGAGCAATGATTCTGAGGCAATCGAAATGGAAAAAGTACCGATGAGGATATACAAATCTCATCTAGAGAAATCAATGCAGGCTTTAGAACAAAGGAAGAAGAAATTAGAGTCTAAAGCCGCTGAAACCATCCTATCTACCAAACGCAGCAACCAATAATAGTCACCTCCTACTACTTCTCCACCAGCTCAAGCCACTGAGCATGGTTCTCCATAAGTTTAACAAGCTTCTAAAACAGCTAAAACCCCTACCTAGAGCCAATCTGAGGATTTAACAGATGAAGTAATTATCACCAATGTTGCTGAAAGAATAAGACATGGGTTGGAACAATCAGAAGAAGAAGAACTATCAAAATATGAGGAAGAAGAAGACTCAGATAACGATTATACGAAAATAATCAAATGGGATTTTGATGTGAAAGTTGAGAACTTCTTCATAGAAAGAAAGAACAAGTCAGAATCTTTCTTTCTATCTAAGCTGGAGGTTCTGAAGCTTAGCCTTGAAGACTTAAAAAGGATGCACAAGTTAGCCTTAGAATATGAAGGCATGCTAGACAAGTACAAATCTATAGCTGTCATTCTAAAAATAAAATTTAGAAACAAGGTTGAGCGAAAGGAAGAAGGAAAAGATTTGCATGTAAGTCCACTGAACATTCATGACACAATTACACATTGGAGTTATAATTCCTCAACAAACACCTTTAGTCTAACATATGCTGGTGCCAGCAAAGTTGAAGTCAAAGAGTATGATCTTTGCAGACTGTCTTGGCACAACATGAAGGATTTGGTGAGTCTACCTCTTGAAAACCCCTCAAGAAATAGAAAAGGATACATGTATGAACTGTTGTTGATTAGAATGTTTGAAGGATGAAGACAGAAGTTTTGGTTGCATCATCCTTGGGGGAATTTGTTGATAAACAGAGAGGACGAAGCTACCGAAAACTTAGAAATTCAGCACTTTCCTCTTTCTGCCGAATTCCACCAAGTGCTGAACTGTTTGTCGATCAACATATGCTAAATGTCTGTCGATCAGCATATGCTTAGCAACTGCCAATCAGTGTTCTACTGAAGAACCGCTGATCAGAAGTGAACTCTATGAGCTACTGATCAACTGTTACACAAGACAAGACTGTTTATACTAACGACTACTATGCTTCACCTTTTGGAGACAACATAGTACTAAAGTTGCCCAACTCTAATGTGCTGATTATCTGTCTTGTTGTACATTCTAAACATAGAATAGTTTATTCTTATTGTTTAGATTTAATAGTATAAAGTCCTCACACTTGTATAGTACAGGCAAGCTTTTTAGCCACTTGGTTTTATCTACCGATTGTATCATTTGTACTCAAAAGATTAATCAAGTGAATACTTTGAAAGAATAACTTGTGCATTTACATTTCCTCAATGTATTTATGTTGTTATAATAAGTAGTTAACTTAGATTCTACATTCGTTAGCTACCGATCAAAGAAGAAGTTCTTGTTAATCAAAACCAACCAATCCAACATTACATGCAACAACTAATCGGTTATTAGAGGTGTTAACTAGAGCGGTTGGTGCTAATCGGTAGTGTTTTAAGACAATAGTTCATTAGTCAACGATAGCGGTAACTAGAGGTAGTGAATAGTGATGGTGGATAACATCGATGATCAATGATACTGTTGATACATATGTACCTAGATCCTGATATGAATGTAATATGTCTTGCTTGTCTTATGCTTATGTAATGGTTGGGATATTAATGAAATGAGAATGGTTGTTTGTGATTTATAATGTTTAATATTTCATTAATGAGTTGATATTGAATTGGTATATAGGTTTGTGATTGTTTGAATTGATACACATAATGTTATATTAATGAATACATTCAAACTTAGCAATATGAAGTTCTCATGCGGATGGCCCATGCGAATAGACCATACGCATGAACAACTTCAGGCGAATGACTCAGTCGCACGACTGAACTAGGAGACTGGATCAGTCGTATGATTGTAACATGAGATTGGCTCAGTCGCACGACTGAACACTCAGTCGTGCGGATGGATCAACCGCATGGCTCAATCGCACGACTGAACCATGCTAATGGTTCAGTCGCCCGAATGAGCAACCCTAACCTATAAATACATTCGTGGAAAAACGTAAGCATTCATTCCAATTCGACTCCAGACGTACCCTAGCCGTCCAGAAGCCTCCAAGTTCATACTCCAAGCTCATAGAACGCTGTAGATCGATTCCTAATCGATTCTTAATGTTAGATTCAATACCATATTGATTCTACGTGCGTTCTCACTGATTGGATCGCCAATCAAATAGGATTTCGCACTATTTGGTTTGGTTAACACATTAATCAGTTGGTGTTTTGTTCAATTACCAGATCCTAACAAGTGGTATCAGAGCTTTGGCTCTTGATTACGTGTGATTCAATCAATTTTGATACAAAGTTTGTGTTTTTTCACTAAAAATGCAATCTTTTTGTGTCAAAAGTTGTCTTGGACGTCCCCTGCTAATCAAGTTTTGGTTTCTACGGCATTAGGCGATTAGGGTTGGTGAAAATTCAGGTTTTTACGGCCAAAACACGTTTAACCTAGAAATTTTCGAAAAACAGCAGCTTCAGTCGCACGATTGACCCAATCGCACGACTGGACTTCATTCGCATATTCCAGACGCACGATTGGACTGAGTCGCATCTTCATTCGTACGACTAAGCCTACCGTTCGTAGTGTTCATACGCATCAGTTTCATTCGCACGACTGGACCAATCGTTTAGTTCAGCCGCACGATTGAACCAGTCGCATAGTTCATTCGCACGGATAGCCCATTCGCATCACTCCATTCGCATCAGTTAACAGATTGTTTAGCAGACTTAAAGTTAATCGATATGGAGGATCAGTGTTCAGCGTTTACAGCCGGAAAGGACTCATGGATTCAGAACTTACTGCTACTGGAGAGTGAGGTGGGGAATCATAATAAACCCCCGAAGCTTATAACGTTAGATGAGTTTCCCCACTGGAAGCAACGTTTTGAGATCTACATCAATGGAGTGGATCCAAATATGTGGGAAGCTATTGAGACGGGTTACTGTTGGACCAAAAGAACCAATGAGCCAGATCAGAAAAACCTTTAAGTCCCACAGACATCATAACAACTGAAGTGGTCTACAAGAGCTGAAGACAAAGTCTGAAGACAACTGCTGAAGACAAAGTCTGAAGACAACTCCTGAAGACAAAGTCTGAAGACCAAGTTCTCAGAAGTTGTCACAACAGCTGAAGTAGTTCTTTTCAGGAGTTGTGATGATTTACTTTTCAGTAGTTTGTAATCAGTAGTTTTATTTTATGTAAAACATCTGAAGTTCTTACACTTCAGATGTTATAACTTCAGTAGTTGTAATTTTAGCTTGTACTTAGCTTTTTGTGAAGGTGTCCTCAGTTGTTGTGGACATCTTCAGTAGTTAGTTTACTTTCAGTTGTTTGTATAAATCAGTTAGATGTCACTATCAAGTGACATCAGCTGACGTCACATTCCTTTATAAAAGGAATGTTGACCTAATTGTTTTGGCAGAGAAGCTTATGCATGAATGAAAATATTCTCTTTGCAGAAATCTGTCTCTCTCTATAATCGTCACTGTTTGATTGAATATTCATATTATTCTTGCTTAAATTTCATCTAATTCTGGTTCTATTCCACTACAAATCTTAATCTAATTAATCAAAATCACGATCCTTTCAAATGGTATGAGAGCTGGTTAATCATTGATCGATTTAACAATTGATCATTGAAACTGCTCTTTTGATATCTAAGTTTGATCGAATTAGCAAATTTGCAAGAATTGGTCATAGAGTTTGATTTTCTGTTGCTTCCGGTGAATTAATTTGAGATTCGTCTTGTTTCAAACTGAGTTGTTGAGTTTTTGAGCTAGATTTGTTAAAATTTCATTGAACTTGTTTGAATTGGTGAAAATGGCTACTTCAATCAATGATCCTCACAATACTGGCTCCTCAACAAAGCCTCTGATGCTTGTTAGGAGTGAGCATAATATATGGCAACGCCGAATGCTCCATCACCTGTCTGTTAATAGTTCAGGTTGTTGGAAATCAGTGGTTCATGGACCATATAAGCCTATGGTGAGTAATCCGGAAACCAATGAGATGGTTCCGAAGAAGAAAGAGCAATACTCAGATGAAGATCTGAAACTGTTTGAAATTGATGCTAAAGCCCATGGAATTCTGGCCATGGCACTGCCTAATGAAATCTATTCTGGACTTATGCATCATGAAACTGCTCATAATCTCTGGGTTGCTCTGAAAGAACAATTTGGAGGAACTGATGAGGTCTTGGAAAACAATAGAGAGATCCTTGCCCAGCAATATGAGACATTCTCTCATAGAAAGGGTGAGTCACTGACTCAACAGTTTGAGCGATTTTCCTGTTTGATATCTGAGCTGAAACTGGTTCAACATGAATATACAAACAGTCAGATGAACAACAGATTCCTCAGATCCTTGCCTGAGAGATGGGACACATATACTATTGTCCTACGCTCCAGTGCAAATCTGGACAATCTATCTCTCACCCAACTTCATGGGAAACTGTTAACATTTGAAAGAGAGATAGAATAGAAAAGGAAACTGGCTTCATCTGGGAAGCTCACTGATGATTTTGTACCAGGGAATACTGCTCTGGTTGGTCATGAGTCAGAATATGCTGCATCATAAAGTTCTTATGATGAGCATATAGATTTCTCTTCAAACTGTGGAGATCATGCTTTTGTTGGTGTTAATAGTAATTCAGGGTGTAGTAGTGATAATTTGTGCTTTTTGATGGATGATTTGAAAGGAATTGCTGATGATGATCTGGAAGAGATGGATATTTTGAGCCAAATGGCATTAATCAATATCAGATCTCAAAAATTTTACAAAAGGACAGGTAGAAAATTTCCTGGTCTCTCTGGAAAAACCAAAGTTGGTTTTGACAAGAGCAAGTTGAGGTGTCACAAGTGCCATAGACTTGGACATTTTGCAAGAGAGTGTAGATCATCTGGATCTAACTCTTCTGCACCCTTTGTGACCTTTCCAAGCAATAGCTCACAAAACAAACGGCAACATTCTACTAGTTCTGATCATCATTCACAAATTCAATCATCTCCTGCATTTTTTGTCCCTCAAGGTCAAATGCCATATCCTTATCCCTGTTTTTACATGCCTCAGTCTAGTCAGGTTCCAGTTCCCATAGCTCAACAACCACATGCCCTACCTGATCCTCAACCATCTCAATCAAATCAACAATCTCAATCTCAATCACATCAAAGCTTTTTCACACTTGAGGTTGTTGACTGGAGTAGCTTACCAGATGATCTTTCTGGTTATCCTGAACAATTGTTTTCTGGTGCTGGTCAACATGGTGGTGAAAACCCTTTTGGAAATCTTGCTCTTATGGCCCTGGAGTCTACTGATGGTTCATGCTCAAATGCTTCATCATCACAGGTACCACAGGTATCTTCTAAGAATCTCAAAGAATCTCAAAGAAACACTTGCAGCTACTCAAGTAAATTGTGAATGCTGGGTAACATCCTGCAAGGGGTTTGAAATGCTTCTCAGCAAGCAAACAGCTTCAAATGTGAAGTTTGGGATTGGGTATAATCACACTGTACCTCCTACAGATTTTACTCCCAAGATAGAAGTAAAATCTGAAGGTGAAAGAAATTCCCAAACCACATCATCATGTGTCTCATCCTCAAGTGATAATCCAAAATCAGAGGATGAAGTCAGTATTAGTACCTCAGCTAATTAATCTGCTGATGGTCTCACTGCTGATAAACATATGATCAAAGAAAAACTGAGTACTTCAGGTGTTGTCCCACAAAGTATTCAAAGTACTGAAGGGCAAGTAACAACACCTGACGAGCATTTCACACTAAATGAAAACAAACATGGTTTGACAACTGCTGAAGAGTCTATCAGAAAATCCAAAAGTACTGATAGAAAACTTCTGAAGAACAAATCTTCACTTGTTACAAATCCTTTAGTACTTAACATAAGTACTGAAAGGAAGAAAGTACTGAAGAACACACCTTCAGTAGTTTCATCTTCTTCAGCAGTTGATCAACAGAAGATGAAGAAAAAGCCATGTGAAATATGTGGTCTATTCAATCATTTCACTGATGAATGTTGGTACAAAAAGGGTTCCAAATTCAACAAAGATAAAATCACTAAAAAGAAAATTAATAAAATGAAAGATGAATTTAAAACCAAGTTTGTACCACAAACATCTCAATCTGATAACCCAAAGTTCTTACAAAAATCTAAAAAGAAGGAAGGGGTTTATCATAAAATAGTTGAAAGTATTCCTCATGGAATATCAAAAAACTAGACTAAGTCTGTGTCTTTCAAAAAGGAGGACATGGTGAGTCACAGGAACAAATCAAAAACAAGTACTGATGTGTCTGCTGAACTAAAGGCTTTAACAACCAATCAGACACAACTTGTTATGATGGTTCAACATCTGTTGGGGAGAGTTAACCAAATATATGTACATGTGATTAAACCACTAAAAAGGAAAACTAAGCCAATATCAAAGGAATCCTTTTCAGCACCATCTCCACCTTCAAAGGCTGTTAATCATGACAAATCAGTTAGTATAAAATCTGTTGATAAGAACAGACCCAAAACCAAAATGGTTTGGGTCTCAAAATCTAACTAGTTTCTTGTGACAAATGCAGGGTTCTTTAGCATGCCATAGAAGCATCTGGTATGTGGACAGTGGAGGATCTATGCATATGACAGGGAGCAGTTCTCTTCTTCATGACTACTCTCAAGGAAAGAAGGGATTTGTATCTTTTGGTAGTGATGCTAAGGGTTACATCATCGGCAAAGGCTTTGTGTCAAATGGTGAGATAAGATTTAAAGATGTTAACCATGTGGAGAATCTCAAGTACAACTTGTTGAGTGTCAGTCAAATGTGTGATAAAGGGCATGTTGCACTTTTCACCAGCCAGAACTGTTGGATTCTGTCTTCCAATGTTCTGAGAATGATTGACAATATATTGGATGAATATACTCTCCTGAAGGCCAACAGGATTAGAAGAGTATATGCCTTAGACTTATCAAAGAAAATTGATATAAAAGGCCATCCATGTTTGTTCTCCAAGGCCTCTCCTCAGGAATCTGAACTATGGCACAGAAGGCTTGGTCATGTGAATCTTAAAAACATGAACCAGCTTATCCATCATGGTTTAGTGAGAGGTCTGCCATCAAAGGAGTTCAAATATGATGACAACTGTTCTGCTTGTTTAAAAGGAAAGCAACACAAAGTATCATTCTCTCCTATAGAAGAACCAAAGTCCACTGCCTGCTTGCAATTACTGGATATGGATCTTTTTGGTCCAGTAAGAGTGATGAGCATGGCAAAGAAAAAATACTGTCTGGTAATTGTGGATGATTATTCCAGATTTGTATGGACCTTCTTTTTACATTCAAAAGATGAGGCTGTTCAAATCATCATCTACTTTGTGTTGTATGTGGAAAAGCAGTACTCCCTTCTAGTCAAGTGTGTAAGAAGTGATAATGGCACAGAATTTAGAAACCACACACTTGATGAATTCTATTTATCTAAGGGAATCAAGGGGCATTATAGCATTCCAAGAACTCTTGTACAAAATGGAGTGGTGGAGAGAAAGAACAGGACCCTTATTGAAGCCGCAAGGACAATGTTGGCTGATTCTGGTTTGCCACTAACCTTTTGGGCTGAAGCTGTCAACACAGCTTGCTATGTGCAAAATAGAGTGTTAGTAAATCAGAGGTTGATGAAGACTCCTTATGAGTTGTTACATCATTTGGCCCCTCTGATTTCCTTTTTTAGAGCATTTGGGTGTCCCTGATACATTCTTAACACAAAGAATCCACTTCAGAAGTTTGAATCAAAGGTGGATGCAGGGTACTTTGTTGGGTATTCATCTACTTGCAAGGCATACAGAGTTTTTAATTGCAGAACAAAGATAGTGGAAGAAACCTTGCATGTAAAGTTTAATGAATCTCCAAAGGACAAAATCCCACAAAACCCTGTGGAGTTATTTGATTTGGACATACTGCAATATGTTCCTTATCAGTCTCCAGCTGGTGCAGATTCTGAGGATCCATCATCTCCTGCAACTAGTCATCCATCTGGTGGTATAAATGCAAGTTTTAGTGATCACCTGCCTGAGTCTACTAAACTTGATGTTCCTGTAGCTTCAGCAGTTCCATCCACAACAAATGCTGATGAGATCTCTGAATCCTCTACTTCATTTGAATTACCATCTCATTCTAGGTTTCAAGAGTCTGAATCAATATCTGTTGCTGCTGAATCTCCTACAAACACTTGCACAGATCTTATTGAGTACCAAGAACTGAAGAATCACCCCATGTCTCAGATCATTGGTGACATCAATGCTGGTGTTTCAACTAGACGTCAATTGTCCAATTTCTGCTTTTATGCTCTCTTCATCAGTCAGCAAGAGCCAAAGAACTATCATATTGCATTAAGAGACAATGGATGGGTTGAAGCCATGCAACTTGAGCTTCTTCAGTTTCAAAAGCAGCAAGTGTGGGAACTGGTTCCTCTACCCCAAGGTAAGTGTGCAATAGGCACTAAATGGGTGTTTAGGAATAAAACTGATGAAAAAGGTCAAATTGTTAAGAACAAAGCCAGACTGGTTGTACAGGGGTTTTCCCAAGAAGAAGGTATTGATTATGATGAAACCTTTGCCCCTGTAGCCAGACTGGAGGTAATCAGATTGTTCTTAGCTTATGCTGCTTTCCATAATCTTAAAGTTTTTCAAATGGATATCAAAAGTGCATTCTTATATGGTAAAATAAAAGAAGAAGTTTATGTGTGTCAACCACCAGGTTTTGAAGATCATAAACATCCAGATTGGGTGTATAAGCTTGATAAGGCTCTTTATGGGTTAAAACAAGCTCCCAGAGCCTGGTATGATACACTGTCTAACCTTCTTCTTCAAAACAATTTCTCTAGAGGCTCCATAGATAAAACTTTGTTCATTAAGAAAGTAGGCATGCATAAGCTCCTTGTTCAAATTTATGTAGATGATATTATTTTTGCATCTTTTGATCCACAGTTGTGTGATGCCTTTACTAAGTTGATGCAACAAAAGTTTGAAATGAGTGCCATGGGAGAATTACAGTTCTTTCTGGGTTTGCAAATCAAACAAATGGCTGATGGAACTTTCATTCATTAGTCAAAATATACAAAGGATATGTTGAAAAAGTTTGATTTACAAAATTGTAAGCCCTGTTCTACTCCCATGTGCAGCACCACACAACTGGATGCTGATCAGAAAGGTAAAGCAGTTGATGAAACTCTTTACAGATGTATGATTGGTTCCTTGATGTACCTTACAGCTTCTAGACCAGACATTATGTTTGCAACTTGTGTCTGTGCTAGATTTCAGGCTGCACCTAAAGAATCCCATATGATTGCAGTCAAAAGGATCTTTAGATACTTGCAAGGAACTCAATCTCTAGGACTCTGGTATTCCACTGGGCACTCTTGCAAATTAGTTGCTTTCTCTGATAGTGACTATGCAGGGTGAAAATTAACTAGAAAATCAACCTCTGGTGGATGCCAATTTTTAGGCAATTGTTTAGTTTCTTGGCAGAGTAAGAAACAAACTTCAGTTGCTACATCCACTGCTAAAGCAGAGTACATTGCTTCTGCAAGTTGTACATCTCAGGTACTCTGGCTTCAGAATCAATTACTGGATTATGACATTACAAAGACTAAGACTCCTTTACTGATGGACAGTGCTTCAGCTCTTTGTATTATTAAGAATCCTGTCCAGCATTCTAGGACCAAACATATTGAGATCAGACATCATTTTATTAGGGATTGTTATGAAAAAGGTCTGATTGATCCAAAGTTTGTTCCTAGTGCTGATGAGCTTGCAGATATATTTACTAAGCCTTCGGACAGTGCAACTTTCCAAAATCTAGTGCTAAGGCTTGGTATGCTGCAGCTAGAATGATTTGACAACTACTGATGATCTCAGTTCACAAGTACTGATGAGCATTAGTATACAGCTGTCAAAAATAAGTACTGATAAGTTATTTTATCTTCAGCAGTTTTCATAAGATCAATTAGATTTGAATTATGCAGCGGAATATCACGAAATAAGATCGAATTCAAGCAAGAAAAGTCATGAATATGCAAACACTCAATCACAATTATAGAGAGAATATTTCTGTTAAAGGAACGTTTTCATTCACGCATAATGCTTCGGTTAGAATACAGCTAGGTCAACATCCCTTATATAGAGGAATGTGACGTCTGCTGATGTCACTTGATAGTGACATCTAACAGATTTTACAAAACAACTGAAATAAGCAAACTACTGAAATGTTCTCAACAACTGATCACATCTCAGAGAATGCTAAGTACAAATACATAAAACTACTGACTTAAAACTACTGAAACAATAAACTACTGAAAGGTAAAATTACAAGTACTGAAAAGTAAAACTATCACAACTACTGAAGTTAACAACTTCAGCTGTTGTAACTGTTGATCACTCTGATCTTCAGTCTTTGTCTTCAGTACATCACCTTCAGACTTTGTCTTCAGTTCTTTACTTTAAGACTTTGTCTTCAGACCTTTGTAATCAGCTGATGTCTTCAGCTGTTGTGATCTTCTTCAGCAGTTGTAATGTCTGTGGGACTTAGAGGTTTTTCTGATCAGGCTCATTGGTTCTTTTGGTCCAACACTACTGAAGACTAAATTAACTAAAAGTACTGAAGTACTTTATTTGTTGAAAAGTACTGATGTAGTTACAACTAATGATGTCTATTCTAACAGATAAGTACTGATGACCAATGAAACATCTAAAAATCAGATAGTCTGCTGAGTAAGTGTTAAGGTCAATGAAACAACTGAGATCCGTGAATTGACGACAACAACTGATGAGAAATTTTACTCTTCAATTGTTTCCAACTGCTGTTTCATTTCAAAACAACTGAAGCCAAAACCAAGTCTTCAGTAGTTTCAAACTACTGATGACTAACACCAAGTCTTCAGTTGTTTACAACATCTGAAAGTTAAAACCATGTCTTCAGTCGTTTTCTAACAACTGATGACTAACACCAAAACTTTCAGTTGTTTTCTTTCAGCCGTTTCATAACCTATAAATACCTAAACCTACCTTCATAACCTATAAATACCTAAACCTACCTTCAAACTTTTCATAAGTCATTTTCCGAACTTTCATCTTCCATTAATGGCGACCATGCAAATCAAACCACGAAACAACTGTGTTGCCTACCTCACAAAATCGGCCTTTTGGACTAAGTTTGATGCTGCCATTGATCTGATGGTTGATTCCCCGTATCAAATTGCTTTTCTTCTGAATTCAACCATCTATCCTGATACCCTTCGCCAATTGTGGACAAATGTCACTGTCCATACTGGTGAGAATGATGTCGCGATCACTCTCCAGTCGTTTGTAAACCAGAAGAAGGTGGTCATCACTCCTGCTATCATTCGCCAAACCCTAGATCTGAATGATGCAACCTTTGTCACCAAATACCCGAAAGGCACCACTGATCTATCATTCATCAACCATGGGTATGAGGGCGACCTAAGTGCTACCATAATTCTGAAGAAGCACTTCCATGATGCTGAACGCCTAATTTTTCATATGATCAATGTCTGCCTTGCCCCCAAAACCTCTTCATGGGATCAAATGTCATCCAGGTGGCAGCAGGTATTGTAGTCTATCCTTGAACGCAAAAGCTTAAATTTTTCTGAAATTATATTTTTAGAATTAAAAGATCTGGCAATGAAACCTGTGGCTAACAGATGGATATTATATCCAAGGTTTCTTATGGCCATAATCATTAATCAATTAAAATCTGATGGCCTTGTTGGCCTTGGAGTCCCTGCTATGGTAGTTTTGCCTAAGGTATACTCCAGGCACAACTCTGAGCCACAACTCAAAGAGGCTGTCAAACTGCTAAAACCCAAGCAGAGGGAACCCACAGCCTCATCCTCCAGATCCAAAGTCCCCTCCAAACCATAATCCAAACAAACCAAAAAGGCTACTCAGGGAGTTGAGTCCCCTGATGATGCCCCTGCAACACAATGGCAGGATGAAACTACTGGTAGTAATCCCCCTGTAGTTTCCAAGACTCTACCCGATGAAACCGCTCAGGTATCCTCTCAACAGGATCCTGATACAACCAAAAATGGGGAAACCACATTACTGGAATCTCTCTCACTTTATAAGATTGCCATTGAAGAGCACCATTCACCCAAGGTGCAATCTTCTTCACACTTATCTCCCACTGAAACCACCCCTACAAGCCCAACTTTGGTTTTTGCACAAGTGCTGACTCAACTACATTCCTCTACCCCTCCCCAGAAACCTATTACCACTGGGAAAACCTCAACAGTTGAGGGAGAGGATTATAATGTGGTTGATAACCCACAGCACAGGGATTACAGTGTTCAAGCTCCCTGTGTAGAGGAGGAGATTCGAACATCTGGTGAGGCTGCCTCTTCTCCTGTTTCAGCACATGAACAAGATGAAGGTGGTATCATCTCTAAGACCTCACCAGAGGCAACTGCCAATGAAGGACATAATCCTGAGGCAGGAAGTCCCCAGTTCCAAGAAATAGGGGCACATGTGAATACTGATCTACACTCAGCATATGTTCATCCTGATTTAATCAGGAGGTCAGATGATTCAGCAAAGACTGATGCTGACCTGGGCTTTTTCTTTGATGTTCTAGCCCACAACACGATTCTTGAGGCTGAGGTATGCAGACTATAAGAACTGCTTGCCAAATTGTCTCAAGAATCAACTCCATCTGCCTAAATTCACCCACAGATGGCAGCTTCTTCTGAAGCTCTCCCAAACACTGAGCCACTCCCAACAACTGTGCCACCAGCCTCTGATTCAGGCACCATTTCTCAGGGACAGACCCCTCTGAGCAAAGGGTTGCTGCCTTTCAATCCTCCTTACCTCTCATCACTCCCATCATCACTAACATTGTGCATCAAGCCATTGATGAGAGGCTTTCCTCAAATTTTCAAACCTTAGTTGATGATGCTGTTTCTAAGAGACTTTCTGACATTCAAACCCCTGAACCCAATGCAACCAAAAAGGGGGAGTCTAAGTCAGTAAAAGCAGACAAAAGAAAGAGAGTTGAAGCGGGAGAAGAAAAAGAGAAGAAAGAAAAGGAGATGATCACATACAAGAGAAAGAAGAGTGCTAAACAGACTGAAGATGAGAAAAAGTTAGAAGAACTGATCAAAGAAGCTGATGAGCAACATAGCAGATCTATGGATAAGATCATTGATCAACTCTTCAGACAAGGTTTTGACACAGCCAAACTTGACTCTGAAATTAGAAGGCTAGAGATTCAAGAGATTGAGCATAGATGGGCAAGTTGTAATGAGAAAGAAAGGGAAAGGCTGGAAGCTATGATAAGATTCATATCAAAGCATTTGGGAAGACCAATCATTGAAGTGAAGTCATGGTCCAGAGACAGTATTTTGGAGATAACCACCAGAATCTGTTCTTCTGAAGCATTCAACAAAGGATTGATCATAGAAGCTCCTGATGAAGCTGGTGCTGGGAAAAGGTCTGATATGGCAAAGTTATCCAAAGCCTCACTCACAACCAAGATGCTAGAGCAGCCTGTACAATCTCCCACACCAAAACAACCAACTTCACAACCCTCAAAACCAACTTCTTTACCCAAGAAACCTACTCAAACAACTACCAATGATGCACCCAAGAGGAAGAGAAGGGTGTTGAGGATGGAAGAAGAAGAAGATGATGAGGATGATAGTCTGCCAATCTCTGCTGTTCTTAAAACAAAGATGCCTCAGCCCAGGAGTCAACCAACAACAATCACACCTGACATCCAAAGGCAAATGGTAAAAGTGAAACTTGAAGAAGAAGAACAGCAAGAACAACATGATGAGCAGCTGTTAAGGATGGTTGATAAAGAGTTTCCTAAGTCTTCATCCATACAAGCTATGAAGAAACATGCTCAGAGGTTGTATGCTCTCATATTCACATTTCAATATTAGAAAGAGAAAGTGAGAATTTGGCCTGACCCCAGAGTAAGTGACAGAATTCATAAAAAGAATATTCCAAGTCGATACAATGGCCAAGTAAAGAAGACTATAGATGTTGTGATAATGCTGGCCATTGTAGTGTCACCCTGGGAAATCCTTGATGACTTCAAGAGAGCTTACAAGTCTAAGATGACTCCACAAACTTTACTAGAAAACAAGTGAAGAAGGGGTTGATCTACAAGAAGCTTGAAGAAATAAGAAGAAATGAGCTCCAGTTGTTACTTGAAGGTACTCATCCTGATGAGTTTGCATACAGAGAAATAACTACTGTGGAGCTAAAGAATGGAAAGAATGTTAAATACTTATCAGAGTACTATGGGCCTGAGTTCTTCTTTGAAACTGAAGCTGAAGAACTCAAAATGAAAGAAAAAGTTATATTACTTGAGGCCTATGTTAGAGAGTCTTACAGACTCATTATTGGGAAGTAGGTCTCATGAATGGTGTAACAGCTCTGTGTCCAATTCCCCAAGACAGAGTTCCCATTCATCCTTTGCCAATCAAACTTTCTAAAACCTCTTCCCTGGCCTGAGCTTAATTTGGTAATTTCTGAGCTGATCCAGAAAATGTCTCTGCCAATAAGTGGGACTTCAATAATCTTAAAGGTTTTGGCTGCATTGGTTCAGGGGGAGTTTGTTAGACCAAAAGAACCAATGAGCCAGATCAGAAAAACCTTTAAGTCCCACAGACATCATAACAACTGAAGTGGTCTACACAGCTGAAGACAAAGTCTGAAGACAAAGTCTGAAGACAAAGTCTGAAGACAACTGCTGAAGACAAAGTCTGAAGACAATTGCTGAAGACAAAGTCTGAAGACCAAGTTCTCAGAAGTTGTCACAACAGCTAAAATAGTTCTTTTCAGGAGTTGTGATGGTTTACTTTTCAGTAGTTTGTAATCAGTAGTTTTATTTTATTTAAAACATCT
This sequence comes from Flaveria ramosissima, assembly GCA_025215565.1. Classification (NCBI taxonomy): domain Eukaryota; kingdom Viridiplantae; phylum Streptophyta; class Magnoliopsida; order Asterales; family Asteraceae; genus Flaveria; species Flaveria ramosissima. The sequence continues at coordinate 7,474,279 of CM046042.1, read as the reverse complement.
GAAGTTCTTACACTTCAGATGTTATAACTTCAGTAGTTGTAATTTTAGCTTGTACTTAGCTTTTTGTGAAGGTGTCCTCAGTTGTTGTGGACATCTTCAGTAGTTAGTTTATTTTCAGTTGTTGGTATAAATCAGTTAGATGTCACTATCAAGTGACATCAGCTGACGTCACATTCCTTTATAAAAGGAATGTTGACCTAATTGTTTTGGCAGAGAAGCTTATGCGTGAATGAAAATATTCTCTTTGCAGAAATCTGTCTCTCTCTATAATCGTCACTGTTTGATTGAATATTCATATTATTCTTGCTTAAATTTCATCTAATGCTGGTTCTATTCCGCTACAAATCTTAATCTAATTGATCAAACTAGATCACGATCCTTTCAAATGGTATCAGAGCTGGTTAATCATTGATCGATTTAACAATTGATCATTGAAACTGCTCTTTTGATATCTAAGTTTGATCGAATTAGCAAATTTGCAAGAATTGGTTATGGAGTTTGATTTTCTGCATACTCATGGTGTCAAAACTACCATGGAAGATAAAGTGTCAAAATTTGCAGACGGGTTGCCAGATAGTTGGGCTTCGTTTGTTTCAAATCTGAGACAGAATGGATTGCTAGCAACTATGGACATAAATGATTTCATTCTAAAGCTACGAGAAGAAGCACTTGGGATGGAGTACAGAGCTCAGAAGTCTTCATACTCTTAGAATCCAGCTTTGTACAATGCCACTCCTCAAGTTAAGACGTCTGGAGCACCTCTTCAGACTGCATTTGTGTCTAGCTCATCTGGTCCTTCACAAGTCTCTCCTTCAGGATCAGAAACGTCAGGGTCTTCTAGTACCCAATATATTGGATCTGAAGCAAACGCTACATGACTGAAGACCGAGAATCTCGGAAACGTGACAGTAGAAGTAGCTCGAGAGCACATGGATCTCTTGGCAGTAGTGGTTCATTCCTATGATGGACTTGTTGCTGGGAAAATTGGAAACTGCCATATGGCAGATGAGGACTACGAGCAGGTAGATGAAACTGAGCTAGAGAGGATGGATATTATGTGGGCCTTAGCAAGTGCTGTCCGGAGGGCGAAGAAGTTTGTGAAGAAGACCGGACAAAACTTGGTTGCTACTAAGGACACTACATTTGGCTTTGACAAGAGCAAGGTGACGTGCTTCAACTGTGGAGAAAAGGGGCACTTCAAAAGAGAGTGTGTGAAGCCAAAGAAGACTGGGAACGGGAATCCATTCTCGTCCTTCACTCGTCAAGACAAGCAAGCTAGCAGTTCTACTTCATCAAGCAAGGATCCAAAAGCCTTGACTACCCATGATGATGAAGGACAGGACTGGAGCTTTCGGTTTGTCTCTCCGGGGGAATTCAATATTGCAAGCGTGGAAGACTTAGATGATGATTCCGTGAGTGAAGGAGATATTGCAGTTGAGCTAGCGATGTCAAACAATGAAGAGACTTCAACTGAGGTCAGCTACAAGCCTGAAGAAGGGACGTCTACAACAAAGACAGAATCACCAGAACCAGAGACATCTGATGCTGCGTTGATGGCTAATTCATCAAAACCTCCTCAGGTAAGTACCACTGACCAACTGTTCCAAAATCATGCTTGTTCTAATTGTAATAAATTTAGAGAAAGCATAGATCAGAAATTTGCTAGGTTATTAGATCATAATGATAGCTTAGTAAAGGATTTGCAACTGTGCACTGAGGCTAATAGAGTTTTAAAACAAAATGAGCATAGTTACAAAGAAAAGATAGACATTTTGAATTAACAGCTTAGGGAAACTAAAGTAGTAGCATTTAACCAAGCTAATGACATTAGGTACTATCTTAACTCCCTAGAAGACACTAAGAAGCAAAAAGCAGTTTTGGAAGTAGAAGTAAACTCTTTAAAGCAAAAACTGCATAGTTGGACAAGTTCATCACATATTGTCCAACACTTAGTGAGAGAACGTAACAATGGGGAGGGTTTGGGTTATAAAGTGGTACCACCACCACTTTAGACCTTGATGAACACTAAGAGTAGACCAATAAATAATAATCCCATCAAGGATCATGTGGTGTCTACTCCTCTTGTTATTGATCCAGATTCCTCATGTTCTTCAATTGAATCTGGAACAAAACAAAAGGAGGCCACTTCAAAGGCAAAGGGTAAAATGCCTTGTGTTAATTTGGAAAAAGAATTTGAAAAGATTAATATAAAGTCAGGGATCAACAAAGTCAAATCTGAACCTAAAAAGACTGTTAATGTTAATCTTTCACGAGTCTCATGACAAAATCCAGTTAACCAAAAAGGAAAAGATGTTAAAAGTGTTAAAACAATTAATTTTGTTAAACAAGAGAAAACATCAAAAGAAACAGAGTCAAAACCCAAACAAAATGATGTCACTAGGGTGTCACACACATCTCCTCAACGAAAGTTTAATCATAAAGTTGATAGCAGGTCATGCTACAACTGTGGAGAGTGTGGACACATTGCTTCCTTTTGTCCTTACTATTAGACACCTAGGAAGAAAATTGAACTTCAGGATTCAAAACCTAGGTCTTCTAAGAGGAGTTCTTTAACTCCACCTAGAAGAACTAGTGAACCCAAAGTTCAACCCATTAGCCAGTCGACTGTTTATCACAAACACGACTTACACAAATCTGGCTTATGGAAAGAAAAGTCATCCTCCGTGTCTGATAATGATGACAAGAAGACACCTGAGCTACCCTCACCTTCTAAGGGTCAATGGGTTGAATTCATGATGTGTGATGCCTCTGGGAAACCCAAGCCAGTAAAGGCTTGGGTTCCTAACCTAAACTAATGTTTTAAATTGTATGTGCAGGGTGTCGTTATAGTGCTGAAACCAACACATGGATTGTAGACAGTGGAGCATCCAGGCACATGACAGGAATAGGGCTCTTTTATCAAACGTCAAACAAATAAAAGGAGGGCATGTTTCATTTGCTGGTAACAAAGGAGGTTATATCACAGCTCAAGGAGAGGTTGGAAATCATAAAGTTAAGTTTGATAAGGTGAACTACGTTCAACAACTTCAAAACAACTTACTTTCTGTTTCCCAAATATGTGACAAAGGATTTAAAGTCATATTCGACAACAAGAAGTGTTACGTCCTAAAGAAAGACTACGTGATTCCGGAGGACCAAGTTTTGATGTCGTCTAAGATCGCCGTAATGTTGTTCCTCTCGTCAAACTTCAGATTCGCCATACAACCTGAAAACCAGATGAAATGCATTAGAATAGTATATTAAATAATAATATTAAAGAAAAACAAGAAAAAGATTAAAATTAATCAAAAACCAGATTAATTTCGCTGGCCGAAACTGTAATTTCGCAGAAAGAATTTTAGTTTCGGCAAGCGAAAGTATAGTTTCGTCAGCAATTATACATTAGTTTCGACAAGACAGTGAGTTAGATTCGACTGGCCGAAAGTATAGTTTCGGCGCAGCGAAACTGAGGTTTACACAGCGAAACTGTTAAGTTCGCTCGGACAGCATAACATCACAGTTTCGCTGAAAAACCATGAACTTTCGTTCAGTTTAGCTGGACTATCGGTACTTTCGCAGTAAGAACTGCGAAGGTACCGAAGAGTCTCGATCAAATAAACCCACAATGTTGTTGTTTAACTTCGACTAAGTTATGGTTCTGAGTCCGAAACTCACTTGCGAATAAGATGGAACGGACAATCAAGAATTAAACAATCAGAATATCAAAATCGCACACAGAGGCGTCGGTTAAACCCTAGAACACGCAAACATTCAATTTCGCAAAAATGAGAAAGCAGTTTCGCGAAATGAGTTATATAGTCAATAGTTTCGCAGGCAGCAAAACTATAGTTTTGCCAAGCGAAGCTACAATTTCGCCAGGCGAAACTCTGATCGAAATTGACTTTGCACAGCGCGAAAGAGTCGACGAAGCTACAATTTCGCCATGCGAAACTACCAGCGAAAGTATAATTTCGCTGTAAACCAAAAAACTTAAAAATTTTATTTTGATTCTCTTTCTTTTAAAACATAAAATAAAAGAAAAGAAAAGGAAAATAAAATAAAATTATAACAAAATAATAACAAATAAAAGAAATTAAAATAAGGTAAACAAAATCAAAAGAAATTAGTCCCACAAGACCTCACCATTAACCACGATTAATAATAGTGTAATAAAAAATTTGAACAATATAAAAAGATATGAACGAGAAGCTGAAAAGATCTTCTGGAGAATCAAAGTTTGGTGGGATTGCTAATATGCTTGTCCTTTTAAGTCCATGCCTTCTTTGTTTCAACAGATGCATCACAGCTATTGTTATCATGTTTTGGTTTATATTTAAAAAAAACATTGAATGACCCAACCCCACATACATTTGATAAAGAAACTTATCCTGTCCTCATGATGTATTGAACAAAAGACACGCTTTGCATGAGTCTTCCTCTCAGAAGCAATAGAGATCATATTTCAAATGAAGCAAAACCCTTATAGACATCAAATGATGAGAGCTCCAGGTCTATACTTACGTATAACAAAGGAGTTGATCAATTGAGTTTTCAGATGATAACTTCAGGTCTATACTTACGTATAACAGAGAAGACTATCATATTATGCCGATGAGAGCTCCAGGTCAGTACTATCGTACAGCAAAGGAGATCATCACTCCAGGTCAATGTTCACACATAGCAGAGGAGATAAGCACAAGATAGAATACAACAAGGAGCATCTTATATGCAAAGATGAAAAAGCATATTGCTTTTTGAGATAGATTTAAATGATTTGACACAAAGAAACTTTAGATAAGAATAACTCAAAACAGAGGTATCACGTTCTCAATCCTTTTTGAACAAAGACTTGAAACTATGTGAAGGCCAACGATGTCAAGGGGATTATTTGAGTCATCAAGTTTCTTGTTCTATTAGTTCAGCTACAAGACAACTGTTTACTTTGATTTCTGGCTGAACCTATCAAACATATCCCACACAATACTGTTAACCTCCTTTACATCGATCAGGCTTCTCATTTTATTCTGCAAAGGAAAACAAAAAGAACTTTTATTATATATTCTCCACCAAAATTTCTAAATTTAAGAAAGATGTGGAAATTTCTCATTTTATCGAATATCACTATAAATTATTATTATTATTATTATTATTATTATTATTATTATTTATTTATTTATTATTTTTTAGTTTTTTTTAATTGTGAAAAATGATGAAGAGAGAAGGAGCGGGCATAACTAAAAGAAAAGAAAGAAAATAAGAAGAGAAGAATAAATAATTTGTACAGAACATAGATTTAAGGAAAATGGGTTTTAAAATGATATTAAACCTAACATAGAGATCAATTCATAAAAACAAAGTTTATCAAATGTTTTAGTGAAAAGATCTGCTTTTTGATTTTTGGTGTCAATAGGAATAATATCAATAAAACCCTTTTCGTGAGCATCACGGATTGCATGAATTCGTTTCTCAATGTGCTTGGTTCCGGAATGATGAATAGGATTCTTTGCTATCCCAATAGCTGCTTCGTTGTCCTAGAACAACTGTGTATGGAGAAAGTTTATCCCATAGTCAATCATCTGGTGCTGGATCCAGAGTACTTGTGAACAACAACTGGAGGCAGCAATGTATTCTGCTTCTTCGGTAAAGAGAGAGACAGTGGGTATAGGCAGGATGTTTAGAGATGCTTGGCTGATAGATTGTGGATGAGTAGATGAAGGTGAGAGGGATGGTACTGGTTGTGATGAGGTAGATGTTGGTGATGAAGGAAGGGATGCAGAAACAGGTGGAGGTGGAAGTGCAGGACCGGTGAAGGGTATGCACTTACAACACAATGAGGAGAGTTGCTTAGAACACTTAACACATCAAATAGGGAACTGGTTAACTTGTTTAATGAAAGATGCTAAGAACACAAGTAATTGTGAGACAGAACAAGATTGCAAACAACACAAGTATTTGGTTTTCAAGAATGTTGTATATTGCTTCTCAAGTTCTATTACAAGTTAAAAAGCATCGATAGAAATTTACAAGTACTTGAGATACTTTATACTACATCCTACAGCTGGCCATACTTTGAAGGCCAGCTGGATACAATTGACTAGACAACTACAAAATCAAATGTAGAGGCAAAAAGGCATATCTGCCTTTTGACTTGTGACTATGACATTCCATAGCTCACATCCTAATATATTACAAAAAGGATAAAAGTACATAAAGTAGAAAGCATGGACTCAAGACCTCAATGTACAGTTACCAAAAGCATGGACCTTTCACCAACTTATGTAAGTTGGTGACTTTACAGAGTTGCAGCAGAAAGATGGTCTAGCTTTATGGTAAAGTACATCAGATAAAGGCATATCTCTAAAAGTCTTCGGAAGAAATCTGTCTTCACTCTTTGGTTTCGGAAGACTTTGTCTTTGAAGCTTCGGAAGACTTCATTTTTGGCTTCAGAAGATATTGGTCTTGGCTTCGGATGATTTAACACTTAGAATATTTCTAGTGCATGGTGTAAAACTTCCGAAGCATTTCTACTTCAGTTCTTTAGTGCATGCTTGCAGAGAGACTTTGGATGTTTTGGCTGCATCATACTTATAGGAATCCTTACAAACTCCCCCTAGGCTGATGCTACCAAAACATTTAGAAGATCTTCAGATGTTTGTAGTCTTCAACACAATGATGACCATACCCATCTTCATTAGATGGTCAGGATCATTCAGACTCTCATAATATCGTCTCATCTCAAAGAGATCATGCAAAGGTAAGTTGATTATGTCTTGCCATGTATAGACATTCTCAACACCTTGATCTCTGATCACATGCCATCTCTCTGGATTAGTAGTGAAGGTCAAGGATAAGATCATTGTCTCAGCTGCAAGAGGAGCCACTTGAATTGGAGTTGATTGGGCTGCCTCTTCATGCACTTCCTCAGGTTGATCTGACTCAGCCTGAGGTGTAGAGGTGGATGATTCAGGATTCTTCTTCTTCTTCTTATACTTTGGTTTAGAAGCCATCCTCTTCTTCCTCTTAGAAGACTTTAACTGAGAAGACTGGTCTGCAGCACCTTGTTGATCATCCTTGTCTTTCTCAGTTGGGTGTTCCTCCCTCACAGGTTCAGAAGGAGAGGGAGTTTGACCCTGCTGTGGATCAGAAGATGAAGCTTGCTGAGGCTCAGCAGGAGGTCTAGGTTGTGTTGTCTCAGGTTGTTCAACCTTAACCTCCACTTCAGGTGGGATTTGACTTGGAGGAGAGTATAAGTCAATCAGCTCTCCACTCTTGATCTTCTGCTTGATTACCCTGATATGCTCATCCATTATGGATAGAGACATAGAGCCAAGTCTCCTTATGGAGAACCCATACAGCTTCAAGAAGCTCATCATCCTTTGTCTGTCAGCAGACTTTTTCATACTCTTTTGGATGATAGCTCTTGACTTTGCAGCATCTTCCTACATCTTTCTCTTTGTTGCCTTTTGTTCTTTGAGCACTTGAAGTTCAAGCTGTTTGAGATACTCAAACTCAATGTACTCAAAGGACAAGGGAAGAAGTGCAGCTGCCTGGTAGAGACCTGTGGCACTCAGGTAGTTGATCATGTTTTGCCTATCTGTTTCCTTGTCTACCTGAGGTTCTTGTGTAGCAGCCACATCCTCTTGCACAGGATATTCTTGAACTGGGGAGAGTGTTGGAGCATGCTTGTATAATCTTTTCTGTCTCTTCTCTTCTTTGAATTGGAGAAGTAATCCTGCATCCTCTTTTTCCTTCATCTCTCTTGACACTTCTATGTCAGCCAGTTCATTTAATTGCTCTAAGGGGAGAGATATAGTCTCATCTATGTCATAGTTCCTGGTCTGCAGGTAAGTAATCCTGACTGCCCTCAACTCATCTTCTTGAGTGTTTGGTCTGGGGGCAGCCCTGATTGCAGCTTGCATAAATCTTAGGGTCTGCCTCAGCATCTAGTTGACCAATGACATTACCTGATTGCCTTTGTCTCCTTCTAAGGCTGAACTCTTCACTAATTCTGTCTTGAATCCTGAGTGCTAACCTGTCAGCTTGTCTTGATTTGCTTGGGTTGACAAGTGGCATGTTGATCAGGTCAAGACCTTCATAGTAGTCCAAAGTCTAAAAATTGAACACTTCTTACTGCCCTTGAACTCTGTGAAGAATGAGGGCTCTTCTATCAGCATCATACCTCCACCCAATAATGTAATTTGAAGTTACTTGAGGTGGAGATGGCACAGCCCTTAGAATGCCTTCCTCAAAGAGACTCCTAATAACAGAGTCAATTATGTCCACATTAATATGAACTTGAGGAAGTTGTTGAGTATGCATAGTTGCAAGTGAGGATGGTGAATCCTCAATGTCCATACTCCCTGAAGAACACCCAGGTTCTATGACTGTAATGACTTTCTCCCCTTTTTTGGTAGCATCACCCTCTTGCATAGGTGAGCTAGAGGTTAGGTCAACCACATTCACAGGTTCTTGTGTTCCTGGTTGAGCTCTTCTTAAAGGTCTCCCGCTAGTTTTTCCCTGAGATAAGATATCTCAAGTTGCTGATCATTGACCCTATTATGCAAGGTAGTCACCTGAGATTCAAGGTGACTAACCTTAGAGACTAAATAGGAGCATGTTTTTGACAGTTTTTGCACCTTTAGTCTCAGATTCCCCTCTTCTTCATCAGAAGAATCATTGGGGGATGAGATGATTGCACCAAAGTACTCTCTCTTACCACCAGCCTTAGGTTCTTGGCTGCTGGATTTCCTCTGCACATTGACATTCTCAGTTGAGATGTCAATGGGCTGAGTTGCCATGGTTGAGGTCTTAATGATGTAATTACTTGCAGAAGTGAGAGCCTCTTCCATATGGATATCCTGAACAGGTTCAGAAGTATCCACCTCAGTTATAGGTGATTGATGTGGGCTAGACAAAGGAGAATCAGTAGTACTCATCTCTCTTTGAGTAGGAGAGGAGTAGAGAGACTCATGGTACCCACTGAAACCTAAGTCTTCATCAGTATAGAATGAGAGGTTGGGAATGGGTTGATTTAAGTCTAATGGCTGGGGATGGTAACTGTCCCCTTGAAGATCATGTTTAGGTTGGACTCACTTTAGTATAGTTGTTTACTTTACATTGTAATAGGACTTTTGTTAGTTTCCTTTTATATGTTCTTAGTAATGAGTAGTTTTGGCAGTCCAGCGAAAATGTGAGCGAATCTATACATTTGCTCACAGTTTGCTGTTCTGGTTTACCCGGCGAACTTGTGTTCTGCCGGGCGAAACTATAGTTTCGGCATGACAGTTTCGCTGGTAGCGAAACTGTCAGCGAAACTATAACTACTATATATACTTTTGTCAATTCTCTTTGTAAGGTAAGCTTGCAAAACCCTAATCGTGGATCATTGTTGCAAGTTACCAATTCTAAGCAGTTTTCACACATAAATACTATTGTGCTTGATGTTATTGATTGCTATTGTTCATTTGATTTTCAAATATATGTTAGAATTCTCTTCTATCTTCTCAATTGTTGTTGTTTAGCATGGATGTTAGATATTGAGCAATTTATCACTTCAATTGTACTGTTTTTCGATCACATGGACCAACAATATGGTATCAGAGCCTTAGTGCTCTTGATTTGTTGAGTTTTTGTGGTTTTTGGTCAATATCTAGTTTCAATCAATTTTCATTGGATTATCAGCTGTTTTTGACATGGAAATTGATTGAATTATGCTCGTTTTTTATTGAGGAAGATTCTACAATCATCAGATCTCAAATTCATTGAGTTTTGGATGATTTCAGATTGATTTTGAGGTGAAAAAGGGTTTTGAGATCGATCAGCGAAATTGATGTTCTTACAGCGAAACTGTCATGCCGAAACTATAGTTTCGCCCGGCAGAACACAAGTTCGTCGGGTAAACCAGAACAGCAAACTGTGAGCGAATGTATAGATTCGCTCACAGTTTCGCTAGACTGCCAAAACTACTCATTACTAAGAACATACAAAAGGAAACTAACAAAAGTCCTATTACAATGTAAAGTAAACAACTATACTAAAGTGAGTCCAACCTAAACATGATCTTCAATACTCCCCCTAGGTTGGACCTCACTATCTTCACTTGTCTTGATTTGACTTGTCAGCTCCGGTTTCCTCTGCTGCTGTTGATCTATCTTCATCACCTCCTGCAGCAACATCCTAAGAAGCTTCAGCCACTGATCCTCCAAGGTTCTTTCCTGCATCACTAGCTTCTTCAGAATGACCACTAGCCTTTGCAAACTGCCTGGTCAAATCTTGAACATCCATAGCAAAATCATCCTGAGCTCTCACCCTTTCAGCTAGCCTCTTAACCTCCGACCTTACTCCCCTTATCTTGTTTGCAACATTCATAAACAGACTGGCCTCTTTTCTTGTTTCCTCTCCAGCCCCAGCCTTAATGTGATTTTCACATAGTACCAAAAGATCTTCATCACAGAAGCTAAATAACTCCATCGGATCAAACACTCTGAACTCTTTTCCATGTTTAGCTCTAATCACCGCCTCTCCAGTATTGTTGTCATAAAACCACTTTTCAAAGTCCTGTAGTTGTTGGGGAAGAGGATCAGCCAATCTTACCCGATTTACAGTCTTTGGAGGTTTGACTCTCAGTACAATCCTTCCTTTACATGTCTCCCAATCTTTATCCTTCTTTGACCTTTTTCTTTCAGCTTTCATATATCCAAAAGACTCGAAATTATCATTAAGTCCATATTTTATTTCCTTCTCAAGAAATAATGCTCTTTCACTTAAGTGAGCATTGATCAAAGGTAAAGTTGCCAAACGTCTCAAATCCCATTTGGAAAAGGTCTTAAAAGCCTTCCTCTTTAGCATATAACTGATATTTCCTCCTTTTCTCTTGATCATGAACATCTTTAAACTAGGATTGTAGCACCAGCTTATGATCTTCTTATCTGCTTCCTTCCTGCTTAATCCCTCCAGATTTTGAAATAAAGGAGTAATTTCCTCCACCTCCTTCTCTTTGACCAACCAATCATTCTTATCCATTTCAAAAACATCAGCATCATCTTCTCCCTTCTTAGCAACATAAATCGGTGGTCGCTCATCAACTTCATAAAACTCTGGTTCTGAATCATAGTCTATCAATTGTTCATCTTCCTCCTCTTCATCAACCAACCCTTTCCCTCTATCAGATACTCCCTTAGTGGTAGCTGTAACAACAACTTCTTCACCAACAATATCTTTGTCAAAATCAAACTGCAAGTTTACAAGCCCAGCCTCAATAATATCTTCTTCTTCATTCCTTCCAACATCCTCTCTTGGTATTTCCTGCTCTCCTTCACCAGTAGTTGCTGCTCCAGAAGTACGCTCTCCTACCTTAGATGAAGTACCCACATTCAAAAATGAGTACTTTGATGTATCAGTCAAATCATCTAACTCAGATTGAGTCAGTTGACTAGGTAGGCCGGCTGCAGCTTTCATTTGTGTAATCTCCTCAAACAACTTCTTAATCAGTTTGTTTTGGTCAACTAACATTCTCTGCATTTCCTCAATCACCTCATCCTTCTGTCTTTCTCTGATCTCCTGATTCGTAAGTTTAGTCTTAATCATACTCAGCTCATTCGCCAACGAAGTATTTAGATTACGTATCACATCCTCATCAAGATTTGCACTAGCCTCTCTTCTGGCTGTAAATCCCTCATGTCTATGTTTGGTTCTCCGCTCAGGCTCAACAAAATTAGTTTTCTTCTTAGACCTCCTTTCTTTCTCTACCCTGATCTCCTCCGCTTGTGCATCAATATCCTCTTCAAAATCATTCCATGTACTATGAGTACCTGAACTTGACCCCTTGAACTATTCCATGTACTATGAAGGAGAGATCCTCAGGAATTTGGTCCCACCCTGCATGCTTGTTTGACAAGCTGTGAAGTAGTTTGATAGAGCTAAGAAACGGCAAATCTCTGAGAGACTTTCATCTTTCTCAGAGCTTAACAAAGCAACTTGGTTATGTTGCCTGTGAAGTTGCGTGGAGAAATCTGGGTTGTTTCTGATGTTTAGGTTGGCCATTTTAGAAGCTTAAGGATGAAGAAAGATGAAGAACAAAAGGCGGTTTGGAAGAATTTAGGTTTAAGGAATAGCGTAATTGAGGAAGATAGTGAAAGAGGGGTAACCGTTGGGCATTTATGTGAAAAGAATTTGAGACAAAGTTTGTGAAAGAGGATAAACTTTGAAATCCGGATATCCGTCCCACCTCTGAAAAGTAGTTTACTTTTGCCCAAAAAGTAGTTTTCTTGGAAGTCGAGACATCTTCGGAAGGTTATTTGCTTCGGAAGTTCTGGAGAAAAAGCTTCCGAAGGCAAATTGGCTTCGGAAGAGATATCAAAGATTTTTGAAAATTTTGCTTCAGAAGAGAGCTTTACACTTAGAGATTTTTTATTCTAAGAAGAATAAATACTTCTGAAGGTAAATTGCATTCGGAAGAAACTTGTTCTTTGAAAACATACAAAGTACTTAAGTTGATTTTAAGCTTCGGAAGATATTTCAGAAATTTCTTCCGAAGGTAAAATTACTGAAGCAATTATTTGTTTACTAAGACATAAACTACTTCCGAAGGTAATTTCAAAGTCTTCCGAAGAGATCAAGATTTTTAAAAATCTAAGAAAAGTCTTTTGAAAAGATTTTTCTTCCAAAGAAAACAAAGGGCTTATGAAGGTGATATAATAGACAACTTAGGACACACATGTTTTAAAAATAAATATGATTAAGTTTTAAGAAAAGCTATTCAAAGTTAATCATCCCAATAGCCGATACAAGATATTTAAATCTCTGCTCATCAAAAGCTTTGGTGAACAGATCAGCATATTGTTCATTTGTGTTAACTTTGACTAGTTTGATTAATCCCTTTTCAAAATTATCTCTAATCAAATGATACCTGATGTTAATATGTTTTGTCCTTGAGTGCTGCACAGGATTCTCTGTTATGGATATAGCACTATTGTTGTCTATGTGGATGGGAGTCTCTTTAATGTTAAATCCATAGTCCAGCATCTGATTTTGAATCCAAAGCACTTGAGCACAGCAACTTGCAGTAGCAATGTATTCAGCCTCAGCAGTTGATGCAGACACACAGGATTGTTTCTTGCATTGCCAAGAGACTACTCTTCCACCAAGAAATTGACATCCCCCTGATGTAGACTTTGCAGTCATGTTGCAACCACCATCGTCACTATCTGTATAAGCATACAGATTAAAGTCAGAATTCTTTGGATACCAAAGGCCAAGTGATGGAACACCTTTGAGATATCTTAAAATTCTTTTGACAGTGACCAGATGTGACATCTTCGGGTTGGCTTGATATCTTGCACAAATGCATGTAGCAAACATGATATCTGGCCTACTAGCTGTGAGGTACATATGAGACCCAATCATTGCCCTATAAAGGTGTTCATCAACACACTCCCCCTCAAGATCAGGTCCAAGGGAGTGATTTCTGGCTATGGGTGTCTTAGCAACCTTACAATCAGTCATGTTAAACCTTTTAAGTATGTCTTGTACATACTTTGACTGACTTATGAAGATGCCATTGTCAACTTGCTTCACTTGAATTCCTAGAAAGAAATTGAGTTCCCCCATTGCACTTATTTCAAACATGTCCATCAGCTTCTCAAAGTCTTTGCAGAGCTTTGGATTAGTTGACCCAAAGATAATGTCATCTACATATACTTGAACTAGCATTATGTCATTTCTTGTTCCTTTGATGAAGAGAGTTCCATCTATAGTACCTCTTTTGTAGCCATGTTAACAGAGATACAGAGATAGAGTCTCATACCACTTTCTTGGTGCTTGGTGCAGCCCATATAGAGCTTTATCAAGCCAGAAGACATAATCAGGATGATCAGGATCTGCAAACCCAGGTGGTTGTCTGACATATACCTCTTCATCAATCACCCCATAAAGAAAAGCACACTTGACATCAAGTTGGTAGACCTTGAAATTCTTGGATACAGCAAAAGCTAGGAATATTCTAACAGCTTCAAGTCTTGCCACAGGAGCAAAGACATCTGTATAGTTAATTCCTTCTTCTTGAGTATATCTTTGAACAACTAGTCTTGCCTTGTTTTTTATGACAAGTCCTCTATCATCCTTCTTGTTCCTAAAAACCCATTTGGTTTCTATTGTAGTCTTCCCTTGAGGAAGAGGACATAGGTTCCAAACCTTTTGCCTTTTGAATTAAAGCAGATCCTCTTGCATAGCTTCAACCCAACTTCCATCCTTTAAAGCCTCATCAATTTTCTTTAGCTCTAACTGGGACAAGAAACAAGAGTGAAGACAAACATTTGCTTCATGGGTTTGTCCTCTTATTCTCACCCCTGAATCAACATCTCCAATGCTGTTGGTGGTAGGATGAGACTTGAGGATCCTTAGCTGAGGGATCACAGCAAGTTGCTTAGACAGATCTAGATTTGAAAATTTTTGATCTGGCAAAGAAGATTCACCCTCCACATTACCACACTTATCAAGATTGACTTGATCCAATGAGTGTGTCACATTATTGATGTTGTCTTCAATGCAGTGGTTATCAACATCAAGAAATTCTTCATCACTTTCACCACCACCATTTTCTCCAACATTTGAAGCTCCTTCTTATGAGTTTTGTTCCTCTAAGCTGGAATTTGAAGGCATCTCAGAAGCATCAGCAGGATTTGTCATTGATGTGCTGGTAGAAGCTTCATTTGCAGGAATAGTTACCACTGGAGCTGAAGATGTGTAACCTGAGGGTCTTCTTAGCTCAAATCTTGGGTCAGGATCACCTGTTGGTAATATATCTGTAGATCCTGAAACATTCTCACAAGATTTGTTAAAACAGTTAGTAACTAAATCAAGATCAAATAGCCAATCCGGACCAGAACCTTTCATACTGGGAGTGTACTCATTGAAAGTCACATTGGTTGACTTTTCAACTACTCTAGTTCTGAGATTGTATACTCTATAAGCCTTAGCTTGAGAAGAGTATCCAATAAAGTGTCCATCATCTGATTTCTCAGCAAACTTGGCAATTTGATCCTTGGTATTCAAGATGGTGCAAGGACATCCAAATGACCTGAGAAAACCAATAAAGGGTTTTCTCTTGTGCCAAAGTTCATAAGAAGTCTTACCATGTGTCTTAACCACTAAAACTCTGTTTTGCACATAGCAAGCAGTGTTCACTGCCTCTGCTCAGAAGGTGATGGGCAGTTTAGAGTCAGACAACATAGTTCTTGCAGCTTCAATTAGTGTCCTATTTCTCCTCTCAGCAACACCATTTTGCTGAGGAGTCCTGGGAGCACTATATTGTCTTGTAATACCTTTTCATCATAAAATGTATCAAGGATTTGATTCTTGAATTCAGTTCCTTGATCACATCTTATGGTTTTGACCTTGTGATCACATTGATTCTCAATCTTTAAGATGAAATTCTTTAGAATCTCAGGAGTCTCATCCTTAGTATTAAGAAAGAAGACCCAAGTGAATCTTGTAAAATCATCTGTGATCACCAACCAATAAGAGGTCCTTCCTAGACTTATTACACTGGTGGGCCAAAGAGATCCATATGAAATAAGTGTAGGGGATTAATGATGGAGTTTCTTTTCTTTGGCTTGTGAGATACCTTGTGTTGCTTCCCTTTTAGGCATGCAACACAGTGGTCCTCACTTGTAAACTTTTTCTTTAGTATTCCAGTTACCAAATCATTCTTAATTAATTTATTCATGTTTTTAAAGTTTACATGGCACTTTCTTTTATGCCAGAGGAAAGATTCATCATTATTTGCTTTAGATAGAAAGCAAGAAATTTCTCCTGAGGGAGAAGTTTCTTGCAAGTCCATCTTGTACATGTTCCCTTTCCTGGGGGCTCTAAGCAAGATGTGCTCATGAGGAATGACCACCCCGGGCCTGAGAACAATGCACTCATGCTCAGTAAAGAGCATGTTATGACTCTGATCATAAAATTGGGATACACTCAGAAGATTGTACTCAATCTCCTTGACAAAGTTTACCTTCTCAATGCTGAGCTTACCATTTGTGACCTTGCCCCTTCCAGTAATGTAACCTCCTGCATCTCCTCCAAAAGCAACTGGTCCTCCATCAATTCTTTCAAACTTTTGGAGTAGTGACCTATTGCCTGTCATGTGCCTGGAACAGTCACTATCAATGATCCATACATTTCTGTTTGTTTTGAGCTGTGCCTGCACAAAAGAGATGATTAGTTACATTTAGAAACCCAAGACTCATTGGTCTTGGGCTCATCAAAAGAAGTTGAAGACAATGCAACAGTAATTGATCCTATAGTCATGCTAGAGGGATCATTTGCTGATGTTGATGAAGAACTTTCAGCCACTTGGTCTTTCTTTGACTTCCATACCACCTTTGGAAGCTTAGACTTGACCTTCAATACTTTAGAAGTTTTGATGACTTCGGAAGTTTTGATGACTGGCCCTTCGGAAGATCTTGCTTTCACTGCAGCAGGCTTCAGTGCTTCGGAAGTATTCCTTTCTTCTGAGACCAAATTCTCTTCCGAAGGCAAGTTTCCACTTGTCTTCTTCTTCATTTTGGAGCTTCCAAAGGAAACAGATTTTCCTTCCGAAGCTTGCTTCTTCTTCTCCAAACTCTTAGAAGTTTCTTTCTTGGTCATGTGGAGAGTACTCTTTGGATTGTAAACATAATCTTTAGCAAGATGAGAGGTACTCCCACACATAACACAATCCATTTTCTTCCTTCTAGGAGTTCTTCTTTGTGAACAAAGCTGAACTTGATCACTTTCCTTCTCCATCTTCACCTTTGCAGATGTTATGGCAATTCTTATGGGGTTAGAACTACTTTTGAAGCAGGATGGTTTAGGTTGTACAGCAGCAATGCACAACTGATCAGCCTTCTTCTTGATGATGGGATGATTTGGACATGAACTAGAACTCTTGTTGATGGAGTTCAAGTTTGTGTCTTCAGCCTTTACTACTTCAAATCCTGCAGAGATGAAGACTTGTTTCTGTGTAGAATTGAAGGTAGCCTTGATCTCTTGAGCCTTTTTGGACTTTCTTTTGGCCTTCTTGATCAAGTTCTTTCTTCTTGACTTGGTCATCCCAACAGTTTTGCTCTCCTCAGAGGGATGGTGACCCTTCTTAGAATGCTCTTCTTCACTCTTCTCAGAGTCATTCTCCACCATCTCCTCTTCATCCTCTTCAGTCACAGGATCTATGAATGGAAGCTCATCTTCACAAGTTCCATACCTAGGAGATCTTACAGACAAGATTATGTGTGGAGGAGCTATCTCACAAGATCCTAGTCCCTGCTTATTTTGATAACAAACTTTTGCATGCAAGGATGAGGATATTATGTTCTTGAAGGTCTCTTCTTCAAGAACATATTTTTCTACCTTGGCTTTGCTGATCACAAGCTTAACCTGGCATTCAGTTAATTTAGTAATGAGATCTTTGATCTGAGTCCTGTAGTTTGTATGCTCATGTTTAAAAGTTGAAATGGTTTTCTCTTAGTCCTCTATCTTTAGTTTATAATCATTTTCAGCTCTTTTAAAATCAGCTTTTAAAATATTTAAGGACTCAAGGTCAGATCTCATTTCTAAACTATAAGACCTGTATCTTTTTACTTTAGCAATGCATTCAGGAGTGCAAAGATGTTCCAATACCTTGGCTTCATCGTGGTCTGCCATGAGTGCTTGGTTTGGAAATGCATCTTCTACTTGAAAGCTCCAGTCAAAGCCTCCTTCTTCAACAGCAACTACATCTTGCTGCTTTGGCTTATCATTCTGGGGGGCTTTCTCAGTGTAGTTTGGTCTGGTTTGTGCTTGGCCACCATTTATCCTTGGTGCCTTACACTCTCTTGCAAAGTGTCCCATCTAATTACAGTTGTAACACTTTACTTTGCTTTTGTCCAGCCCAAACTTTCCACTGGCTGCATTGCTTGGAAACTTTCTCCCTGTCCTCTTATAGAACTTCTTGGCTCTGTGAGTGAGAGCCATCTGCTGGACTATCTCCATGTACTCCAGATCATCTAGATGGATACAGTCCAAATCTTCAAGAGTGAAGAGAAAGTTGCCTGAAGTTTCATCAACAGAGACAAAGGCATGAGAAGAACTTGTCTCTTGGAAAGGACTTCCTTGAGTGTAGCTTTCCCTTGGAGTCTCTGGGAAGGTGATGAAAGGGACCTTTTGTGAGTTGTTAGGGAAGCATATAAGATAATGTTGTGGTTCAATGCTTTCCATTTCAACCATATGGAGGGCTGAACTCATTTGATTAATGGAGTTACCAGATGAGTTTTGCATGTTCATCTCCATCTGGTAGCCACTAAGAATACCATACAACTCTGTGAGAGTAAGAGTCTTAAGGTTCTCAGTCCTCTTGATAACAACACAATAATGTGTCCATTGTCTAGGAAGAGAGGACATAAACTTCCTTACAATGTCC
This sequence comes from Flaveria ramosissima, assembly GCA_025215565.1. NCBI lineage: Eukaryota > Viridiplantae > Streptophyta > Magnoliopsida > Asterales > Asteraceae > Flaveria > Flaveria ramosissima. The sequence continues at coordinate 7,455,849 of CM046042.1, read as the reverse complement.
CTATTCTCAAAGTTACTCCAACATCCATTAGAGTATCCACAATCTCAACATACCTGAAGTATTGTTGAGTCATGGTTTCACTTGCCTTGAAAGTGAAGTTTTCAAACTGCTTCACTAAAAGCATATCTCTAAAAGTCTTCAGAAGAAATCTGTCTTCACTCTTTGGCTTTGGAAGACTTTGTCTGTGAAGCTTCGGAAGACTTCACTTTTTGCTTCAGAAGATATTGGTCTTGGCTTCGGAAGATTTTACACTTAGAATATTTCTAATGCATGGTGTAAAACTTCCGAAGCATTTCTACTTCAGTTCTTTAGTGCATGCTTGCAGAGAGACTTTGGATGTTTTGACTACATCAGACTTATAGGAATCCTTACAGGAAGATCAAATGATGATAAAGATGATGCAATATCAACTGACGTGGCATCATTTGCAGATGAGGCGGAATGGTCTTGAGGAATGACAGGTAATGGAGTTGGAGGAATGATATTTGTTTGAACATTGGAGATAAACGCATCATCGTCGAAGACAGGAAAATTAAAGGAGTTAAACACCGTATCGGAGTCAAAGACCATACTGGATCAGATCGAACATCGGAAGAATTAGATTCCTGCCAATCAACATAGAATGACTCTTGAACAATACGTGTTCTCTTGTTATATACCCAATAAGCCTTTTGAGAAGAAGAATAGCCGACGAAGTAACATTCATTAGACACGACACCGAATTTTGTCTTCTGTGATTGAGTATTCAATAGAGTGCAGGAGCATCCAAATGGTCGAAAGAAGTCAATTAAAGGCTTTCTCTTATGAAAAAGTTCATAAGGAGTCTTCATTTTGTCCTTGACTATCAACACCCTGTTTAGAACGTATGAAGCATAGTTTACCGCCTCCCCCCAAAGGATAATGGGTAAGGAGGATTCAATCAGCATCGTACGAGCGGCTTCAATAAGGGTGTGATTCTTTCGTTCAGCTACTCCCTTCTGTTGAGGGGTCCTTGCAGCACTGAATTGTCTTAAAATTCCCTTAGCAGCACAGAACGAATCAAAGATCTGATTTCTAAATTCGGTACCGTTGTCACTTCTGATTGCCATAACTTTTCTCTTGCTTATAGACTCGATTGAAATAATTAGCTTCTGCAGCTCTTCAGCAGCCTCTCCCTTATGAGCAAGAAATCTCACCCAAGAGTACCTGGAAAAATCATCTGTTATAACAAGACGGAAAGATTTTGTAGCAATTGATTTAACACTGATTGGACCAAACAAATCGGTGTATAACAATTCGAGGGGATTAGATATGCTATTTTTGAGTTTTGGCTTGTGTGGTTTGTTATGTTCTTTACCCTTGGCACATGCCATACATTTTTCGACCACAGAAAAATCTTTTAAAAGTTGTCCCCTAACAAGATTGTTTTTAACCAATTTGTTTATATTTTTGAAATTAACGGGCCCAATCTGCGATGCCATAGAAAAGACTCAGAAGTGGAGGCTTTGGAAAGAAGACAGGTGACGGTAGATGTTGACTCCCTTGAACCCATGTCAAGAAGATATGTATCATTCTTTCTCGGAGCCCTCATTAGTACCATCTCATCTAGATTATCAATCTCAGATTTTAAAAAAAGACATTCATTGGACTTGAACAAGACCGGAATGTCCTTATCACAAATCTGAGAGACACTCAACAGATTAAACGCAAGCTCGGGTACATAATTGACTTTCTCTAAAGTTAGAGACCCATTAGAAACTTCTCCTTGACCGATCATTTTCCCTCCTTTCTTGTCGCCAGCAAATGAGACATATCCTCCATTTAATATTCGATAATATGGTCAGTAAGTCCTTGAGCCCCGTTATATGACTGGAGCATCCACTATCCATATGCCATACACTGTTGATGACCTTCGTGGATGACTCCTACAAACATATCAAAGAACAGGTTAACCAGGTGAAATGGGGACCCAAGTTTAAACAACTTTGGGTTTAGGAAGAACAGATTTCTTACAGAAGAAATTATTAACTAATTTTGTCAATCTATTTCCAAATGAATTCCTATTAACATGTCTATGATGTAGTTCTGGACAATTCTTAACTACATGATCATCTTTACCACACCTAAAACAGTGTGGTTTTAATCTAGGTCTGTTATGTAACAAGGTAGGGATTGGATCAATATGAATTTCCTCATCACATTCAGACAGTTTAGAAGCTATATCACTGTATGTCTCATACATGTGTCGAGGTCTGTTTTTATTTGAAAAAGAATAGTTATTTACAAAAGAAGATGAATTGTCATCAGAAGTACATGTAGTACTTGTACCACTTATACTAGCATCCGATGATGACAATATCCTTTCGTTTGATAAAGAATTATTCATTGGGATAAAAGATGGAATAGGATGAGAAAAGAATTTTTCAAAACAATTAGTCTGATTTTTCTTGATGTTCCTTTTGCTGGATTCATTTACACTATTAACACAATCAGAAACATAAGCATCATCACAATCCACAGAAGTTAAAGATGAAATAGACACATCACGAGAACATGTTGAGACAGAATCTATTATAGATTTACTAGAAACAAAAACAGAATTTAAACTAGATTTATGATCTAAAACAGGATACTGAAACTCAGTGTACTAAGACTAGTGCATCCAAGCCCGCTAGTCGAACCATAATCGTAGTCCTCACGAACATGCTTAGGTTTCACACCATCTAAACCTGCAGACATACTGTTAGTATCTGTTTTGATCAAATCATTAGAAGGATGAGGAACAGGCAAAGGAGAATAACAGTAAGTACTATGAGGAGGATAAACCTTAGCATTTTCATATCCCAATCCTGTTTTAATCCTAGGCCCTCGTTGAGATTTACATAGATCATCATGTTTCATTCCCGATATCATCCATTTATCTAGCTTTGACTGAAGTTTGCTTGTTTCGAATTCAGCAAGAGCAACCCTTTCAGTCAAAGTGTTAATCTCAACATTTCTTTCCAAAACAATTCTTTTTAAGTGATCATTCTCTTTCAATGCCTCGTTTAATTTAACAAAATATTTAGATTCATTTTTTTAAGTTCCTCGATAATTATTTTTAAATCTCTCATTATCAATTAATAAACAATTAGCTTTATAAACCTCAAATAATCTGATTTTACATGCAGAATAACACATGTCCTGAATTACCTCATACGGAAGTCCTATCACCACCTTTTCTGCTGCTAAGGCCTTCTCACATTGGCACACCGGAGTACTTGACTTGCTTTCCTCAACAGTGATAGCAGCATCATCCTTTTCTTTTCCTTGCTCAGTGGATGGACTTCCTTCCTTTTTTAGTTTTTTAGATTTACCTTTTATCACCCTCTTATCCTCCTTCCCTTTCTCCTTCACAGACAGCTCAGCCTCATCTTTAAGTTCCTTGAATGGATCAAATTCATCCTCACAGTTTACCTTCCCCTTTCCTTTAACAATTTCAGCCACCAGTGCTTGATTAATCTCATCTCTCGTCTCTTCAACCTCAGCACTCCAATCAAAATTAGAGATCAAAGTTGTCTTTTTCTTGTGGCTCATATCCTCTTTACTCCCGCTAGATCCAGTCGTGGAACTCCTTAGTTATTAGGATCAGTGACGATTGGCAATGGACATTCACGTTTGAAATGTCCCAACTGTTTGCAATTAAAACACCTCAGCTTAGATTTATCAAATCCCAGTTTGGAGTTAGAGCTTTAACCTCCGAAGTGCTTTCTTCCAGTGCGCTCCATAAATCTCCGAGCTCTAAGTGTCAACATTGCCTTTTGCCATTAAATATCAGTTTCTTCAAGATCATCAGGGTCCACCTGATACATATCCTCCATCGTCATTCCTTTGACTTTCAACTCCCCTGCCACTAAGGTTTCATAGCTCTGAACAAGCATACCAAAAAGAGCCATTGTCTCGGATGGAACTGAAGCTTCAACATTTGCTTTTGAATTAGCCTGATCTCTCCCAACACTACCACTACCTCCTGAGCAATTACCAGTATTCACTCCTCCTTGAGTAGATGTCTGCATATGAGAGCTTGTAGCGGAAGACAGTAATGCAGCATTTTGAGTGAAACCATATGTAGGCATCATGGTCTGGTTAAATTCCCTTATTTTCATGTCCAACTCAAAGAATTTAAGCTTATTGATGATGTCCACTAGCTTGTAATCAGTGAAACCTCTTTCCTGCTTTAGCATTCTCACCTGAAAGCTCCACTGAGGTGGGCGAGAGTCTAGCAATCTGTTTACTTGCTCACTGTTGGAAAGTTTTTCATCGTATTTCTTTAGTGTGCTTGAAACTGTCAGAAAACAATTTGTGAGATCTGTGAGACTCTCGTTCTTGTATCCCACAAAGGAGTTGAATTCCTTCTCGGCTTGAATGCTCTTATCCTTCACCAGCTCATCATTACCATCATAGAACTCACATAGAGCATCAAAGAGGGACTTAGCATTTTTATGCTCAGCAAATCGACTGTAGATGTCTAGTGCGAGGTAGATAGTTAATGCTCCAAAAGCTTTCTGGTCACGATCTATCAGTTTTAGATCTTTCTCAATGAATGTAGACGAGTCCTTGTTTTGAGATACAACATCACCAACAGTGACAGTTGGTATGTGAGGACTAGAAATGATAAATTCCCATTGATTGTGGTCAGTATAAAAGAAAAAGGCTTTGAGACATCTCTTCCAATCCTTGAAATTATCCCCATTAATGAGTCTCGGAGGTCTATTGGAAGCTAAACTTTCAAGATCAGCAAGAGTGAGGGAAGTCATCTTTGACATACTAGTTTCACTGGGAGGAAAATAGTTTCGCTGATAATTGGTAAATTCGCAGACAATTTCGCACAGAAAATCTAGTTTCGCTGAGTTGCTTTTAATTTGGCAGGCAATTTCGGCAGCAGTTTCGCTAGCCAAATGCCTGAAATTGCTTAGTTTCGCCGACAATTTCGCACGAAACAAGCTTGAACTTTCGTTCAATGGTACTTTCGGCAGAAACTTCGCTTGAAAATCACCCACAAACATTGTTGAACTTTGGTTCAATAAAACTAGTTTCGCAGGACAGCTGAAAACAACTTCAAATAGGATAACACATGTAGTTTCACAGGAAGAGTAGAACAGTTTCGCTGAATGAATCTCTAATTTCGCTGGATGAAGCTGAAAACCTTTTTCAACACGATATCAATATGAATCGTCAAAAACTCAATGGATTTGGGATCTGATGATTCACAGAGCTTTTCTAACCAAAAACAAATAGAATTCAAGCAAATTCCATATAAAATACACTAGAATTTGATCTGAAATTGATGAAAACTTGATATTAAAAAAACAACCAAAACCTCAACAAATCATGAGCACTAAGGCTCTAATACCAAATTGTAAATCCAGGATAATCATACTTGAATCAAATAATTGAAGATTGTAGATCAAACAATGATAAACACAAGCAAACCCCCTTTTGATCTATATTGATTGCATATAATCTGTACAACATGGAAACCCCAATCAATTGGTCATTCAACCATTAACAAAACCTAATTGTCATTAACCTATTTATAGTCTAGACTAATATTCACTAATTGCACTTAACTCCCTAGACTTAGGCTAATTAATGGAAATAACATATAAAACATAAAAATGACTAAAAACAAGATAAAATGTATTTTGTTTACACAAAATATATTTATTACAATAAAACTCCTAGTCATCTAAATCTTCAACGTCTCGTCTCGGTTCTTCGTCTCGAACGTGTCGGGTTTGACTTTTGTTGACTTTGACGTGATGTTGACTTTTGTTGACTTTGACTGTGATGATAATATAAACTATCTTGTACAGCTCCAACAATACTCCCCCTTAGTCTATCATTATCAACTTCTTCAAACGAAATCAGCACCGAGAAGTCAACATTAGAAAGATCTTCAAATTGAAGCTTTCTGAATCTGATGAGAAAAATTATTTATCTCATAAGCTCCCGCTATTTATGTGTTCCCCCTTTTCGAGTGCATCCTTTGTCAAGATATTGGAACAGCTTTTCCAAATCTCTAATCTTGAGTGCTTCAGAAGATGTAGGAGGAGGATTCGTAGCTCGGTATCTTCTGCAAACTTGAGGAACAGGTTCTCTGATCAGGTACACTGCTCAAATGATGATTGGCCATCACTTACATCAAAAATCTGAAACACATTCACAAACACAATCTCGACATTTCTAATTAGATCATTTCACTTTAACAAAATAAACCCATGTTTATCTGTGTTTGAAAACAAGCGAACCCGTGTTCGTTTGTGCGCAATTTTCTATGAAATGCATGAAAAATAATAAAATGTAACAGCATAATATGGAAGACCTAAAAGAATTTGAAATGAAATTTTATTATAATTTTTTTATTTTTTTATTATATACATTTATTATAACATTTTTTATCTATTAATTATTTATTTTTATTTTTTTATATATAAACGAGAACTGAATCGATCATGAGATCACATCCTCAAGATATACTTTAGCACAAAGATGAAATTAATCATCAACAAGCAATGAGATCACACTAATAACTGAATCTAATCACAGTCTTTGAATGAATTTTGAATTTCTCAAACAGATCAATAACAATTGATGATATGTCTGTCCACTTAAACTCATGCCCTATCTTTTTCAACAAGCAGCAGATGATTCGTTAAGGTTCGATTAAATACTTTAGAATGCTAGGACCCCACAATCATTTGGCAAAATCCCTCACCCAACCTCAGGATTTCTTGAATTTTGTTACGATCTTTATAGAGCAAGGCATGTGCATTAGTGCAAGTGATTATCAACATAATATTGCATTCTGTGATGAATTCATCGTTTAGATGATTTGACACTACTTAGACCAAAATGGTGAGAGCTCTAGGTTTATACTCACGTATAACAAAGGAGATGACCATTTAATCATGTGCCGATGAGAGCTCCAGGTCAGTACTATCGTACAGCAAAGGAGATCATCACTCTAGGTCAGTACTTTCGTACAGCATAGGAGATTAGCACAAACACAACACACATATATACACCAATCATGGCTCAAAGATATGGCTTATATGATTTGTATCATGGTGGGTAAAAGATCAATTCTCAATCCAATTTTTGTCAGGACTCAGTTTTCGTGCAGGCCAAAATGATTGCGTAAATCCAGACATCCTTAAGCATATATTTTAATTTAAATCATTACGATACTGTCTACTTTATTCTTTAGGCTGAGTCTACCAAGCATATCATTAAATCAGATAACAGCATCAGTTACTATCATTTCTTATTTTAAAATACAAGTCATGCAAAAACAAGCATTTCAAGATGATATACAATCATTTCACAGTCATATTGAATCAAGTTCCCAGTTCTTTTTTCATTTTTTATGTATGACTGATATACTCTCCCTCTAAATTTTTATTTTTGTAAACCTATTTTTTTGCTTTTTTATTATTTTTTTATATTTTTTATATTTTTTATTTTGTTTTTATAAAACTGTACAAAAAAAGAAATTTACCAAAGAATGTCTTCCAAACTACACTGATATGAAGATAAGAAATGAATTATCAAGAAATATGCAGTGATTGTGAAGTGAGAACTGTGATTATGCAGATAAAAATCTAGATTGTGGATAAAATACCATGACCTTAACCTGTTTGTTCCGCCTCAAATTTGAATTAGGAGCAATCTCTGACAGTAAACCGGATTACTAACAGTATTTCTGAATTGTTCCTGCTCTCATTAAGAAATTAGTTAGAGAGGGGAACCTAGGCCATCGAAGTCCTGGAAGTTCTTTTTTCATCAATATAAGTCACCTGCTTCTACACACAACTGTTTAAACAATTAGGGATTGTTGTATCCTTCTTTTTATTTTGCCAAATTTGTTTTGGTTCAATTAATTTGGATTTGAATGAACTAAATTTGGAAATCATTTTCTGTTTAACACCGGAAGGAAAAGAATTTGGTTTTGAACCTTTCGTCATTTTCATCTTTGAATCATGTGAAACCGGCTTCACATGAAAAGGTTCGGATGGAGGGTTTTTCATCCAACCATTCAAAGATGTGTGTTTTTTACCTCTTGATCTAGAGAAACAACCCGTGTTGCCTTTACCGACTGGAACATTCTTTGTAGACTTACATCCGGAGAAGCAATTCGTTTTGCCTTTACCATCCGTAGCAAGTCATTGAGGACATTTTTTTACCACGTGACCTTCTTTTCCACACTCAAAACAAGCCTTGAAAGGCTTTTGATGCTTGACTGACCCGTGTGGTGCAGGTGGAGATAAGGATTGCTTTGAGCTTGTAGCAGATTCTTACTTGTTCTGAAGTTTCCCGTGCTGAATAGGGAATGAGATCTTCACTGATTGACTGGCTTGTTTTGCAGTTGGAGACGAGATCTGTATTGGTCTTGATTCAGCTTTTGGAAGTTTTGGAGACTTGATAATTTCAGGTGATATCTTGATCTTTGATGAACTAACACGGTCCTCTGTGTTTAATTCATCATCTGAGCTTGACCAGTCTCGTATACACAGATCTGCTTCTAAAGGATCTTGATTGACAGGAGTAGGATGTGTTGTTGTTGTTGGAACTTGATGATTAGGTGATTCCTGACTTATCTCTTCATTCACAACCTTGCAGGCTCAAAAGTAGGAATTTCACCTGCTTTAAACTTATCAAAAAAGTTAGAAGAAATAGTAGATATAGATTTATAAACAACCGGGACTGAACAATCGTTAGCTTAACTGTCAGCATTCGGTTTATTGTATCCCATACCAGTTGTATGTGACATCAGGTAAATTTCCGTTATCAAACTCCGTTAGTTCCGTTAAGGTTTGCATACACATGTCGTAAACACACACTAGTTGTCGTTTAACGTTGGTGACCTAATAATAATTAGCAATGTTAAATTATTGATAATTTAACTGATTATGTGATTATTGTATTATGCTTATTTGTTTGTGTGTTTTATATGTTAATTGGGAATTAATCGCGTAACGTGGAAACGTGTGTATTAATTCGTATGCTTGTGTTTTATAAAGATAAAATATATAATTGTTACCATGAGTTTATATGTTTATTATTGTAGTTAAAAACCATTTAAAAAGTATTTAAAAGAGTGCCTTTTTATAAAACGCAAAACACACGGGTTTAAGTTGTAAATATGCAAAATTAAAATAAACAAAACACACCAAACCCTAGCCCCCACCCTATTTCGGCCGTGACCTTCCTCCCACATCCTCTCCCATTCAAATTCAGCCTAGAATCATCAAGAAAGCATTGGTTTGGATCGATTTCAAGGCATACAACTCGTGGGAATCATCAATTGCAAGTTAACTCATGTTTAAAGGTTAGATTTTACATGTTTTGTGAGACTTTTCATAAGGGCCGAACCCTAGTTGCGAAATTGGTGTTCATGGAGTCGAATTTGATGTTGTTTGATGTTGTTAGTACGTTAGTTAGATTGTATACATGTTAGTTAACGTTGATTATGTATGAATTGTATGTTTTTAGTGGATTAATCATGGACTTTGATGGGAAGCAAACCCTAATTCGAAAATTGGTAGGATAAGGGATGAATGATGATTGTTTGATGAATGTTTGATGACTAATAGGTTGTATGAATGCTAGGTTACATTGATTTTGCAAGAAATTGATGAATTGATGTTGATGTTCATAGGTTACTAAGAATAGTAACTTTATTTTGCATGTAATGTTGAATTGTTGATGAAGTGATGTTATGGATGTGTTCATAGTGATGATTAGATGTTAGATTGTTGTTGTGATCATTGGGAATTCAAGAACACATGTTATAGTTCATACATTACTAAAGATAGTAACTTTTTTAGGATATGAATTGTTGAGTTATGATGTTTGGATGTTGTTGATCATGCTTAGATGTTGATATGAACTTGAATTGGTATATTATTAATGAATTCATGAATGCATAGGATGTTTGATAGATTTTGGGATGTGCTTTCCCATAAGGGAAACTTTATTTATGCAAAATGTGAAAGATGATAGTTTGATCATGTTTGAGATGTTAGGAGCATGTTAGTAAGTTCATGGATGAATTCTAATGTGGTTGGAACATGTTAATATAGTTGTATGAGATGTTTGGATAATCATGGGTGGTGTTAGGACCTTGATGATCATGTATGATATTGATGTTGGTTAGTAGTTAAGACATCATGCTTGGGACTGGAAATTGATTGTTGTGATGTATGTTGAATGTATGTAAATGGTTAGTGAATGTGAATGTTATCATCATACACGTGTGCGAATCTGAGGCCCCTACTTAGTAGGATTGGCAGGGTTTAGGGTGTGAAGTCGTGAGTGGCTTCACATGGCATGTGGTGCGTGATTTGATCTTTGTGTGACATGTTAATTATGTTATAACTAGTGGACATGTTAATGTTCTAGATTCACATGACTTGTATGATACTTGGTTGTATGATGATCTAAGTGATATACCTGGATAATGTAGCATACATATGAACCTTTTGAATGCTAAACTTGTATGATATATGTGTATGATTGCTTAAATGGTTTATAACACATAAAGTCACCAACGGGTCAAACGGGTCAACTGAGTCAAATGTATTTATTTTCTGAAACCTTGAGTCTTTGGTTGTAGTGTACTTAGGGTTTCACATGTTCTCTGTTGCACGTACTCATATACTTATATGATCTAGGTAACCTCTGAGGGTTGTCTGTCCACTCTGTCAATCAAGTCAAACTCTAAGTATCTATACGCATATCAGGTGAGTTCATGCCCCACTCTTTACTTAATCTCTTTTGGGGGAGATAGCATACTGGTAAACTACAAACGTTTTATATATATTATAGTTGTGCATAATATTAATATAGTGTTGTTTATCATGAGAAAGTCTTCACACTTTCGGATTGTTAATATTGAATAGCGGGGAAACTTGGGTAGTACTACTGGGTCTGACGAGCCCCACCTGTGTGACTCGAGGTCAACCGGGTGCAATTTGTCCTATTGAACATTGTCACGACCTGTTGAGTCGTGGCAGGAGGCAACAACGTAACACAGTCAGCTTCAATTGCGAAATCACTATGCATTAATATTTATTGTTAATGGACTAGCTATCTGTTACAATGCACTACTTGTATATCTCTATTACTAAACTGTTTATGTTTGAATATCAACTCTTGAACTCACCAACCATTGTTTTGACACTTTAGTATGCTATTCTCAGGTCATTAGCTTGCTTGCCTTTAGGAGCACTCCATGGTTCACTTGCATACTAAGACTCGGCCTTCAAGACATTTTTTTATCATTTAATGGTTAATGTTTAATCTTTTGGGTTGGCGCTTGTTTTGCCATAGTATACACTTTTATTTCTTTGGGTTGTTTTACAAAACGCTTCCGCACAGTTTAAAGTTTGTACTTTGGTTGATTTATTTTTAATTATGGCATATAGAGTCGTTTTGAGTAACTATTGACTGTGATCCTGGTTTGTTCACACGCCTCGCGGTAAAACTCCGCACGTGGATTTTGAGGGGGTGACAGATTGGTATTAGAGCCATTGGTTATAGGGAACTAGGTTGCATACACACTAGACTATAACCGCACACAATTAGTTAGTTACCTGTACTTTATTTTCATCTACTGTATACTCATTGGCATACACGTCACACTATCTGCAGCATGGCATCGTCATCAAGAGCTCCTGGTTAACGACCTGCATCACCGGTACGATCCGAGTCCCCACCTCCCGCACCTGTACCTGATGATGGACTCGACTGGCCTCGTCTAGATTATCCTCGAGGGGAGTTTGATTGGGATCAACCTTTTGCGTTGATGAAGCATGACCCCCTAAGAGACTGGAGTTTTTACCCTAAGTTTGTCAATCACATAATGTATAGGGAACGCGTACCTGACCCGAGACCTAGAACGAGAAGTAATTCTGATCAAGCAATGCCTACACTTCCCTGGACGATGCAGTCCAATGAGCAATTGATTGCTGCATTGGTGGCAACACTGGATACTGAGCAGCATCGAGTCAGGCGACTCACGAGTGATGTTTGTACACTGTAGCATGAGGTGTACAAACTACGGCATAAGGTGGATGAACTCGAGGAGCACCATGGAAAGACCCTAAACGGGTGTTACCAAATGGAAGATGGGATCATAGCACTTAGAGGACGCGTGGATGCTCGCGAATAGAGGGATGCAGTGGCTGATGATAGGGTTGCTATCTTGGAAGCTCAGCTGGCAGCGCTTCAGATTGCTATAGCTCCTGCTCCTGCAGTAGACCCTGAGGATGAGGAACCCGAGGAGGAACCCGAGGAGGAGGAACCGGAGGAGATGGAAGATGACAGTGATGGGTCAGATATTGTCGATTGATTTCTTATATGACTTAGACTACGTAGTGTTTTTCTTTGAAACCTATGAGGGAAGGGTTGTTTCCCCACCCGAACGACAAACTTAAATTTTGACATTGATGAATACATTGTGACTCATTTGCAATTTATTTACTTTGGTTATTATTTTTGTTATGAATGTTGTGGTTGTGATGATTTATTATTTCTTTATTATTTACTGTACTTCAATGAGATAAATGTGTTTGATGTTACTCATTATTGTATTTGTGAATGTAAAGTGAAAAATGGACGCCCGTGGACGTGGGCATGGGCGCGGACGTGGACGTGGCGCCAGAGACCATGGCGGTGGTGCCGTGAACATGACCCCTGCTGAGATAGCTGCCCTGATTCAGGCAGCGGTGGCTGCTGTTGATGCATGTATGTCCCTAGATCATGATTTGTAATGTAATGAACTTGTCTGTCTGATGATTATGTAATTTGTATTGACTAATGAAATGACATAAATTGGTTGTTACTTGTAATGTTTAATATTTCATAAATGAGTCGTGATTGAATTGATTGGGTTTATGATTGTTTGAATGGTTGCACATTATGTTACATTAATTAAAACATTCAAACTTAACTTAATGAAGTTCTCATGCGAATGGCCCATGCGAATGGACCACACGCATGAATAACTTCATACGATTGACTCAATCGCACGACTAAACCAGGAGACTGGATCAGTCGTATGATTGACACATAAATTGACTCAATCGCACGACTGAACACTCAGTCGTGCGGATGAATCAACCGCATGGTTCAATCGCACGACTGAACCATACTTATGGCCCAGTCGCACGATTGAACAATACTAACCTATAAATAGACCCAATTCGTGGAAAAACGTAAGCATTCATCCCATTACGATTCCAGACGTACCCTAGCCGTCCAGAAGCCTCCCAAATCGTTCTCCAAGTTCACAGAACACATCAGATCGATTCCTAATCGATTTCTGACGTTGGATTCAATTCTTGATTGATTCTTCGTGTGTTCTCACTGATTGGATCGCCAATCAAATAGGATTCCGCACTATTTGAGTTGGTTTAACACGCTAATCACTAGGTATTTCGTTCAAATACCAGGTCCTTACAAGTGGTATCAGAGCTTTGGCTCTTGATTACGTGTTGATTCAATCAAGATTGCACAAAAGTTTGTGTTTTTGCACGAAAAACGCAATCTTTGGCATCAAAAGTGATCTTGGACGTTCCCTGCTCATTGAAGTTTAGTTTCTACGGACTTAGGCGATTAGGACTTGTGAAATTTCGAATTTTTACGGCTGAAACCCGTCAAACCTAGAAATTTTCGCAAAACAGCAGCTTCTGTCGCACGAGTGACCCATTCGCACGACTGGACTCCATTCGCATTGCTCATTCGCACGATTGGACCTAGTCGCACCATCATTCGGCCGACTGAACCGTTCGTTCGCATAACTCATACGCACCAGATTCATTCGCACGACTGAACCAATCGCCCAGTTCAGCCGCACGATTGAACCAATCGCAGAGTTCATACGCACGATTAGACCATTCGCATCCTTCAGTCGCATCAGTGAAAGTTTGTTTGATTAGATTCTAAGTTTATTAGACATGGAAGATCAGATGTCAGCCTTTACTGCTGGGAAAGGACTCGAGGATTCAGAACCTGCTGTTGCTTGAGAGTGAGGTGGGTAATCACAATAAACCACCAAAGCTCTTGACTTTAGATGAGTTTCCCCACTGGAAACAACGTTTTGAGATCTACCTTAATGGAGTAGATCCTAATCTGTGGGAAGCCATTGAGATCGGTTATAGTACACCGGTGGGAGCTGATGGAGTTAAATTAACGTTAAGTGGGATGACAGACGCACAGAAAGTAAAGTACAATGCAGAGAAAAGGGTTTATGCATTGATCACTCAGTCTATCCCCAAAGATATATTCCACCAATATTCAGAGAACAAACAGTCCAAGAAACTGTGGGATGAGCTAGAGAAGAGATATGATGGGAATGCATCATTGAAGGCAATCAAGGCAAAGGAGTTAAAGAAGGAATTCGATAACTTCTCATCGATTGGTAATGAGAGTTTAGACGAAGTCATAGACAGATTCTACCACTTGATGAGCGAATTGCATACACATGGAGTGGAAACGACTATGGAAGAGAAAGTAAGCAACTTCGCAGACGGATTGCCTGATAAGTGGGCTTCATTTGTGTCTAACCTTAGACAGAATGAAATGCTTATAAAGCTGGATATAAATGACTTCATTCTTAAGTTGCGAGAAGAAGCACTAAGGATGAAGTATAGAGCTCAGAAGTCTGCGTACACACAAAATCCAGCTTTATACAACGCCACGCCTCAAGCTAAGACATCTGGAGCACCTCTCCAGACTGCATTTGTGTCTAGCTCGTCAGGTCCTTCACATGCTTCTCCTTCTGGATCAGACACGTCAGGGTCGTCATGTACCCATTATATTGGATCAGAAGCAAGTGCTACCAAACTGAAGACCGAGAACCTCGGTAATGTGACGTAGAAGTAGCTCGAGAGCATATGGATCTTTTAGCAGCAGTGGTTCATTCATATGATGGACTTGTTGCCGGGAAGATTGGAAACTGCCATCTGGCAGATGAGGACTACGAGCAGGTGGACGAAATGGAGCTTGAGAGGATGGATATAATGTGGGCCTTAGCTAGCGCTGTCCGAAGGGCGAAGAAGTTTGTTAAGAAGACAGGACAGAACTTGGTAGCTACTAAGGATACCACATTTGGCTTTGACAAGAGCAAAGTGACCTGCTTCAACTGTGGAGAGAAGGGGCACTTCAAGAGAGAATGTGTCAAGCCAAAGAAGACGGGTAATGGGAACCCGTTCTCATCCTTTACTCGCCAAGACAAGCAAGCCTCCAGTTCTACTTCATCAAACAAGGATCCAAAAGCCTTGACTGCTCATGATGATGAAGGACAGGATTGGAGTTTTAGGTTTGTCTCACCAGGAGAATCTAACATTGCCAGTGTTGAGGATATTGATGATGATTCTGCGAGTGAAGGTGATCTAGCAGTTGAGATAGCAATGTCACATAGTGAAGAAACAACTGCAGCTGAGGTCAGTTACAAGCCAAAGGAGGAGACTTCCACGTCAGAGACAGAAAAGTCAGAATCACCAGAACCAGAGACGTCTGATGCTGCGTTGATGGCTAACTCTTCTGAACCAACACAGGTAAGTACAACTGACCAAATGTTTGATAATCATGCTTGTTCTGATTGTGATATGTTTAGGAATAGCATTGATGAAAAATTTGCTAGGTTATTAGATCACAATGATAACTTAGTAAAAGATTTACAACTGTGCACTGAGGCTAATAGAGTTCTAAAACAAAATGAGCATAGTTATAAAGAAAAGATAGACCTATTGACTAAACAGCTTAGGGAAACCGAAGTAGTTGCCTTTAACCAAGCAAATGACATTAGGTACTATCTAAACTCCCTAGAGGACACTAAGAAGCAAAAGGCAGTTCTAGAAGTAGAAGTTAATTCATTAAAACAGAAACTGCACAGTTGGACTAGTTCTTCACACATAGTTCAACACTTAGTGAGAGAAAGGAATAACGGGGAGGGATTAGGCTACAAAGTGGTTCCACCTCCACCTGAGACCTTGATGAACACTAAGTCTAGACCAGTAAACAACAACCCCATCAAGGATCATGTGGTGACTACTCCTCTTGTTACTGATCCAGACACATCATGTTCATCTACTGAATCTGGACAGAAACAAAAGGAGGCCACTTCAAAGGCAAAGGGTAAATTGCCTTGTGTTAATCTGGAAAATGAATTTGAAAAAGTTAACTTAAAGTCAGGGTCAAACAGAGTCAAATCAGAACCTAAAAGGACTTCAAACGTTAATTTTTCACATGCTTCAAGTCAAAAACCAGTTAACCAAAAAGTGGAACATGTTAAACAGGTTAAAACAGTTAATTTTGTTAAACCAGAGAAAACATCAAACATACAAGAGTCAAAACCTAAAGTGATTGATGTTACTAGAGTGTCACGCACTTCTCCACAAAGAAAGTCTACTTATAAAGTTGATAGCAGATCATGCTACAACTGTGGAGAATGTGGACACATTGCTTCCTATTGTCCTTTCTATCAGACACCTAGGAAGAAGATTGATCTTCAGGACTCTAGACCTAGGTCTTCTAAGAGGAGTTCTCTAACTCCACCTAGAAGATCTAGTGAACCTAAAGTCCAACCTGTAAGCCAGACGACTGTTTATCATAAACAGGCATTGCACAAATCTGGCTTATGGAAAGAGAAGTCATCCTGCGTGTCTGATACTGATGACAAGAAGGAATCTGAGCTACCCTCACCCTCTAAGGGTCAATGGGTAGAGTTTATGATGTGTGATGCCTCTGGGAAACCCAAGACAGTAAAGGCTTGGGTTCCTAACCTAAACTAATACATTTACTTTGTATGTGCAGGGTGTTCGATATAGCGCTGAGACTAACACGTGGATTATAGACAGCGGAGCATCCAGGCACATGACAGGAAATAGAGCCCTTTTATCAAACGTCAAACAAATAAAAGGAGGGCATGTTTCCTTTGCAGGAAACAAGGGAGGATACATCACAGCTCAGGGAGAAGTGGGAAATCAGAAAGTTAAGTTTGATAAGGTGAACTACGTTCAACAACTTCAGAATAACTTACTTTCTGTTTCCCAAATCTGTGATAAAGGATTTAAAGTCATCTTCGACAACAAGAAGTGTTACGTGCTGAAGAAAGACTACATGATCCCAGAGGACCAAGTTCTGATGACTGCTTCAAGATATAAAGACCTTTATGTCTTGGATCTGTCAACAGCTGCTACAACGGATCATGAGGTTCAGTGCTTTCTATCTAAAGCTACTGAGAAGGACTCAATCTCCTGGCATAGGAGAATGGGACACATTAGTCAAAGGAAGATGAATCATTTGATTCAGAAGGATTTAGTGAGAGGAGTAAATGTCAAGAACTTCCAACTTCCTGACTTTTGTGTAGCTTGCAAGAAAGGCAAACAGACAAAGAAGTCTCATAAGGAAAAGAAAGTTCATTCAATAGAACTTCCTCTTGAACTTCTTCACATGGATCTGTTTGGTCCAGTCAGTACAAGGAGCATTGCAGGCGATTTGTACTGTTTTGTGGTCACTGATGACTACTCAAGGTTCACTTGGGTAATGTTTCTGAAATCCAAATCAGAAACATTTGAGTCATTCAAGGAATTAGTAACCACACTGGAATCTCTCTACAAGCTAAAAGTTAGACAAGTACGCTCAGACAACGGGACAGAATTCAAGAATCAATGGATGGAGGCATACTGCAAGGAAAAGGGAATTGTGCATCAATTCACTTCTGCCTACACGCCTCAGATGAATGGTGTTGCTGAGAGAAGAACAGAAGCTTGATAGAGACTGCACGGACTATGCTGGCTGACTCGAAACTGCCTATCCAATTCTGGAATGAGGCAGTGGCAAATGCATGTTATACACTGAATCGAGTCCTAATAGTCAAGCGCCACGGAAAGACATGTTATGAGCTACTACAAAGACGCAAACCAAATTTGGAGTATCTTGAACCTTTTGGCGCGCCGTGTACACTTCTGAAGAAGACACAAGAAGGAAAATTCAGCGAGAAGGCAGATGAAGGAATTTTTCTAGGATACAACATACCGAACAAGCGAGTTTACAATAACTCAACGGGTCTTGTAGAAGTGTGGTGTAATGTCGACGTTCAGAGATATACCACACCACCTACAGGCAAAGGACCTGCATACTTCTTCGATTATGATGGATTCTTCAAGTCCTTCAACATTCCTCTCTCTCCCTCGGATGATGAGTTAGCTACTAGGATGATGTATGATATTCTGAATACACCATCTAGCACACAGGGAGAATCATCTACTCAGTCAGGGGGAGTAGTCGATGACAGTGACTCCTCCTCTGAAGATGAAACTGAAGCAGATGACCAGAACAGTCAGGAGGAACAGGTTCCAGTTCCTGAAAGTCCACAAGCATCTACGAGTGATGCTCCTTCGACTTCGGAACCTCAAACTCCAACTACCTCAGATGCAGAACAAAATGTTCATAATCTCGGTTCTGAGGTGGCTGTTCCTACTACTCCAGGATCACGACTAAACGTCTATCATCCCCTTGACAATGTTATTGGGGATGTCAGATCAGGAGTACAAACCCGAAATCAGCTATACTCAGCTGATTACGCCTCGGTTATGGAGAAAGGTTACATTCATGATGGTGCTTATCGATGTTTTGTCTCGCAGGTTGAGCCAAAATATGTCAGTGAGGCACTAAATGATGAGGCGTGGGTGAGTGCCATGCAAGAAGAACTTCTGCAGTTTAAGAAGTTAGGTGTATGGACTCTGGTTGATAGACCTAAAGGTGCTAAAGTCATTGGCACCAAATGGGTACTAAAATGCAAGAAGGATGACCAAGGAGTCATTATCAGGAACAAAGCTCGACTGGTGGTTCAAGGTTTTCGCCAAGTCGAGGGGATTGACTATAATGAGGTGTTTGCACCCGTGGCAAGGATGGAAGCTATTCGTATCTTCCTTGCCTATGCATCGTACATGAAGATTAAAGTCTACCAATTAGATGTGAAGAGTGCATTCCTTCATGGGGAAATCAGGGAAACAGTCTATGTAAGTCAACCCGAGGGATTTGAAGATCCTTATCATCGGGATAGAGTTTACAAGCTCGACAAAGCTTTATATGGGCTTCATCAAGCTCCTCGAGCTTGGTATGAGAAACTCTCGACTCATCTTGTGAAACACGGCTTTCGCAGGGGAGTCATTGACTGTACACTGTTTATTAAAGAAAAGGATGGCGACCTACTGCTTGTACAGATATATGTTGATGACATAATCTTCGGGTCAAAGAACGAAGAGTTATGCAAAGAGTTTGAAGCAGTGATGAAGAAAGAGTTTGAGATGAGTGCTATGGGGGAGATGAAGTTCTTTCTCGGGTTACAGGTGGATCAAACACCTAATGGAATCTTTCTACATCAGACCAAGTATGTAGGAGACATTCTCAGTCGCTTTGACATGGAGAATGCTTCTGCTGCTGGGACTCCACTTGCTACGAATCATGATATAGCACCTGATGAGAATGGAGATCTAGTAGATGCCACTATGTACCGAGGAATGATTGGATCCCTCATGTATCTCACTGCCTCAAGACCTGATATTATGTATGCTACATGTCTATGATCTAGATATCAGGCTCAAAGGTGCGATCGGGGTCAAGAGGATTTTTTCGTTATCTGAAGGGTACCCACACTTGGATTGTGGTATCCTCATGATGATGACTTTGAGCTTATCGGCGTATAGTGACTCGGATTACGGGGGCTGCAAGATGAACTACAAGTACATCAGCCTCACGGGGTGTCATTCTTTGGGAGAAGATTAGTTACCTGGCAGTGTAAGAAGCAGACATCGGTTGCATTGTCAACTGTGAAGCCGAATATGTTGCTGCTGCAAGTTGCTGTTCACAAATCATCTGGATTCAACAGCAAATGCGGGATACGGTTTAAAATTCTCATCTACTCCTATTTTTGTTGAAACTCTGTTGCAATTGCAGTAACTAAAAATCCGGTTCAACATCCTAAGACCAAACATATCGGTATTAAATACCATTCATAAGAGATTGCTTGAAAAGAACTTAATTGATGTGGTTAAAATTAATACTGATTTTCAACGCGCTGACCTCTATACTAAAGCTTTGATAAACCACGTTTTCAATATTTGCTAGAGGTCACAGCGTTAAAAAGAAAAGTGAGGTAATTCCTGATGATGATAATGTGTAGTCCGATGTAGTTTAGTTAAAGTTTATTCTATTTTATTTTATTGGTTTTATTCTCGTCTGTTTTATTTAAACTCATGTTATTTGCTGTTTATTAAAATCCTAAAATTATTAAACCAGAAATGATTTAGTATTTTAGGGGGAGAATATGTCAGCAAGTTAACATTAAAAAAAAAATTGAGGGAGAAGGGAGTAACTAGCTGAAATAAGGTAGATTGTGTCTGTGATACCGATTCAATACCTTTGGAAAATGATAGTAACACAGGAACAAATCAAGAGGGACTTTAAAAAATTTAAGTTTTGAAAAGATGTAAAGTTCAAAGTATAAGTCTGTGTAGTCTAAGCAATATAAAAAGGGAAGATGATAGAAAAACTGGCAACTCCTAAGGTGACACAAAGAAAGTAGACTTAGAGGGTTCTAGACCACAAATGATATGTTGGTAGATTCAAACAATAGACAATTAGACCTGATTGGTGATCTCAAGATCAAACTAAGTTGTTCAACTGACTGTGGGCTTCCATCTTATCACTGGTTAACACAATCAAATATACTCCAATAAGGGGTAATGAGCAACTAAACGCCACAAATGTGTGCGGATGACCATAATTAGAGCAAAGAAAGAAAAAATTGAAAGACAAATGCAATAAAGCTAATGACTTATGTTGTTGGTGCATTTTGTGTAAAATAAAATAAGCTGCTCTAACAAGGAGATAGGTTATGTGCATTTCTGCTGTGCGATGGCACTGACCTGAGGATAAGCATAACCTAGATATTCTAGAATTCATTGTTGTTTGCCGCCTCTCTGTTGTGCGATGGCACTGACATGAGGACAGGCTTCTCTTTGAAAGCTCTAAGAATAGTCTCTTCTTGTAAAAATACCCGTAGACCGCTCAAAAGCTCCTGAGGAATGTTGATTACCATATAAGTGTGGGATCCACAAATGTTAGTTGAAATAATTAAACCTAAATAAGTCACCAGTCTGTGTCAAAGGTCTGTGTATGGATTTAAGTGGACAAATATACTGACAATCATTGTGGCTACATGTTCAAAGGTTCAAATCAATGTGAAAATCTAAGAGTTTCAGTATGATTTCCTTAAGTTGCTAACGACTCTGGATGAACACCGAGAAATTGAGCATCAAAAGTTTTAATAACTAGTCTCAAATGATTTGACTTGCCTGTATGATTCTAAAATTGAATTGGTCCAGATATGATCAATCTAAGTTGAAGCTATCTACTCCCGAACCAAATCCCGTAGATATCAATCTCTGGATTTATCTCTCACAAAAAGCCAAAAATAAGTTTGTTTATGTAATTAGTTAAAGAAGTTTTAAATTAGTTAGTCGTTTTAAATTTTAATTTTAGTCGTGTGTCGGGCTACAACAGGAAAATCAGAAGGAATCAACTCACTAAAAGGGTCATGTCTGAGATGACCATATGTGCTTTGAAAGTTTAAAATAGTCACGTCTGAGGTGACAAAGTGTTTTTAAAAAGATCACGTCTGAGGTGATCAAAGTGTTTTCAAGATAAAAGGATCATGTCTGAGATGATCAAAGGCTCATAACGTTAATTTAAATTAATTTAAAAGAGTTTAAAAGTAAATTGGTAAAAATGGCAGAAAATTAACTAAGTATGACCCATTCGCACGAATGGACCATACGTATGGACTAACCATACGAATGGAATCCATTCGCACGAATGAACTATGAGTATGGACCATCAAACCGAATGGCCCATACGATTAGTCCAGTCGGAGGCTTAAGTGCGA
This sequence comes from Flaveria ramosissima, assembly GCA_025215565.1. Taxonomy (NCBI): domain Eukaryota; kingdom Viridiplantae; phylum Streptophyta; class Magnoliopsida; order Asterales; family Asteraceae; genus Flaveria; species Flaveria ramosissima. The sequence continues at coordinate 7,433,873 of CM046042.1, read as the reverse complement.
ACGAGTGAGTCAGTCGCACGACTGAAATCCAGTCGGACGACTGGAGAAGGGCGACTGACCCAATCGCACGACTGAGTCCCACTCGCTTGACTGAAAGGTGCGTATGAACTCAGTCGCACGATTGGATCTAGGGTTGGTATAAATAGAGGAGGAGTCGGTCGCAGAGACTCATCACCCTCAAAGAAACCCTAAATCGCACGACTTAACAAACTCTTGCCAAAATTTCCTTTGATTCCTAATACACCCGATTCTTGAGTACTAATCATCTCCATCGATTCTACAGGTAATTTGCGGTGAAGAGCAAACAAAATAACGGTCCAATTGATTCTAGATCTGCAAAATTAAGACCCGAAAGCAAACAGGACTGAAACGGACTAATAACCTAATCTAACTACTCAAACAGAGGAAATTAAGTGTGTTAGGAGTTATAAGAAAGTATTGCGAGTCTAATGAACCAGAACACGAAGTCTAAAACTCAAAATTGATGAAAAAGTTAATTTGAATTGAACGGACAGGATGTCATACGATTGGACAGGCGGATGAACTTCAGTCGCACGACTGAAGGGGGCGATTCACTTAACCGCACGACTGAACCATGCGAATGAGACTCAGTCGCACGACTGGTGTAACCGCATAAGAGTACATGCGCATGAGTCCAGTCGCACACTCAGTCGTTCGCATGAGGTCATTCGCACGTCTGAACCTCAATCGCATTGTTCAGTCGCACGACTGTCTTCAGTCGCACAACTCAATCGTATGACAGAGACATTCTACTCAAAGTTTAAGTGTTTCATATACTCATAGCCAGTGGAACTAATGTTTATAGTTATGTGTTACAGATGGCGAGTCGATGGAACATGAGCACCAAGCATAACATATGTGCTCATCTGGATTTGACATCCAGGAACGCAGCTGACTTCTCAGGCATCATTACGTTTCTGTTGAGATCCAGGATTGCTCATGCTATCTCTACACCATGCACGCCGTATAGATCAGTGCAGCAGGCCTTCTGGAAAGGGCGACTGTTGATAGATCCTCTGAGCCTCATTGCATCAGGAGTACGATCTTTGGTGAGGCTATTACCATATTAGAGGAGGATTGAGGATTGTTCTACAGTTAGGGGATGATGCTGATTGTCCTACTCGTCTACGCCCCCTCACTGTCAGAGGATGTTTTATGAGAGCCAAGTACTCTGGGGACATCAATGCTGGGGTACTCAACAAGAGTAACCTCTGTCCCCAGTTCAAGTATCTTGCGCATGTTCTGCTGAAGTGCATAGCGTCGAGGAAGGGAGGATTTGATGAGTTGTCGGATCAGATCCAGAACGCTTATGCTGCATTGGTGCTGAACCACCCGTTCAACTTCTCCAAAATGATCTTCACCTACCTGGTGGAGAACATTGAGGGGGAAAAGGGAAGGAAGGCTCTGTATGTATGAGAGGTTTATACAGATGATTATTGATCAGAAGCTTCCCTCCCTGCCAAAGGAGAAGGAGGATGCTGTAGTGCTCGAGGTCATGGACGACACTACGCTAGGCAGGATAGGATGAAGGTGTACAGGGGGAAAAGGTGAAACCCCCTGTCAGGAGGTTGTTTGGGCATCTGGCCCGTGCTGACTATGTGGCGCCAGCCAAGAGAAAGTGGCGCCACGATGACGATTGTGATTCAGATGTAGAGCAAATTGCTATACCAGATATTGACTCAGATGATGATGATAGCGGCGACGCCGGGGATGATATGCCTGCTCCACATAGAGGCACTGATTCAGACGTTATTCCCCCGGGGTCTGCCACTGCCGGAGAGGTTGCTGAGATGGCCGGTTTCCATCAGGAGTTCGTAGCTGGTGATCAAGAGGAGGAGGAGTCGGATGAGGAGCCCCTCACTAGGACTGTGGGAAGCAAAGTTGTTCCCACAGAACACGGGATTAGGGTGGTTGGTGTACACCCTCGGGACTCCTCAGAGAGAGAGACTGACCCGAGCTATGCTCCGGGTTCAGTGGGCAGAGCTGCAGGGGGAGCATCCACTTCCACCGGGACTAGGAGGAAGAGGATGGCTCAACCCCCACGGAAGAAGAAGAAGAAGCGTCGCCTGACCTTCGTTACCACTGCTGCCACTACTTCCACCACCACAGCCACCACTACCACCTCCACTGACATACCACCCATCACCACAGACACCACATCCACTACCTCCACTACCACAGCCACCACTTACCTACCACCACTGTATCCTTCCCATCCACCACCATACCATTCACACCTACATCACCAGCACCAGCCTACCGACCCATATTCACCACTGCCACTACCACCACCACCTCACATCATGCTGGACCTTCAGCCCAGCCATCACATGCTTATGGATCTACTCTACCTCACATCGGGGTAGAGGAGCAGCTGTCGGCGCTTAACCGTATGGTGATGTGCCTGCTCGCTGCAGATGAGGAGAAGGCGGCGCAGATCCGCCAGCTGACCAACCTGACTGCTGCCCAGTCTCAGCAGATGGCAGAGCAGGCTCGGGTGATAGACCAGCAGAACCAGCTAATCGATGCTCAGAGAGTCAAGGTGTCCCCAACTCCAGGACCAGCAGGCCCAGTCAGTCAAACGTATAGAGGAGTTGGAGACGACCAACAAGACGATTATGCTGAGGTTAAAGGGGTCGAAGGATGAGCCCTTGAAGATAAAGGAGGGTGATGGGGATGATGGAGATGGTGATGATGAAGATGATGATGATGATGAGAAGATGATGAGGATGAGGAAGAGACTGAGGAAGAAAGGATAGAAGGTAGAGATGATGATGACGAAGCAGAAGGAGGGGATGCGGCTGCATCGGCCTCTGCTTCTGGTCAAGAGCGAAGATCGAAGCATCGACAGGACCAGTCATCTACCACTTCTGCTCCTCCGAGTGACACGCCCATGATTCAAGACAAAAGTACAGATTAGATGTCTTATGTATTTATTTATTTTGTATTTGAATCATGTAATGAAAACCAGTGTGTTGAATGTTTATATATTAAGTTGATATAATTCTGTTTGATTACTTACTAATGGTTTATGTGTTGAATGTTTAAATCAAACAGATCCAAACTTTCAAAGGGATGAGTTTGACATTGCTCCCCTTCAACAGGTCAAGACTCAATTAACCATGATTCTTGATCTGCAAGGGATTGTAAGAAGGTCTGTGAGTTATACCCCTGAAGAAGGGGAGATAATTCATGACCTATCTAACGAGCAACTGGCAGAGATGTTCAGACTCAATCCTGATGAAATTGTCAAGGATGCTCCAACAGTTGATTCAACCAGTGATGAAGAACTAAATGACGTTGATGAAGTTGAGGTTGAAGATATTACTGCAGAAGAGTACCCTCAGTATGCTGACACCGAGGGTAATGTGGTCCCCAATCTGGGTGAGTCCCTAGTCAGTGATACGTTTGAGGTAGACAAGACAAGAAGGACAGGAAACCGAAAAGACTAAAGGAACAGCCCAAGCCTCCAATGATGACATAGACATTCGCAAGGCTGAGTGGGCTGCCTGTTTTGAAGAAGTAAGAGCCCAGCGTGCTGCACCAAAGAAAGATGCCTACACCAAGCTCTACAGAGTCAAGAAACACCATAAGGTGTCAGGCAGGATTATTGCATGGGCTTATTTTGATGACCTTAACGTGTATGCAGTTAAGAGGGAGCAGGGCATAGAGTACTTCAGGTTCCCACATGATCTGAAGACTCTACCTGGCTTTGAGCTCAACCAGCTGGCTAAACTAAAGCTGCTGTATGCTGACCCAAGAAAGATGTCAGGCTGGTTCGAGGCTGCCCTGAAGAAGGAGTACCACACCAGATGGGTTAACTTCAGACCACAAAGCCTACGAGGTACATAAGAAGGTCTGAGGTTGATGCCATTACTGGCAAGCCCAAGATTGTGTTGAAGTGGAGTCCTCCGCGCACTATGTCAAGAATCCCTCTCAGGGAAATGCCACAGGACTTCACTCCACACTTCAAATGGTGGTACTATGATTGGAGAACCGCTGAAGTTGTCATAGTTCTGAATAAAGAGGGCCAAATGGATACTATCAGGGTATTCGACCCGATGTGGCTAACCAACTTGTCTGCTAATGATGTCTATACATTATACAAGTGGCCACTGTTCTATGACACACAAGACATTGTACAAGCCCTCCAGTTCCAAAACGTTATACGACTTTGCTTTGCGTTTGAGATTCACGCAGGAGTCACCAAAGAGGAGAAGTACAAGAAGTATAAGGAGGTAATGCAGAAGACAAGAGATTAGATAGATCTAGGTCCAAGGGGGAGTTTGTTGATGCATGTATGTCCCTAGATCATGATTTGTAATGTAATGAACTTGTCTGTCTGATGATTATGTAATTTGTATTGACTAATGAAATGACATAAATTGGTTGTTACTTGTAATGTTTAATATTTCATAAATGAGTCGTGATTGAATTGATTGGGTTTATGATTGTTTGAATGGTTGCACATTATGTTACATTAATTAAAACATTCAAACTTAACTTAATGAAGTTCTCATGCGAATGGCCCATGCGAATGGACCACACGCATGAATAACTTCATACGATTGACACAATCGCACGACTGAACCAGGAGACTGGATCAGTCGTATGATTGACACATAAAATTGACTCAATCGCACGACTGAACACTCAGTCGTGCGGATGAATCAACCGCATGGTTCAATGGCACGACTGAACCATACTTATGGCCCAGTCGCACGATTGAACAATACTAACCTATAAATAGACCCAATTCGTGGAAAACGTAAGCATTCATCCCATTACGATTCCAGACGTACCCTAGCCGTCCAGAAGCCTCCCAAATCGTTCTCCAAGTTCACAGAACACATCAGATCGATTCCTAATCGATTTCTGACGTTGGATTCAATTCTTGATTGATTCTTCGTGTGTTCTCACTGATTGGATCGCCAATCAAATAGGATTCCGCACTATTTGAGTTGGTTTAACACGCTAATCACTAGGTATTTCGTTCAAATACCAGGTCCTTACAGCTGCTGCCCAAGCGGGACAGCCAGCAGGTAAACAATGATTGAAAGTTAAACCGAATATCCTGTGTAACTGTATAGGTTGTCTGATCAAAATTTGTTGTGTTAAAGCAGGACCACCGGCGTGTACTTATAAGTCCTTCATGGACTGTAAGCCACATACCTACAGCGGTACTGAAGGTGCCGTGGGATTAGTACGCTGGTTGGAAAAGAAGAAGTGTTTCTTGTTCTGCAAAGAGTGCTGATAGGTGAAATATGCCACCGGGACCCGGAGGTACCGCCTTATCCTAGTGGAATGCGCAAGTCCAATGCTAGGGCAAGAATGGCTAATGGACTGCCGTGGGCTGAATTCAAAGCAATGATGACCGAGGAGTATACTGTCCTCGCAATGAAGTGCAGAAGTTAGAGATAGAGTTTGGCAACTGAAGATGCAGGGCTCAGAAATCAAGGCCTACACCACCAGAACTCACGAACTAGCAACACTATGCCCGGGAATGGTGAATGAGATGCATAAAAGGGTTGAGCATTACATACGGGGACTAGTACCCGAAATTCAAAGTATGGTAACTGCTTCCAACCCAACCACAATACAGCAAGCCATCCAGTTAGCTCATAAGCTAACTGACCAAGCCGTGGAGCAAGGACGTCTACCCAAGCGGGGCGCTGTGGCAAGCGTGCCCGATAACAAGAGAAAGTGGGATAGTGCCAACAACACCAAAGCATCATCATCTTCTGGCGGTCAACCCCAACCTCAACAGCACCACAGCCGGTCCAGCAACAACGGAGGTTCGACAATAATCGTAACTTCCACCAAACGACTCAAATAATCAAGGACCCCAGTGGTTATGGTGGTAGACATCCGAAGTGCACTCGGTGCAACTATCATCATGTGGGAAGATGTGATAACTTCAAGTGTCAGCGTTGTGGTAAATTGGACACGCTGCGAAGGATTGCCGTGGTGAGCTGGTAAGGAGGACACAACAACCTCAGGAAACTCCTAAAGGTTGTTTTGAATGTGGAAAAGAAGGGCACTACAGGCGAAATTGCCCACAACTAAGGAGGAATGGTAATGGCAACAAGGAAAGGTCACAACAATGACAACAACAACAACAACAACAACAACAACAACAACAACAACAATAAACAACAACGGTGGAAATGGTAATGGTAATGGCGGTAACAAAGATGGAGCCAAAGGGAGAGCCTTCGTCATTGGCTCAGGTGAGGCTCTAAATGATCCTACAACTGTTACTGGTAGATTCTCTGTTAATGGTTGTTTTGCTACGGTACTATTCGATACTGGAGCTGATAGGAGTTTCGTGTCCTTAAAATTCTGTAGTCTTTTAAGTGATATACCCTCCGCCTTAGAATCTAAATACACCGTAGAATTGGCCGACGGTAAACAGATCCATGTAACGCATATCCTTAAAGACTGTAAGATAGAACTTGCTGGTCATACTTTCGCTATAGATCTTATGCCTGTACGCTGGGGAGTTTTGATGTTGTGATAGGCATGGATTGGCTCTCTAGCAAGCAAGAGGAAGTTATATGTCATGAGAAGATCATACGAATTCCTGTTGATGACAAAATTCTTACAGTCCGAGATGATAGAAGTGGTGTTGTGATAGGCATCATCTCGTACATGAAAGCCCAAAAGTTACTACGAAAGGGTCGTGTGGCTATTCTAGCACTTGTAACCGATAAGCAAGCGAAAGAAAGGAGAATGGAGGATATTCCCATAGTGCGCGACTTTCCAGAGGTGTTTCCAGAGGATCTTCCTGGATTACCACCTCACCGTCAAGTGGAATTCCAAATCGAGTTGACTCCCGGCGCAGCCCCGATTGCTAGAGCACCTTATCGATTAGCACCGAACGAACTACAGGAGTTGTCATCACAACTCCAGGAGCTTTTAGATAAGGGTTTTATTCGACCTAGTACATCACCTTGGGGAGCCCCTGTCCTGTTTGTTAAGAAGAAGGATGGCACATTTCGGATGTGTATCGACTATAGGGAGTTAAACAAAGTAACAGTCAAGAACCGATACCCTCTACCTCGTATCGATGACTTGTTTGACCAACTCCAAGGATCGAGTTATTATTTGAAGATTGACTTGAGATCCGGCTATCATCAACTCAGAGTCCGAGAAGAAGACATTTCCAAAACCGCGTTTCGTACTCGCTACGGTCATTATGAGTTCTTGGTCATGCCTTTTGGGTTGACAAATGCACCTGCTGTGTTCATGGACCTAATGAACCGTGTGTGCAAACCCTATCTCGATCAGTTCGTCATTGTGTTTATCGATGATATACTGATATATTCCAGGACCAAGGAAGACCATGAGGAGCACTTGCGAATGATCTTAGAGCTATTGAAAAAGGAACAGTTGTACACCAAATTCTCTAAGTGTGACTTTTGGATACGAGAAGTGAAATTTCTAGGTCATATTGTTAATGAGAAAGGGATACATGTTGATCCTGCCAAAATTGAGGCGATAAAGAATTGGACCACACCCAAAACGCCGAGTGAGATAAGACAATTTTTGGGATTAGCAGGTTATTATTGACGATTCATAGAGGGATTCTCTAAGATCGCACAACCTCTCACAGCTTTGACTCACAAAGGGACGACATACAAATGGGTAGAGTCAAGAATCGGCTTTTCAATCGTTAAAGCAGAAACTCTGTACTGCGCCGATACTAGCACTGCCAGAGGGGACGGATGACTTCGTGGTGTATTGTGATGCATCCATCCAAGGATTGGGTTGTGTCTTAATGCAACGAGAAAAGGTGATAGCCTACGCCTCGAGACAATTAAAGGTTCATGAGAAGAACTATACTACTCATGACTTAGAGTTGGGTGCAGTAGTCTTTGCCTTAAAGATTTGGAGACATTACTTGTACGGTACCAAGTGCACTATCTACACCGATCACAAGAGTCTTCAACATATCTTTGAGCAAAATGAGTTGAATATGAGGCAACGACGTTGGGTGGAACTGCTAAACGACTATGATTGCGCTATTAAATACCATCCGGTAAAGGCGAACGTGGTTGCCGATGCCTTAAGCCGGATGGAAACAGCTAAACCCAGATGGGTGCGAGCTTTACAGCTTACTATCAGTACTCAACTGCCCAAACAAGTCAAGGAGGCACAGATAAAGCTTTAAAAGCGGAAAATGTTGGTTCTGAGTCGTTGAGAGGAATGGATAAACAGCTGGTGATGAAGGAGGATGGAATTCGGTATTTCATGGATAGACTTTGGGTGCCTGCCTATGGAAATCTGAGAGACTTAGTTATGAGTGAGGCACACAAATCTAAGTATTCTATACACCCTGGATCCGACAAAATGTATCATGATCTAAAGGCGCACTATTGGTGGCCTAACATGAAAGCGGATGTAGCTACGTATGTGAGCAAGTGCTTGACCTGCTCGAAAGTAAAGGTGGAATATCAAAAACCATCCGGACTATTGCAGCAACCCGAAATACCAATGTGGAAATGGGAACAAATCTCCATGGATTTTATTACCAAGCTGCCCAGGACTAGTACTGGTTGTGACACGATATGGGTTATTGTGGATCGATTGACAAAATCTGCTTATTTTCTTGCAATTAAGGAAACTGACAAGATGGAGAAATTAACCCGCCTGTACCTCAAGGAGATCGTTTCGAGACACGGTGTACCGATCTCAATTATCTCTGACCGCGACGCTCGTTTCACGTCACACTTCTGGCAGTCATTGTAGAAATCTTTGGGTACACGATTAGATATGAGTACTGCTTATCACCCACAAACGGATGGCCAGAGTGAGCGTACCATACAGACGTTGGAGGATATGCTACGTGCTTGTGTAATTGACTTCGGGAATAACTGGGAAATTCACCTGCCATTGGTGGAGTTTTCTTATAACAACAGTTATCATACTAGCATACAGGCAGCACCTTTCGAAGCCTTGTATGGGAGAAAATATAGATCACCGGTTTGCTGGGCGGAAATTGGTGATAGCCAGCTAACAGGTCCCGAGTTAATTCATGAGACAACCGAGAAGATTGTACAGATACGGAACCGTATGGCGGCAGCGCGAGACCGACAAAAGAGTTATGCTGATAAGAGACGGAAACCTTTAGAGTTTCAGGTTGGTGACAAGGTTTTATTGAAAGTTTCACCATGGAAAGGCGTAGTTTGGTTTGGCAAGCGAGGGAAGCTAAACCCGAGGTATGTTGGACCATTTGGAATAGTGGAAAGAATAGGTCCAGTGGCCTATCGACTAGCCCTACCTGATTCGCTAAGTGGAATCCATGATGTATTTCACGTATCAAACTTAAAGAAGTGCATAACTGATGAAACGATGGTCGTACCACTAGAAGAAGTTCAAGTGGATGAACAATTGCGTTTTATTGAAGAACCAGTTGAGGTGATGGACCGTGAGGTGAAAACACTTAAGCAAAGCAAGATACCTATTGTCAAAATCCGTTGGAATTCGCGACGTGGACCGGAATTCACATGGGAGCGTGAAGATCAAATGAAGCTTAAGTACCCCCAACTATTCGAAAAGACGATGCCAGCAGACGAAGGTATTGATTTAAATTTCGGGATGAAATTTCTTTCAACATGGGGATGATGTGACAACTCATCCAAAACTCACTCAATTTTGATTTCTGTGTGCTAATGCAGTAGACCAGTGATGGAACACTCTCACCATGTAACGCAATTTTCGGGACGAAAATTCTTTCAACATGGGGATAATGTGACATCCGGTAAATTTCCGTTATCAAACTCCGTTAGTTCCGTTAAGTTTTGCATACACGTGTCGTAAACACACACTAGTTGTCGTTTAACGTTGGTGACCTAATAATAATAAGCAATGTTAAATTATTGATAATTTAACTGATTATGAGATTATTGTATTATGCTTATTTGTTTGTGTGTTTTATATGTTAATTGGGAATTAATCGCGTAACGTGGAAACGTGTGTATTAATTCGTATGCTTGTGTTTTATAAAGATGAAATATATAATTGTTACCATGAGTTTATATGTTTATTATTGTAGTTAAAAACCATTTAAAAAGTAGCCTTTTTATAAAACGCAAAACACAAGGGTTTAAGTTGTAAATATGCAAAATTAAAATAAACAAAACACTCCAAACCCTAGCCCCCACCCTATTTCGGCTGTGACCTTCCTCCCACATCCTCCCCCATTCGAATTCAGCCTAGAATCATCAAGAAAGCATTGGTTTGGATCGATTTCAAGGCATACAACTCGTGGGAATCATCAATTGCAAGTTAACTCGTGTTTAGAGGTTAGATTTTACATGTTTTGTGAGACTTTTCATAAGGGCCGAACCCTAGTTGCGGAATTGGTGTTCATGGAGTCGAATTTGATGTTGTTTGATGTTGTTAGTACGTTAGTTAGATTGTATACATGTTAGTTAACGTTGATTATGTATGAATTGTATGTTTTTAGTGGATTAATCATGGACTTTGATGGGAAGCAAACCCTAATTCGAAAATTGGTAGGATAATGGATGAATGATGATTGTTTGATGAATGTTTGATGACTAATAGGTTGTATGAATGCTAGGTTACATTGATTTTGCAAGAAATTGATGAATTGATGTTGATGTTCATAGGTTACTAAGAATAGTAACTTTATTTTGCATGTAATGTTGAATTGTTGATGAAGTGGTGTTATGGATGTGTTCATAGTGATGATTAGATGTTAGATTGTTGTTGTGATCATTGGGAATTCAAGAACACATGTTATAGTTCATACATTACTAAAGATAGTAACTTTTTTAGGATATGAATTGTTGAGTTATGATGTTTGGATGTTGTTGAGCATGCTTAGATGTTGATATGAACTTGAATTGGTATATTATTAATGAATTCATGAATGCATAGGATGTTTGATAGATTTTGGGATGTGCTTTCCCAAAAAGGAAACTTTATTTATGCAAAATGTGAAAGATGATAGTTTGATCATGTTTGAGATGTTAGGAGCATGTTAGTAAGTTCATGGATGAATTCTAATGTGGTTGGAACATGTTAATATAATTGTATGAGATGTTTGGATAATCATGGGTGGTGTTAGGACCTTGATGATCATGTATGATATTGATGTTGGTTAGTAGTTAAGACATCATGCTTGGGACTGGAAATTGATTGTTGTGATGTATGTTGAATGTATGTAAATGGTTAGTGAATGTGAATGTGATCATCATACACGCGTGCGAATCTGAGGCCCCTACTTAGTAGGATTGGCAGGGTTTAGGGTGTGAAGTCGTGAGTGGCTTCACACGGCATGTGGTGCGTGATTTGATCTTTGTGTGACATGTTAATTATGTTATAACTAGTGGACATGTTAATGTTCTAGATTCGCATGACTTGTATGATACTTGGTTGTATGATGATCTAAGTGATATACCTGGATAATGTAGCATACATATGAACCTTTTGAATGCTAAACTTGTATGATATATGTGTATGATTGCTTAAATGGTTTATAACACATAAAGTCACCAACGGGTCAAACGGGTCAACTGAGTCAAATGTATTTATTTTCTGAAACCTTGAGTCTTTGGTTGTAGTGTACTTAGGGTTTCACATGTTCTCTGTTGCACGTACTCATATACTTATATGATCTAGGTAACCTCTGAGGGTTGTCTGTCCAGTCTGTCAGTCAAGTCAAACTCTAAGTATCTATACGCATATCAGGTGAGTTCATGCCCCACTCTTTACTTAATCTCTTTTGGGGGAGATAGCATACCGGTAAACTACAAACGTTTTATATATATTTTAGTTGTGCATAATATTAATATAGTGTTGTTTATCATGGGAAAGTCCTCACACTTTCGAATTGTTAATATTGAATAGCGGGGAAACTTGGGTAGTACTACTGGGTCTGACGAGCCCCACCTGTGTGACTCGAGGTCAACCGAGTGCAATTTGTCCTATTGAACATTGTCACGACCTGTTGAGTCGTGACAGGAGGCAACAACGTAACACAGTCAGCTTCAATTGCGAAATCACTATGTATTAATATTTATTGTTAATGGACTAGCTATCTGTTACAATGCACTACTTGTATATCTCTATTACTAAACTGTTTATGTTTGAATATCAACTCTTGAACTCACCAACCATTATGTTGACACTTTAGTATGCTATTCTCAGGTCATTAGCTTGCTTGCCTTTAGGAGCACTCCATGGTTCACTTGCATACTAAGACTCGGTCTTCAAGACATTTTTTTATCATTTAATGGTTAATGTTTACTCTTTTGGGTTGGCGCTTGTTTTGCCATAGTATACACTTTTATTTCTTTGGGTTGTTTTACAAAATGCTTCCGCACAGTTTAAAGTTTGTACTTTGGTTGATTTATTTTTAATTATGGCATATAGAGTCGTTCTGAGTAACTATTGACTGTGATCCTGGTTTGTTCACACGCCTCGCGGTAAAACTCCGCACGTGGATTTTGAGGGTGTGACATTGTAGAATCATAATCATCTCGCACCTCTTTAAGATTCACACCGCTCAAACCTACATGCAAACTATTATTAGGTTGTTCAAACAAATCATTTTTAGGATGAGGTCTGGGGATTGGTGAATAACATAAAGTAGAAGGACGTGGAACTGAATTAAATACAGTTTCACTATCAGATTTATATCCAATCCCATGTTTTACCCGTGCCCCTTGTTGTTTAGCAATAAGCTCATCATTTTTCATGTGTGAAAGGGTCTATTTATCAAGCTTTGTTTGAAGATGTTTCATTTCAAATTGAGCTAAAACAACCCTTTCTCTTAGAATATTAATTTCAACGTTACGCTCCGAAATGGTTCTTCTTAAAAGATCATTTTCACTCAATGCTTCATTAAGTTTTCTTGAAAAAGCAATTTTATTTTTCTTTAATTCCTGATTGATCATTTATAATTCTTTTTTATTTTCCAATAACAATATGTTTGCCTTATAAATCCCTAATAACAGGATTTTGCAAGATGAAGAACACATATCCTGAACATTCTCATAAGAAAGATCCATGATAGTTCGTTCTGCAGCTAAGCTTTTCTCATAGTTGCAAACCCTTGTGATTTTTCGTTGTTCCTCTTCTTTGACCTTCAGCATCTCGTCAGCCTCAGATTCTTTCTCTCTTTTATCAGCTTTTCCAGCCTTATCATCATCGGTTCTCACAGACTCATGTTTACTGTCATCGTCGACTCTCAAAGCTTCACAGTTCTCTTCAACAGTTTCTCTGAATTCAAATTTTAAATTCGAATCAGTTCTCAATAACTTCAACTTTTCAATCATTTCTGTTTTGTAATCAAGTATGCTTGTTACAGAAGAAACAAGATCAGTATTAAGCTTGTTGGTTTGATGTGGGAACATGGCTTGCTGAAATTCTTTTCTTTGGATATCCAGCTCGAGAGATTTTAGTCTGTTGATCATATCCATAAGTTTTGTGTCGACATAACCTCTTTCTTGCTTCAGCATTTTAACTTGATGATTCCATGCAGACGGAAGCGAGTCAAGAAGCTTTTGAATTTGTTCATGATTACTGAGATCAGGAACATGCTTCTTTAGATTATTTGCCACTTTCAAAAATCGATCAATTAAATCTGACAATTTTTCTTTCTTTGTACCTGCAAAAGAGTCAAACCGGCTTTATGTCGTTGTGAGATTATCTGATTTAAAGTCTTCTGAAAATGACTTTTTCTTAAAAAAAATTTAAACAATTAAACGCCCCAAAAATATTTTTCCCAAAAAGTTTAGAATAATTCTCCCCCGGGAAAAATAATTTTTAAATGTCACTCTATGCAATCTTAGCAACTGGGGTCAAGCTGTCAGCTTGTTTTTTTATAAATCTTTTAAAATCGTTGAATATTTCTTTATCGGGATGAAATCAATTAATCCCAACTAGTCAATTTTATTTAATTTTTTATTAGCCCACAACTTATTATTTTTTTAAATTCATCCCAATTTTTTAATCTTTACTAGCCCAAATTATTATTACCAAATTGTTAGCCCAATTGTTTAAGAAAAACCCAGCCCACACATCATTAAAAAAACAGCCCAATTGTTTAATAAAGCCCAGCCCCATGAGAAAACCCAATCTTACACAACCCAACCCATTAACCACTTCCAAACCCTAACCCTAAAACACTAAAATCTTGAACCCAAACATTTTGACCATTTTCAAAATGTTATAATCTGATCCACTCTACAGCCACACTCTTCCTCTCGTTTCCTCCTTAACATCAACAAAACCACATTTTCGTGCAGCCACCAGCCTCCACCGTCGACATGCCCAGATCCGATGATATCTGCTTTAAACTCCTCGTCAAGCTTTCTCAGTTTTTGGTGAGAAGGGCTGGAAGCAACTTCAATGTTGTGATTCTGAGAAGACTGTTTATGAGCAAGATCAACAAGTCTCCGATTTCTCTATTTCGTTTGATTCGTTACATGTCCGGCAGTGGTGTTAAGGTCCGGTGATGGCAGCTGCTGTGATGGTCGTCGATGGCGGTGATGATGGCGACTGTGTTGGTTTATGTTCAGTTTGTGGTTATGTTGACTGTATGGGTGGCGGTGGTGGTTGATGACTGTCGCGGTTGTGGTTGTTGTTGGTTGTGATGATGGTGCTGTTTGGTGGTAGTCGATCGTGGTTGTGTTGGTCACAGCAAGGAACGAAGGCTGTTGGTTATTATCGAGATACAATGATTGGCGGTGGCTAGGGTTCCAGTGGCTAGGGTTTGGCTTGGTTCGTCCGAGAGCAGCAGCCAGTGACGTGGATTAGGGTTTCTGGCAAGAGGAGGTGTTAAGTAGTTTTGCAGATGTTTGGGCAGTTTCGCAGCAGTTTGGGAAGTTTCGCAAAACAATTCTTAATTTCGCAAGATAAAGCTTTAAATTCACAGGTTGGTTCTTAGATTCGCTGATGATTTCTGCAGCATTTTCGCTCGAAAATTTGAACTTTCTTTCAGTTGGGTGTTAAATTCGCAGCTTGATGATTTGAAGATTTGAAGATCCTCAAGAACACCAAGAACACACACACTAGTGTGTGTGAAAGAAACTTCGTCAGATCTGAATTTTTCTTTCGTATTCTTGTATAAAATATGTTATAGATCAGAAATATATGTTCTATATCTTCAAATTTGTAGTAGATTGTTGTAGATCTGATGAATTGATTGAGTTTGGGATGAAATTTGAATTTCAGATCTACTTTCTCTCTCTAAACCCCCACTTTCTCTCTCTAAAATTCTGATAAACACCTTCAAAAATCAGCAACAAATTCTTCTAATCTTCAATGCATTTGATCCAATAAGGCTCTGATACCAAATTGTAAATCCATTTGATCGATTTGCAGTACAAATGAGTTGTTGAATCGTTCAATATCAAATACAAACAATAGATGACTAAGATGAATAAGATTGAGAACAACCACAAATGAATCAAAGTAAGACAATGATGATCAATATACTCAATAATAACAAACCACAATGATATTTCTGTGAAATGACTGCTTACAAAGGTTACTTGTAACAATGATAAACGATTGGGGTTTTGCAAGATTACCTCACAATGAAAATGATCAAAACTATATATAGCAGTCTTAGTTTCGCAGACAGTTTCCCTGGCAGCGAAGCTATTCTGCCGAAACTATAGTTTCGCCGGGTGAACTATAACAGCTGACTATGAGCGAAACTGTAATTTCGCTCATAGATTCGCTGGACTACAAAAAATGTATTACATTCAAAAGTAACTAACATTAAACCTATTACAAAGTAATATATACATAATCTAAACTAAACTAAGGTGAGTCCAACCTATACTTGATCTTCAACAAAGAAAGACCAAGTGGCTGAGAGTTCTTCATCAACTTCAGCAAATGATCCTCCTAGCATGACTATAGGATCAATTACTGTTGCATTGTTTTCAACTTCTTTTGATGAGCCCAAGACCAATGAGGCTTGGGTTTCCAAATGTAACTATCTCTTTTGTGCAGGAACAACACAAGACAAACAGAAATGTACAGATCATTGACAGTGGCTGTTCCAGGCACATAACAAGCAATAGGTCACTACTCCAAAAGTTTGAGAGAATTGATGGAGGACCTGTTGCTTTTGGAGGAGATGCAGGGGGTTACATTACAGGAAGGGGCAATGTCACATATAGTAAGCTCAACATTGAGAAGGTAAACTTTGTCAAGAAGCTTGGGTACAATCTTCTGAGTGTATCCCAATTTTGTGATCAGAGTCATAACATGCTCTTTACTGATCAGAAACAACCCTGACTTCTCCATGCAACTTCACAGGCAACACAACCAGGTTGCTCGGTTGAACTCTGAGAAAGATGCTAGTTTGTCAAAGGTTTGCCGTTTTCTGGCTTTATCCAACTACTTCACCTCCCTAACCATTGATCCTACTCTCTGTGAGGATCATTTGCTTGAATTTTAGAAGACCTGCCTAGAGTTCATCATGGATGGGGAGAAGGCACTGTCTGCCACAGTGCAGGGGAGGACAATCTTCATCACTCCGGCCATCATCAACACTCATCTTCAGCTGGATGATGAAGAAGGTGAGTTTTCTTTCCCAAATGAAGTTGTTAATCATTCCTTTATGCAGATGGGCTATGAAGAAGATTTCTCTGTAAAGACCTTCAGGAAGGGGAAGGTCTCATCCCAGTGGAAATTACCTGCTACATGTGGTTATCCACAGCTTGTCAAACAAGCATGGAGGGTGGGACCAGATTCCTGAGGATCTCTCCTTCATAGTGCATGGAATGGTTCAAGGGGTCAAGTTCAGGTACTCTTAGTTTGTTTATACAAATTTGCATGCTAACTTAGACTCCTTAGAGTATTACATGTTTCCTAGATATGTTCAATACATTCTCAACTATGAAATAGGCTCATAGTTGAGGGAAACAGGTAATATTCTTAAATTGGGATAGATGAAGCCCAACATCTTTAAAATCATGAAGAAGCCAACTATAGGCTTCTCAGGGGTAGAAATAGCTCTTGTCCCCAAAATGTTAGAGCTCATTGCTCAAGGTGACAACCTAGCAACACAAGCTAGTGTTGAACCCGCACCTTTTACATCTCAACCATCAAAAAGGCCATAAATCACCCTCACCTACCAAAGAAAATCCAAACGAACCCCTGCTCAAGCTATTAAGCTTGTGCAGGCTCCCATATACTCACCCATACAGGAGGAAGTGAATACTAGACCTCTCACTTCCCCTGAGGAGCAAACTACTCCCATTTTTTTAAGGATTAGTGCGAGGTTCCTCATGCTCAGCCTGATGAGTTCACTAGCCCAACTGCCTTAAGCTTTCACTCTGAGTCTCAACACTCAAGTGAACAACCTTCAGTGGACAGTTACCATCCCCAGACTTTAGACTTAAATCAACCTATTCCTAACCTTGAATTCTATACTGATGAAGACTTAGGTTTCAGTGAGTAACATGAGTCTCTCTACTCTTCCCATACTCAAAGAGAAATAAGTGCTCCTGAGTCTCCTATATCTAGCCTACATCAGTCACACATTACTAAGGTGGACCTCTCTAATGAAAGAATCATACACTATCGAATATGTCAAGACAATTTCAATAACCATATTAAGCATGATATATATAAATATGAAAATAGATGGGACATGGTAGCAATTATCCATGATATTTTCAATAAATGAGATCCAAAATTATCATCTTTAATCTCCAACAAAATTAGAGAAAATAACATGTGAGAGAAGTTGAAAGGAAAGGCAAAAAAAAAAAATAAAAAAAATGAAGCGTGTATCGAAACCTGAGGTAGAAAATTTTACGTGTAAAATATAGTGTTAAAACTAGGTAAAGAAATACCAAAATTTTACCAAACGGAAACAAACTTTTGTTGCGCTTAAATATCATTTTATATAGTTTAGGGGCCTATACGAAAGTTATATTCATAGTCATAGTCATATATGGATATAATTGCATCTTGCCTCCTATTCTCAAGGTCGAGAGGAAAAAAACCCTAAATTTCCTTCTTCTCTCTCTCTTCGTACCCCCGCATCAAACAACAAATCGAAGAACCCTCGTTCAGGTATTTCATCGATCTCTCTTAACTCCCTTCGAAATGGATCTTGATTTTTTATTTCTATTCAAAAACTGTAATTTATCGTCTCAGAGAGGTCCTTTCATTTTAATACAGATTTTTGTGTTTCCAAAGCATTTGTTTTCTTGATTCAGATGCGGATCCCTTTTTTGTTGTTGTTTGTGAATATAAGAATATAGGGATTTCGAGTTATTCCTCTTCTTTTAGCTTGGTTTGGATACAAGAGCCTTTTTCATTAGCTCATCCACGTAATTTAGATTTATGCATCCGATTTTCCTGTGAAATTAGTAAAATTAAGCTACTTTATACCTGTAAATCGAAATTTTCTAGATAAAGATGTATGGGTTCTCGGAAGAAGCTTCTGAGTGCAACTGGATATGAGAATTTTGACATGTGTGTTGTTGCATCGCAAGTATGATGTTGTGTATTGACGTCTGCTGTGTTTATGGGTTTACCTTGGATATACAGTTGAAGCCTAATCCGTTGAGCCACACATTGTTTGTGTGTGGAATGAATATGTGAAATTATGCCACAGGGCAGTTTGCCACTTTCTAAATCCTCATGCTGTTATTTTTATACTTATTCAATCGTTCTGAAAAGGTTTTGTTTATCCTCATTTTATGCAACGTGACTATGCTGAAAACTTTATATTAGGAAAGGGTACTTTTGACGTTTCTGTGTGTCGAGGAAGTTGCAATTCTGTGCATAAAGTTTAATTGCTTTATGTCTCATGATGTCTGTGCTTATATATGTTTCTAAAACTGATAGGAACCAGCACACCCTTATTCTTGAGAAGGTTGAAACCTATGAAGACAACAAATCATTGGAAGGCCTCTTTATGTTTTCAGTTGCATTGTTTTTTGTTCTGATTATGTTCTGGTCTTAGCATATCCCAACTAGTTTGTCCTGAGAGGGTTGTAGTTTTATTGTCTACTGTGTGAAGTTGGAGTTGCCTTTTGCTGTTCTTTAACAATACTAAAGAGTATATAACTTTGAGTAAAATTTTCAGCTATGTGATTAGAGATGATGTGGTGCGTGTTGGGTTGGGTATGTGAATGAGCAAAGTCTTGGTGCTGGTAAGTGATGTATGGCGGTTTATTGCTTGTTGAATAATATGTGTGTGAGGATTGGGTGTTTGATATCATGTTGGGGTGAAGTATGATTGGATTTTGTCTCATGGAGGGTGTGGTTGCAATGGGCAGGGTGGTGGAGGCAGCAGTTGTAGAGGTGGTTGGTTGGTTGGTTTTAACTGGGATTTGAAAATGAGCTCAGACAGCAGGAGTCGAAGCAGGAGTAGGAGTCCCATGGATCGCAAGATGCGTACTGAGCGCATGTCCTACCGTGATGCTCCATACAGGAGGGATTTTCGTCGGGGTTACAGGTTTCCTTTATATTTAACTTTTGTTAATTCTTTTCTTTGACTAAACGTGTAAGTAGGATGTTTTTGGGGGACCAAGATATGGATGGGTTCGCTCTTTTGCTAGAGCTTCTGGTACTTTTGTATGAATATCTGAGTATGTCGAAATCTAAAGTAAAAATATATTGCTTCTGGATTTTCATGCTTCTTTTTTGCAATGTGTTTTGTTTACTATTCTTACTTCTCATCTTTTTTAAGCTTGTTTTTTTTGTAACTATATGCATATGTTTGAGTGTTATATGTCATGCATTCATGCATGATTTATTAATAAGCAGTTGTTAAAGTAAGTGAGATCATATGAGTGGTGTGTTGAAAATGCTCACAAGACATTGAGATTTTTCTTATATTTTCAAGGGATGACATGACATGGCTTTGCATTTGATTCTTCCTGAAGGAAAGCATTTTCTGTTATCAATACGTTTGGGTTATCTCATTCATTTCAAAGAGGAATGGGGTAGTGGATTAGGGGTGATTAACAATCACTTCCGAGTTCTGACCCTCAACTCTATACTTCTATGTCTTTGTTTTTCCTGAATTTGCCATAACAGCATGCAGCCTCTGAATACCCAATTATGTTTCCATCTCTTGAAAATCGTTGTTTAATTTTATGTTTTCAGCCAAAGCAGTCTGTGTAAGAACTGTAGAAGGCCAGGTCACTTTGCAAGGGAATGCCCTAATGCAGCCATCTGTCATAACTGTGGACTTCCGGGGTAAGATAGCCGATTTTGAACTTTCTTTTTGTTGGTTTCTTGTGACAACTGGATGTATAGTTGTACAACTTTTCAAGCCTATTAGCTGTATATAAAACCTTCCCTGTTTTTAAAATCACTGGTGATGTAATTATAGTTTGTTAAACGGAAGTTGTTTCTGAAGAACCCTCTAAATTGTAAAGAAACTTTAACATGCTAACCATATATGATGTGAAACAGGCATATTGCATCTGAGTGTAGCACCAAGTCCCTATGTTGGAACTGTAGAGAGCCTGGGCACATGGCTGGAAACTGTCCAAATGAAGGCATCTGCCACACATGTGGGAAGACAGGACACCGTGCTAAAGAATGCACCACTCCTGTCCTGCCACCTGGTGATACGAGGCTATGCAACAACTGCTACAAGCAAGGCCACATAGCAGCTGATTGCACCAATGACAAGGCATGCAAGAACTGCAGGAAAACAGGTCACATTGCTCGAGAGTGCGTAAATGATCCAGTTTGCAACTCGTGCAATGTAGCTGGCCATGTTGCTAGGGATTGCCCAAAGGGAAGTATGATGATTGACGATAGACGTGGTGGCTTTCGTGACATTGTCTGTAGGAACTGCCAGCAAGTGGGCCATATGAGCCGTGATTGTGTTGATTTGATCATCTGTCATAACTGTGGTGGAAGAGGCCACCTGGCATTTGAGTGCCCTTCTGGGAGGTTTATGGATCGCTTTTCAAGGAGGTATTGATGGTGACACGGTGGCAGCATGCTTTACTCTACTCTTCAGTTTCTTCAAGTAAGATGATCACCAATTTAATATTCTCAGTTTTTTTTTCTTGAAAGATATTTGAATGCTTTGGATATTATTTTCTTGAGTTTGATTATATGAGTTGAATTTTCTCTTTAGCTTGATGTAAGGTTTATTTTAAATAGCGTAATTCAACTAAATAATAATGGTGTCATTGTATAAGAGCTTATGTACCACTTTTGATTTTCTATTAGCTCATGACGGGAAACCGTGTTCCCTACCATCACATGCTTGACTTGGGTTTTTGACTTGCATCGGTGTTGCAATCGTTAATGCTTAATATATAGTTTTCGGTTTTACAGAATTGACCTGTAGGCTTTATGCCTTTATATGTTAAAGATGTTCTATTTTAAACAAAGGCTCAGTCATTTAAATGAGGTAGGGGTAAGGCTTTTTTATTCGAGTATGATAAGGATTCTTTTAATCACATTCACATAGGAGTCATTGGTTTTAAGTTCTATTGAATATAACACACAGAATGGAATATTTTATACAGGTGTTGGCTTATGTTTTAATTGTATTTGAATTTTAAAAGCTGAACTTACACACCCATTAATTTACCTGTAAACTACATGTCATCGACGGGGTTAGGACTTAGGACCCTCACCATGTAAGAGGTAAACCACTAAACCTTGGTATTATTGGGCTTAACAGTTAATGCTCGTTGATTTAAGTGTAATTTAATATGATGGTTTTGGCTAAGTATTATGTTTGTAGATATTTTTATAAGCTTAAAAGGTAATGATTTAACTTCATTTAAAAAAAAAAAACATTGAGTTTTACTTATAAACATGGTTTTTATTATTTTTTTATACAAAACCTAAGTAAGCAAGCATCTAGCTGGGGCGAAACAAGGATTGTCATACCATAAGATCAAAATGACTAACCTAGAACCAATATCATAAAGCCTAAAAATAAGTCACTAAAATGTTTCCATACAATAGCTACACAATGATACTCCATATGTCGATTCTTTTTTCGTAAACATACTCGTCAAGCAAACACTAACCAACACCTCCACCCGAGATATTCTATGATCAAAGGCTTTGCACATACAACTGAAACAACCTCTCTAAAGACAAGCTCACAAACCACTACAAACACATGTTGTCTAATACCATAAGCACAAAAAGACCTGATCATCATTTATCAATAAAATTATCACCTCTTTATCATTCAAGAACATCCTTTTTTTCCTTCCTTCTCATATCTTAACGCATTATTTATTTTAATAAAACAAGTTATAGCATTTATTAAATAAATACTATTAGCAGTCTTGCTATATACAATTTTCGTCCCGTTAACATCAATGGCAGTCTCGTTTACAGAGATCTTATGACTAACCTTACGACAAACTACATTGGCATAAATCAGCCACAAACAAGGAAGTTTGAAGCACCACTCAACTTTTTATATACACAAGAATTTTACCTCACACGATGCGGCTGGACCGCACGATGATATTAATGTAGTAAAGAGTGTGTTTGCAAACTTTGTAACCAATGTTGATATTCGTTACGTGCGTTGCCCCGTTGACACTAACGTGTTTATGCTTAGCACATTGCGACGTAAATAGAGTTTGTATATTAAATCAAAATCTCCCACTTGGACGGAATCCAATTAAATCTCAACATAGACAGTTAGCGGCGCTCTAGCTCCACATGGCGGAATCCAATTAAATCTCAATAGAGTTTATTATCTTTCATCATTCATTCGTTAACTTTCGTTCATTCATCATCGTACGTCATCGTTATCATTCACTTTCATTCCGGACCAATGCCATGTGCTATACTCCGAACATTGTGCACGAAGCTGGTTACTGAGCCTGAGGTCTATCATAGACCTCGAACATTGTGCACGAAGCTGACTCCAGTACCTAGGGCAAGCGACAAGGATCCCATACGTATGGTCAATCACAAAGATTAGACCCCAGTGTGCATTCTTTCGGGGTAGCTAACCCGCACACAGTTGAGCTAACACCCTTCATTGGGTGTGAACCTCCATACATTGCTTGCAAGACTTTCTTACATTCGTTCGTTCATTAATGCATGCATTCATTCTTTCGTTACGTTCCTCTTATCATTATCATTAACTTCCGCTTTATGTTACATAATACCTCTCGTTCATTTCATACTCATAACATGCAAGTCACGGAAATAATACACAATAGGAACGCAAGAAAACACAACATGAACATACCTAGCATCACATAAATATCACATACCCCATCACACATCATCATAAACATCGTGCATCATCAATTCACATTCACATACGTATGCACAATAAGTACAAGTCATTATAGAACATAACCAACCCTCCGCGGGACAGCGGGGGTTCGGGGGCGGCAGCCCCTGACAGCGGGGTCCTAGGGGCAGCAACCCCTAGTGGGGTCCAAGGGGCAACGCCCCTGGTTAACACTTTTGTATATCACATTTTGTTATAGAAAAATCGATTTTCCTGTTAAAACCTCTTAAAATCTTGGTCATCTAAAAGTATATTTGGTATGTATTTCCAGCCCCAAACAAGTTTAAAACCTTTAAAATAGGGGATCTAGAACTCACCTGGATGCAGTGAGTAGCTTCTCAATTAAGCTTTCCAAGCTAGGATCACACTACACAGCCTGCAGATAAGTTAACACTCAAAGGAGTTAATTTCTGCCTAATTTCGCTGCTAAATTCGCTGCAAGATCAGTAGTTTCGCTGCTAGTTTCGCCTGCAGTTTCGTTGCTAGTTTCACCAGCAATTTCGCTGACATCTTCGCTGCCAGTTTCGCCCAACTTTCGTTGGAAAACCATGTCTGCGAAGCTACCTGCGAAACTATAGTTTCGCAGGAAGATCCATAGTTTCGCTGGACGACTACACAATTTCGGTGGATGAACACCCAGTTTCGCAGAACGAGCTGAAATTACGAACCAACCCATTTTTGACCCAAAACTTCAATATTTTACACCCAAAACCTTGGTTTATCACCCAAGAAGCTATATCTAAGCTTTCTACATGTTTTCTTAGACAAAAACGTGAGTTTTGGGCGATTCTTTGCCACTTTCAAAAACCCCAAGCCCTAGAATCCGGGTTTACATCAAAAGGAATGATTAAATGATGTTTTTTACCTGGATTCTTGGTCTTTTCTTGTTGTTTGGATGCCCACGAACACCGATCTTCAATCTCTTGATCAACAGAGCCTTGAATCACCACTTCTCTCCACTTTCTCTCTCTACACACTCTCTCTAGAAATTGGTGTTGAGTTGCGAATGAGAGTGGCTCAAGCTGATCCGTTTATATGTACCAGGCGTTCCGGGACCTTAAACTCGTCAAACACATAACCCGCGAGGTCTACTCGGTCCATACTCCATCCCCCGCTTATTTTCTTTTATATGATCCCAGCTAGGCCCATTATTATTAATTGGCTCGTTTCGACTTTATTTCGGGCGTTACAAAGTGGGTGTAGTTGGGGTATATTATTCACTAACATTTTCTTTTGATTTTTATAGATGTCTAATGAATCAAATCTCGTCTCCTCTTTATCTTCCTTGAAAAGAAGAAACTTAACAACTCCAACTTCATGGACAGGTTTAGAAACTTAAAAATTATTCTTAGGGTAAAGAACAAAGAACAAGATGTATGTTCTCAAAGGATCTATACTAGAAGAGTCCACTACCGAAACGAGTGCTACTCGTATGAATTGGAAAAATCTTGTAGATGACTCTATAAAAGTCTCTTGTAACATGCTAGTTATAATGATTCCAAAACTTTAAAAGAACCCGGAAAACATACCTGCATTCAATATGATTGAGCATTTAAAGTCATCATAAGCATTTCGAAGTGATGAGATCAATTTGTTACTACAAGAATGCAGAGATTCTTTTGTCAGCATACATGTGTTGAAAATAAAGGGTTGCATTGATCACCTAGCACATCTTAATGTCGCATTAAGCAATGAGCTAGGGATATTATCCTTAACTCATTGTCAAACCTTATGACCAGCTCATCATAAACTATAATATGAATGCATCAAATGAGACCACCATAGAGTTGCATCTGATGCTTAAAAATACTAAGATGAACATAACAAGTTCAAATAAACCTAGTTCAATGCTAATGATCAAGGAGGATGGAGTTAGGAAATCTAATGCCAAAGGAAAGGGTAAAAAGAGTGTGAAAGGCAAGGGCATGGGTAGGGAAGTTGCCACAAAGAAAAAGTCTCTGAAAGATGCCAAATGCTTTCATTGTTATAAAGTCGAGCACTAGAAGATGAATTGTCCAAAGTACATGAATGAGCTCAAATATAAAAATTCTTCTAATACATGAACCTCAGGTATATATTTTATTGAAATCTTCTATTCTCAAGCAAATATTAGGTGTTTGACACTAGATGTGGTTCTTACATTTGCAATAATTTGTAGGAGGTTAGGAAGGTGAAACAAGGTGACCTGGAACTCCATGTTGGCAATGGACAAAAGTTTGAAGTGAAGTAGGAGGTGAATGTTCTTTACTTCATAATGTTTTATTTTTGTTTTAAAAATGTTTCCTACATACGTAGTTTAACTACGACAAATTATTTCAGTTTCAAGTTTCTATGAACAAGGATCTAAATATGCTTTTAATAATGATGACTTCATTTCTATATATTTGAATGATGTGTTTTATTTTGACAAAAGACCACACAACAAAATCTATTAGATTAAAATCCACAACAATAAAACTATATATAACATCTCCAAAAAAATGTATGTAATTGGATTTCAATGATACATTATAGTATTGTCAACTTGGACATATAAACAAGAATTGCATTAAGAAACTCCAAACCGCATGAATTTTAGATTCCATAAGGTAAAGAGTCTTTTGATAAATTTTTTTGAATCATATTTGAATGGAAAGTTGACTCTAGCTCTTTTTATCATCAACAAGGAAAGTGAAATTTTATTACGTTTCTTATCTTGTACATAGATGACATACTATTTATTGAAAATAACATACCAATGCTTAAAGACCTAAAGTCCTAGTTAAGGATATGTTTTGTAATGAAAGATCTTGATGAAGCCACATATATTTAGGAATAAAGATCTATAGAGATAGATCTAAGTGCCTTATTAGTTTAAGTCAAAGCACATATATTGAAAAGATCCCTAGAAGCTTCTCAATGCAAGATACCAAAAGAGAAACCTTATTGAGGGCACACATATCATTACTTAATGTCCAAAAAAAGGAAGATATAAAAAAGACAAAAAGGGTTTCATATGCTTTTGCTATTGGTTCCATCATGTATGCAATGTTATGTACTAGACTCGATGTTTCATTCGCATTAAGTATGCCAAGTAAATATCAATAAAACTCAGGTGAAACTCATTAGATTTCTATGAAGAACATAACTAAGTACTTGAGAAGAACTAAAGTATGTTTTTGATATATGAAGGAGTGGATGACGAGCTAAAAGTTAAGTGTTATATTGATGCTAGCTTCCAAACGGATCGAGATGATTCATGATCGCAATCTAGATATGTATTTATTCTGAATGGTGGAGTTATAACTTAGAGAAGTTTTAAGCAGCGTGTGGTTACTCATTCCACTATAGTAATAGAATACATTGTGGCATTGGATGCTACAAATAAGGTTGCTTGGATTAAGAAGTTCATTGCTGATCTCAATGTGATGCCCAACATACGAAAATATATTGAGATATTATATGACAACACTAGTGCCATAGCTTAGGAAAAAGAACCAAGGTCATATTTTAGAGCAAAGCACATACTCAGGTAGTTCCATTACATCAGGCAAGCATTGGAATGAGGGTATATCAGATTAAACAAGATTTGTACAGATCAAAATCTAGCGGATCCCTTTACCAAGCTTATACCATAAGCTAAACATGAAGAGCATGTTGATTAAATAGGGCTTAGATTTACTAGACAGTGGGTTAGATCTCTATTAGTATCTAGCGTTTTTTAATATTAACAATTACATTCACTATTTATTTTAATAGTTAAAGACTTTATAAATTTATGTGTTTGAGTTTTTATATGTTTAAGTATCATTGAATAATGAATCTTAAATGCATGTAGTTGATCATATTAATAGGAACAAATATGAAGTAAAACTATATTGAATAGTTTATTGGTTTGTATATATGAAAGCTCAAAGAGCCGGGGACTGCAGGATCGGGTTTTGTCACTCAACACTTATGTTGTCTCTCATACTCACTGAATCACACTCGGTTAGATGATGCAAAGTCCCTCTAAGAGTTCATAATAATATACTAAGTAATCAAAACACAAGAAGATAATTTTCAAGGTACTTGTATATATTACTTCTTAACTCAAAGTATTACAAGACTCTTACAAGCATATTACATGAGTTACAATGAGAAACTATATATACTATCACCTACAGCCGGATACACTTTGATACCAGCTGGAAACCTATGACTAAAACAAATACTACATTGCTAAAGATAAGGTATCTTAGATAAAATATTATCTAAGATATGGTAGTCATGACATGTCCATGACTTACCTTTTGTCACCAGCTAAAGTTGGTAACTGTACTAACTGATAAGGAATGAACAGTGGAATAAAGTATGGTCAACTACATGGGCGTGGGAAAGCACCATGCAGTATCTCAGAGATTTGCAGCGGAGTGTCAGAAGGACCATACTTATGTCCACTGGTTCTTAGTAGGTTCTTCCGAAGGTTAATTGGCTTCGGAAGAACAAGTTCTTCTGAAGCCACTTATACTTCGGAAGAGGCTACTTCTTTCCGAGGCTTGAGACATTCTTTTGGCCTTCATACTTCGGAAGTCATTGTCTTGATTTCTTCTAAGTGTTGAACTTCGGAAGAAAGAAGACTTTGTCTTCGGAAGTTGGAGTTTCTCTTCAGAAGCTCCTTCAGACTTGACCTTCAGAAGCTCAGCATTTGCCTTCTGAAGCTCTTCATCAGTTGCACCAAAATTGTCTAAGTGTTTGTTTTGTTGCACCAGCCTTACTTGATCCAACAAACTCCCCCTAGGCTGATGCTACCAAAACTTCACTTGTTTCTGCTTCTCAAAACTTTCAGCACCAGGGAAAGAAGATATTTATCTGTCCCTTTGTTCTTCCCAGATGTGGTGCTGAGAAGTTTGTACAAATCATTCGTGGACATGAGATCTAGTCTGTCACTTTGAATGATATGTACCCTCTGTGGTGTCCCTCTGAAGAGAGTTAGTTGACGGGAGTTGTACTCATACTCCCATCTAACTATAGACTCAAGTTCAGGACCTTCAACCATTTGAAGAAAGGCTTTGCCTTTGGTTGCTGATGCTTCCCTTTCATCTTTCTCTCTCAGCTTCAACTCCTCTTCAATCTTGGTCCTAGCTGTTAGCTCAGCCAGATGAAGACTGCTCAGATGATTTCTGATATGAGCAGCTATCTCAGAGTTGGAGGAGTTGGAGAATGGCTTCTTTGCTAACTCAGCAATGTCAAACTTGCTTAAGTGTAGCAGAGATGAGGCATTAAGCATGTTTATCTCACCATTCTCTCCTAACTCAGCAATGTCAAACTTGCTTAAGTGTAGCAGAGATGAGGCATTAAGCATGTTTATCTCACCATTCTCTCTCTCAACAACAAAGTTATGAGAAGAGTCTTCGAACCTTCATTGGATTATTTTATTTCTAGGTACAAGGGGCTGACTTGGTACTCTGTCCCCTTTCTTTGAATCCAGTACAGTCACCAGCCTTCTTCTTATCTTCTTCTCTTCTTCGTTTAATAAGTCAGAGTTGAGGCCAAAAAGTTTTGCAGCCTGGTCCAGTGTTCCTCTTGGCAGATCAAGAAATTGTTCTCTAGTGAGGGAACATGAGGAGCCATCAACATAGGTTAGCTTAACTGACCCCTCCTCACAAGAGATATCGCTCAAAGTAGTGCATTTGATGAGTTTCATCTTGATCTCCTTGAATTCCTTTAAGGAGAGAGGTTTGGAAGGCTGAGAGGGTGACTTGGGTGGTTGTTGGGTAGGTAATGATGTTTGGGTTCTGGGGAGTGTTTTGGGTTTGAGGATGGTTAGTTGAGGTGGCTATGGTGAGGAAGAGGGTATGGTTGATGGTGTGGGTTCAGGAGTGTATGGCTCAGTGGTTGGCTTGGTTTTTATGGGAAAAGGGAAAGGGATTGGTTCGGGTTGAGGTTGAGGTTGAGGTATTGGTTTGAAAGTCATCCCCTGTACTCTCATGTACATCTCTTTCCTTCTTCCTGCGCGAATGTCAGCTTTGATGTCACTGACATGTCGCTGCAGGGTCTTCTCAGACATAGGACCCACTTGCCTGCTAGAGAAGCCATGAGCCCTTAGATAGTCTTTCATCCAGGCTTTGTCACCTAGCTTCTTGACAGCTGCAAGTCCAGCTTCTTCCTCCATCTTCTTCCTCTCTCTCAGTTTCTTCTTGGCAGCCTTCTTTCTCTTTTTCTCCATTTGATCTTGCTCTTTCTTAAAAAGCCACAAGATCGTGTCATTGTTCTGAGGAGTTAATTCATCAAGAGAGAATCCCCTAGAGCTTAGGAAGGCTATCCTTTCACTCCTGAGCTGCTGATCAGCTTTTTCTTTCTTTCTCATCCTTTCTTCCTCTAAGGCCAACCTTGCTGCTTCTTCTTTTTGCTCAATTGCAGCAGGGTTGCCTTTTCTAACTCAATTAGCTCCTCTAGTGGTAGCAGGAGTACATCTTCACCAACAGCTCCAAGATTGACAAGCCTGTCAATGATCTCCACCCTCCTTCTATTGTTGATAGCCTCCTGGTTGGCTACAGCTGCTTTGCTACTTGCAGCTAGTAGTTTCCCAGTAGGGAGTCTACCTTTTCTTTTCAGCTTTTCTAACCTTTCTTTCTCTTGAAGTTCTTCCACAGTCATCTTCCTCTTCCCTTTGGTGTCTTCGGAAGTTTGAGACTTGGGAGGTTCTTGTGTAGAGGTTTTAGGTTGAGAGGTGAAGATTGGGGCATGTGGTAATGATGGTGTTTGAGTGAGGGGTAGGTTGAGAAAGTCCTCACTATTTACCTCAGATGCTAGTTCAAGAATTGCATCTGTGACAATTAGATCATCGGATAGAGAAAATAACCCTTCCGCAGCTTCAATCTCAGCTTCGGAAGTTTGAATAAATTCTTCAGAGGCCTTGACTTCAGCTTCAGAAGTTTGTGGGATTGCACTTTCTGTCCCAACTGTTTCAGTTGCTGGGCCATCGGTCTTCATTTCCCTTTCGAATTCAATCTCAGGTTCAATTTGGACCTTAGGTTGACCAACTTCTTGGACAGTGGTAGAAGGTGCATTTAACCTTTGAAGCTCTTCAGCTCCAAAGTATGCCACAAAAACATCCGGACTTGGCTGCTCCAAAGAAGATCCCATTAGGAACTTGGAAAAGAACCTGTTTAGATCTTTGAGCATCCTTGGGTCCACTTGAAGAATGATTGGAGGAGGCTCAGGGAAAATTGTTGCTTGCTGAGCAGGATATCTTGAAGTTAATGTTGAAAGAGCTAAACTTTGTGGTTCCTCATCTGTTTGTCTCTGAACATTCTCCCCCTTTTTGGTAGCATCATCTTGAGAGCTTGATGAGCTAGAGGAAGAGGTCAAGGAGACCTGAATTGGTACATGCCTAACAGATCTCTCAGTCTGTTTCTCAGCTAGTTTGGCCTTAAGACTTTCAATCTCAAGTTGCTGAGTGGCAGACCTATCCTCTAAAGTCTTAACCCTGGATTCAAGGTTTGAGACTTTAGAAAGTAGGTCTCTTATGGTGAGTTGCAGACTTCCCTCATCTTCTTTTGAAGAATCATGGGGAGATGATGTAACATACCTGGTATGTTCATCCTCACCACCACATGTGGTTTCTCGGCACCCTGATTTCCCTTGCCTAATGATGTCTCTTTTAGAGTCATCAAAGGGCATGGTTGCCGTAGATTCAGTCTCAGAGATGTTAGCACTGTCCTGAAGGTCCAATGAGGCTCTTTCAGTAGTGGCAGCTGAATCTACATGAGTCCCCTCCACACCAGTGGGACTCACCTCAGTTTGGGCTTGCTGATGGGGGCTAGAGATAAGAGGTCTCTCTAGGCTCAGTTGATCATTAAGAGGGTGTTGTGTATCAACTTCATTGCCTTGAAGAGACATAATCTCCTCATCAGTTCCTATCAATAGGTCGGTAAAGGATATGGAAGTTATACCTAATGACCCGGGACTTTGATCAATGTCTAATGGCATTGAGCCTTTGAGAGGGCTGTCCCTTTTTGTCTGCTCAAGAGAGTATAGAGACTCATCCTGAGGGTTTTCAGCTGAGGTTTGGGGCTCCTGGGATTGACACTGAGGAGACTCAATACCCATATTGAGGTCAATAGTGAAGGAAGGTGTGACCTCAGACTGAGTGGGAGCCCATGTTTCCACTCTAGCCTTTTTGGATTGAACAGGGGGGACTTGTTCAATCAGAGGAGATTGAACAAGGGTTCATTTGGATCGTCTCTGATATGTAATTTTGATAGGGTGGGAATGTAGATTTGGTATTGTGAGGGTTATTGCTGGTGTGGGTTCATCACCTGTGGGGTTAACAGGGATGTCACCAGGAGCTATGCGCTCAATCATACCTGGAAGAAGCTCAGTGTGTGTTCTGGTGAAGTTGGTGGACATCTTCTTCAGCACTTTAAAGATGGCCGACCTCATATGAGGGACAGGCAGAGCAGCTGCACAAACAAGCTTGCTCTGGTCCAGCTCACAGTTAATGATCTGCTGAATGAACCGGTGATACATGTAAAATGTTTCCCTTTGAAGGTTCCCCATCAGATTGGTCAGCACACACTTTGAATAATTGAATCGGAGGCCTTTTACCAACCCATGAACTAGGCATCCTAGTTCATATGGGATTTGATCCCATTCTCTAGCTTGTTTGACAAGCAGTGAAGGACTATGTGAAGCAGGAACTTCCAGTTGTAGGAGAAGTTAAACTTGTACACAGTGGACCTGCTCACATCACCACCATATCCCATTTGGGTATATGTGTCATCCAGGTTTGCTTTGGGGAAGTCTGTAGGAGAGCCTTCATCATGAAGCTCTAGATGCTCCCTGATGATCTGTTCAGATATGATCAATTCCTAACCATAGATGCTCGACCTAAGAACCCTAACTCCGTTCAGGGTTTCGATCTAAGCATTTCCCCAAAATTCGGCCATGTGGTTCGAATAAACAGTGGGGTTAACGGTTAGGGAAGTGAAGTAGGTGGATTGGGTTAGAAAGGAGATGATTTCAGAGAAGTCAGCATCCTTGGAAGAGTCAAGGAGTGCGACTTGGTTGTGCTGAGGGTTTAGTGCCATTTTTGGGAAAAGTTGCAGAGATATGAGTTTGAATTTGGGTAAATTGAAGACGAAGGAAGCTTTGGGTAGTAGAATCAATAAAAAGATTAAAGAAGTGAGTCGGGGTTATTTAAATGGGTGAAATGGCGGTTTGGTGGTTGGATAAGGTGAAAAGATGGTTTGGGCTATGATGTGACAAGGACGGTAAGGTTAAATCCATTTAAATATTCCGACATCATTAATAAAATCTTTGTTTTTTACAGAGTGGGACCCAAAAGATTTCTGTTACACAGTAAAGCTTGCTGCCGAGTATAAAATATTTCCGAAGGTAATCTTCTTCCGAAGCCAAATTTACTTTCGAAGGTCAATTTGTCCTAAGAGAAATTTACTTCCGTGAGTAAGAAGGTCTTCTGTATGAAGAAGTTTTCGAGCTTCGAAAGGAGATTTGATATACCATCAAATGCTCTTTCGAAGCTAAAAACTCTTCGAAAGATGAAAATAACTTGAAGGAATTTTCCTTCGGAAGATACATAAAACATCTTCTGAGGGTTAATTTCTCTTCGGAAGAACTCATACTTAACAAATTTTAAAGAAATACCTTGTGTAACAGGGCTTAGATTGTTTTCGACAAAGACAAGACACATTTTGAAAAGGTTTTTCAAATGAGATGGACTAATCAATATTTATCATCCCAATAGTTGTAATAAAATACTTGAATCTTTGTTCATCAAATGCTTTGGTGAACAAATCAGCATATTGTTCATTTGAATCAACTTTGATTAGTTTAATCAGATTTTTCTCATGAATATCTCTAATGAAATGATACCTGATATCAATGTGCTTTGTCTTGGAGTGCTTTACAGGATTTTCTATAATGGAGATAGCACTGTTATTGTCAATGTGGATAGGAGTACTCATGAAGTTGAATCCATAGTCTATCATCTGGTTTTGAATCCACAATAGCTGAGCACAGCAACTAGCAGCAACAATGTATTGAGCTTCAGCAGTAGATGTTGAAACGCAGGATTGCTTCTTGCATTGCCATGAGATGATCCTTCCACCAAGAAATTGACATCCTCCTGATGTTGATTTCTTGTTAATATTGTAGCCACCATAGTCACTATCAGAATAGCCATAGAGATTAAAATTGCTATTCCTTGGATACTAGAGACCCAGTTTAGGTGCTCCTTTGAGGTATCCGAGGATTCTCTTGGTAGCAACTAGGTGAGACACCTTTGGAGCAGCCTGATATCTTGCACAAATGCATGTTGCAAACATAATATCAGGTCTACTTGCTGTGAGATACATCAGAGATGTTGATACATATGTACCTAGATGTGGATCTTAATGTAATATGTCATGAATGTCTTACACTTATGTAATGCTTGGGTGATTAATGAAATGAGAATGTTTGGTTGTGATTTATAATGTTTAATATTTCATTAATGAGTTGTGTAATGTATATTAACTTGATTATATAGGTTTGTGATTGTTTGAATTGATATACATAATGTTATAATAATGAATACATTCAAACTTGGTTAAGTGAAGTTCTCATACGTCCGACTGGACCATGCGCCCCAACAGTGGTCATGCGTCCGAATGGCCATGCGACTGAGTGTCTATGCGCCTAAATAGTCCATACGCCTGAACAACTTCATGCGACTGACTCAGTCGCACGACTGAACACTCAGTCGTGTGAATGGATCAACCGCATGGCTCAATCGCACGAATGAACCATGCTAATGGTTCAGTCGCCCGAATGAGCAACCCTAACCTATAAATACCACCTAATTCGTGGAAAAACGTAACAATTGATATCACTTCGACTCCAGACGTACCCTAGCCGTCCAGAAACCTCCAAGAACCTGTTCCAAGTTCACAGATCGCACTAGATCGATTCCATATCGTTCTTAACGTTTAGATTCAATTCATAATTGATTCGACGTGCGTTCTCACTTATTGGATCGCCAATCAAATAGGATTCCGCACTATTTGAGTTGGTATACACGTTAATCAGTTAGTATTTCGTGCAATACACGATCCTAACAAGTGGTATCAGAGCTTTGGCTCTTGATTACGTGTGTTTCAATCGTCTTTTTATGCAAAAATTGTGTTTTTTCACTAAAAACGCAATCTTTTCGTGTCAAACGGTGTCTTGGACGTCTCCTGCTCATAAAGTTTTGGTTTTTCCGGCATATGGCGATTAGAGTTAGTGAAAATTCGGGTTTTTACGGCCAAAACACCTTAAACCTAGAAATTTTCGAAATCCAGCAGCTTCAGTCGCACGATTGACTTAATCGCACGACTGGACACATTCGCATCCCTCAGACGCACGATTGGACTCATTCGTACCTTCATTCGTACGACTGAGCAGACTGTTCGTATTGTTCAACCGCATCAATTCATTCGCACGACTGGACCAACCACATTAGTTCAGCCGCACGATTGAACCATTCGTATTGTTCAATTGCACGAATAGCCCAATCGCACAACTCCATTCGCACAAGTAAACCAGTTTGTTTAAAAGACTAAAGTTATTCGCAATGGAGGACCAGTATTCTGCATTTACAGTAGGGAAAGACTCACGTATTCAGAATTTACTACTACTGGAGAGTGAAGTAGAGAATCACAATAAACCCCCTAAGCTAATAACATTAGATGAATTTCCACACTGGAAGCAACGTTTTGAGATCTACTTAAATGGAGTAGATCCCAATATGTGGGAAGCCATTGAGACGGGGTACAGTATGCCAGTAGGTGCTGATGGAGTTAAACTTACATTAGGTGGCATGACTGATGCACAAAAAGTCAAATATAATGCTGAAAAGAGAGTGTATGCGTTGCTTACTCAGTCAATTCCTAAGGATATTTTCCATCAGTTTTCTGAGAACAAGCAAGCAAAGAATCTATGGGATGATCTGGAGAAAAGGTATGACGAGAATGCGTCTTTGAAAGATATAAAAGCAAAAGAGTTGAAGAAGGAGTTCGAAAACTTCTCATCGATGGGTAATGAGAGTTTGGATGATGTCATCGATAGATTCTACCACTTGATGAGTGAGCTGCACACTCATGGTGTCACAACGACCATGGAGGACAAAGTGTCGAACTTTGCAAACGGGTTGCCAGAAAAATGGGCTTCTTTTGTCTAAAATCTCAGACAGAATGGTATGCTAGCGAAGTTGGACATAAATGATTTCATTCTAAAGCTGAGAGAGGAAACACTAAGGATGAAGTACAGAGCTCAAAAGTCTTCGTATACTCAGAATCCAGCACACTGTACAACGCGACTCCTCAAGAAGACATCTGGAGCACCACTTCAGACAGCTTTTGTGTCAAGCTCATCTGGTCCAATACAAGCCTCTATTCAGGGTCAGAAACGTTAGGGTCGTCTAGTACCCAATACATTGCATCTGAAGCAAATGCTACAAGACTGAAGACCGAGAATCTCGGTAATGTGACGGTAGAAGTAGCAAGAGAGCACATGGATCTCTTAGCAGCAGTAGTCCACTCTTATGATGGACTTGTTGCTGGGAAAATTGGAAACTGTCATCTTGCAGACGAGAACTACGAGCAGGTAGATGAGACAGAGCTGGAGAATATGGATATAATGTGGGCCTTAGCAAGTGCTGTCCGGAGAGCTAAGAAGTTTGTGAAGAAGACCAGACAAAACTTAGTTGCTACTAAGGACACTACCTTTGGTTTTGACAAAAGCAAGGTGATCTGTTTCAACTGTGGAGAAAAGGGGCACTTCAAACGAGAGTGTGTGAAGCCCAAGAAAACTAGAAACGGGAATCCATTCTCGTCCTTCACTTGTCAGATAAGCCAACTAGCAGTCCTACTTCATCAAGCAAGGATCCAAAAGCCTTGACTGCTATGATGATGAGGGACAGGACTGGAGCTTTCGGTTTGTCTCTCCAGGAGAATCCAATATTGCTAGTGTGGAAGACTTAGATGATGATTCCGCGAGTGAAGGAGATATTGCAGTGGAACTCGCGATGTCAAACATTGAAGAGACTGCAACTGAGGTCAATTACAAGCCTGAAGAAGGAATAACTACAACAAAGTCAGAATCACTAGAACCAGAAACACCAGACTCTGCTTTGATGGCTGATTCATCAGAACCTTCTCAGGTAAGTACTACTGACCAACTTTTCAATAATCATGCTTGTTCTGATTGTAATAAATTTAGGGAAAGCATAGATTTGAAATTTTCTAGGTTATTAGATCATAATGATAGCTTAGTAAAGGATTTGCAAATGTGCACTGAGGCAAACAGAGTTTTAAAACAAAATGAGCATAGTTACAAAGAAAAGATAGACCTTTTGAATAAACAGCTTAGGGAAACAGAAGTAGTAGCCTTTAACCAAGCTAATGACATTAGGTACTATCTTAACTCCCTAGAAGACACTAAGAAACAAAAAGCAGTTTTAGAAGTAGAAGTCAATTCATTAAAACAAAAACTGCATAGTTGGACAAGTTCATCTCATATTGTCCAACACTTAGTGAGAGAGCGTAACAATGGGGAGGGTTTGGGATATAAAGTGGTTCCACCACCACCTGAGACCTTGATGAACACTAAAAGTAAACCAATAAATAACAATCCAATCAAGGATCATGTGGTGTCTACTCCTCTTGTAAGTGATCCAAATTCCTCATGTACTTCAAATGAATCTGGAACTAAACAAAAGGAGGCCACTTCAAAGGCAAAAGGTAAAATGCCTTGTGTTAATCTGGAAAAAGAGTTTGAAAAGGTTAATATAAGGTCAGGGTCAAACAAAGTCAAATCTAAATCTAAAAAGACTATTAATGTTAACCAATCACGAGTTTCATGTCAAAGTCCAGATAAACAAAATGGAAAAGGTGTTAAAAATGTTAAAACAATTAAGTTTGTTAAACAACAAAAAACATCAAAAGAAGTAGAGTCAAAACCCAAACAGAATAACGTCACTAGGGTGTCACACACGTCTCCACAAAGACAGTTCAATCATAAAGTTGATAGCAGGTCATGCTACAATTGTGGAGAGTGTGGACTACTGTCCTTACTATCAGACACCTAGGAAGAAAGTTGAATTTCAGAATTCAAAACCTAGGTCTGCTAAGAGGAGCTCATTGACTCCAACTAGAAGAGCTAGTGAACCTAAAGTTCAACCCATTAGCCAGTCGTCTGTTTATCACAAACAGACCTTACACAAATCTGGCTTATGGAAAGAAAAGTCAGCCTCGGTATCTGATAATGAGGACAAGAAGACACCTGAGCTACCCTCACCATCTAAAGGTCAATGGGTTGAATTCATGATGTGTGATGCCTCTGGGAAACCCAAGCCAGTAAAGGCTTGGGTTTCTAACCTTAACTAATGTTTTAAATTGAATGTGCAGGGTGTTCGCTACAGTGATGAAACCAACACGTGGATTGTAGATAGCGGAGCATCCAGGCACATGACAGGGAACAGGGCACTCTTATCAAACGTCAAACAAATAAAAGGAGGTTGTTTCTTTTGCTAGTAACAAAGGAGGGTATATCACAGCTCAAGGGGAAGTGGGAAATCAGAAAGTTAAGTTTGATAAAGTGAACTACGTTCAACAACTTCAAAACAACTTACTTTCTGTTTCCCAAATATGTGACAAAGGCTTTAAGGTTGTATTCGACAACAAGAAGTGTTATGTCCTGAAAAAGGACTATATGATTCCGGAGGACCAAGTTTTGATGATAGCTTAAAGATATAAAGATCTTTATGTCTTGGATCTTTCAACGGCTTCCACAACGGATCATGAAGTTCAGTGCTTCTTATCAAAAGCTACTGAGAAGGACTCCATCTCCTGGCATAGGAGAATGGGACACATTAATCCACGGAAGATGAATCACTTGATCCAGAATGATCTAGTGAGAGGAGTTAACGTCAAAAATTTCCAACTTCTGGATTTCTGTGTGGCATGCAAGAAAGGCAAACAGACGAAGAAGTCTCATAAGGAAAAGAAAGTTCATTCCATCGAGCTTTCTCTTGAACTTCTTCACATGGATCCGTTTGGTCCAGTAAGTACAAGAAGCATTGCAGGCGACTTGTATTGCTATGTGGTTACTGATGACTACTCAAGATTATCTTGGGTAATGTTTCTGAAATCCAAGTTAGAAACATTTGAGTCTTTCAAGGAATTAGTACCTACACTGGAGTCTCTCTACAAGCTGAAGGTAAGACAGGTACGCTCAGACAACAGAACAGTTCCGGAATCAGTGGATGGAGGCCTACTGCAAGGAAAAGGGAATTGTGCACCAGTTCACTTCTGCCTACACACCTCAGATGAATGGCGTTGCTGAGAGAAAGAATCGCAGCTTGATAGAGACAGCACGGACAATGCTAGCAGACTCAAAACTGCCTATCCAATTCTGGAATGAGGCAGTAGCAAATACGTGTTACACGTTAAATCGAGTTCTGGTAGTTAAACGCCATGGCAAGACATGTTACGAGTTACTATAACGACGTAAACCTAGTCTAGAGTATCTCGAACCATTTGGCGCACGGTGCAACCTACTAAAGAAGACTCAAGAAGGAAAATTCAGTGAGAAGGCTGAAGAAGGTATCTTCCTAGGATACAACATACCGAACAAGAGAGTTTACAACAACTCAATGGGTCTAGTAGAAGTGTGGTGTAATGTTGATGTTCAGAGATACACCACACCACCTACTGGAAAAGGACCCGCTTACTTTTTCGACTATGATGGATTCTTCAAGTCCTTCAACGTACCTATCTCCACTTCTGACGAAGAGTTAGCAACAAAGATGATGTATGATGTATTGAACTCACCGTCACTAGATTCAACATCATCTGGTTCACATAGTGACTCGACTCACCACTCAGGGGGAGCACTAGAAGCAAGTGACTCCTCCTCAGAAGATGAAGCTGTGGAAAATGACCAGAACAATCAGGAGGAACAGGTTCCAATTCCTGCAAGTCCACAAGCATCTAACATTGATGCCTCTTTGACTTCGGAACCTCAAACTCCTACTACCTCAGATGCAGAACCAAATGTTCATAATCTTGACTCTGAGGTAGTTGTTCCCACCACTCCAGGATCACAACTAAATGTCTATCATCCCCTAGACAATGTCATTGGGGATGTCAGATCAGAAGTGCAGACCAGAAATCAGCTGTACTCAACCGATTATGCCTCGATAATGGAAAAAGGATACATTCACGATGGTGCTTATCGTTGTTTTGTCTCGCAGTTTGAGCCAAAATACGACAGTGAAGCACTGAATGATGAGGCATGGGTGAGTGCCATGCAAGAAGATCTTCTTCAGTTCAAGAAGTTAGGTGTATGGACTCTGGTGGATAGACCTAAAGGTGCTAAGGTCATTGGCACCAAATGGGTCTTGAAATGCAAGAAGGATGATCAAGGCGTCATTATCAAGAACAAGGCTCGACTTGTAGTTCAAGGATTTCGACAAGTCGAGGCAATAGATTACAATGAAGTGTTTGCACCCGTGGCAAGAATGGAAGCCATCCGCATCTTCCTTGCTTATGCATCGTATATGAAGATTAAAGTTTATCAACTGGATGTGAAGAGTGCATTCCTTCATGGTGAAATCCGAGAGACAGTGTATGTCAGTCAACCTGAGGGATTTGAAGATCCATATCATCGGGACAGAGTCTACAAACTCGACAAGACGTTATACGGGCTTCATCAAGCTCCAAGGGCCTGGTATGAGAAACTCTCAACTCACCTTGTGAAACATGGATTTCGCAGAGGTGTTATTGATTGCACACTGTTTATCAAAGAGAAAGATGGTGATTTGCTGATGATATCATCTT
Source organism: Flaveria ramosissima (assembly GCA_025215565.1). Taxonomy (NCBI): domain Eukaryota; kingdom Viridiplantae; phylum Streptophyta; class Magnoliopsida; order Asterales; family Asteraceae; genus Flaveria; species Flaveria ramosissima. The sequence goes on along the minus strand of CM046042.1, from coordinate 7,393,748 downwards.
CGGTTCAAAGAATGAAGATTTATGTAAAGAGTTTGAAGCAGTAATGAAGGCCGAATTTGAGAGAAGTGCCATGGGAGAGATGAAATTCTTCTCGGGTTACAGGTGGATCAGACACCAAAAGGGATTTTCCTACATCAGAGCAAGTATGTAGGAGACATTCTCAGTCGATTTGACATGGAGAATGCTTCTGCTGCTGGGAATCCACTTGCTACAAACCATGATGTAGCACCCGATGAGAATGGTGATCTGGTCGATGCAACCATGTACCGAGGAATGATTGGATCTCTCATGTATCTCACTGCCTCAAGACCTGATATCATGTATGCTACATGTCTATGTTCAAGATATCAGGCTAAGCCAAAGGTTAACCATCTGATAGGGGTCAAAAGGATATTTTGTTATTTGAAGGGTACTCCAACACTTGGGTTGTGGTATCCTCATGATGATGACTTTGAGCTCACAGCGTATAGTGACTCGGATTACGGTGGCTGCAAGATGAATTACAAGTCTACATTAGCAGGGTGTTAATTCTTTGGGAGGAGATTAGTGACATGGCAGTGTAAGAAGCAGACCTTGGTTGCATTGTCAACCTGTGAAGCCGAATACGTTGCTGCTGCAAGTTGCTGTTCACAAATCATTTGGATTCAACAGCAAATGCGGGACTATGGTTTGAATTTCTCTTCTACTCCTATCTTTGTTGATAACTCTGCTGCAATTGCAGTAACTAAAAATCCGGTAAACATCCTAAGACCAAACACATCGGCATAAAATATGATTTTATACGTGTCTGCTTTGAAAAGAATTTAATCGATGTGGTAAAAATAAACACTGATTTTCAACACGCTGACTCTATACAAAGGCTTTTGACAAACCACGTTTTCTATATTTGTTAGAGGTCAACGGCGTTAAAAAGAAAAGTGATGTAATTCCAGATGATGACCATGTGTAGTTCGATGCATTTAGTCTATGTGTTTATCTTTTTCTTTTATTTTATTTATTTATTCTATTTTCTGTTTAAATTAAATTCATGTTATTTAGTTGTATATTAAAATCCTAAAAAGCGTAAATCGGTTACGATTTTAGAATTTTAGGGGGAGAATATGTCAGCCAGTAACATTAAAAAAAACGAGGGAGAAGGAGAGGCTAGCTGATAGAAAGTAGATCGTATCTGTGATACCGATTCAAATACTTGGAAAATGATAGTACACAGGAACAAATCAAGTGGGATTTTAAAAGTTTAAAAAAGTAGATAAGATGCCAAATTCAAAGTAAAAGTTTGTGTAGTCTAAGCAATATAAAAGGAAAAATGATAGCAAAACTGGTTACAACTAAGGTAACACAACGAAAGTAGACCTAGAGATTGCTAGACCACAGATGATATGTCGGTAGATTCAACACAATAGATTATTAGACCTGGTTGGTGATCTCAAGATCAAACTAAGTTGTTCAACTGACTGTGGGTTCCCATCTTATCACTGGTTAACACAATCAACAATATTCCAATAAGGGGTGACGAGCAAATAAACGCCACAAATGTGGGCGGACCACCAAAAATAGATCAAAGCACGGAAAAAAAATGAAAAACAAACGCTATCAAGCTAATAACTTATGTTGTTGGTGCGTTATGTGCAAAAGAAAAATAAAGATGCTCTAACAAGAAGATAGGTTGTGTGTCTCTCTGCTGTGCGATGGCACTGACCTGAGGATAAGCATAACCTAGATATTCTAGAATTCATTGTCGTTTGCTGCCTCTCTGCTGTGCGATGGCACTGACCTGAGGCTTGGCTTCTATTTGAAAGCTCTAAGAATAGTCTCTTCTTGTCAAAATACCCGTAGACCGCTCAAAAGCTCCTGAGGAATGTTGATTACCACATAAGCGTGGGATCCACAAATGTTGGTTGAAATAATTAAACCTTAAAAATCACCAGTCAGTGTCAAAAATCTGTGTATGGATTTAAGAGGACCAGCATACGGACAATCATCGTGGCTACAATTCTTGAAAGTCCAAATCAATGTGGGGATCTAATAGTACCAGTATGATTTCCTAAATTTGCTAACTACTCTAGATGAAAAACAAGATGTGTGCATCAAAAGGTTTTTGATAAGATGTCCCAACTGACTTGACTTGCCTGTATGATTCCAAATTGAATTCGTCCAGTTATGGTCAAAATAAATTGAAGCTTCCTATTCCGGAACCGAATCCAGTAGATTTCTATCTTAGGATTTACACCTCACAAAAAGTCAAAAACAAGTTTAGTTTTGTACTTCAGCTTAAGTCTTTTTTTTTTTTTAAATTTAATCAATTCAGTTTGTTTAATATCGGACTACATCATGGAACTCAGTAAGGGAGTAAATCACCTAAAAGGGTCACGTCTGAGGTGACCACATGTGTTTTCAAAAGGTAAATGGGTCACGTCTGAGGTGACAAAGTGTTTAAAAGGATCACGTCTGAGGTGATCAAAAGTTTTTCAAGTTAAAATGATCATGTTTGAGATGATCAAATGTTCATAATGTTAATTCAACAGTTTAAAAGGGTTTAAATGTCAAATGGTCATAAAGTTAGAAAATGTCATGAGTATGACCCATTCGCACGACTGGACCATGAGTATGGACCAACCGTACGAATGGACCATACTCATGCCTTTTATAGTCGAATGGACATGAGTATGGACCATTCAACCGAATGGCTTATACGAATGAGCCATTCGGCCGATTGAGAGTGTGCGAATGAACAAGTCGCACGACTGAACTCCAGTCAGACGACTGAAGGTGAGCGACTGATCCAATCGCACGACTGAGGTCCATTCACCCGAATGAAATGAGCGAATGAGTCCAGTCGTACGATTGAATTCAGATTTAGTATAAATAGAGGGGGACTCGGTCGTAGAGACTCATCACTCTCAAATTAGCCCTAAGTCGCACGACACGTCGTTAATCTGCCAAATTTTTGTTTGATCATTATATATCATTGATTGTTGGGTACTGACTATCTGCACTGATTATACAGGTATAATGCGGTGCAAATCCATCTCTATTTCACTCAAATTGAGTCCATAATCTGGACAGTCGGACCTAACCAAGAACCAAAACCTGTTTGGACAAATAACCTAACAAAACTAAGTAAAATATTGAAATCAAAGTTGTTAGGTGCTAAATAGAGTGATTGCGAGTCGAATGAACCAAAACACGATGTCTAATATTAAGAATTGGTCAAAAATTGAATTTGAATTGAACAGCCAGACTGTCATGCGAATGGACAGGTTGATGAACTTCAGTCGCACGACTGAGGTGTGCGAACGGCTAAACCGCACGACTGAACCATGCGTATGAGTTCAGTCGCACGACTGGTGTAAACGCATGAGTTTGCGAACGTATGAGCCTAGTCGCACGCTTAGACGTACGTTGAGTCATTCGCACGACTGGATCACAGTCGCACTGCTTATTCGCACGACTTGATCTCAGTCGCACAGTCTCATTCGCACGACAGACAGAAAGAAATTCAAGTCCAAGTGATTCAAGATATTATTCATCAACGGATACTAATGTTTATATTCATTGTGTAACAGATGGCGAGTCGGTGGACTATGAGCACTAAGCACAACATTTGTGCTCATCTGGATCTGACATCCAGAAATGCTTCAGACTTTTCTGGCATTATCTCATTTCTGAGGAGATCGAGGATCTCTCATGCTATATCTACTCCGTGTACACCGTATCGCTCCATTCAGCAGGCCTTCTAGCAAGGCGCAGTTGTTGATAGATCTTCAGAGCCTCATGGCATCAGGAGTACTATTTTTTGGAGAGGCCATTGAGATCACAGAGGATGATCTCAGGATGGTGTTGCAGTTTGGGGACGATGCTGACTGTCCCACTAGACTACACCCCCTTACTGTCCGAGGATGTTTCTTGCGAGCTAAGTACTCTGGGGACATCAACGCAGGGGTGCTCAACAAGAGCAACCTGTGCCCCCAGTTCAAGTACCTTGCACATGTGCTGCTGAAGTGCATAGCGTCTCGGAAGGGAGGATTTGATGAGCTGTCGGATCAGATACAGATTGCATATGTAGCGTTGGTGCTGAACCACCCGTTCAGCTTCTCCAGGATGATCTTCACCTACTTGGTGGAGAACATTGAGGGGAAAGGGAAGGAGGGCTTCTGCATGTACCCTCGCTTCATGCAGATGATTATTGACCAGAAGCTCCCTTCCTTGTCAAAGGAGAAGGAGGACGCGGTGGTACTCGAGGTGATGGATGATACCACCTTGGGTAGGATGAAGGTCTACAGGGGAAAGTGAAACCCCCTGTGAGACAACTGTTTGGACATTTGAGTAGAGTTGACTACGTGGCGCCACCGAAGAGGAAGTGGCGTCACGATGATAGTGACTCGGACTCTGAGCCGATTGTGCTCCCTTCTGATGATTCGGACGACGATGATAGTGGTGATGGTGGTGATACTGGTCCCACCCTGTCTAGGGCCACTCCTGCAGATGTTATATCACCATCATCCACCCACGGAGGAGCAGAGATAGCAGGATTTCATCAGGATTTTCAGGCTGATGAAGATGACGAGTCGGACGAGGAGCCGTTGACTCGGACGGTGGGCAGCAAGGTGGTTGCCACCGAGAGAGGGATTAGGGCGGTAGGTGGATGCCAAGGTGAGTCTGGGGAGGCTGTTACTGATCCATCTTACACCCTAGACCAGCCCAGCAACCAAGGGGGAGCATTATCCTCGAAGGGAACGAGGAAAAAGAGGATGGCTCAGCCTCATGGAATGAAGAGTAAGAGAAGGAGATTTACCTTGATCACCACCACAGCCACCACCACAGCCACCACCACAGCTACCACCACCACTACCACACCCTCTACCACTATCACCACACCAACCACCACTACATACATCCCATCTACCACCATATCTACCACACCCACTCCACCACCACTATCATCTATACTAACCCCAATCTTCACCACTACCACCAGCACCACTACTAGCCACCAAGCCGGCCCATCATCACATCTCGCCCATACATCTTGATCACCTTTACCTCCCAGTGGGGTAGAGGAACAACTCTCAGCACTAAACCGTATGGTGCCGAGGCTGTTGGCAGCCAATGACGAGAAGACAGCTCAGATTCGTCAGGTGGTAGATCTTAAAGTTGCACAATCTTAGCAGATTTCTCAGCAGGCTCAGCTGATTGAGCAGCAGGCACAGCAGATGGCTACTCAGAGCCAAGAGATTGCACAACTCCAGGAGCATAAAGTTCTATCAGCAAAGAAGATAGAGGAGTTGGAGGATGCCAAAAAGACCACCATGCTCAAGCTCAAAGAAACTAAGGATAAGCCTCTGAAGATAAAGGAAAGGGATGGTGATGACGATGGTGATGATGATGAGGATGAGGATGAAGATGATGATAGTGATGATGATGAGGCAAATGATGAAGAAAAGACAGGGGAAAGGCGGAATGATGATGATGTTGATACATATGTACCTAGATGTGGATCTTAATGTAATATGTCATGAATGTCTTACACTTATGTAATGCTTGGGTGATTAATGAAATGAGAATGTTTGGTTGTGATTTATAATGTTTAATATTTCATTAATGAGTTGTGTAATGTATATTGACTTGATTATATAGGTTTGTGATTGTTTGAATTGATATACATAATGTTATAATAATGAATACATTCAAACTTGGTTAAGTGAAGTTCTCATGCGTCCGACTGGACCATGCGCCCCAACAGTGGTCATGCGTCCGAATGGCCATGCGACTGAGTGTCTATGCGCCTAAATAGTCCATACGCCTGAACAACTTCATGCGACTGACTCAGTCGCACGACTGAACACTCAGTCTTGCGAATGGATCAACCGCATGGCTCAATCTCACGAATGAACCATGCTAATGGTTCAGTCGCCCGAATGAGCAACCCTAACCTATAAATACCACCTAATTCGTGGAAAAACATAACAATTGATATCACTTCGACTCCAGACGTACCCTAGCCGTCCAGAAACCTCCAAGAACCTGTTCCAAGTTCACAGATCGCACTAGATCGATTCCATATCGTTCTTAACGTTTAGATTCCATTCATAATTGATTCGACGTGCGTTCTCACTGATTGGATCGCCAATCAAATAGGATTCCGCACTATTTGAGTTGGTATACACGTTAATCAGTTAGTATTTCGTGCAATACACGATCCTAACAAGAGAACCAATAATTGTCCTATACTAATGTTGATCAGTATCCTCCCCCTTAGAGTCAGGACAAAGATTGTGATTTTTGGGTATAGGTGACTTGGCTGGCTTACAATCTTTCATATTAAATCTTTCTAAAATGTCATTGACATATTTGGATTGATTGATAAAGTCCCTTCCTTCATCTGTTTTACCTGAATTCCAAGGAAAAAGTCCATTTTTCCCATGGAACTTATCTCAAACTTCTTCTTCATGATGCTCTTAATGTCTTTGCACATTTGGTCATTTGAGGAACCAAATATGATGTCATCAACATAGACTTGTACGAGCAAGATGTCTTTCCCAGACTTTCTTATGAATAAAGTCTTGACAATGGTACCTCTGGTGTATCCATTCTTTAGGAGAAAATGAGACAAAGTCTCATACCACAGCCTAGGTGCCTGGTGCAGCCCATAGAGAGCTTTATCCAGTTTGCACACATAGTTGGGATGTTGTGGGTCTTCAAATCCTGGAGGCTAGCATACATAGACTTCCCTATCTAAATTCCCATATAGAAAGGCACACTTGACATCAAGTTGGTAGACAGTAAAATTCTTGGATCCAGCATAAGCAAGAAAGATCATCACTGCCTCAAGTCTTGCAACTGGTGCAAAGACATCAGTGTAATCAATTCCTTCTTCTTGAGTGTATTCTTGAACTACCAGTCTTGCCTTGTTCTTGATAATCAAGCCTTTATCATCTGTCTTGTTTCTAAAAGCCCATTTGGTGCCTATTGGTACTTGACCAGATGGTAGCGGACATAGGTTCCAAACCTTTTGTCTTTTGAATTGAAGAAATTCTTCTTGTATTGATTTAACCCAGCTACTATCTTTCATGGCTTCTTCTACCTTCTGGGGTTCCATCTGAGATAAAAAGCATGAGTACAAGCAGACATTCCCATTATGAGTTTGTCCCCTAGTTCTCACACCTTCAGAGACATCTCCAATGATGTTTTCAGCTGGATGAGTGTTGTGAATTCTGAGCCTAGGGATCACATCCTGTTGCATGGATAGATCCAGATTGGAAAGGTTTGGCTCAAAGTTTTGAACACTTGGTCCAGCTGATGTTTTACACTAATTCAATGAGGACTGACTGAATGAAGGAGAAACAACATCAGCATCAGATAGCTGTGAAGCAGCATTAAAATGCTAGTTTCATTAGCTTGGTGTTGTACATTGTCACTGGATGAGTTTTAAGGCTCACTTTGTTGACAACTTGTTGAAGCTCCACTGGTTCCTGAGATAGTTATGCTATCAGATCTACCAATTGTGAGAGCTTGATTTTCAGCAACTCTTGGAGATCTTGGAAGAGGTCTGGGTAACTCAAATAGTTGGTCATCATCAGAATTACTTTGAGTACCTGTTCCAACTAAAACATTCTCACAAGATGGTTTAGAATAGTTTGGAAACAATTATAAATCAAAAATATGATCAGGGCCATTCCCCCTAACACAAGGAGTGTGCTTATTAACAACAATGTTGGATGATTCCTCAAATTGTTGATTTTTAATGTTATAAACTCTATAAGCAATAGAATTGGAGGAATATCCAACAAAGATAGCATCATCCGACTTTTCAGCAAATTTTGCCAAATTATCCTTTGTGTTAAGTATGGTACACCTGCTGCCAAAAGACCTAAGAAAGCCAATGAACGGTGGCCTCTTGTTCCATAGCTCATAAGGGGGTTTTCCATGTGGCTTAACTACAAGAATCCTGTTCTGCACATAGCATGCAGTGCTGACTGCCTCTGCCCAGAATGTTAGAGGCAGGTTTGAATCAGCTAACATAGATCGAGCTGCCTCAATAAGTGTCCTATTTCTCCTCTCAGCAACACCATTTTGTTGAGGAGTTCTAGGAGCACTGTATTGTCTGGCAATCCCTTTTGAGTTACAAAATGAGTCAAGAACTTGATTCTTAAACTCAATCCCTTGATCACTTCTAATTATCTTAGCCTTGTGATCAATTTGATTTTCTATTTTAAGAATAAAAGATTTTAAAGTTTCAGCAGTTTCATCTTTAGTTTTTAAAAAGAATACCCATGTAAATCTTGTAAAATCATCAACAATCAGAAGGTAGTATGATTTCCTTCCAATGCTCATTATACTTGCAGGACCAAATAGATCCATGTGCAATAAGTGTAATGGAGTGGTGATAGAGTTAACTATTTTGGATTTATGAGATGCTCTATGTTGCTTTCCTTTCAGACATGCAACACAGTTATCTTTGTAGAAAAATTTCTTTTTAGGCAAACCATGTACCAAGTTATTTTTAACCAATTTATTCATGGTTTTAAAATTGACATGACAAATTCATTTATGCCATAGAGTTGACTCATCACCATCAGCTTTGGAAAGAAAGCATGATACTTCACCCAGTGAGGAAGCATTGTTCATATCCAGCTTGTACATATCCCCTTTCCTGGGAAATCTAAGAAGCACTAATTCCTGAGGAATTGTCATCCCGGATTTGACGATAATGCACTCATGTTCTGTGAAAAGCATTTGGTGCTTTTGATAACAAAACTGAGAAACACTTAAAAGATTATGTTCAAGCTATTTGACAAAGTTTACTTTATCTACTTTTAAATTGCCATTGGATATACTCCCTCTGCCAGAAATATATCCTCCGGCCTCACCTCCAAACTGAGCAGGACCTCCATCAAAATATTGAAATTGTTGAAGAAGAGATCTGTTCCCTGTCATGTGCCTATAGCATCCACTGTCCACAATCCATACATTGTCATTCTTGTCATATGGATGTCCCTGTACATAAGGTGAAAAGGTTAGTTTTTATTGGAAACCCAAGCCTTGTTGGTCTTGGGTTTTTCCAATGATGATGACATAACTGAACCAAAATCTATGCATGAGGGTTCAATGGATGTCTTTGATGAAGAGGGTTGAGCTGCAACATCTTGTCTGGTCTTCCATTCCATCCCTTGGCTGATTAGTGTAGATGAGCTTGTTGAAGCTTGAGCAGCATTGCATACTTCCAAGGCTTCTTTGTTCTCGGAAGGAGCTTTCACCACCTTCTCTTCCGAAGCAGTCTTCTTCACAGAAGGTTTTAAGGGAACTCTCTTGTTCTTTTGAATTTTCTTAGCCTTGTCTTCCGAAGCTATTTTCCCTTCGGAAGAATGAGTTTCTTCCGAAAGCAACTTTGCTTCGGAAACAAGCTTTCCCTTCTTCATCACTTGAACTATGTGATAAGGTCCAAATGTTAAACCCTCCTTGACTCCTTCTTTCTTAACATAATTTGCATAATGTGTGCTTGCAGGATTGTAATAACAATCTTTAGCCATGTGGTTTTGCAGACCATACATTATGCATGCAATGTTAACCTTTGAGGGATGTGACTGTTGTTTCTTGCATTTCTTGCTTTCATCAACAGTCTTTCCTTTTAAATTTTGATCCTTTCGTAGGACAGGAGTGCTGGTACTACACTCCTTTCCTAGATCAGAGTTTCCCACCACCTGGAATCCAGCTGAAATGAATACACCTTTTTGTTTTGGGTCAATCTTTAGCTTGGACACAACCATTTTCTTGATAGTTTTTCTGGCTGCCTTAGCTCGGTTTCTTCTGGCTTTGGTGGTCAGGGGTTGGTCATCACTGGTGGAAATAAGTTGATTAACCTGGTCCTTCCCTATGACGGTGCATCACTTTTTAACTCAAGAGAAGGTGGGTCAGCAGATGTAACCTCTTGCTCTTTAGTCCCACATCTTGGTTGTCTAATAGACTCATAAGAGTGGTGGAGCAATTTCATTGGTTCCCAACCCACTTTTGTTTTGATAACAAAGTTTTGAGTGAGAGGATGATGCAAGAATAACTTGGAAGTTTTGCTCAGAGATAGCATGCTTCCTTGGTTGAGCCTCAGCTGTGATAAGCTGGGCTTGAGCCTCAGTCAATTTGGAGATTAAATCTTTGATTTGAGTCTTGTAGTTGGAATGTTCATGTTTTAACAAGAACACATTTCTCTCTAACTCTTTAATTTTCTTTTGATAGTCAGATTTAGCCCTTTAAAATTAGATTTTAGGATATTTAAAGACTCAATATCAGATTTAATTTCCATATTATAGTCCTGATACAATTTAACTTTAGGTGTGGTTGGATGTGTGGAGGCTTGAGTGGATCCCAGGTTGGGTTTGGGAGCCTTGCATTCCCTTGCAAAGTGGCCTAGCTGGTTACAATTGTAACACTTGGCCTTTGCTTTGTCAAACCAAAACTTGCTGTAGTTCGGTTTTGGGGGAATTGTCTTCCAGTTCTTTTGAAGAACTTCTTCGCCCTGTAAGTTAACAGAGCCATCTGTTGGACAATGTCCATGTACTTGACATCATCTGGGCTAAAACATTCTAGATCATCAAAGCAAAACTGAAAATCACTAGAATATCCATTTCCTGAGACAAAAGCACAACTGTCCTGGAAGGGACTTGGTTGAGCCTGTTGAGACCTTGGAGTCTTAGGGAATGTAATGTATGGCCTAGAAGAACATGATGGCTGCTGGGAGTAAGTCAGGTACTGCTGAGGTTGGGGGTCCCAAGCCTTTAGCAACCATTAAAGCGTTGCTAGCAGGAAGGCTTGAGGGTCTGCTCACCTGGTGGTCTTTCTTGCTCTCTATCTCTAAACGGTATCCATCAAGGATGTCATATAATTCAGTCATGATGAGGGAGTTCAGATTTTCTGTCCTCTTGATAGAGACACAGTAGAACGTCCACTCATTTGAGAGAACACTCATGCATTTTCTTGAGATATCTCTCATTTTAGGAGACACTCCCATGGACTGAAGTGAAGAGATAAGATTCATATACCTGAAGTATTGCTGGCTAATGCTCTCTCCAGCAATATAAGTAAAGTTTTCAAACTGTTGCTTCAGGGAATCTTTCTCGGAGTCATTGGAGCTTGAATTCATCTGAGTCAATGCATCAAAGAGTTCTTTCTCAAAGCCTACCATGATAGAGTTGGGTCTGGCAGACATGAGAAAAGTCATAACTTTGCTGTCGATGTCCAGTCGTTTGTTGTCTTCATCAGAGTAATCTTCTACCGCCTTCTCTATCATAGCATCATTTCCACCCGGTGCTGCAACCTTTGGCTTGTAAGGGACATTGGTGAAAGATTTCCACATTTTGTTTTCTTGATATCTGATGAAGCCTTCAATACGTCTGCTCCATGATTTGAAGTTTTCAGGGGTGATGATAGGTTCTTTGGTCATCGTCCCCAGTTCACATTCAGACTTTTGGTTGAGGGACATTTTTGAGTGTGGTGAAAGAATGAGTGAAGAAAAGGTTTATTTGGATGGTAAGATATCACAATCAAGAGCCTAAAAATTGTAGGATCGGGTTTTGTCACTCAACACTTATGTTGTCTCTCAAACTCACTGAATCACACTCGGTTAGATGATGCAGAGTCCCTCTAAGAGTTGATAATAATATACTAAGTAATCAAAACACAAGAAGATAATTTTCAATGTACTTGTATATATTACTTCTCAACTCAAAGTATTACAAGACTCTTATAAGCATATTACATGAGTTACAATAATAAACTGTATATACTATCACCTACAGCCGGATATACTTTGATACCAGCTGGAAACCTATGACTAAAGCAAATACTACATTGCTAAAGATAAGGTATCTTAGATAAAATATTATCTAACATATGGTAGTCATGACATGTCCATGACTTACCTTTTGTCACCAACTAAAGTTGGTAAATGTACTAACTGATAACGAATGAACAGGGGAATAAAGTATAGTCAACTACATGGGCGTGGGAAAGCACCATGCAGTATCTCAGAGATTTGCAGCGGAGTGTCAGAAGGACCATACTTATGTCCACTTGTTCTTAGTAGGTACTTTCGAAGGTTAATTGGCTTCGGAAGAACAAGTTCTTCTGAAGCCATTTATACTTCGGAAGAGGCTACTTCTTTCCGTGGCTTGAGACATTCTTCAGGTCTTCATACTTCGGAAGTCATTGTCTTGATTTCTTCTAAGTGTTGAACTTCGGAAGAAGGAAGACTTTGTCTTCGGAAGTTGGAGTTTCTCTTCGGAATCTCCTTCAGACTTGACCTTCGGAAGCTCAGCATTTGCCTTCGGAAGTTCTTCATCAGTTGCACCAAAATTGTCTAAGTTTTTGTTTTGGTTGTACCAGCTTTAGTTGATCCAACAGGGACCAATTAATGTACATAGATATTCATTAGAGAATGATATTGGACACATGTCGCCTTCAAAAAGTTCATCATTGATCTAAATCATATGAACTTTTGAATGTGGTATGATGAATTTGTTCTTCAATCCAAGGCACATATTTAAACTAACTTTGACAAAAGGTTGTTCTTTAATCTTATATAATGTTGTTTCGTAAAAGGCAGTTATAATGGTAACGGTTGGGAATACATATGAGGTTAAGTGGGAGTTGTATGTAGTCAAATGTATTTTGTGCTCCTTTAAAAATGGGGTTAGACATATTGGCGCTCTCGTTGGTTTGAATTAATGTTAAACACATGGTCACACCCAAACTAAGAGTAGTTTGTTAGACCACTTTAAATTCGAGAAAAGAACAAGAATAATATATAAGAATGAAATAAAATTCATATCTTATGTTAAACGAATGTCCTACGGAAAGGATAAATAGATAATGTTACCATAACTATAAGAGGGCGTTTGGTTGGAAGGAATGGAATGGAATGGAATTGAGAAACTAGTATAATTTTCAAGTAAAATCGTGTTTGAGTGAGCAATTAAAAGTAAACCCAAGTGAATATTTCACCTCAAATTCCCTTGGTTGTGGGATTTCAAAATCCTTCCATCTAGAATGGGAATTTGTAATCCCACAACCAAGGGAATTTGAGGTGAAACATTCCCTTGTGTTTTACATTTCATTACCCACTCAAACATTATTTTAATTGAAAACTATACTAGTTTCTCAATTTCATTCCAATCATTCATTCCAACCAAACGCCCCCTTAACTAAGAAGTTACTTGAGCACAAGAAAATAGTTACATCTGTAAAACATCATATCTTGCTAGGGGCACTAAGATCCAGCTATGCGTCCACCACTATATACGTTATGACAATTAGTTGAAGAATCGTCCAAGTGGAAGTCAGTTGGATATTAGATATGTGATCATCGATTATATCAACGTTGCTATAATGTTACAATCCAAAGAATTACATTTTGGTCAACAAAAGAATAATATATAATTGTTACATATTTTGGTTCACAAAATGAAAATTAAATTATTGATGTTTGATCATTTAGAGATATAATCATGCATTTATTAACTAATGAAATAATTAAATAAAAAGGAATAAATGGTTTAGAGTTTGATGGTTAAAATTTAAATCTTTATGGGTTTATTTAATTAAATGGTGATAAACAAACCACGCGGGTTGTTGGTAAGTAAAGGTTGATTGCCAAGTGTATTAATCGTTAATTAACCGAGGGAGCAAATAGTAAATATTACAAGTTCGTATAAAATGATTAGGGGAAACCTTAATCCCTACACCTTATAGTTGTTGCACCCCCCACCTTTTATAGCGAGCCACCAAGAACCACCACCAACCTTTTTACATTGATGTTATAGGTTGCCACCATCACTGGTAGTTTTCATTCTAAGTACCAAACATTGCAATATTGGATCATTTCTGCATCTGTCTACTAGCGAGAAAGTGTTGTATGTGGAAAAGTTCAATTGATACGTCATCTTTAAAAATGTTTGAAATTCTATTTGAAACAGAAGCTAAAACCGTTTGTAATCCCAACAATTTCAATTGAAATGCATAACCTTGTCTAACTATGCTGATTACCACATGTGTAAATTTGTCTAACACATGTGTAGTTTTACTTTTATAAAAAGCAAAAATATATAATTTTGCCTTGCAAGATTTGCTTGGCCTGGATAATTTTGCTTAGTGAGTCTATTACACCCAATTTCATTGTAGTTACGTGTTTGAACGACTTTTTAGCCTGATACTTCAAACCTTAAAGCTCAAAGTTGATTTGAACACCTAAAAATCACTAGAACTCATTGATATGATTGAGATTGACCAAATCCACTGATAGGATTAATCAAGAACACGTGAAGAATGTTTCTATTCGATAAATTTAACCAATGATTTGTTTAAATTATGTCTAAATTGAACATCAAAACCTTAAGAAAGAAGATGAATGAAGAAGAAGCTAAAAACATGATAAAATCCAACACGAAACGAATCAAACATCTATAAAATTAAAGCCTAATGCTCTGATACCAGTTGTAGATCCTGATACGGTCTTGTATCTTAACGTTTGACTCAGGCATCACCAATCAACGTGTGGAATCCGTGCTCTGTGTACAGAGAGTTTACATGAAACATACATTAAACGCTTATCTTCATTCAATCCTGAGGTTGTACAGAGAGTTTACATGAAACATACATAAAGTAGCTCTGATCAACAACCTCTCAAAAGCTTTTCTAAAAATGCAGACAACAAACTATTTATATAGAGAGATTTGAAATAATTTCATCTGGCATGCCGGCCAAAGCAAAACTACCTAATTTCTCCCCGTTGTGCGCAATTTTAATTTCGCCAAGTATAAAATCACTAGTGAACAATTACATACTTTAACACGTACAAGACTTAATCATTAGGTATACATTCTAATACAATCAAAGACACAACAAAACACTATCATCCAAGTTGTTTCACATAATGTCCCAACAAAAGGTCTCTAGACTAGTGGATCATAAAATTCCTTCAGTTTGAAGTTTTGATGGAAATTTCTTGCTTATGTGCCCAAGTAGATAGTATCATAGTTATGTGTAATTAAAGTTTGACTTTGATATTTTGAAGTGTATTTTGTATATTGAAATATCATTACGTTAACTACTTACATTAGTCTCATATATCCGATTAGGAGGTCTAGCTTCAAAATAAAACATATCATCCTTGTAAGTCAATATGTTATCACCATAAAACATAATTAAAACCTCCTTAGTCTGTGCATGTTATTGCAAATATGATAACCATATTTTGTGTCAATGCCCATGGAGGCAAGAACAGTTTTATAACAAAGATACAAGAAGTGCTACCCTCTGAGGTTTTGCTCTTCTTCAACTCAGTAAGATATTTAGGACAATTTCTCTTCCAAAGCCTAGTTTCATCATAACTAAAACATTTTTCATCCCTTCTACGCCTTTTAGATGATTTCTTTTGGACAAACAATTTACTATCTGCCTTACCCCTATCCTTGCCTCTCTTGTTCTTAGTCTTGATTTTAGGTTTCTTATTTAATCATCAGCACTGCACCTTCTTTGGTTGGTATGTTCATCTTAGCTAACTTAAGCATCTTACAAAGTTATGGGATGGAATTTACCCAACCATTCATATTATAATTCATATGAACTAATGTGTCACACCCTCGCTTATAGTGAAAACACGAAGATGTGACATACAAATCATTATAAAACATTAGGGGTAAAAGAAAAATACTAGATGTTATGTATGACTCGACTATTGGAAACACGAAGATGTGACATACACGTAAACATAACTTTCAAAAGAAGAATCATTCCATTTGAATAAGAAATGAAAGAGTTATGACTTTTTAAACACGAACTAATTATCTACCTAAATTTCAGACCGACCTTTGATTTTATATTGATTATTATAGGTTCAAACTTTATTAGAATTGTATGAGGCGACATGGGTTAAAAAGTAGATTTCTTAAATTTACTTTAAAATTTAAATTCGACCACTTTTTATCTATTATGACCCTTTCAAGATGACAATAACATTCTGTCGTTTAAAGATCAAAATCATCACCCACTATTAAAAACCTTACTATTCAAAATTCTACATTCATAATGCTAGTTTGATCGTTTAAATCGATGTAGTAACTCATATTACTTTGTTTTTAACATCTTTTGATAAAGATGTGATTATTTTCCATATCATAGTATTACAATTAGTTGCTTTCGTGTTTGATCATCAAGAATCGAAACAAAAAACATCACAACAACAAAAATCAATTACAAGGGGCCAAATATTTACTAGTGACTTTTACGTTGCTCTAAGTTCTGCTGTGATCCATTTTCGTCTTGGGCTCCATAGGATGAATGGAAGGTTGCATCTGATAATCCAAATTAAATTTTATGTAACTGGTGATCCACTTTGTGTGGGGCTCCATAGGTTGAAAAGAAAATTTATTCATTTGGAATAGAGTAAAATGTTATTTTCGTCCTTGACGTTTTATTGAATTTGTCATTTCAATTTAAATTTTTTCTTTTTTTGCATTTTCAGTCACTGTAGTTTACCAAATGTTGTTATTTTCATCCACTTCAATAACTCCGTTAATATCTTCGTTGAATATGAGAGTATTTTAGTTTTTTTCAACACCCTAATTATCCAATTAAAACAAATTAATCAATTAATATTCAATTAAAACTAAAAAAAGATATGAAGCGACTAGTGAGTCCGGACACTTCGATTTAAAAGCTTCGATTAACTCTAGTTAATGTTGTTCAATTGAGGTCTGATGTGAGATTGCAATTAGCCTTCACATTTTGTTTTGACGTGTACTTTTATCCGATTGAGGTCTGCTGTGGGATTGATGTCTGCTGTTGTCACGCTTTGTTTGATTGAAGTCTGATATTGTCGCGTTTGTTCGAATGTGACAACAACAGACCTCAATGAAACAAAATGTGAAAATAGTATATCTCAATCGAACAACATGAATTAGCGTTAAATAAAGCTTTTAAATTGAAGCGTTCGGTCTCACTAGTCGCTTCATATATTTTTTTTAGTTTTAATTGAATATTAATTGATTAATTTGTTTTTATTGGATAAATAGGATGTTGAAAAACACTAAAATATCATCATATTTAACGGAGATTTTAACGGAGTTAGTGGAGTGGATGAAAATGATAACATTTAGTAAACTACAGTAATGACAAAAAAAAAATTTTTAAATTAAAATTACAAATTAAATAAAACGTCAAGAATGAAATGACATTTTACTCTTTGGAATATACTTACGGTCAGCACCGCAAACAATGAAATCAATCGCTTGCTTTTAGTTCTCATTATTCATTGGTAGTACATTGGGTAAAAGTCACGTGATAGCAACACAATAGTACTTAGATTGATGGCTGGATTCGTGAGTTGATTCATGATGCATAATTATTAATTATAATCATCTTAATTAGCCAATGATTATATTTTTATAGCAAATTGCGACAAAAATTAAGCATATGATGATTGTTTAGTAATTTGCATGTTGTTTCTAACTTATATATACCGAAGGCAATTGCCCAGTTGACGCCTCGAGCAGTCGTCATGCAAGTGTAAAAGGTTAGTAAATCATATATTCATATTCTTTTTTGACTTCGCATTATATTATTTGCTTGATTAAGCCTCTATTTTTCTCTCTATATAATTAGATGATTTTGTAAGATCAACTTTTTATTTGTTATTGTTATGTGACATTCTGATATTATACATCCTAAACAACTAACATAAAATGAGAAACACGATAAACAATTATCAGTTTACCAATCAATTTTTTTAAAATTATAGAGTTAACTTTGATTTTGTTCCCCGAGTTTTGATAAAAAATAACAATTTTAATTCAAAAGATTAGAAAATCAATTTATCTCAAAAGATTTTAAGTTATATTAATTTCAGTCTAAAAGTTTAATCAGTTGTTTCAACTTAATCTAATATAATAGAACTTTAGAACTGAAATGGATACAACTTATAAATTTTTTGAAGTAAGTTGATGTTTTAATATTTTAAAAGAAAACTGGTATTTTCATCAAAATTTAGAAAATAAAATGAAATTAACTTTAAATTAGATAAATTTATTTCTTAAGAGCACCTCTTTAAAAATCTCAGGAACAGCCTTGCGCGCCATGCACCACATGCTGGTCGAACCGTCTATGTTTAGGATGTGCATCAATAACAAAGTACCAAACCGTATATACGATCTTATTTCATAAGTTTAAAGTAAAATTTGACACTCTGAGGCCCCAATGGTACTATGGTGCATGTGATTTTAATCTGTCTCATTAACCGTTTGTCGGCGAACCTCCCGTGACGGGGGTGCATTAAAGTATAGTTGCAAAACTAAAGTCACGTTTAGTCCTCGTAATATGACCTAATGTTATTCACCCCTTTAACATTTAGAAAACAATATTATATCTATGCTCCAACTTATATGTCATTGAAGTCCGGGAAAGTTATAAACAACATACATGGTACCAATGTGATTTTAGTAAAAACATAGCCCAAAATTTACAGATAAATTATATAAACATGGAATACATGGTTTTTCTATATAAAAATGAGTTTGGGTCGTTAATAGATATATGGCCATGATGTTTTTGGAACACTTGTTTCTTAACATGTTTTATATAAATGAATATTTAAAGTGCCTGCAAGTATTAGAGTATATATGCAATTGAGCGGTTTCTTAGGATGATTTACATATTATGATCATTAAATCCTATATTGAGTTGTAGTTAAAGAAAAAGAAAGAGAACATATATCTAATTAACATGATTGTTTGATGATGTGTATATATATATATATATATATATATATATATATATATATATATATATATATATATATATATATATATATATATATATATATATATATATATAGGGGAGAGATCAAATGAAAACCAATCTTTTAGTAGAAAACCAAGAAAACCATTTTCCACCAATCACATAATTTATTCATTCTTTTATATTTATTTAATTTAAAGGGCATTCTAGTAAATAGTCATACCACTATTCTAGGTAATGGAATTTTATTTAATGTGAAATCCCTTATTCTTAGGTAACCATCACTTTCTTTTTAACAAATCAAAAAATCAGAGAACTTTACATCATCAATATTCATGAAAATAAAAAAGCTAACATGTGGAAGAAATCCAAGAGATTAAAAGAAGGTTTGTTAATGGGTGAAGGATCTAAGATTAAAAAAATGAGTGCAACTGTAAACTATCTTCTATATAATTGAGTATCCATCTCGTTTATCCATTTTTCACCGATGTTCTTGTGTTTAATTGAGGATAATGGGAAATGTATGGTGGTGAAGGCAACATGCTAGCCTCCGAAAACATCTGTAAGACCACAACATTGTTTTTCGTTTTTTTCTTTTTATACTATCTGAAGGTACCACTTTTTAATTAAATTTTAAGAACTTAATTTTAGATTTTCATAACTTTTAATGTGATTATTGGATAATATGATTGCATAAGTTTGGTCTCTTAAATCTGAATTATTTTGTTGATGTTCGTTAAAAAAAATTTGGGTTTGGTTCCAATAAAAAATCTATTACTTTAACAATAATCATCTACTAAATTTCTTTCTTTTTTGGAAACCAAGAACCATTTAACTTCATTATTCATTATATTCCTTCTTATGTTTGGTATTCACTCCATATAATATTATTTGGTATTCATGATAACAGAAAACTATAACAAGTTACATGTATGTACCTTAATATTTTTTTTTCAAATGTTAACTTGGGAAGTTATATATATGATGGGTCAAAAATTGATGATGGGTCAAAGAAGATGATGCATTAGAAAAGAAGATGGGTCACATAAGATAATGCATCAAAGATGATAACGAGTCAAGTAACAGTCAAAGCTTGTGGTTTTGAAAACGAAGAACATAATGAACAAGACAAACATTACTGTTACATATACGTAACACTGTAGTTACATATACGTAACACTGCTTTTACATATACGTAACGGTGTTTGTTTATTAAATATCTTTCACTTGTATTTCATTAATTGTAACCTGATTTAACTTGTATTTGTTTATTTAAACGCAACCATGTCTACATATGAGTAAATTTGGGAATTCAATAACTTGTTTTTGTTCTTGTTATGTGTATTATACTTACATATACATGAATGACAACGGTTACATATATGTAACAATGTTTATCAATCTGGTTTAAATGGTCAGAAGATTTAGGATTCTATTTGATGGTAAAATTAAGGTTTGATTGAGTTACATACATATAACACGATATTTCATGCACACAAGATATTATTACGTATACGCAACATAGTGTTACATATTTAAATTTATCGTTTTTATAACACGGTTAGTGTACTCCGTTTATATTCAGTTCATCCAATTTAAAAAAGGTAGTATGCTTTGATGTTTAAACTATTAAAAAATGTTAGTAGAATTAAATAGGAAAGATTATAAAAAAATTGTTGTAAATTGAGAGAGATAAAAGAGAATGAGTGATTTTAGGGATTTAGTTAATTAAAAAAGGGGTTTCCATTATGTGTTTACCTATTATACCCTTACAACCTTTTAATTAAATCCTTTAAATCCCATTTAATTACAATTATGCCACTAAACAATCTTCACCATAGATCAAAAAAATCAAGGGCTATAAAGTGGTTTTCTTGGTTTTTAATTATAATACGGTTTTCACTGGAACCCTCCCCTATATATATATATATATATATATATATATAGAGATAGATAGATAGATAGAGAGAGGAGAGGGAGAGAGAGATAGAGAGAGAGAGAGAGAGATATATAGATGATAGAGAGATATAGAGATATATATATATATATGAGAGATATATAGATAGATATATATATATATATAATATAGTATATATATATATATATATATATCTATATATATATGTATATATATATATATATATATATATATTATATATATATATATATGTATGTATGTATATATATATATAGGGAAAAGTGAATACGGGGCTGTTAGGCATTTAACCTTAGATGCGAAACTCTCAAAACTACGTAGTTTTGAATTAAAAAAGAATTATAAATATTAATTTTCATTAGTTTCCTTTTCTGATTACTCTCCCATACCTTCAAATACCTAATCATCTTCAACATCATCGGTGTCCTTCATCAGTTCATCATCTGAACTTCAATCTGAGTTGTCATCTTCATCTCAACCTTCTGCAGATCATAAGGTTTGAAATCCATCACTTTTCTCTTCACCCTTCTATCAATCTTGTCATGAACTTCGTTTTCCCAAATTGATTCAATCCCTAAACGAACATCGAATATTTTAGAGATCATCATCATCATCTCGAATTGTTTATGCAGACCATCATCATCATCACGAATTGCTTTTGTATAATTCATCGCAGCCTTCTGAAGATCATCATCGCAAACACAAGGTTAAAAAGAGATTTTACTTCAGATTATTTTATTACTGGAGCGTGTTCTTCAAAATGAAACCCCCTCATAACCGGTTTTCTTCGTTTACTTCACGAGTTCTTCTCATCTAGTCGCATAATTATTTATTATTTATTATTCACTATGTTTTAATCATAATATTCTTGATTTCAATATATAGCAAATAATGAAATCTTCATAAATCTCACAACTGGTTCATATAAGAAGTATTCATCCTTTATATGTTAAAAGCTCTAATTGCTTCTGATCCTTTCATAATGAGTATTTGAATGTGAATGTTGATGCTGGTTAGTGATTTTTTTGCTTCTGTAACTAACGAGAATATATAACTATCTTTTTAATAGGATGAACAAATGGAAAATTCACCACTGCAAGTAGAAGAGAAAGCTAGTGAAATAAATGTTATCGACGATTCAGACATTGAAATAGAGAAAGACAATGATACGAATGTGGTTCTTGGTTTTGAGAAAGAAGAAGAAAATAATGTAATAGGAAAGGTTTTTAGTAGTCCAGACGAGGCATATGAGTTCTATAATCGTTATGCTTTTTTACATGGATTTGGAATACGTATTTGTTGTAGTTTTAAAAATAAGACGACAAATGAGCCCTATCGAAAGAAATATGTATGCAACAAAGAGGGTTTCAAAGATGTGAAGTGTAACAATTTCGGTGGAGATATAAAGAAACGTCGTAGGGATTTAAGAACCGGATGTGAAGCATTTATTCGAATTTCAAAAAGTAAAGATGGGAATTGGTTTGTGGATATGTTTAATGATGTTCATAATCATGAGCTAACTATTACTCCAACTAAAGTAACGAAGCATCGTTCTCATGGGAAGTTTCACCGAACATTGGCTTGCAAATCTCTAATGTCGGAACTTGGTCAATCCGGTTTGAGACCTTGTCAAATCAAGAAGGTCGTGAATACTATGAAAAGTCCACTTGAAAATGATGTTACATCAAAACAATATGCTGATATCTTAGTTGAGCAACGAAAACAATACAAAGGTAAGGAGTTTTATGGGCTTATAAAACATTTTCAGGATAAAGTAATAGAAGACAGTAATTTTTATTTTCTAGTGGATTTATTTGACGACGGGTCTCCAAGAAATATTTTCTGGTCTGATGGGAGATCAAGAGATTCCTACATAAAATTTGGGGACGTTGTTGTATTTGATGTCACATACATGACAAACAAATTTATGATGCCATTTGCTCCATTTGTCGGGGTGAATCACCATGGTCAGTCCATGCTATTTGGTGGTGCATTATTGGAGAATGAGAAACAAGATACTTTTGAATGGTTATTTCAAAGTTTTGTAAAATGCATGTTTGATAAGCATCCATCGGCAATAATTACTGATCAAGATAAAGCTATTGGAAATGCTATCAAAAGAGTTTTTCCAGAAACTCGACATCGCTATTGTTCATGGCATATTAAAAGACATGAGATCGAACATCTTCGATCTCTTAAAGTTCGTTATAGTGACTTTGAAGAGTTACATAAACAATGGGTAAAAAGTGATACAATTGAAGAATTCAAACTCGTTGGGAACTTTTATGTGCTAAATATAATTTTGAAAATGGCAGTTGGATAACCGAGATGTATAATCAACGTAAATATTGGGCTAAAGCATTCTTGAAAGATTGTTTTTTTGCTGGCATGACAACAAGTGGAAGAAGTGAGAGTATTCATTCCTTTTTTGATGGATATGTGAATTCAAAAACGATGTTGAATGAGTTTGTAGTCCAGTATGATAAAGCTGTTGAAGCTCGAAGGGTTGCCGAAGAAGATGAAGACTTCAAGACCATGAACTCGAAGCCAATTCTTTCTTCTATAAATCCAATAGAGGCAAAGGCAAGTTCACATTACACTAAAAATGTATTTGATATGTTCAAGAAAGAATGGATTGAAGCTACATTCAATTTAACACATGAGACGATAAGTAAGAGTATAGAAGAAATAAAATATAAGGTTGGATAACTAGATATTGATAAAATATATTGGAGAAATGTCAACTTTCGTCTCTCAGATAAGTATTAGATTTAAGCGAAACAAGTCAGCTAGGTAACAATACAGTGCATTAAATAAAATGGGTCAAAGTTCACTGAATTACAATGAAACATGACAAAGAGTATATATCTATTTAAGCGAAACAATGAAACTCGTCTAGCGGGTCATAAGTATTAAATTTAAGCGAAACAAGTCAGCTAGGTAACAATACAGTGCATTAAATTAAATGGGTCAAAGTTCACTGAATTACAATGAAACATGACAATCTATTACAAAGAGTATATATCTATTACAAAGAGTATACTGATAACAGTTACAAAGACGATGCCCTAAACAAATCACTAATAACAACCACACAAAATAATATCTTCAAAAGTCAGCAGCCTGTAATTGTTTGTCTCTAACTGGGTTCATGATCTAATGTTGTCTTCACATACTAAAGTTGCCATTGTGTATTTTTCTTGTATCTTGGTGCTCAAACTCACCACAAGGAAATGGTTTAACTCGCTTTGACTTCTCCAGGTTGTACCAATCCCTACATATTGTCAAATAAACCTATTAGGATTATTATTTGGCATTTTGTTATCATAAAAGTAAGCAATCATTTACACCCAATTAATAAACCCTTAACATACATGCAATGAAGTGAATGAGCAACAGATATATGTATCTTAGTCATAAAACTGTGCAACAAAACAGTAAAGACATTATTCAAATGATATTGTGTTGTTTCTTAAGATATTATGGTTAGTTTCATGTATACGAACTACAAAGAAATGTAACAATTTAATAACATGATCCAGAAACTCTTGTTCACACCAAAAGAGTAATACAAACTTTCAATACAAATTCATTATTTAAGAGGATTATTGATTCAACCCTGTTCTAAATAAACACTTTTTAACACCATGTTAGTTCAACTAAACTATCAAATTGTTTAGACAAATTAATAAAAGTACCTGTTAGTCCATTACATAAACTAAATCTAAAATGCAATCTCCAGTAATAAAAAGTAGAAAATCAATACATTTCTTAAAAAAATAAAACCTTAAATGAAAGTCTATGATGGAAGAATTACAGATTAGGTTGTAATTTAATAATGTATCAATGATTGAGTTCATACTAATCTTAAAACGTAATTGCTGAGAATCATTTAAACCCATTAATTAAGGATTGAAGAAACACTCTTTTTTCTTATCCGATGGGTTAATCACTTTGAGATAGAACGGGTCGGTTTCTTCATTTATGAGGTTTGTGTGGGAAGTTATCGAGTTGATGTCGTGTTACAGGTTAGTTTCTTCTTTGAAAATGTCGAACACTTCATATTGATTTTCGTTTAGGGATTGAATCAATTTGGGGAAACCAATTTGGGGAACAAAGATGATAGAAGGGGTGAAGAGAAAAGTGATCGATTTCAAAACTTGTGATCTGCAGAAGGTTGTGATGAAGATGACGACCAGATTGATGTTGTTCGCGATGATGATGAACTGATGAAGGACACCGATGATGTTGAAGATGATTAGGTATTTGAAGGTATGGGAGAGTAATCAGAAAGGGAAACTAATGAAAACTAATATTTATAATTCTTTTTAAATTCAAAAAAATACGTAGTTTGAGAGTTTCGCATCTAAGGTTAAATGCCTAACAGCCCCGTATTCACTTTTCCCATATATATATATATGTAGAGATAATATATATATAGATATAATATATATATATATATATACATATATATATATATTATATATTATATATAGATATATATATATATATATATATAATATGTGTGTGTGTGTGTATGTATGTATGTATGTATGTATGTATGTACGTATTGTATGTATGTACGTATGTATGTACGTAGGTATGTATGTACGTATGTACGTACGTATGTATGTACGTACGTATGTATGTACGTACGTATGTATGTACGTACGTATGTATGTACGTACGTATGTATGTATGTACGTATGTATGTATGTACGTATGTATGTATGTACGTATGTATGTATGTACGTATGTATGTATGTACGTATGTATGTATGTACGTATGTATGTATGTACGTATGTATGTATGTACGTATGTATATATATGTATATATATATATATATATATATATATATTATATATGTATATATATATGAGTATATATATATATACATATATATATATATATATATATATATATATATATATATGTATATATATATGTATATACATATATATATATATATATATATATATTATATATTGTCTTTGAAAATTAGAGAGATAAATAAAATATGTTATGTTGCCTTTACACATTTAAAATTTAAAATATGTCCCTAATACTTGTTTTCTCGTTTCAAAAAAAAACAAGACTTAAGTTATAAAATATATTAAAGGGGAAGCGGATCGCATCGTGGGAGGATGTGGGCCGTAACGTGCGGGTTAAGTAATCAACCGGTGTACCACAGATGTTATGATGACGTAGATCAATGGATTAGCACGTAGTTGGTGACACGGCACCAATGCAGACCGCAACGTAGTTGTTGTGGGTTGCAATGGTTGTGGCGATTCAGAAGCAAATGAGGAGCTGACATGTGTCATTGATGGCTGCCTTAAGGCAATGTGAACATTTTTTGTTGCATGCCACAATGGGTTTCAATCCAGTCCTATAAATAGAAACCTGATTCAGTTATTTTGCTCACAACATCTCACTACTCTCATTCTAGAAATGATCTTTGGACTTGTTTAAACATTCCCCAAGCTTCAGTTCGCCTCTCATACCTAAAGGTAAGTTTTAAGTTTGATTTAGTTATTATTTTTAGTTTAAGAATGAGGTTTGGAGGCCATGGCTAGGTTATACAGTAGGTAATGTGGTCCTAGCTTATGTACAGCCTGATCAACTACGCTTAAACTATGACAAGTCACCCAAAGCTAACTTCGGTGATAATTAACCATTTTCGAAGTATATCTACTCTGGGACAAGAATCAAGAGTATAGATAAACATTTTTGTCATGGGTTTGTTCTTTTGTTCTCACCCCTGTGTCAACATCTCCAATGATGTTTGTGGTAGGCTGTGACTTGTGAATTCTAAGTTGAGGAATCACAGCAAGTTGATTGGACAAATCCAAATTTATGAAATTTAGATTTGGAAATGGAGTATCACCCACTACATCAGCACACTTATCAAGAGAAGCTTGATCCAATGAGTGTGTGACATCATTGATTTTGTCTTCCATGGAGTGGTTATCAGCATCAACGAATTCCTGATCACTATCACCACCTCCATATCCTCCTATATTTGAAGCTTCATCATTTGAGTTTTGTGCCTCTGAGTTGGAATTTGTAGGCACCTCAGATGTATCAGCTGAATTTGTTATGGTTGTGCTGATAGGAACTTTATTTGCAGGGTTAGTTACCATTGGAGCTGAAGTAGTATTCTTTTTTGGTCTTCTCAGCTCAAATCTCGGGTCAGGATCTCCTATTGATCCTAAAACATTCTCACAAGATTTGTTAAAATAGTTGGTAACTAAATCAATATCAAATAGTCAATCAGAACCAGAACCTTTCACACTAGGAGTGTGCTCATTGAAGGTCACATTGGCTGACTCCTTAGCTACTCTAGTTTTGAGATTGTACACTTTATAAGCCTTAGCTTGAGAAGAGTATCCAATAAAGTGTCTATTATCTCATTTCTTAGCAAATTTGGCTACTTGATCTTTGTTATTCAAGATGGTGCAAGGACATAAGGTCTCCTTTTATGCCATAGTTCATAAGAAGTCTTACCATTAATCGTAACTACTAAAACTCTGTTTTGCACATAGCAGCCAGTGTTAACTGTCTCTGCCCAGAAGATGATAGGCAGTTTAGAGTCAAAAAAGATGGTTCTTACAGCTTTAATAAGTGTCATGTTTCTTCTCTCAGTAACACCATTTTGCTTATGAGTCCTAGGAGCACTATATTGTCTTGTAATATCATTTCCATCACAAAATGAATCAATGATTGTTGGATCTAGAGAAGCTGTTGCAACCAAAACTATGTCACTTAGAAGATTTTGAGTCCAACATACAAAGGACTTCCGAAGCCAAGTGTGGAACCTCCGAAGGAAGAAGGAGCTCTTCCGAAGTCTAAGTGTAAAATACACTTCCAAAGGAAAACTCCAACTTCTGAAGATAAAGAAGTTACTTCCGAAGATCAAGACTTAAAGACAAAGTTCTGAAGTCAACTTCCGAAGTATAAAGAAGTCCTCAAAGCCTCGGAAGCATAGAAGCATCTTCCGAAGTAGAGTTCTTCCGAAGCCAGTTAACCTTCGGAAGACACTTCTATTATCCAGTAGACATAAGTATGGTCTGTCTGACAGTCCGCTGCAAATCTCTGAGATACTGCATGGCGTTTTCTCAAAGCCATGTAGTTGACCATACTTTAATCTACTGTTTACCTTTTTATGTTAAGTACAGTTGCCATCTTTAGTTGGTGACAAAAGGTAAGTCATGGACATGTCATGACTACCATATCTTAGATAATACTTTATCTAAGATACCTTAACTATAGCATTGTAGTATATGCTTTAGTCGTAGGTTTCCAGCTGGTATCAAGTATAACCGGCTGTAGGATCTAGTATATATAGTTTCTCATTGTAACTCTTGTAATATGCTTGTAAGTGTCTTGTAATCTTGAGTTGAGAAGTAATATATACAAGTACCTTGAAAAATACTCCTGCTTGTTCCTTGATTACTTATTATATTATTATCAACTCTTGTTAAAGGCATTGCTTCATCTTGTTTGAGTGATATTATAAGTGAGTTTGAGAGAATTACAAGTGTTTAGTGACAAAACCCGATCCTGCAATTGGTATCAGAGCTTTTTAGGCTCTTGATTGTGAGATCTTACCATCCTAATCAACCAGTTTTTCACTCCTCCTTATACCTCACTCAAAAATGGCCCTCATCAAATCTGAAGTTGAAATGGGAATGATGACCAAAGCTCCCATCATCGACCCTGAAAACTTTAGGTCTTGGAGCAGAAGAATGGAAGGCTTCATCAGATACCAGGATAGCAAGATGTGGCAGTCCATCGTTAATGGCCCATACAAGCCAAAAGTTGCTGGTGGAAACGGTGCCATGATCGAGAAGGCCGTTGAAGACTACTCCGATGAAGACAGGAAGAAGCTTGACATAGACAGCAATGCTATGACTGTTCTTATGACTGCAATCCCAAACTCCATCATGGTGGGGTTTGAGCATTGTAAGTCAGCCAAAGAACTCTTTGATGCTCTTGCTCAAATGTACTCGAGCTCTAATGATTCAAAGAAGGACTCACTGAAGCAGCAGTTTGAGAACTTCACCTATGTTGCTGGAGAAACTTTTAGCCAGCAATATTTCAGGTATATGGATCTTATCTCCTCCCTCCATCTGTGGAATCACTCAAGAACTTAGAGATCTTACCAGAAAGTTCATGAGTGCTCTACCCAATGAGTGGACTCTCTACTGTGTCTCCATTAAGAGAACAGAGAATTTAAACACACTCACCATGACCGAACTCTATGGGATCCTTGATGGATACCGTTTGGAAATGGAAAGTAAGAAGGGTCACCAAGCAAGCAGACCCTTGAGCCTTCCTTCTAGCAACGCTTTAATGGTTGCTAAAGGCTCAGGTAACTCCCAGTCTCAGCAGTACCTGTCATACACCCAGCAGCCATCTTGTTCATCTGGGCCTTACATCATATTCCCTGAGACTCCAAGGTCTCATCAAGCTCAGCAAAGCTCTTTTCAGGAGGGCTGTGCGTTTGTCTCAGGGAGTGGACACTCCAATGATCATCAATTCTGCTTTGATGATCTTGAGTGCTTCAGTCCAGATGACATAGAGTATGTGGACATTGTCCAGCAAATGGCTCTTCTAACCTACAGAGCGAAGAAGTTCTTTAAGAGAACTGGAAGGCAATTCCCTCAAAACCCAATCACTAGCAAGTTTGGGTTTGACAAAAGCAAGGCTAAATGTTACAACTGTAACCAGCTTGGCCATTTTGCAAGGGAATGCAAGGCTCCCAGTCTAACCCGGGAACCTCACAGGCCTCCACGCATCCTTCTACATCAAAGCCCAGCGGAAAGTCAACTGAAACAGCAGCAATGGCTCAAGAAGTTGACTCGAGCTTTATGGTTCAAGATGTGACTCCTTCTCAAGCACTCATGGCAGGAACAGACGAAAATAAGGTATATGAACATCTCTATACCCCTGCTTGTATTGCTAAGGTTAAATTGTACCAGGACTACAATATGGAAATAAATCCGATATTGAGTCATTAAATGTGCTAAAAATCTGACTTTAAAAGAGCTGAATCTGACTACCAAAAGAAAATTGAGGAGTTAGAGAAAACTGTATCTCTTTAAAACATGAACACACCAACTACAAGACTCAAATCAAGGATTCAATATCCAAATTGACTGAGGCTCAAGCCCAGCTTGTCACTGCTGAGGCTCAAGCCAGGAAGTATGCTATTTCCGAGCAAAACTTCCAAGCCATACTTGCATCATCCTCTCACTCCAAACTTTGTTATCAAAACAAAAGTGGGTTGGGAACCAATGAAATTGCTCCACAACACTCTTATGAGTCTGTAAGACAGCTAAGGTGTGGTACTGAAGAGCAAGAGTGTTGGTCCATGTGATCGATGAACAGTACAATTGATAGAATAGTTTGATCAATATCACACACATAAACCAAATAACAAACAATTGAGAGATGAATATGATGAATCAAGACATAATTGATATTCAAATGAACAAACTCACTCAATAACAATAAGCACAATTGTATTTCAATGAAGTAACTGCTTGAGAATGATAGTTTGCAACAGAATTCCACGTTTAGGGTTTTGCAAAACCTATCATGCAAAATGAAATGACAATAGTATATATAGCAGTCATAGTTTCGCTGACAGTTTCGCTACAAGCGAAACTGTCATGCCGAAACTATAGTTTCGCCCGGCAGAACACAAGTTCGTCGGGTAAACCAAAACAGCAAACTGTGAGCGAAACTATAGATTCGCTCACAGTTTCGCTGGACTGCCAAAACTGCTAATAACTATCAAAATACAAAATGAAACTAACACAAGTCCTATTACAATGTAAAGTAAACATCTATACTAAAGTGAGTCCAACCTAATCATGATCTTCAATACTCCCCTAGGTTGGACCTCACTGTCTTCACTGCTCTTGGTTTGACTCTTCAGCTCCCGTTCTTCCCTTCCTCAGCTGCTGTTGATCTGTCTTCATCCCCTCCTGCAGCAATGTCTTAGAAGCTTCAGCCACTGATTCTCCAAGATTAGTTCCTGCATCATCAGCTTCATCCGAATGACCACTAGCTCTAGCAAACTGCCTGGTCATGTCTTGAATCCATGGCAAAGTCATCTTGTGCTCTCACCTTTCAGCCAAAATCTTTACTTCTGCCCGTACTCCTCTTTTTTGTTCGCCACATTCATAAACAAGCTTGCCTCCTTCTTGTTTCCTCACCTGCCCCCGCCTTTATATGATTTTCACAGAGAATCAAGAGATCTTCATCACAAAAGCTGAATAACTCCATTGGGTCAAACACCCTAAAATCTTTTTCTTGTTTGGCTCTAATCACAGCCTCACCAGTGTTATTATCATAGAACCACTTCTCAAAGTCCTGTAAACGAGGAGGAAGAGGATCAGCCAGTCTTACTCTGTTTACAGTCTTAGGCGGTTTGACTCTCAAACAATTCTCCCTTTCCCAGTCTCCCAGTCTTTGTCTTTCTTAGATCTCTTTCGTTCAGCCTTCATAAATCCAAATGATTCAAAATTATCATTAAGACCATTTTAATCTCCTTCTCCAGAAATACTGCCCTTTCACTTAAATGAGCATTAATCAAAGGCAAGGTAGCCAACCGTCTCAGATCCCATTTAGGCAAGGTCTTAAACGCCTTCCTCTTGAGCATGTAACTGATATACCTCCTCTTCTTTTAATCAAAAACATCTTTAAGAAAGGATTATAACACCAGCTGATTATCTTCTTGTCTGCCTCTTTTCTGCTCAAACCCTCCATATTTTGAAACAGAGGAGTGAGTTCTTCAGCCTCCTTCTCCTTACCAACCAATCACTCTTATCCATCTCAAACACGTCATTCTCATCATCTCCCTTCTTAGCCACATACACTAAAGGTCTCTCATCTACTTCATAGAATTCCGGTTCAGAATCATAATCAACCAACTGCTCATCCTCCTCTTCTTCATCAATCAACCCTTACCTTTATCTGATGCTTCCTCATGAGTAGCTGTAACAATCACTTCTTCTCCCAAAATATCCTTATCAAAGTCAAACTGTAGATTAACAAACTCAGCCTCAACAATCTCATCTTCATCATTTCTGCCAGCCTCTTCTCTTGGAATCTCTTGTTCTCTTGTTTCAGTATCAGCTGCTCCAGAGGTGCCCTCTCCTACCTTGGATGAGGTACCAACATTCAAGAATGGGTACTTAGATATATCAGTCATATCATCTAACTCAGATTGAGTTAGTTGACTGGGTAGGCCAGCAGCAGCTTTCATCTGTGAAATTTCTTCAAATAACCTCTTAATCAAACTGTTCTGATCAATCAACATCTTTTTCATTCCGTCAATGACCTCATCTTTCTGTTGCTCCCGAATCTCTTGATTCATCAGTTTAGTCTTTATCATACTTAACTCATTTGCCAATGAAGTATTTAGACCACGAATCACATCCTCATCAAGACCAGCACTTGCTTCTTTCCCAGCTGTGAAACCCTCATGTCTATGTTTTGTTCTTCGTTCAGGCTCAACAAAGTCAGTCCTCTTTTTAGACCTTCGTTCCTTCTCCACCCTTATCTCTTCTGCTTGTGTATCTATATCTTCTTCAAAATCATAATCTTTCTCTTTTGCATATCTCTTTCTTTTCTTAGCTGCATCAGCTTGTTTCACCCGTGTTTCCTCAGCTCTTTTGTTTTCAGACTCATCGACCCGTCTGATATAATTCCATCGCTCTGGTGGGTACATGTTTTCCCAGAGATGGGTTTACCACTGAAATCATGGCGTATAGCACAGCAATCTGCAAATATCCGAGGGTTCATCTGAACCAATCTCTTAACTTCACCATGTTTAGGAACATCAGGAATCAAATCATCAATAATCATCTGAATAAAACGAGGATATAATAACCATTTATCCTTTTTCACCGCCATCACATTTTCTGCCATACACGCGAAGATCAATCTAGCAATGTTTGCTTTCTCTCCTTTGCAACATATCACCATAGCTTTGGCCCAGTCAAGTTAAGTCCATCAGATCCACCCTTACGGTGATCTAAGCACATAATAAACACGTGAGCTATATATCTCCATTCTTTAGATAAAAAGACTTTTTAATCTCTTTCCTCGAACCAAAGACTGGTCCCTCATATCCCATTTGCCTGAAAGCTTGGAATACTTCAGATTCCGTCATATCAACTTCATCACCAGTATCATCGTCCAGTCTAAGAATCCTCGACACGTTCTCAGCAGTAATAGATATATCATGATCAAGCACTCTAGCTGTGATCCTCTGAACATCTCCTCCGGTGTTGTATTCAGCTGATCTCCAAAAGTCTCTAATGTGAAGATCATAGATAGTGGGAGAGTGAGAGATAGCATATGCAATGGGTGATCTTTGGAGCCATCTAATACAATCCCGAAATCCGGCCGCCTTTGGCAAAGTATCATCTAATATGGCAGTAATGTTATTCCTCTCGTCAAACTTGAGATTCGCCATAATAACCTGAAAAGATCAACAAATAAATTTGAATAAGAAATACTGAAAATAAGAAAAATAAGATACAAACAAAAGAAACAATCAATTTCGGCAAGCGAAACAATAGTTTCGCTCACTAAGACATGATAAATTCGCTGAATCAAAGACAGTTTCGTCAAGAAAAACAAACAGTTTCGACGAGCGAAACTATAGTTTCGCTCATAGAAACTTGTTAATTTCGCAGAACAAAAAGCACTTTCGACAAGATTAGAATGATTCAAAGTAGTTTCGCAATTAGTTTCACCAAAATTAATTTAGTTTCGCTATTACAAATTAGTTTCGCTGACTTAGGAAATATAGACGAAACTGTGAAATAAGGATTAGTCATTGCGAAATTAGATAAGATATGGCGAAACTGTTAAGTTCGCTCGGACAGCATAACTTTACAGTTTCGCTGAAAGAATGTGAACTTTCGTTCAATTTCGCTGAAACTTCAGTAGTTTCGCTGAACGAACAGCGAAACCACCGAAGCGACAAATCCAAATCTCTGATGAATACGATGTAATCCAGATTAAGGAGTCAATCTAAGTTCGAAACTCACATACGAAATGAAAAGCACTCAAATCAAAATCAGTCCAAAACTCAATCTCAAATCAAAATCGCCGTTATGAAACTAAAAACCCTAAAAGACGACCTGAACAAATTCGCGAAGTTATGAAGGAAATTTCGCAAAAATGACTTATATAGCCAACAGTTTCGCTGGCAGCGAAACTATAAATTCGTCAAGCGAATTTACAGTTTCGCTCAGTGAAACTGTAATTTCGCTAAAAGATAACTGGTTAACAACTTATAAGCTAACCTAGCGAAATTGCAGTTTCGCTTAGCGAAGCTATCAGCGAAAGAATAATTTCGCACCAAATTTTTTTTTTTTTATTTTTTTTTATTATTTTTTTTATTATTTTTTTTTATATTATATTTTTTTTTAATTTTTTTTTTTTAAAATAATACTCAAAGGAAGCACATCACATAATGAGATCTAAAATAATCAGAGATCACATTCTCTAAATATTTAGAACATAATGATGATTAAAAATCATCTACCAGTCATGAGATCATACTGAATACAAGATCTGATCACAATCTGCACAGAACACAAGAAATTAGAACAAATCAATAACGATTGCTGATATAATTGTCCACTTAAACTCATGCCTTATCCTTTTCAAACAACAGCTTATGATTCATTTAAGGTTCGATTAGATGCTTTAGAATGCTAAGACCCCACAATCATTTGGTAAAAAACCCTCACCCAACCTCAGGATTTATTGAATTATGAATCAATCTTCATGAAACAAGATTTGTGGATAAGTGTACAAATGATTATACACAGAATATTTCATTCTGAGAGAAATTCATCGATAAGATGATTTGACATAATTATATCAAAATGGTAAGAGCTCCAGATCTATACTCACGTATAACAGAGGAGATAACCATTTGAACATGTGCTGATGAGAGCTCCAGGTCAGTACTATCGTACAGCAGAGGAGATCATCACTCCAGGTCAGTACTTCCGTACAGCAAAGGAGATAAGCACAGACACAAGACATCTTAACACAAATAAACCAGCAGAGAGAATGATGACATAACAAAGCAAAATGAACGAAAGATTCATTCTCAATCCAATTTTGTCAGGACTCAGTTTTTGTGCAATCCAAAATGAATGAGTAAATCCAGGCATTCTTAAGCATAAAGTTTAATTTAATCATAAAGCTGCTGTCTACTTCATTCATCAGGCTGAGTCTATCAAGCATATCGTCAAAGAATCTGATCCATTTCTTTTTATTTTTTTATTATGAAACAGAATCTAGTAACAGTTACTATCATTTCTCATAGAATTACTGGTCATGTAAATAAGAAATATTTAGAGAATATACAATCATTTCTCATCATGTTAAATCCGATCTCAGAATACTGATATTACTCCCCCAAATTTTTATTTCATTTGTCTATAATTATAAAAAAATTGTAACTTGATTTTTTTTTATTGGTTTTTTTTTGTTTTTATTTTTTTAATTATTACCAAAGAAATAGAAAATGAAAATTTAAAAAGATATTAACCCAAGCATAGAAATCAATTCATAAAAACGAGGTTTATCAAACGTTTTTGTGAAAAGATCAGCTTTTGATTTTTGTATCGATGGGAATAATATTAATGAAACCCTTCTCCTGAGCATCACGAATCGCATGAATTCGGGTTTCAATATGCTTTGTGCGAGAATGATGAATGGGATTTTTAGCGATTCCAATGGCAGCCTCATTATCACAGAATAAAGGTGTATGAAGGAAATTAATTCCATAATCAATCATTTGGTGTTGTATCCAGAGAACTTGAGAGCAGCAGCTAGATGCAGCAATATATTCAGCTTCCCCTGTAGAAAGAGAAACTGTTGTTTGTTTCTTGCTCTGCCAAGATACCAGACAATTTCCCAAATATTGACATCCTCCAGACACAGATTTTCTGTTTAACCTGCAACCATTGGAATCACTGTCAGAATAAGCATGTAAATCAAAATTTCCACCATATGGATACCACAGTCCGAGACGAGATGATCCTTTGAGATAACGAAAATTCGTTTGACAGCTTTCTCATGAGATTCCTTTGGAGCCGACTGATATCTAGCACAGTAACCAACAGCAAAAGTGATATCAGGACGACTTGCAGTAAGATACATGAGAGAGCCAATCATAGATCGAAAAAGATGAGGATCAACTGGTTTTCCATTTTCATCTGGAGTGAGACACGTCTGAGCAGTAAAAGGAGTCATTTCAGTAGACGCATCATCCATTTTAAATTTCTTCAGAATATCTTTAATGTACTTCTCTTGGTGAATAAGAATTCCTTCTTTCTGTTGTTCAACTTGCAAGCCAAGAAAGAAGCACATTTCACCCATCATGCTCATTTCAAACCTTTGGCTCATCACTTCTTCAAACTCTCTACACAATTGAGAGTTTGTGGATCCAAAAATAATATCATCGACATACACTTGAACAAAGATCATTTCACCATTCACCTCCTTTTTAAATAAGGTCATATCAATGGTACCACGAGAATAACCATTGCTTAAAAGATATTGTGTAAGAGTCTCATACCAGATTCTGGGTGCTTGATGAAGGCCATACAAAGATTTATCAAGCTTATACACTTTATCAGGAAAATCAGGATCTTCAAAGCCTGGTGGTTGACACACATATATCTCTTCATCAATGTCGCCATAGAGAAAAGCACATTTCACATCCATCTGGTACACTTTGAACTGTTTATGAGCAGCATGAGCAAGAAATATACGGATTGCTTCAAGACGAGCAACTGGAGCAAAGACTTCTGTATAATCAATTCCTTCTTCTTGAGCAAAGCCTTGCACTACAAGTCTAGATTTGTTTCGCACCACCACACCCCGATCATCTGGTTTGTTCTTAAATACCCATTTTGTACCAATTGGATACTTGTTGGGAGGTAAATCAACTAAAGTCCAAACCTTAAGCTTCCTGAACTGTTGAAGTTCCAACTGCATAGACTCTACCCAACACGGATCTTGTAGAGCAGCATGAACATTTTTAGGAACAATTTGAGAAATGAAGCATGAGAAAAGACAAACATTAATCAGACCGGATTGACTTCGTGTGCGAACACCATCAGAAACAGATCCAATTACATTATCAAGCGGATGATCTTTCAAAGTTTTATAATCACCTGAAGAAGGAAAGATAGTTGAAGAAGTATCAGCCGCCGGAGAAAGAGTAGATGAAGGTGTATCAATGACAGGTGTTGAATCAGGTAAGTTAGGAGATGTAGGAGATAAAGAATCAGATAATGGAGCTTGATCAGGCATCGGAGACGATGAGCTGACATCAATTGAAACAGCATCAGTTACTTGTGGAATTGATGGAACAGACGATGAAGATGATGGAATAATATTCGTTTGAGTACATGGACTTGACGTATCATCATCGAAAACTGGCAAATTAAATGAGTTGAACACAGTATCGGAATCAAAAAACCATGCAGGTTCAGATTTAACTTCAGAAGGATTTGATTCTTGCCAGTCAACATAAAATGACTCTTGAACAATACGTGTTCTCTTGTTGTAAACTCGGTATGCCTTTTGTGAAGAAGAATATCCAACAAAGTAACATTCGTCAGAAACAGCCCCAAATTTTGTCTTTTGAGCTTGAGTATTCAGAAGCGTACAAGAACATCCAAATGGGCGAAAGAAATCAATTAGTGGCTTCCTCTTATGAAAAAGTTCATAAGGAGTCTTCACTTTATCTTTCACAATTAGCACTCTGTTTAAAACATAAGATGCACAATTAACAGCTTCAGCCCAGAAAATGACAGGTAATGAGGATTCTATCAACATTGTACGAGCAGCTTCCACAAGAGTACGATTCTTTCTTTCTGCAATTCCGTTCTGCTGGGGTGTTCTTGCAGCACTAAATTGTCTCACGATCCCTTTTTGAGCACAAAATGAGTCAAGAATCTGATTTTTAAATTCAGTGCCATTGTCACTTCTTAATCCCATAACTCTTTTCTTACTGACTGATTCAATAGAAATGATTAATTTCTGCAATTCCTCTGCAACTTCACTTTTGTGAGCAAGAAACCTCACCCATGAATAACGTGAAAAATCATCTGTAACAACAAGACAAAAGGACTTTTTAGCAATGGATTTAACACTAATTGGCCCAAATAAATCAGTATGTAACAACTCTAGAGGACTTGATATGCTATTTAAAAGTTTAGGCTTATGAGGTTTCTTATGTTGTTTCCCTTTGGCACATGCCATGCATTTTTCAGTCACAGAGAAATCTTTTAAAGGAAGTCCTCTAACAAGATTGTTCTTTACTAATTTATTAATTATCTTAAAATTGACATGGCCTAATCGACGATGCCACAAGAGTGACTCAGATGTTGATGCTTTTGAAGAAGACAAGTTGCAGTAGCTTTTGACTCATTAGAATTCATATCAAGAAGATATGTATCGTGTTTCCTTGGAGCACGCATGAGAATTAAATCTTCTGGAATAGCTATCTCTGATTTCAAAAATAAACATTCGTCAGATTTAAATAGAACTGGAATATCTTTATCACAAATTTGAGAGACGCTCAGAAGATTAAATGCCAATTCAGGAACATGGTTGACTTTTTCCAGAGTAAGAGAGCCATTGGTAACTTCTCCTTGTCCAATCATTTTTCCACCCTTCTTGTCTCCAGCAAATGCCACATATCCTCCATCGATAATTCGATAATTAGTCAACAAATCCTTTAATCCCGTCATGTGTTTGGAACAGCCGCTATCAACATGCCACAGACTGTTTACAATCTTTGAAGAAGATCCCTGAAATGAATGAACAAATCATTTAGCCAGGAGTAATAGGGACCCAAGATTGAACAACCTTTGTTTTTAAAGAAGCTGATTTTTTATGAAAGAAATTATTAACCAATTTTGTCAATTTATTCCCAAAACAATTTCTATTAGAGGATCTTTCAATCAAAGGGCAATTTTTGATAAGATGATCCTCTTCACCACACCTGAAACAATGATGTTTGAATCTAGGTCGATGATGTGATGAGGTAAAAATAGGATCAATAATAATCTCCTCATCACATTCAGACAAACTAGAATCAACATCACTGAATGTCTCATACATCTCATGATGTTTTTGTTTATTTGACTCAGAGTTATTCTTTACAAAATCAGAACTTGATTCTTCTGACAAATCAGTAAAACTCGTACCATTGGTACCAGTTTCAGATGAAGGAGAACTGCATTTTTCTGAAGATGTCATATTTAATGGTATGAAAGATGGAATAGGTTGAGAAAAGAACTTTTCAAAAGAATTAGTTTTAAGTTGCTCAGTTGTTTTAGGTGAAACATCAGATTCATTGCATTCATAACCAGAACAAAAATCATCACTATTAAGATTTGAATTACAAGATGAAATAGAACAATCAGGAGAACATGAGACATTCAAGTCTGTTACATTTGAACTAGAAACAAACACTGAATTTAAACTAGACTTATTATCTAAAACAGACTGCTGTTTTTCAGGTGTACTAGAACTAGTGCATCCAAGCCCACTAGTTGGTCCATAGTCGTAGTCTTCACGAATGTACTTAGAGTTATTCCCAACTAAACCTGCAGACATACTGTCAGTATCTGATTTGATTAAATCATTAGAAGGATGAGGAACAGGCATAGGAGAATAACAATATGTACTAGGAGGAGGATAAACCTGTACATTTTCATAACCCAAACCAGTTTTAATTCTTGCTCCCCGTTGAGATTTACAAAGATCATCATGTTTCATTCCAGAAATAGTCCATTTATCTAACTTTGACTGAAGTTTGCTTGCTTCAAATTCAGCCAGAGCAACCCGTTCAGTCAAAGTATTAATCTCTACATTCCTTTCCAAAACAATTCTTTTTAAATGATCAGTTTCTTTTAAAGCCTCATTTAATTTCACAAAATATTTTGATTCATTCATTTTAAGTTCATCATTAATTCGTTTTAAATCCTTTTCATTATCAATTAACAAACGATTAGCCTTATAAACCCCAAAAAGTCTAATTTTGCAAGCAGATGAGCACATATCCTGTATTACCTCATAAGGAAGTCCCATTACCATCTTTTCGGCAGCTAAAGCTTTATCGCACATGCATACTGGAGTACTCGATTTCCTTTCCTCAACAGTAGCGGCCGCATCATCCTTCTCTTTTCCTTTCACAGCTTTTGAATCTGTAGTTTTCTCTTTCTTCTCTCCATCTCCTTCTCTTCTTTCTCTTTACTGAAGATTCATTCTCTCCTTTGAATTCCTTAAACAACACAAACTCATCTTTCTCAACTTCCATCTCATCACTTTTCACAATCTCAGCAACTAACGCATGATTTATTTCAGATCTTGTTTCTTCCACCTCTGCACTCCAGTCAAAATTAGAAATCAAGGCTGACTCCTTTTTTGGATTTCCCTCTTCCTTTACTTTCTCTGCTGTCAATCTTGGCACTCCAGTGTTACTAGGATCTGTGACAATTGGTAATGGACATTCACGTTTAAAATGTCCCAATTGTTTACAATTGAAGCATCTCAATTTTGACTTGTCAAATCCTAGTTTTGAGGTTGATGATTGACCACCGAAGTTCTTTCTTCCTGTTCTTTCCATGAACCTCCGAGCTCTTAAAGTTAACATTGCCATTTGCCATTGAATGTCAGTTTCTTCCAAATCATCAGGATCAACTTGATACATATCCTCCATAGTCATTCCTTTACCTTTCAATTCACCAGCAACAAGAGCTTCATAGCTCTGAACAAACATTCCAAAAAGAGCCATTGTTTCAGATGGAATAGTAGTTTCAGCATTCACCTTAGAATTTCCCAATTCCTTTCCAACATGATTACTACCACTTGAGAAATTACTTGTATTGCTCCCTCCTTGAATTGGATTCTGAATGTGAGAGTTTGCAGCGGATGACAATAAAGCAGCATTTTGAGAAAAACCAGGTGTGGGCATCATAGTCTGGTTAAATTCTCTTCTTTTCATATCAACTCAAAAGATTTCAACTTATTAATGATATCCATCAGCTTATAATCTGTAAAACCTCTTTCTTGTTTGAGCATCCTCACTTGAAGACTCCATTGTGGTGGAAGAGAATCGAGAAGCCTGTTAACTTGTTCACTGTTGGAGAGTCTTTCATCATACTTCTTCAGAGTGCTTGAAACAGTTAAGAATCGATTTGTAAGATCTGTCAAACTTTCATTCTTATATCCTACAAACGAATTGAACTCCTTTTCAGCTTGAATACTCTTGTCTTTCACCAGATCTGCATTCCCATCAAAGAATTCACAGAGAGCATCATAAAGAGATTTAGCATTTTTATGCTCTGCAAAACGATTGTAGATGTCAGGAGCCAAGCAGAGAGTTAGAGCACCAAATGCTTTTTGATCACGATCAATCAGTTTCAGATCTCTTTCAGTATAAGAAGATGGATCTTTATTCTGAGAAACGACATCACCAACTGTAACCGTAGGTATATGAGGACCTGAAATAATCGATTCCCATTGATTATGATCTGTATAGAAAAAGAAAGCCTTGAGACATCTCTTCCAATCTTCAAAATTATCTCCATTAATGAGTCTTGGAGGTCTATTAGGAGCAACACTTTCAAGATCCGCAAGTGTGAGAGTAGTTAATTTTGACATGATAGTTTCGCAGAAAGATTGGTAATTTCGCTAGTAAATTCGCTGACAAATTCGCTAACAACTTCGCTGAACTAGCTTAACAGTTTCGCTGAAACAATACTATCGCAGACACTTTTCTCTTGCAATTTCAGCAGCACTTTCGCTTGAATCAGAGACAACAATTGCTTAGTTTCGCTGCTAATTTCGCAGGAAACAAGCTTGAACTTTCGTTCAGAAATAGATTCGGCAGCACTTTCGCTTGATAATTGATCAAAAACACTGCTGAACTTTCGTTCAAAGAAATACTTTCGCTGAAACTCTAGAAAACAACTTCAGATCCAAAATAACTCATAATTTCGCTGAATGAAGATCACAGTTTCGCTGTAAGAACTGTAGTTTCGCTCGTCGATCTGAAAACCCTTTTTCACCTTAAAATCAATCTGAAATCATCCAAAACTCAATGAATTTGAGATCTGATGATTGTAGAATCTTCCTCAATGAAGAACAAGCATAATTCAATCAATTTCCATCCCAAAAACAGCTGATAATCCAATGAGAATTGATTGAAACTAGATATTGACCAAAACCACCAAAACTCAACAAATCAAGAGCACTAAGGCTCTGATACCATATTGTTGGTCCATGTGATCGATGAACAGTACAATTGATAGAATAGTTTGATCAATATCACATACACAAACCAAATAACAAACAATTGAGAGATGAATATGATGAATCAAGACATAATTGATAT
Source organism: Flaveria ramosissima (assembly GCA_025215565.1). NCBI lineage: Eukaryota > Viridiplantae > Streptophyta > Magnoliopsida > Asterales > Asteraceae > Flaveria > Flaveria ramosissima. The sequence goes on along the minus strand of CM046042.1, from coordinate 7,351,567 downwards.
TCAAATGAACAAACTCACTCAATAACAATAAGCACAATTGTATTTCAATGAAGTAACTGCTTGAAAATGATAGTTTGCAACAGAATTCCACGATTAGGGTTTTGCAAACTTATCATGCAAAATGAAATGACAATAGTATATATAGCAGTCATAGTTTCGCTGACAGTTTCGCTACAAGCGAAACTGTCATGCCGAAACTATAGTTTCGCCCGGCAGAACACAAGTTCGCCGGGTGAACCAAAACAGCAAACTGTGAGCGAAACTATAGATTCGCTCACAGTTTCGCTGGACTGCCAAAACTGCTAATAACTATCAAAATACAAAATGAAACTAACACAAGTCCTATTACAATGTAAAGTAAACATCTATACTAAAGTGAGTCCAACCTATCATGATCTTCATAATGTTAATTCTACAGTTTAAAAGGGTTTAAATTTCAAATGGTAAGAAATGCAGAAAAATTCATAAGTATGACCCAGTCGCACGACTAGACCATGAGTTTGGGCCAATCATGCGAATGGACCACACTCATGCCTTCTATAGCCGAATGGACATGAGTATGGACCATTCAACCGAATGGCCTATACGAATGACCCAGTCGGATGATTAAGAGCGAGCGAATGAGTAAGTCGCACGACTGAACTCCAGTCGGACGACTGAAGGGGGGGCGACTGAACCAATCACACGACTGAGGCCCATTCGCCCGAATGAAATGAGCGTATGAGCCCAGTCGTACGATTGAATTTAGGTTTAGTATAAATAGAGGGGGAGTCGGTCGCAGAGACTCAACACCCACATATTTGCCCTAATTCGCACGGCTAGTGTTACTCTGCCCAATTTTCGTTTGATCACCATAAACCCTTGATTTTCGTGTACTGACTATCTGCACTGATTCTACAGGTACTTTGCAGTGCAAATCCATCGTTATTTCATTCAATTTGAGACCTAATCTGGAAAATCTGACTCATATGAAAAACCGAAACATGTGTGGACAAATAACCTAACGAAACTGAGTAAACTAATGAAATCAAAGTTGTTAGGTGATAAACTAATGGATTGCGAGTCTAACGAACCAGAACATGACGTCTAAACTTCAAAATAGGTGAAAAATTGAATTTGAATTGAACAGTCAGAAAATCATGCGAATGGACAGGTTGATGAACTTCAGTTGCACGACTGAGGTGTGTGAATAGCTAAACCGCACGACTGAATCATGCGTATGAGTTCTGTCGCACGACTGGTGTAAACGCATGAGTTTACATACGTATGAGTCTAGTCGCACACTCAGTCGTACGTATGGGGTCATTTGCACGACTAGATCTCAGTCGCACTGCTCATTCGCACGACTTGATCTCAGTCGCACAACCTCATTCGCATGACAGAAAAGAATGTTTTCAAGTCCAAGTGATTCAAGACATTTTTAGCCAACGGATACTAATGTTTATATTCATTGTGTAACAGATGGCGAGTCGCTGGACCATGAGTACTAAGCACAACATTTGTGCTCATCTGGATCTTACATCCAGAAATGCTTCATACTTTTCTGGCATTATCACTTTTCCGAGGAGATCGAGGATTGCTCATGCTATATCTGCTCCATGTACACCGCATCGCTCTATACAGCAGGCCTTCTGGGAAGGTGCAGTCGTTGACAGATCTTCTGAGCCTCATTGTATCAGGAGTACTATCTTTGGAGAGGCTATTGAGATCACGGAGGAGGATCTTAGGATTGTGCTGCAGTTTGGGGACGATGCTGACTGTCCCACTAGACTACACCCCCTTACTGTCAGAGGATGTTTCCTCCGAGCTAAGTACTCTGGGGACATCAACGCAGGGGTGCACAACAAGAGCAACCTGTGTCCCCAGCTCAAGTACCTTGCTCACGTGTTGCTGAAGTGCATAGCGTCTAGGAAGGGAGGATTTGATGAGCTGTCAGACCAGATCCAGAACGCATATGTAGTGTTGGTGCTGAACCATCCGTTCAGCTTCTCCAGGATGATCTTCACCTACTTGGTGGAGAACATTGAGGGGAAAGGGAAGAAGGGCTTCTGCATGTACCCTCGATTCATGCAGATGATTATTGACTAGAAGCTCCCTTCCTTGCCAAAGGAGAAGGAAGATACCGTGGTGCTTGAGGTGATGGATGATACCACCTTAGGCCGGATGAAGGTGTACAGGGGGAAGCAGGTGAAACCCCCTGTCAGGCGACTGTTTGGGCATCTGGCCCGTGAGGATTATGTGGCGCCAGCTCGGAGGAAGTGGCGCCACGATGATAGTGACTCAGACGTTGAGAAGATTGCTCTACCCTCCGATGACTCTGATGATGAAGATAGCGGGGATGCTGGAGATACCATGCCCACTCGACCGAGGGGCACAACTACTGATAGTACATCTCCAGTATCTGCCCCCACCGGAGATATAGCAGAGTCGGCTGGGTTCCACCAGGATTTTATACCTGGTGAGGAAGATGAAGAGTCAGATGAGGAGCCACTAACTCGGACTGTGGGAAGTAAAGTCGTTCCCACAGAACATGGGCTCCGGGCGGTTGGTAAACGCCCAATGGATCGGGAGAGACTGCTGCTAACCCGACCTATGCTCCAGATCCGTCAAGCCGTGTTCTAGGGGGAGCATCCTCTTCGGCAGGATCGAGGAAGAAGAGGATAGCTCAGCCCCATGGCATGAAGAAGAAGAAGCGCAGACTCACCTACATCACACCACAGCTACCACCTCAGCCACCACCACTACCACCTCTACAGCCACACCATCTGTTACCACAACCACCACCACAGCCACCATCCCTACCACCATTCCTCCTAACACTGCTACCACCTTTCCATCTACCACCATATCATTCACACCTACATCACCACCACTATCATCTAGACCTAACCCAATCTTCACCACTGCCACCACCACCACCACTAGCCACCAAGCCGGGCCATCATCACATCCCATCCATCTATCTGGATCACCTCTACCTCCCATTGGGGTAGAGGAACAACTATCAGCGTTGAACCGTATGGTGATGCGTCTGTTAGCAGCCGATGACGAGAAGACAGCACAAATTCGTCAGTTGGCAGATCGTACAGCTGCACAATCCCAGCATATCTCTTAGCAGGCTCAGCTGATTGAGCAACAGGCACAGCAAATGGCTGCTCAGAGTCAAGAGATTGAGCAACTCCAAGAGCATAAAGTCATATCAGCCAAGAAGATTGAGGAGTTGGAGGATGCCAAAAAGACTATCATGCTCAAGCTCAAAGGAACTAAAGATGAGCCTCTGAAGATAAAGGAAACAGATGGTGATGATGATGGTGATGACGATGATAAGGATGTGGATGAGGATGAAGATGAAGATAGTGATGATGATGAAGAAAATGATGAAGAAAAGACAGAGGAGAGGCAGGATGATGATGATGATGAAGGAGGAGATGCAGCTGCATCTGCCTCAGCTCAGGGTCAAGAAAGACGATCGAAGAAAAATCAAGAGCAACGAGCTTCTTCTTCTGCCTCACCTAGTGATGATCCAGCTATTCAGGACAAAAGTAATGATTAGACGTTTATGTATTTGATAGCTTTTGTACTTGAATTATGTATTAAACTTATGTACTTAATGTTTATATATGGTTAATGTATTTCTGTTTTAATTATTAACTAATGTTTGATGTGTTACATGTTTAAATCAAGCAGATCCAAACTTTCAAAGGGACGAATATGATGTTGCTCCCCTACAGCAGGTCAAGACTCAACTGACTATGATTCTTGATCTGCAAGGGATCGTCAGGAGATTAGTGAGTTATACCCCTGAAGAGGGGGAAATAATTCATGATCTTACAAATGAGCAACTGGCTGAGATGTTCAAGCTGAATCCAGATGAGATCATTAAGGATGCTCCAACTTTTGAGTCTACCAGTGACGAAGAGCTGAACAACATTGATGAGATAGAAATCGAAGACGTCACAGCAGAGCATTATCCTGAGTACGCTGACAACAAGGGAAATGTGGTTCCCAATCTGGGTGAATCCCTAGTCAGTGATACATTTGAGGTATTGAATCAGATGGAGCATGAGTCTGAGAAGATTGAAGGACAAGCCCAAGCCTCAAACGCCAATGTTGATATCAGAAAGGCAGAATGGGCTGCATGTTTCGAGGAAATCTGAGCCCAACGCACCGCTCCTAAACAAACTGTCTACACCAAACTCTACAAAGTGAAGAAACATCACAAGCTGTCAGGCAAGATTATTGCGTGGGCACATTTTGAGGATCTTAATGTTTATGCCATAAAGAGGGAGAAGGGCATAGAGTACTTTAGATTTCCATATGATCTAAAGACTCTACCGGGTTTTGAGCTCAACCAGCTGGCTAAATTGAAGCTACTATATGCTGACCCGAGGAAAATGTCAGGCTGGTTTGAGGCTGCCCTGAAGAAAGAGTACCACACCAGGTGGGTCAACTTCAAACCTCAACAACCTACAAGGTATATCAGACATTCTGAAGTTGATCCCATAACTGATAAGCCCAAGATAGTGCTGAAGTAGAGTCCCCCAAAAACAATGTCAAGAATCCCTCTCAGGGTAATGCCACAGGACTTCACTCCACACTTTAAATGGTGGTTCTATGATTGGAGAACTGGGGAGGCGGTCATAGTTCTAAATAAAGAGGGACAAATGGATACCATCAGGGTGTTTGACCCGATGTGGCTCACTAACTTGTCTGCTAATGATGTATACACATTATACAAGTGGCCACTGTTCTATGACACACAAGATATTGTGCAAGCCCTCCATTTCTAAAATGTCATACGACTCTGCTTTGCTTTTGAGATACACGCAAGAGTCACAAGAGAGGAAAAGTACAAGAAGTATGAAGAGGTGATGCAGAAGGTAAGACATTAGATAGATCTAGGTCCAAAGGGGAGTTTGTTGATACATATGTACCTAGATCCTGAAATGAATGTAATATGTCTTGTTTGTCTTACACCTATGTAATGGTTGGGTTATTAATGAAATGAGAATGTTTGATTGTGATTTATAATGTTTAATATTTCGTTAATGAGTTGATATTGAATTGGTTATATAGGTTTGTGATTGTTTGAATTGATACACATAATGTTATATTAATGAATACATTCAAACTTAGCAATATGAAGTTCTCATGCGAATGGCCCATGCGAATGGACCATACGCAAGAACAACTTCAGGCGAACGACTCAGTCGCAAGACTGAACGAGGAGACTGGATCAGTCGTGTGATTGTAACATGAGATTGGCTCAGTCGCACGACTGAACACTCAGTCGTGCGAATGGATCAACCGCATGGCTTAATCGCACGACTGAACCATGCTGATGGTTCAGTCGCCCGAATGAGCAACCCTAACCTATAAATACCACCTAATTCGTGGAAAAACGTAAGCATTCATTCAAATTCGACTCCAGACGTACCCTAGCCGTCCAGAAGCCTCCAAGTTCATACTCCAAGTTCATAGAACGTTGTAGATCGATTCCTAATCGATTCATGACGTTAGATTCAATACGTTATTGTTTCTACGTGCGTTCTCACTGATTGGATCGCCAATCAAATAGGATTCCGAACTAGTTGGTTTGGTTAACACGTTAATCAGTTGGTGTTTCGTTCAAATACTAGGTCCTAACAGAAGCAAATATTTTGTGTCGAAAGAAGATGATTCGACTGACAGCGCCCGACGGGAGTTCGGTGACGATCTACAGTGATAGAGTTACTACGATCCCGAAAGTGATTTAGATGGCGTTGGTGGGGAAGTGTGTGAAGCGGGGATGTAGCGCCTACGTGGCTTATGTGAAGGATGTGGACACGTCAGTACCACAATTATCCAACGTACCAGTTGTGTGTGATTTCTCGGACATGTTCCCGGAGGATTTACCAGCTGTGCCACCGGACCGCGAGATCGAGTTTCAGATTGATTTGATACCTGGTGCTCAACCTGTTGCCAGGGGCACCGTATCGATTAACTCCAACTGATATGAAGGAATTGATGGTTTAGTTGCAAGAATTGTTGGATAAAGGGTTCACTTGACCGAGTATCTCTCCTTGGGGTGCTCCGGTTTTGTTCGTAAAGAAGAAGGATGGTAGTATGAAATGTGCATTGACTACCACAAGTTAAACAAGTTGATGGTGAAGAACTGATATCCACTACCAAGAATTGATGATTTGTTTGATCAGCTCCAAGGTGCCAGTTGGTTTTCGAGAATAGATCTCTGATATGGCTACCATCAACTAAAAGTGAAGGAGCAGGATATTCCTAAGATAGCTTTTCGCACGCGTTATGGCACTACGAATTCCTCATTTTGTCCTTTGGATTAACTAATGTGCCAGCTGCCTTTATGGATTTGATGAATCGGGTGTGCCGACCGATGTTGGATAAATCAGTGATTATGTTTATCAATGATATCATGATTTATTTGAGGAGTGAGGAAGAGCATGCAGGACACATTCGAGAAGTGTTGGAGACGCTTAGGAGGGAGAAGTTGTATGCCAAGTTCCCCAAGTGTGCGTTCTGGTTGCATGTAGTTCAGTTTCTGGGTCACGTGGTGAATCCCGACGGTAGACCCGACAAAGGTGGAAGCGGTGGTGCAATGCAAGTCTCCAAAGACGCCGTCCGAGATTCCTAGCTTCTTGGCATTGGCGGGATATTATAGAAGATTCATCCAAAACTTCTCCAAGATAGCTTCTCCATTGACTAAACTGACCCGTAAGGATATGAAGTTTGTTTAGGGTTAGGAACAAGAGAAGGCTTTTGAAGAGCTAAAAACAAGGCTGACACAAGCTCCAGTATTGTCATTACCCGAAGAAAGCGAAGATTTGGTAGTCTATTCAAATACTTCTTACTCGGGGTTGGGATCGTGTTGATGTATCGAGGAAAGTTTATAGACTATGCATCCCGAGAGTTGAAGATCTATGAGGTTATTTAACCTACTCATGACTTGAAGCTAGCAGTTGTAGTCGTTGTATTGAAGATTTGGAGGCATTACTTATATGGGACAAAGTGCACTATCTTCACCGATCACAAGAGCTTAAAGTACTTCTTTAAGCAGAAGGATTTGAATATGACGTAGAGGAGATTGTTCGAACTTATCAAGGATTATGATTTTGAGATCCATTACCATCCGGGCAAGGCCAACGTAGTGGCGGATGCTCTTACCCGAAAGGAGAGACCCGAACCAATCCGGGTGAAGGCCTACCAATTGGTGATGACATCCGATGTGATGACTCAAGTCCAAGAATTTCAAGACGAGGCGTTGAAAGAAGATCGCCTTAACTTCGAAAGAATGAGAGGTCTAGTCATAGAGTTGGGTGAAAATACTCTCGGAGTTAGGACCCGTTTCAAACCAATGTGGATCCCTTGTTATGGAGATCTAGGAGGGCGAATCATGAAAGAAGCTCATAAGACTCGATAGCGTTGGTGCTGAACCATCGGTTCAGCTTCTCGAGGATGATCTTCACCTACTTGGTGGAGAACATTGAGGGGAAAGGGAAGGAGGGCTTTTGCATGTACCCTCGATTCATGCAGATGATTATTGTCCAGAAGCTCCCTTCCCTGCCGAAGGAGAAGGAAGATACCGTAGTGCTTGAGGTGATGGATGATACCACCTTAGGCCGGATGAAGGCGTACAGGGGGAAGCAGGTGAAACCCCCTGTCAGGCGACTGTTTGGGCATCTGGCCCGTGAGGAGTATGTGGCGCCGGCTTGGAGGAAGTGGCGCCACGATGACAGTGACTCGGACGTTGAGCAGATTGCTCTACCCTCCGATGACTCTGATGATGATGATAGCGAGGATGCTGGAGATACCATGCCCACTCGACTGAGGGGCACAACTACTGATAGTACACCCCAGTATCTGCCCCCACTGGAGATATAGTAGAGTCGGCTGAGTTTCACCAGGATTTTATACCTGGTGAGGATGATGAAGAGTCAGATGAGGAGCCACTAACTAGGACTGTGGGAAGTAAAGTCGTTCCCACAGAACATGGGCTCTGGGCGGTTGGTAAACGCCCCAGTGGATTGGGAGAGACTGCTGCTGACCCGACCTATGCTCCAGAGCCGTCAAGCCATGTTCTAGGGGGAGCATCCTCCTTGACAGGATCGAGGAAGAAAAGGATGGCTCAGCCCCACGGCATGAAGAAGAAGAAGCGCAGACTCACCTACATCACCACCACAGCCACCACCTCAACCACCACCTCTACAGCCACACCATCTGTTACCACAGCCACCACCACAGCCACCATCCCTACCACCATTCCTCCTAACACTGCTACCACCCTTCCATCTACCACCATATCATTCACACCTACATCACCACCACTATCATCTAGACCTAACCCAATCTTCACCACTACCACCACCACCACCACTAGCCATCAAGCCGGGCCATCATGACATCCCACCCAGCTATATGGATTACCTCTACCTCCCATTGGGGTAGAGGAACAACTATCAGCGCTGAACCGTATGGTGATGCGTTTGTTAGCAGCCGATGACGAGAAGACTGCACAGATACGTCAGTTGGCAGATCTCACAACTGCACAATCCCAGCAGATCTCTCAGCAGGCTCAGCTGATTGAGCAGCAGGCACAACAAATGGCTACTCAGAGCCAAGAGATCACCCAACTCCAGGAGCATAAAGTCATATCAGCAAAGAATATTGAGGAGTTGGAGGATGCCAAAAAGACTATCATGCTCAAGCTCAAAGGAACTAAAGATGAGCCTCTGAAGATAAAGGAAGGAGATGGTGATGACGATGATGAGGATGAGGATGCGGATGAGGATGAAGATGAAGAAAGTGATGATGATGAAGGAAATGATGAAGAAAAGACAGAGGAAAGGCAGGAGGAGGATGATGATGAAGGAGGAGATGCAGCTACATCTGCCTCAGCTCAGGGTCAAGAAAGACGATCGAAGAGAAATAAAGACCAACAAACTTCTTCTTCTGCTTCACCTAGTGATGATCCAGCTATTCAGGACAAAAGTAATGAATAGACGTTTATGTATTTGATAGCTTTTGTACTTGAATCATGTATTAAACTTATGTATTTAATGTTTATATAAGATTAATGTATTTCTGTCTTGATTATTAACTAATGTTTGATGTGTTACATGTTTAAATCAAGCAGATCCAAACTTTCAAAGGGACGAATATGATGTTGCTCCCCTTCAGCAGGTCAAGACTCAATTGACTATGATTCTTGATCTGCAAGGGATCGTCAGGAGATCAGTGAGTTATACCCCTGAAGAAGGGGAAATAATTTATGATCTTACAAATGAGCAACTGGCTGAGATGTTCAAGCTGAATCCAGATGAGATCATTAAGGATGCTCCAACTTTTGAGTCTACCAGTGAAGAAGAGCTGAATGACATTGATGAGATAGAAATAGAAGACGTCACAACAGAACATTATCCTGAGTACGCTGACAACGAGGGAAATGTGGTTCCCAATCTGGGTGAATCCCTAGTCAGCGATACATTTGAGGTATTGGATCAGATGGAGCAAGAGTCTGAGAAACTGAAGGAAAAGCCCAAGCCTCAAACGCTGATGTTGATATCAGAAAGGCAGAATGGGCTGCATGTTTCGAGGAAATCCGAGCCCAACGCACCGCTCCTAAACAGAATGTCTACACCAAGGTCTACAAAGTGAAGAAAATCATAAGGTGTCAGGCAGGATTATTGCGTGGGCACATTTTGAGGATCTTAATGTTTATGCCATAAAGAAGGAGAAAGGCATAGAGTACTTTAGATTTCCGCATGTTCTAAAGACTCTACCTGGTTTTAAGCTCAACCAGCTGGCTAAATTGAAGCTACTATATGCTAACCCGAGGAAAATGTCAGGCTGGTTTGAGGCTGCCCTGAAGAAAGAGTACCATACCTGTGGGTCAACTTCAAACCTCGAAAATCTACAAGGTATATCAGACGTTCTGAAGTTGATCCCATAACTGCTAAGCCCAAGATAGTGCTGATGTGTAGTTCCCCAAGAACAATGTCAAGAATCCCTCTCAGGGAAATGCCACAGGACTTCACTCCACACTTTAAGTGGTGGTACTATGATTGGAGAACTGGGGAGGCGGTCATAGTTCTAAATAAAGAGGGACAAATGGATACCATCAGGGTGTTTGACCCGATGTGGCTCACTAACTTGTCTGCTAATAATGTATACACATTATACAAGTGGCCACTATTCTATGACACGCAAGATATTGTACAAGCCCTCCAATTCCAAAATGTCATAAGACTCTGCTTTGCGTTTGAGATACACGCAAGAGTCACAAGAGAGGAAAAGTACAAGAAGTATGAAGAGGTGATGCAGAAGGTAAGACATTAGATAGATCAAGGTCCAAGGGGGAGTTTGTTGATACATATGTACCTAGATCCTGGTATGAATGTAATATGTATTGTTTGTCTTACACTTATGTAATGGTTGGGATATTAATGAAACGAGAATGTTTGATTGTGATTTGTAATGTTTAATATTTTATTAATGAGTTGATATTCAATTGGTTATATAGGTTTGTGATTGTTTGAATTGTTACACATAATGTTATATTAATGAATACATTCAAACTTAGCAAAATGAAGTTCTCATGCGAATGGCCCATGCGAATGGACCATACGCATGAACAACTTCAGCTGAATGACTCAGTCACACGACTGAACCAGGAGACTGGATCAGTCGTATGATTGTAACATGAGATTGGTTCAGTCGCACGACTGAACACTCAGTCGTGCGAATGGATCAACCGCATGGCTCAATCGCATGACTGAACCATACTAATGGTTTAATCGCCCAAATAAGCAACCCTAACCTATAAATACCACCTAATTCGTGGAAAAACGTAAGCATTCATTCAAATTCGACTCCAGACGTACCCTAGCCGTCCAGAAGCCTCCAAGTTCATACTCCAAGTTCATAGAACCGTGTAGATCGATTCCTAATCGATTCTTAACGTTAGATTCAATACCTTATTGTTTGTACGTGCGTTCTCACTGATTGGATCGCCAATCAAATAGGATTCCACACTATTTGGTTTGGTTATCACGTTAATCAGTTGGTGCTTCGTTCAAATACCAGATCCTAACAAATGATATGCACTAGACCGAACGTGGCATGCGCTTTGAGCATGACAAGCCGATACCAACAAAATCCTGGAAGCAGTCATTGGATGGTTGTTAAAAACATACTTAAGTACCTAAGGAGGACCAAAGATATGTTCCTAATCTATGGATCTGGTGAGGAGGAACACGTAGTAAAGGGTTACACGGAGGCGAGTTTCCAAACTGATCGGGATGATTCACGATCACAATCGGGGTACATTTTCATCTTGAATGGAGGAGCAATCTCTTGGAAGAGCTCTAAGCAAGATGTAGTGGCATTATCAACTAAAGAGTCAGATACATTGCCGCTTCATTAGCAGCTCAGGAAGCTGCATGGTTAAAGAAGTTCATTGCCGATCAAGGGGTGGTCCCATCCATTCAGGACCCCCTAGAAATTCTTTGTGATAACGAGGGTGCGGTTGCCCAAATCAAGGTACCCCGTGCACATCAAAAGATTAGGCACATTGAACAAAGATTCAACTACATAAGGGATGAAGTTGAAAAGGGGAAGACATGTATTCGCAAAGTTCACACGGATCAAAACATTGCGGATCCACTCACGAAGCTTCTTGAAAAGGCGAAGCATGAAAGTCATGCTTGTGCCATGGGGATTCAATATTCTAGTGACTAGATTTGACATTTAATTTCTGTAATGAGATATTGTAACCCTTTATTACTTGAATAAATTATTCGGTTATAATAACTCAACTAATATTCCTATTTTGCATGTTTAAAATCCATGACTAAAATATTTACTCAGAATGTCCGTAGTTGTTCATGCTTGTGGGAACAAGTATGAAGGTAATGCTATTATGAACTTGGATTGGTAGATATTCATATGGATGAATATAGAGCAAAAGGTTGCTGCCAAAGTTCATAGATATTTGTAGGATGCAAATATTGGATTGACCTGCACCTCAAAAATTACTACATGGAATCTTCCTGATTGATCATAAGTAATTTTGAGTAAAGGAGAACATCATTTGGTATCCTCTAACCTCAGATACATATTGGGTCTTGATATTTACCGAATATTATACTTTGACTTAGCTCTTCGATGTTCTGAAACATGGTAGTACATAAGTCTGAGTTCAGGTATGATATAAGGTAATTGTGAGAGACGTATGTTGTCAAGATGGGATTTGTCCCTCTTATTCGTTGAGAGTATGATTCTAAGGCCTGATAAAGTTAAATCAATGGAGAATGATCACTCTGTGTCTCTAGGATTTAACATGACATCTGTGACAAAAGGATAAATGATTGATTCACCTAAATCATTTCAAGTATGGTACTTGAAGGAGATGTTGTTATTGAATGGCACTTAGTCATACGTATTAAGGGTAGTAAACCGTTGTTAGGCGGTATTTACTGCTTGTATCAATCTTCTATAAATCTTGTGCAAGTGGGAGATTGTTGGACCTTATATGCCCAAGACACATACAAGATTGATGTGGTTAGTACGTTATGATCCAAGTCGGGTAATACCCAATAACAATTTATACATACACCAATAAATATTTGTTTGTTGATGAGATCATACAAATAAACATTGACACCAATTTAGAAAATGGGTTTTCTAAAACATTGCTTTGTAATAGAACAACATTATATGGATAGTTTGTTCATGAGATTTTATTTGTTTCATTATTTAAGTTGGTTAAATAATAACAAATAAAAGTGTGTTAATGATATAAAATTAAAATAGGTTTTAATTTTATAAATTAAGGGTGAAAGAGTACAAATTATAAAAGTTTCAAAATGGGGGTAAAACCCCTTTTGGAACAAATTTTCGGCAGCCCAAAGGTGGGGGTCTTCAAGAGTCTTTTAGTCTTGGTTATTTCAAGATTTTAGACACTCTTGCACTCTTCCATCTCTCCTCTATCAAAGACACACTTTCTCTTACACACACAAGCAATAGAACCTCCAAAACATGGCTGATTTTTGGACTAAGAAGCTGAAAAAAAGGGGCTGTAATTTTCGGGTTTTTGGAGGAGCTAAAGAAGAGTTATCTTTGGTGTTGCATCCTAACAAGCAAGGTGTTTGAAGGGCTTGTGGGTATCACTACTTGAGGCCTCCTCCTTTGAAGGCTAGACACATTCAAGAACATCATCATCTACCTCTTTTCATCCACAACTTTTGCACAAGAAAGGTTGTTTTCTATTAACACCCTATGGTTGGTTTTGTGTTGTTTGATAGCATATTATTTCACATACATTTGATCCTTATTCTTAGGTTTTGTTTGTAGTTTAATATGGCAAAATATTTCAGATTATAAACCATATATTAAACTCATTTTTCCGCTGCGTTTTCATAGTTTAAATGTTAAACTAGCTTGTTTTACATGTGACAAAACCCAACAATATGTACAAGCTAGATATGAAAAATGCTTCCCCACTACGTGAAGTATCATGCTTTCTTTCCAAAGCTGATGATGTTGAGTCAACACTATTGCATAAACGCATATGTCATGTCAATTTTAAAACCATGAATAAATTGGTTAAAAATAACTTGGTACATGGTTTGCCTAAAAAGAAAATTTTCTGCAAAGATAACTGTGTTGCATGTCTGAAAGGAAAGCAACATAGATCATTTCATAAATCCAAAGTAGTTAACTTTATCACCACTCCATTACACTTATTGCACATGGATCTATTTGGTCCCATAAGTATAATGAGCATTGGAAGAAAATCATATTGCCTTGTGATTGTTGATGATTTTACAAGACTTACATGGGTATTCTTTTTAAGAACAAAAGATGAAACTGTTGAAACTTTAAATACTTTTATTCTTAAAAAAGAAAATCAAATTGATCACAAGGTTAGAATAATAAGAAGCGATCAAGGGACTGAGTTTAAAAATCAAGTTCTTGACTCATTCTGTAACTCAAAAGGGATTGCCAGACAATATAGTGATCCTAGAACTCCTCAACAAAATGGTGTTGCTGAGAGAAGAAACATGACACTTATTAAGGTTGTTCGGACTATGTTAGCTGATTCAAAGCTGTCTCTAACACTGCCTCTAACATTCTGGGTAGAGGCAGTCAGCACTGCATGCTTTGTGTAGAACAAAGTTCTTGTAGTTAAGCCACATGGAAAGACCCCTTGTGAGATATGGAACAAGATGCCACCATTCATTGGCTTTCTAAGGTCCTTTGGCAGCAGGTGTACTGTACTTAACCCATATGACAATTTGGAAAAATTTGCTAAAAAGTCAGATGATGCTATCTTTGTTGGATATTCCTCTAACTCTAATGCTTATAAAGTTTTTAATGTGCACACTCCTTGTGTTAGGGGGAATGGCCCTAATCATATTTTTGATTTGGAACTGTTTCCAAACTATCCTAAACCATCTTGTGAGAATGTTTCAGCTGGAACATGTACTCAAAGTGATTATGTTGATGACCAACTGTTTGTGTTACCCAAACCTCTTCCAAGTTCTCCAAGAGTTGCTGCAAACCAAGCTCCCACTATTGGCAGATCTGATAGTATAACTATTTCAAGAGAGAGTGGAGCTTCGACCAGTTGTCATCCTAGTGAGGTTCAAAACTCATCCGGTGACACTTCACAACACCAAGTTGATGGAAGTAGCATCTTTAAGGAACATGCAACTGTTAATGCTGCTTCACAACCAACTGATGTTGATGCTATTTCTCATTCATTCAATCAGTCCTCATTAAATGAGTATGAAACATTAGCTGGTCCAATTGTTCAACTTCCAGAGCAAAATCTGTTCAATCTGGATCTATCTTTGCAATTGGATGTTATTCCTAGGCTCAGGACTCACAATACTCATCCAGCTGAGAACATCATTGGAGATGTCTCTGAAGGTGTGAGAACAAGGGGACAAACTGACAATAGGAATGTCTGCTTGTACTCAGGCTTTTAATCTCAGATGGAACCCAAGAAAGTAGAAGATGCCTTGAAAGATAGTAGCTGGGTTGAGTCAATGCAAGAAGAATTGCTTCAATTCAAAAGACAAAAGGTTTGGAACCTATGTCCGCTACTATCCGGTCAAGTACCAATAGGCACCAAATGGGTTTTTGTTGATACATATGTACCTAGTTTAGGAGCTTAATGTAAAATGTCTATCATGTCTTACATATATGTAAAGGATGAATTGAATGAAATACAATATGTGATTGATGCTTATAATGTTTAATGTTACATTGTTTATTGTGTAATCAAGTATATTGAACTAACTATATAGGTGTTCAAACTTATTAGTCAATAATGTTGATGCATGTATGTCCCTAGATCAGGATATGAAATGTAATAGATCTTGTTTATCTGATTCTGATGTAATTTGAAATGATTAATGAAATGATATTGATTGTTTGTGATATGTAATGTCTAATATTTCATTAATGAGTCGATATTGAATTGGTTAATTAGGTTTGTGATTGTTTGAATGGTTACACATAATGTTATATTAATTAAAACATTCAAACTTAACATAATGAAGTTCTCATGCGAATGGCCCATGCGAATGGACCATACTCATGAATAACTTCATACGATTGACTCAGTCGCATGACTGAACCAGGAGACTGGATCAGTCATATGATTGACACATAAGATTGGCTCAGTCGCACGACTGAACACTCAGTCGTGCGGATGAATCAACCGCATGGTTCAATCGCACGACTGAACCATACTTATGGTCCAGTCGCCCGAATGAACAACACTAACCTATAAATAGAACCCAATTCGTGGAAAAACGTAAGCATTCATAACATTACGACTCCAGACGTACCCTAGCCGTCCAGAAGCCTCCCAAATCGTTCTCCAAGTTCACAGAACACATTAGATCGATTCCCAATCGACTTCTAACGTTAGATTCAATTCTTGATTGATTCTTCGTGTGTTCTCACTGATTGGATCGCCAATGAAATAGGATTCTGCACTATTTGATCTGGTTTACACGTTAATCAGTTGGTGTTTCGTTCAAATACCAGATCCTAACAAGTGGTATCAGAGCTTTGGCTCTTGATTACGTGTGATTCAATCAAGATTGCATAAAAGTTTGTGTTTTTGCACTAAAAACGCAATCTTTGGTGTCAAAAGTGATCTTGGACGTTCCCTGCTCATCAAAGTTTGGTTTCTACGGACTTAGGCGATTAGACCTTGCGAAATTTCGAATTTTTACGGCTAAAACACGTTTAACCTAGAAATTTTCGCAAAACAGCAGCTTCAGTCGCACGAGTGACCCATTCGCACGACTGGACTTCATT